>CAOKZL010001142.1:0-600000 GCA_948472985.1 Iguana delicatissima | reverse complement strand
ATTTACACAAAGTCGTATCAGGGCTGCTGCCTTAGAGAGCATAAAAAGACAGTTCCTCATTCCAGAGAGCTTACAGTTTGTATTTTTACAGTGCAGAAGCCTGTGAGCAGAAATTTCTGAAAGTCTGCAAGGACGGTTATGGCTTCTAAGCAGCCTAGCAAGATGCCCAACCCAAGAAGCTCCATTGAAGATGCATTACCTCCAGTGGCTGGTCACAGGTTCCAACTTCCCTCTCTATCAAGGTGAGTAAGGATGGTGGGGGTGTGATGTGATCCATCCCCTTGGAAAAACCTGTATTCCCAAAAGAAAGACCCAGAGCGGCAGTTTGGGATGTTGTCTGTACGCCTCTGTTGGCAGACAGCGTGACCCTGGACGAGACGGTTGTGACCAGGGGAGTAAAAGTAAGAACTGGGTACGTAGTCACCCTCCTGGGGGTATTCATGGAAACGCGGGAGGGAAGGTTCAGGAAGGCACTTGCCACAAGCGGGAGACACGGTGCCATGTTGAAACAGATATCTGGAATCCCGCAGAAGTTGGAGAGAGCTGGCATGGTTGCCTGGCGTTGCACCCCCTTCCCCAGAGGGCCCGTGGCACTCCGTGTGGGCACAAGACCCCCTGCTGGCCACGGGACCTGAGCGCAGGGAGAGCGAGAGGGAGGCGATGCGGTGGATGGCCCGGCGCAAGGTGGCAATCTTGGAGAGCCGCTTCCCGCCCAGGTCGTGGTTGAGTGCCAGCCGCAGGGCATTGAAGGCTTCGTTGTAATCCAGGATCCGCTTGCGCTCCCGGACGTTGGCTGCCATGCGCCGGGCTTTGGAGCGTGCGGGTCGGGGTTTGCGCCTCTGTTTGGCTCCCTCCTCCAGCGGGTCACTGGGGCAGCTCGCAAACTTGGTTTTGCAAAGCTGCTGGCAGCGTGTTCCCTTGGAGGCACCTCGTCGGTCTTCTTCTTCCTCCCCACGGTGGATCAGGGCTGCGCTGGGCATGGTTCAGCCGAGGCCTGAACATCCGACACTCCCTCTGCACAGAGCACAACTGGACAGCTGTGAGCAAGGGCTCTGGGTCTCCTCCTCTTCCAAACTCCCCGTAGGCAGTGGTTTAACTGCATCATCCGGATTCCTGTCCCCAGTTCCCCCCTTTTATCAACTGCCTCCAGGTATCCTGGTGTTAGAGGCACTGCTTCACACAGGAAGCAACCTTGTGTGTTCTTGTTGTTTTTCCCTGCAGACCAGGGTTGATTCTAGGCTCTTTAAAGCCATAATTCACAGCCATCGTGAAACATTTGACATGATCAGTATAGTGTATGATTTGCAAAACAATCAGGTTGCCTTCCGTTCAGTGCTGCCATGGAACTGATATATAGTCAGCCCTCCACATTTGTGGGGGTTAGGGGCTCAGGGCCCCCACAAAAGAGGGAAAACTGCAAATATCAAAATGTGTTTGCTTGTGTCTGTGGGAAGGGGGCTGAGGCTTGGTGGGGAGAGTGGGCACCCAAGGTCCAAACCAGGCCAGGGAAAGGAGATGGAAATTTGGGTGGGTAGGCATGGTAGGCCTGTATTTGCTTTCTCTTGCCCATCTCCTTCCATGGGTGTGTATGGGGCATTGGGAGGGGTTTCTGGTGCTGAGAAATTGGGCTATGATCCGTCTTGGCCAGGTGGAGGCAGTGGTTGGTAGAGAAGGAGGAGGAAGACCAGAGATGGGTTTTTATAGGGCTGCATGGCCTGATCAGAACCACTTAGAGGGAAAGTTCCCCTGGAGAAGAAGCTTAGCTTACACTATTTAAGTGAAACAACATGGTGTAGTGGTTTGAGCATTAGAGTAGGACTTCGGAGATCAGAGTTTGAATCTCTGTTCATCTGTGGAAACTCACTGGGTGACCTTGGGTAAGTCACACTCTCTCAGCCTCAGCGAAAAGCAAAGGCAAACCCTCTGTGAACAAATCTTGCCAAGAAAACCCATAAGTTTGCCTTAGCGTCGCCACCAGCTGGAAACAACTTGAAGGCAGACAGCAACAACAACATAGGCAGAAGAGTCTATATTTTGGCCCCAGCTACAAGATATTGTTGCCAAAACTGTCCTTTTAGCAATGCAGGGTCTTTTGAGGGTGGCAACATTTTGGCTGTGCAATTGAGATCCATTAACTTTACGAAAGACCTGCTCCTGTTGGAGACAAAACATTATAAAAAAGTAGAGACTGAAAACTCATTTTTTGAAAACTCGTTCGTATCCGCTGATGGCAAGGGTGCGCTGTCGTGCCATGAGAAATATTCTGTAAAGTGGGCCACACTGTGCCAAAACAGGAAATGAGATAATCTCACTTCTGGTTTCATTTTGAAGCATTTGGAGGCCCTCAAAATTGCCTCTATTTTTTTTTAATTGGAAGATTTAGGGGCTTGTGGGGTTGTCTTATGAGGAACAAAGGTCTGAAAAAAGGGTTCAGGGGCAGTCCTTCCACACCCTTTGTCCCATGTGTGCACCCCCAGTTCCAAATTGACCACTACACAACTGCTAAGGTCTGCAGGCCATTTGCAAAAAGCAAAATAGGACCTCTTTGGACTACTATTCTCCCATCTGACTGGCTGCTTTGCTTTAACCATCTTAACAGCAGGCTGGAATTCAACCGAGACAATTTTTTTACGGATTTGAAAGAGCTTTGCACAGAACTGGAATAGTGGAGGGAAGAGATTTCTCTCCTTGCTCTTATGGTTTGGCAGAGAATTTTACACGGCCCTTCTCTTCCCACCCCACCCCCTCTGTTAAGCAAAGAGATGTAGGAATTTGCTTGAGGTTCCAGTCCCACCCTCTGCCCAAGGGAGCAGGAAGGAAGGGGGTTGGGAGGCCTATTGGGGCAGGTGATAAAGGGGAAAGAGAAAGCAAAAATTGCTACCCACCGAGCAAAGGCTTTCCTGTTTCTCTGCAGAAGAACCCGAGGGCAGACAGTTGTCTGGACTGGTTGCTGCCCTTCGTCTTGAGTGGGTGTTCCCAAATATTGGGGGGCATCGCTAGTGCTGTGCAGGCGTGCACGCACACACATCTTTCACACTCACTACTTGTTATGTTAGCAATAAGAGCTAAAAAAGGGCTCAGTCCCCCAAGATCCCATCCAACACTCTAACCACTATACTGTAGTACACCAACACAACCGTGACACCTTGAGATGAAAAAAAAATTGGAAGTCATGCGGCTAATTTGAGGGAGCCCAATAAATTGCCCACAGGTATATAGCGTGGTGTAGAGAGCCTTTCTTGTGTTGTGATTTGAGCATTGGAGTCTGACTCTGAGAGAGCAGGGTTCAAATCCCCAGTCAGCCATGGATGCCCACTGGATCGCCTTGGGCAGGTCATATTCTCTCAGCCTCAGAGGAAAGCAGTGCCAAGCCCCTCCCATGAACAATATTGCCAAGAAAACCCCATGACAAGCCCCCCCCTTAGGGTCGCCATAAGTTGGAAAAAGCTTGAAGGCACAAAACAACATCCGCAGGGGAAAAAGAAAGCTTCAAAGGCGGAAGGCAGGGACTGGTACCTCTCTTTCCTCTTAGCACTCACCTGCCCAGCTAGAATCCCACCTCACCCAGGGGGACTGTTGGTTGTTGGGGGGAGCGAGGGAAGAGAGGCGTGAGATGTAATAAATGGGTAGCCAAAGAAGAGAGACATCTGGTAGGAAGGAGAGGAGAGATGCCTGTGATTTAAAAGCAGAGCACTGGTTTTTGGAAAGGCAAGGAGGCGTGTTATCACCTTTGAAAGAAGTGTGGCCTGGAAGGAGGGGTATTATTATCTTTGGAGGAAGCGTGGTCTCTGCCCAGGACTTGAGGAGAGCTCCTTAGCTTCAGACCCTAAGAACCATCTCAAAGCTTTGAAATCAATTGATTCAAGAACTCCCATAATTTCCCAGAAAGTGACATTTCACCTGACAACCAGTCATCCCATGGGACTGTTGATTTATGGTCATCCCAGGAGGTTGTTAATTTATTGTCTGCTTATTTTCTTTAGTTGAAACACTTCTGTTTTCTTCAAAGGAAGACAAGGCTCTCTAGGTTTGCAGGCCTGTAAAGGACATGTCACAAAAGGAAACAGGGAAGAGGAGAATGACTTCTGAGATTGCTCAGCCTGGTGGAAAGGAAAAGGAATAGGGGAGAGCAGAGGAAAATGAGATATCTCAAGCAGAAGTTCCAAAAGTAGTGGTTTTTCTGAGTCTGGTGGAAGGGCTGTAGGGCCACAGTTGGGGAAAGGGGAAGCCAAAGGAGATGGCCTCTTGGCAGGGGGGAACTGGCCCTTCCATCCTTCCACTGCTTTCTGTCTCCTCCTCCCCAGCCACTCAGAGTCTGAGCTCCTCCAGAACTTGGAAATAAATTTTTGGTGATGGGAGACACAGCTCAGTAACACCTTGGTCTTCTCTAGGTTGCCAAGTTTTTGTTTTTTGACCAGCCCTGTTCCTGTTGTTTATTAACAGTCATGGTATACCTGCAGAAAAGAAGCAAGTTAAAGCTTTCTTCTGTCACTTTCATCTTGTGCACAGTCAGGAAAAAAAATTGTGCTTGCTTACTTTCTGCAATGTGTGGTGTGGATGTCAAAAGGCAGAAGAGCCAAGCAGGTCTGGAAAAGTTGGCATCCTTGGAAGCGCCTTGTTTGGACTGTCTAGCGTAGACACTGATTCTTCCCTAGACATTTTCCTTTCTTCCTCCCTCTTACTGTAACTTTTAAAAAAATCAAAAGAAAACATGAAGATTGTCTGAAAAATTATACCCCTTCCTTCCATCTATCCATTTGTCTGATGCTGGCAGCAACCTGCCTTTTGGAGATAAAAGGTGGGGGCAGAGATCAGAAACTCCCACCCCACATCCCTGTTTGATTTATCACTTGTCCCCTAGACATGTTTTACGAGCCGGCGCAGTCAGCAATAAGGGGCAGGCCAGGATAACAGCAGTGGCTGAGATTGTCTTACTGTGCCATAAATCTCTTGATGTGGGAGAGAATATCTCTGAAACTTTGTTTCCCCCCACTCTGAGTGTGGGGCAGGCAAGAGTTATGGAAGGGGTATGGATGAATCCATGCCCCCTTAGCTTGGCAGGGATGTGTGAATAGCGGTTGTAGGGAGAGAGTTTGGAGCACTGTACACTCCAAAAACAGTTTGCTCTCAATTAACTCAGAGGAGAGAAGAGGCCAGAATCTTGTCCTTTCCATTAGGGTCAGGCAAAAGCAGACTGCTGCAGTGTCTCCTAGCTTGCGTGTTCTTCCTCATGTCATCTTGACCGCATTCTGATTTTGCTTGGCCACACATGTTTTGGTTTTTATCCCTGAAAAAAATCGACATCAGGAAGTTCTTCCTCATTCTTAGACAGAATCTCTTTTCCAGTAGTTTGAAGCCACTGCTCCATGTCCTAGTCCCTGGAGCAGCAGAAAACAAGCTTGCTCCATCTTCCGTATGACATCCCTTTAAATATTTAAACATGGCTATCATGCCCCTTCTTCACCTTCTCTTCTCTTGAAGGATCTTTTGTTAAGGCTGGCTTGATGGCAAATACCAGCAAGTTTTCAAATGACAGTTCATTCTACACAGACAAGCATGTGACATGCCCAAGGTCCCCCAATGGGTTTCCATAGCTGAGTGGGGAGATGACCCCTGGTCTCCAGGGTCTCTATCCCAGCGTTCAAACCACTATACTGCACTAGTTCTCTGAATGGAGGTGCATATTTCTGGAGGGTTCCAGTTGAGGAATGCTATTTCAGAAGCGTGCTGGTCATCTGCTGAAGAGTCTTGTTGGATTTGGTGGCTAGACCTGTATTTAATTTGGCTCAGACCAGGGAAGGTTGCCTTGTCTTCTGGCTCCCTCTGGTGGGAAAAGGCCAAAATCTCTTTCCTTGGATCTGAACACAGGAGTCGGTGTGGTTCAGTAATCTGTTGGATTAGAACTCCAAGAAATCAGGTTTGAATCCCTGCTTGTCCATAGAAAATTACGAGGTGACCCTGGGGAAGTCACACTCTCTCAGCCTAAGATACAGTCCAAGGCAAGCCTCCTCTGAAGAAATCTGGCCATGAAAACCTTCTGATAGGTTCGCCTTAGAGTTGCCGTACATCAAAAACAATTTGAAGGCACCCAACAACAACAACTCTTTCTCTCTCTCCATATATTCGGTGTTCTCCTAAGCATGTTAACACCACCTTCTGGTTTTTGGGTGGCCCATTTCAGCTCCGGATTTACTGGCACTCGACCACCTCAGTTGGGTATTAGGGGCACGGATGCAGTGAGGACTGGAGATTTCCGTGGTCAGTGGGGTGATGAATCTGCTCTGGGTTTTAGTCTGAACTTTAAAGGAGCTGTCCAAGGTGCCAAGCCATATTCCCCCATAGTTTCAGGAGCCTGTAGAGCTCCACACCAGATTGTTGGGATGGAGCTCACCAGCTGGCACTGGGCTGAGACACAAAAGGAATGAGGCAGCCAGGGTGGCAACGGCAATAGCATTCAGCTTCCTCTGTTGTTCCCCACAAGGCTTTGTTTCTAGTCCTTTGACCATCTTGGTTGCCCTCCTCTGGACACATTCCAGCTCTCCAGTTGCAGTTATTCCTCCTTGTCCTACCTGGATGGCTGGGTGGCCATCTTTCCGGAGTGCTTTGATGCTCTATTCCTGCATGGCAGTTGTTGGATTCGATGGCCCGTGGGATCTCTTCCAGCTCTGGGATGCTATGATAGCTGCTTCCATGTATCTCATCTCATCTTGCCCCTTTCAGAAAGGTTTTCCTTGTGAAAAACTGGAAGGAAAACGGTTGGCATTGACCCGTGAGCTCAGTGCTGGCTTTTGTGCTCACACAGTGGTCCTGGAACTTTGTTTTCTCTGCGGGGGCTAAAGGTCAGCACAAAAATGTTCAACATGATGTGCATGGGCTCCAGTTCGAGCCGTAGACGTGGCAGGCCATGTGGGCACCCAGTCAACAGAAACACGCCACCCACCCACAGACTAATTTTAACCCTCCCGCCCTGTTTCCCCCCTCCTCAGACAGCTCTCCGTCTTTCTGGGTAAAGCTGTGACCACATCCTGGCTGATCTTAAACTCAGGAAGCTCGGACTGTTTGTTGGCATTCTCTTGCTGATACTTCGGTCCCTAACCAGGTAGCCCTTCCAGGGTTTCACAAAGATTTCGGCTGCTATTTGGCAGGGAGACATCTTGGCTCAAATGCTATTGGTCCGTCCATTGAATCCATTGTTTTCACTCAAGACTGAAGGGGTCTGCCCTAGGTGAAACAAACCAACAGGATTCAGATATAAGGTCACAGAGCAAGTGGGAGTATTTCCAAAGCAGGCTATGCCACAAGGCCAGTTGAGGTGCTTGCCTCAGGCAGCCCTTTCACTCTACACCAGTGGTTCTCAACCTGTGGGTCCCCAGATGTTTTTTGGACTTCAGCTCCCAGAAGCCCTGAGCATTGACCATAGTGGCTGGGGCTTCTGGGAGCTGAAGTCCACAAACATCTGGGGACCCACAGGTTGAGAACCACTGCTCTACACAGTTATGCTGCTATGATTCTATTTTAAGTGCCATGGCAACATCCTATGGAATCGTAGGATCTGTGAGAATAATTTAGAATTCTTGGCCAGAGAACTCTAGTGTCTCCTCAAACTACAAATCCCAGGATTCCATAAGATGTTGCCATGGCAATTAAAGCGGAAATGCAGTGCTGTAATTGTGCACCATGAAAAGGCCCAGAGTTTTGGATGCCACCCAGCCTGTCTTGTTGCTCTGTTGGAAAATTTGTTTCCCATACTAATGTTGAGGAAAAATACAACCACCAGTTCAGATCCCATTTGATCTTGGAAGTTAAGCTGGATGAGCTGTGGTTAGTCCCTGAATGGGAGATCACCAACGAATCCCAGGTGCTATAGGCTATATGTCAGAGAAAGAAACTGGCAAAACCACCTCTGGGTATTCCTTGCCCCAGAAAACCCTCTGAAGTTCATACGGTTGCCATAAGTCAACAAGTGATTTGAAGCACATAGACACACATAGTTATGTTTGTAATACTATTGCCACAATTTGTTAAGTCCTCCTCACTCCACTTTATTGCTCAGGGAGAAAGAAGCTCACTCCAGTGATGGTTGGAACATGCACAAGTGATGTTTCTGTCAGGTTTGGTAGGGCTGGGCCAGGAGAAGTTACATTAAGTACAGTTAACCCTCCACATTTGCTAGGATTGAGGCATAGGATCCCTGCAAAAGTGGAAAAATCAGTTATCAAAATATGTATGTGTGGAGGGGAAGGGGGCCAAGGCATGGTGGTAAAACAGGCACCCAGGGTCCAAACCAGGTCAGGGAAAGGAGAGAGAAAGGAACCCTATGCTTCCTCTCTCTCACCCATCTCCTTTCTTGGGTGGGAGTGTGGGGCACTGGGATAGGGTTTGTGCTACTGTGAAATTGGGCTGCAACAAATCCTTAGCTGTCCAGGCAGTGGCTGGTGGAGGAGGACCAGAGGTGCGTTTTTAAAGGGCTGTGTGGCCTGGTTGGAGCTGCTGACAGGGAAGGTTCCCCCAGAAAAGGAGGGGGGCAGCGGTTGGAGAAACTTGCAAAGAATCACGTCTGTGAAATCAAATTTGCAAATGTGGAGTGCTGACTGTATATTTAACTAAGTAGCTGACACAAAATTCTGGCCAATTTAATTAATAGGAAATGACCGCCATCAATCTGGGAGGGCATGGGTTAATTTCCCAGTCAAATACATGTATGAAATAGTCTGCCAAAAAGTCATTTCCAGCCTTCCCTCCCCAAAAGGAAACCGCTTCCCCTCAGCTTGACCTGCCATATGGGGAGGGAAAAGCAAGCCAACAGCGTGCGTGTGCACATGCTAAGAGCCACCTTATGCGCGTGGGCCATTATTATTTTATTCACCACCGTGGTCTCTGCTCCGCTCCCGGCTGGGTGGGTTATCTATGGAAAGGCCATTTTTGGATCTGTTCTATTGGCACCAGGCCTGGGCGAACAAGCAAGTTCCCCCGAGAGCATCCGGTTCTCTAATGCACCCTTGTCGTCGTTGGAACAGGATTTTGCTTTCTCAGCACCGGGACAGGGTCCAAAAAAACACTTAGCTGTTGTCAAGGATGGCTTGTTTATGGCTCGCCCGTCGCCCCCTTCCTTTCCAGTTAGTGGCTAGGCCGCCTCCAACTCAAAGGAGAGCTGTTTCATTTGATCAAAAGGGCTGGAGGGGGAGGAGGCCCAAGGGGGCGTGTGCCTTTGTGTGGGTGTGAACACACCTGCTGAGCCAGTGCAAATCGGGCACCCGGCTCTTGTTTGAAGAAGGCAACTGGGTATCTCCACCAGGGAAAGAATTGTCAAGTCATTGGAATTTTTTCTTTATGCCCCCAGCAAAAAGCCACCTTGAGCGCTGCCGCATAAGCCAGAAGCAATTGGGCAAGGACTGGCTGGAGGAATCCAACGTGCCGGTTGCAGAAGCGTGCCTTCTTGAACCAGGGTGGGCAGAGCATCATTGGCACCCGCTGTACTCAGGATCAGTTTCAAGCGTGGTTTAATCCCAGCAGAAAGGTAAAGAGGCGGAGGCCAAACCGTGCCTGGAATTAAGGGCTCTCCAGACCTGGCATCCTCCTTTGAACGTCTGAATCGGTCTCTAAGGCGGAAGAAACGTATGGAAGGGCATCCCGTAGGCCAGAGCTGGCCTCACCGCAAACCCAGGTGAAGTGGGGGCGACAGGGTGGGATGAGGGTCAGACAATAGACCCAACCCCTGGGCAAGATTGATATCCAAAAAACAGAGTTGAAAGAAGGGATGGAGAGGAAGTGGAGTGGAGGTTCTGTCATGTAGGTTTTGGGAGTAGGAGAATTAAGGGGGAAAAGTGGAAACAGAGGGGATTCTTTGCATGTGTTCAGTTTAAATTGCTACTTTATTGGGATATTTTTGAAATCGCTTTTCTTTTTAAAAAATCCCAAAGCTGTTTATCATGTTCCAAAACACCCAAACAAAATTCCACTTTCTTTTCCATCTCATCCTGTCAGGTCAGGGTGTGGGCCGTGAGCCAAATGTGGCCCCAAGACATTTGTGCAGCCCTTTGTGCTCCCACTGGACAGAAAATATATTCCACTCAAAACATTTTATTTTTTTATTTTTTTTTGCTTCTGGAGGCCTCCAGGAGTGGCAGGTTCTGCATGGGAGAGAAGCATGCACCCCCTTATTTATTTATTTCTAAATGGAAATGGGTGCCTGCTGACTTCCACATGTCCTACACCTGTCCCAGTTTGGTAGGGTGTCTGTCCTTCCACTTTTTCAGCTGCTTTTAAAATGTCCCAGTTTCTCTCTCCTCCTATCTTGCCCCCTCATCCTCCCCTTATTTCAGTGGCTGCCAACTGAGTGCAGGAAGCAGCTTGAGCTAACTCAGTAGCTGGGAGAGGTGGGGAAATGGTGTCCTTCCCAAGGGCTCAGGCGAAAGCAAAGTGCTGGAGCCTCTCCTGGCTTCTCCCTTCTCCCTCCCAAGGAAGGTCTGTCATCTTGAACAAACTTTGGCTCGCTGGCACGTGTCCTGCTCTGGGTCTATGACATGTTAGGATCCAAAAGGCCGCCTGGTGTAGCGGTTTGAGCGTCGGACCACGACCCTGGAGAGCAAGGTTCGGTTTCCCGCTCGGCCGTGGGAACCCGCTGGGCCACCTTGGGCGCGTCATTCGCTCTCAGCCCCCCAAAACCGCCTGATAAGTTCACCATAAGTCGGAAACGACTTGGAGGCACGCAACAGCGCCAACATAAAGCAGAGTGCCTTGGATCGGGGCCTGGTCTTTGCAACTGCCTCCATCTCCCGCCCCACGTAGGCAGCGCTCTTATGCAGTACAGTTACAGGGGAGTAAAGCCCCCCTCGACGGTCCTTCGAGGGTCTTCCTTCTCAGCAAGCCAGGGGCGCGGGGGGAGCAGCCCAAGCGGGCCGCGCCTTCCGGGCCCCCAGGTAAGCCTCGCTTTCTGGGCTCCCCGCTTGAGCGGAGGGGGCGCGTCCTTCGCCGCCGCCGCCCCGCCTCGAGGAGGGCGGATCCCGCCCTGGCCGCGAGGGGCCGCCACGGGGCCGCGCCGAGAGCGGAAGCCGGAGAAAAAGCGAAGTGGCGCCGGGGGCGGCAGGAAAAGTTGGCCAGGGTGGCCGTCTGGCCAGGGTGGCCCTCTTGGCCCGCGTCCCTCCCTCGCTCGCCCTTCGCTCGACGCCGGGGAAGCCCCGATCCGGCCGGCCGCCTTCCCCCTCCCGGCCATGGCGGAGCCCGAGCCTGAGGAAGACGCGGCGGCGGACTTCGAGCGGCACTGGCGGCGCGAGTTCCCCGGCGAAGGCGCTCCCCCGCCGCCGGCGCTGCGCCTCGGCTCGACGGCCGCCCTCGAGGAGGAGCTGGGCCGGTGCCGGGAGACGCTGCGCCGGCTCCAGCGGGCCCTGGCCGAGGAGAAGTTCAAGGTGGGCTACTTGGAGGCGGCGCTGGAGCGGAGGCGCGAAGGCGGCGGCGGCGGCGGCGGCGGCGGGGAGGTCGCGCCGTCCAGCCCCCGTGCGCCCAGGGCGCGCAAGGAGATGCCGCCCCCGCCGCCGCCCCCGAGGGCCCCCAGCCCTGCCGGAGCTGAGTCCCGGGGGGGCTCCTCGGGGACTGCCCGGGTCCTCCAGCCGCCCCCGCCGCCGCCCCGCCGCCCCCGCCTCCCTTCTCCCCTCCGGCATCGGCGGGACCACCCGGACGGCTGGAGTTCCCCGAGCAGCAGCGCCGTCCCGAGCCGGAGCCCGTCGGTGGCTGCAGCGCCGTCGGCATCGACGAGGCGGAGAAAGGAGGACCGGGCGGCGAAGGGAGCTGGAGCTGCAACAGTTCGGACCGCGAGGATGCCTAGTCCGTGGGTAGGTGCCGGGGAAGCGGCGGCGGAGGGCTCTCTCTCTCCCCCTCCCTCTTCTTCTTGAGTTGCAAGAGCTCCTGTCTTTCGGGGGCAGCGCACTCCCTGGCCGCCGGCTCCGGCAGGTGGAGGTTTGCTTGTGGTCTTACGGTGTTTCTTCTGCCAGGGTTTTCGCGGACAGCCACTCCCAGCATCCCTGAGCCAGCAGGATGGTTCGGTGGTTGTTCGTTTACCCCAGCCTCGGAGGTGTTTCCCATTTGGATTGCAGCTGACAGCATCCTCCTGCCGGCATACTGCATATACCTGAACTTGAGAGAAGGTCCTTTTGTTACTACAATTGTCAGCATCCTCAGCCACCAATTTGGGCCACACTTCATAGGATAGAGCCTTTCAGGGATTCCATCCCCCAGCATTCCCTAATCAGCGTGTTGGTTCATATCCCAGCACTCAGGAAATTTTTCCATTTGGACTCCCAGCATCCCCCAACAAGCATGGTTTGTTCATGGCTCATATACCAGAACTTGGGGAAAGTGCCTTGGGTGCTATATTTCCCAGCATCCCCATCCAGCCATGGCTCACTGGGGGATTCTGGGAGTTGCAGTCCTCCAAAGAACTCCCCCCCCAACTCCAGTTCTTCTGAGTCCCTGTGTGGTTCAAATACCAGTGGAGTTCCCAGGGGGAACTTTAACTTCCAGCATCCCCCAACTGCCAATCAGGTTCATGGTTTTTATACCACAGTTCAGGAGGGGGTCCTTTGAGGGACTACAACTCCCAAAGGATTACAACTCTCAGAATTTGGGGAGTTGTAGGCCTCCAGAGGAGCTTTTGTCAGGCTCTGGACCATGTGTCTTGAGTTTGTTCCATGAGTCAAAAATCAAAAAGGGATTGAGCAAGTGGCCATCGCTTTGTCTTGTGGCGGTGAGTCAGAACCTTCAGCCACAGCCTGGCTTGGCACTGCCCTGACTGGCGGGGAGGGCGCTAACTGGCTCTCCGGTGCAGAGAGGAGGCCTTGTCGCATATCTTGCTCCCTGTCAACTGGAGATGTTTTGGACTAACCTGTGGGGCCTTCTCTCTACAGAACAGGAGCTCCTTTAATGAGTGGGGGCAAAGCAAGGTTCTAGTCCTCATGGGGTTTTCATTTCATGCAAAAGCACTTTTTTGTCCTCGTGGTTTTTTCATTTACTGCAAAGTGACCACTGCCCTACTGGGCTGTCACAAATTAAGCTTCTGGTCCTGATGGTTTGAATTAAATATGGAGTTGTGTCTGTTGAGCTCAGTAATGAAGATCGAATTTGAGCTGCTTAGTGTCTGTCTTGTTGTGTGCCATCGAGTCATTTCCAATTTATGGTGATTTCATAAGGTTGCCTAAGGTGACTCTATCACAGGGTTTTCTGGGGCTGAGAGTGTGTGATGCACCCAAGATCACCCAGTGGGTTTCTGTGGCTGAGTGGGGAATCATACCCTGGTTTCCAGGCTCATCGTTCAACGCCCAAACCACTGAACCATGCTGGCTAAGTACAGTCCCTTCTGAGTGGTTCTCGAGGGTCTCGGGCAGGGAAAGGTCTTTCCCTTGATACTTCTTAGTGGAAATGCTGGAGACTGGAGCTAAAGGGCCATGCCGTTGCCTCAGGTAGCAAAATATCTTGAGGTGACCCTGTTGTTGTTTTGAATGTGGCAAGCACTTCCTGTTCCTGATTCCAGAATTTTTGTGCCAGTCCTTTTCCTTGTGCAACTTGGAAACCTTGGATTTCTTTTGGTAGTTTCATTCTTTTTCTGTGTCTTTCCTGGGCTCGGGCCCTCCTGTGGCATTGTCTCATGTTACACAGACAGGAGAGAAACCTTGCTGCTGATGAGATGCTGAGCTACTCACATTTCCTTACCTTCTCCCTGTAACCCCAGAGGGAGGGGAGGATTTTGCTTCTTAGTGGAAAGTGTAGAGCTCTCTTCACATGCTCAAGGGGATGGGTGCGTCGGAAGACCTGAGGCATTCCTGAGTTTCACGTTGGCAGCCGAAATGGGTTGGGTGTTGAGACAGGTTGTAGCATGGGGAACACCCTTGTCTCTGCTGTTGTGAGGTGTGTGTGACCAAGGAAGAAGTCAGCTCCCAGGGCTGGATCGGAGGCAGGTGACCACAGTGGGCTGGAGGCCACATTGCTGCCCCCAAGGGCCACATAAACTGCCAAAATAAAATAAAATGAAAACAACAGAAGTGACCAGAGGTCCACTTTGGAAGTTGGAAAAAAGGCCCTTTTGGATGTTAATCAGTGAAGGTGGAACACAACACGTTTGCCAGAAAGCGGCTGGTGTGGAGAGCGGAGTAGATGGTGGGTTGCAAAAACAGCCTATTAGGGAAAGTGGATAGAGTCAGTCAAGGAAGCCATGGCTGTCCTGGCTTTGCAAGACCTGAGTGGAGCTGTGGATGGCCAGGATTTTTAGAGGCTTCCCGTCCATAAGGTTGCCCCAAGTTGACGTTGATGACAAATGACGAATCTTTGCCACAGGGGTTTTGTTACTTGCGGTCAAGTCGGATCCAGCTTACGGTGCCCCAATGAATGAGAGAACTTGAAGTTACTGTATCCTCAGCTGCTGTGCTCAGGTCTTGCAGATTCAGGGATGTGTCTTCCTTAACTGAGTCTATCCATCTGTAATGGGGCCTTTTTCTTCCTTTCCTGCCACCTTCCACTTTCCCAAGCACTACTGTCTTTTCTAGGAAGTCAGATGTGGGCAAAGTACGACAGCCTCAGTCATCTTGGCTCCTAGAGAGAGTTCAGGCTTCATTTTCTTCATTTTCCATTCATTTCTATTTTCAGCAGCTCTTAAGATCCGATGATTCTGTAATTTCTTGCTTTTTCTAGCTTTTGTACAGTGGCTCCTCTTGGCTGTTGTCAAATCTCTGACAGGTTTGTTGTTTGTTTCAAGCGGGTGAGCTTTCACCCAGAGCTTTTGACCTGGGTCTTAAATCTTGATGCTTCCTTAGGGTCCCCACCATCCCTCCCCTTCTCTTTTTAATTAACTTAAAAGCTGTCTTGGCAGTTTGGCTCACTGCCGCAGTTCAAAGCCAGGACCTGCTGAGGTTTCTCCATCATCTTGGAGAACTGCTCAGGGAAATTTGGTCAGCAATATAGTTTTCTTTCTTCTGCCTCTCTCTGAGGCCGTTTCCACACTAGACTATCATAGCGCTATAACAGTCTAGTGTGGAAATGGCCTGAGTGTAGGAATTGTTGTTGTTGTGTGCCTTCACGTCTTTACTTATGGAGACCCTAAGGGAACCTGTTACAGGTTTTTCTAGGAGTAAGTAGTTCCAAAGAAGTAGTTACAGTCACAAAAAAATGTGATACAAATAGCTAATCTGTTATCCACGTACAAACAGCTACATACAAAATAGTTACAAAGTTACTAGTTGCTTGTAATTATTTTTTTTTCTGGTGGTAATTAACGCAGGGGTGGGGAAGGGAGGGCCTTAGCTCTATTTCTCTGCTCCCCACACCTCCAAACCCTCCAAATATTTCCCCCAAAAAAGAAGATTAAAAAAAATGCCCCCAAATGTCTGAAAATTTTCCAGATTGCTTTTAAAAAAGTAGCAGTTTGAAGTTGGAAAATTAAACAGGAAGTGATATGAGATCACTTCCTATCACTCCAGATTCATCACTGCGACCCCCAAGTGGGACATAGCTGAGTTAGATTCCAGTTGTAATATATAACTGGAGCACTGTCAAAAGCGGAATTGGTTGAAAAGTGGAGCCCATGTACTGTACTGTGGAGAGCATGTTGCTTGCAAAGCAAGGTAGAAAAGGCACTAAGCTGCTGAGAGGCTTTGCAAGCAGCACACGTGCACGGTTGGTTCACTTGGGACCAACCGTGCACGTGTGCTGCTTGCAAAGCCTCTCAGGAGCTTAGTGCCTTTTCCACCTTGCTTTGCAAGCAACATGTATGTGGAAGTGGTCCCAAGCGAGCCTCCGTAAGCAGGAGGAACTGATGAAAGAGCACAACCCCTGTTGAATTAATGGAAGCTGTCCATAATTTGGAAGCTTCAAAAGAAAGATTCATCAGATAACAGGGCATCAAAAAGTGAGGGTTTCCTGTAGTTTATTTAACTGTATTGTAGAAGAGCAAACCATAACATTCCCTACTTTTGTGTATCTCAATGCTCTGTTGGTTTTTGGCTGGTGTTCTTTCTCCTGTCCTGGCGCCCCTCCACCCATTTCAGCCTTGCCCCATGGGAATGCAATTGGTGATTTTTTTTTCTGTTTAGCCTTCCCTCCCGAAAAATCCCGAGTAGGTCTGTCCTCTTGAGAAAGACAGTGATAACTCTTGCTTGTCATACTGTGCAAATATTTTTTCAGAGTCTAGTGGTTGTTCGTGGTTTCTGTTTTCTTCAAAACAGACCCTGTTTGGCTTATCAGTTTGTATATTCTCTCCCCTCTGCCAGTCCATCTTTGGACAAATCTTTGCTAGTAAGAAAGAAGACTGTCAGTAATTTTGCTGGGTTCCGTTTTCTTCTTCCAAAGAAGTATCTAGCTACCCAACAACAATAATGAAAAGGAAAATAATGAAATATGGGAGCTGGGTAGAGCCCAGTGGAATCTCAGAAGGAGGGAATTCTTGAAGATAATTATTCTAAAAGTTTGATATGTTGATGTCTCCTGATCCAAGTAGGGTGTGTTGAAGTGGGAATTACTTAGAAACTTGGCGGTAAGTCTTGAACAGCAGTAGTTTTGAACAATTCACCGAAAGATCTGAGGATTAATCGGTTATCTGCATGAGTGAAACTCCTCTTACATGGGCGTTTCATGGGTTATTTTAATGTAGAAAAGAACGGTTGTTGTTGTTTCAAAGAACCTAGTTGGCAAATGTTGCCCACAGCCCATGGCTAGAGATGCTGGGACATGTAATCATCGAATCATTGAATCATAGATCTGGAAGAGACCCCAGGGGCCATCAAGTCCAACCCCCTGCTATGCAGGAACACCCATCAAAGCATTCCCAACAGATGACCATCCATCCTCTGCTTATAAACCTCCAAAGAAGGAGACCCTATCACACTCCGAGGCAGCTCTGACCATCAGGAAGTTCTTCCTGAGGTTCAGATGGAATCTTCTTTCCTGCAGCTTGAATCCATTGCTCCTTGTCCTGGTCTCTGGAGTGGTAGAGAACAAGCCAGCTCCCTCCTCTACATGACATCCCTTCAAACTGACCTGTCTGGAGGGTGCCAATTTGGCTGAAGGCCTTTCTAGGTTTAGTGAGCAGTTTTGCAGTTTTGCAGAGGTGTCCTGCTCTTAGCTCCAATCACTGGGGTCTAGGAGACTTGGTGGACCACAAGCTGAACACGAGTCAGTAGTGTGTGGTGGCAGCCAAGAAAGCCAACACGATTCTTGGTTGCATCAATAGGAGTCTGGTGTCTAGATCGAGGGAGGTAATGGTGCCACTCTATTCTGCTTTGGTTAGACCTCATCTGGAATACTGTGTCAAGTTCTGGGCACCTCAATTCAAGAAAGATAGCGACAAGCTGGAGCATGTCCAGAGGAGGGCGACCAAAATAGTAGAGGGTCTGGAAGCCATGAAGCCCTCTGATGAGTGGCTTAGGTTGCTGGGGATGTTTAGCCTGCAGAAGAGAAGGTTAAGAGGGGACATGATAGCCATGTTTAAATATTTGGAGGGATGTCATGTCGAGGAGGGAGTGGGCTTGTTTTCCACTGCTCTAGAGACTAGGACAAGGAGCAATGAATTCAAACTACAGGAAAAAGATTCCGCTTAAACCTCAGGAAGAACTTCCTGATGGTCAGAGCTGTTTGATACAGGAATGCACTGCCTCACTGGAGTGTGGTGGAGTCTCCTTCTTTGGAGGTTTTTAAGTAGAGGCTGGATGGCCATCTGTCAAAAGGAGTGCTATGATGTGTTCCTGCATGGCAGAATGGGATTGGACTGGGTGGCCCCTGGGGTCTCTTCCAACTTGATGATTTTATGATTCTATGATTTCTTTGCTGGTGGCTGGGGAGGAGTGGGGGCTTGGTGGAGAAGCATGTGGGAACTGAGCCGTGGAGCAGAACTCAGTTCATGTCACAGCGTCTAGGCTGGCAAAGCAGAACTTAGTTCTAAAAAAACCAGCTTCCTGGACTTTAAATAGCCTCTTATCTCTTGTTGCTGATCTCTGATAACTGTGGGGAAAGCTTCTGAGTTAGATGGTAATAACACCCCTGTGGGCCACATTCCTCTGGTGTGTGTGTGTCTGGGGGGTGTTCCAGAGATTCTCACCCTTCTTGGAGCATGAATGATCCTTTCTGAGCATGGGTCACTTTGGTTTGGTACCAAACAGGCATCCAGGACCAGAGCAAAGAAGTGGTACAGATGTCGTGGAGTGCATTTCGGCTTATGAACAGAGCCTAGTTTAATGTTTTTCATGAAGGACTCGGACCCCAGGAGTTGTTCTTGTTGTTATAGTGTGGCTTCACGTCATTTCTGACCTATGGTAACTCTGACAGGATTTTTTATGGCGATGGGAAGGTGTAACGTGTCCAAGGTCACTTTGTGGGTTTCTATGGCTAAGCAGGAAATCGAACCCAGGTCTCCAGGGTCATAGTCCAATGCTCAAACTACTACACTGTGCTTGCCTCTCAGGGATACCAGGAATATCCCCATGCAGCCATGGAAATCTACAGGGTATCCTTGGACATGTCACACTCTCTCAGCCTCAGAGGAAGGCAAGGGCAATGCTCTTGCCAATGAGAGCCAGTGTGGGGTAGTGGATTACTGGACTAGAACTCCAGAAAACCAGAGTTTGAATCCCCACTTAGCCATGAAAACTGACTGGATGGCATTGAGCAAGTCACACTTTCTCAGCCTTTAAGGAAAGCAGTGGCAGACCCCCTCAGAGGAAATCTAGGAAAGGGTCATGACACTGAAAACAGCATGCTGAAGAGATTTGAATGTTTGACTAGATTTCCAGGAGACTAGGGTTTGAATTCCTGCTCAGCCGTGGAAATGCACTGGGTTTCCACCTTGGGCAAATCATACTCTCTCAGCCTCGGAGGAAGGTAATGACAAATGTCCCTTTGAAATAATCTTGCCAAGTCCGTTAGAGGTTGGCTGGGGCCACCATAAGTTGGAAACAGCTTGCAGGCACACGGTAGCAGCAGAAACAACAACATGCTATCTGTTTATGCTCAGGGGCCATGATGCTGTATGTGTTTACACAGGACTAAGTCCCATTGAATTTAGTAAGCCTTGTTTTGGAAATATATTTAGACTTGTACTGTCAATTGATAGATTAATCAACTCAGGTATTGGTTGATTAATCTTTTGGAGTCTAATTGTTGAGGGCATACATGTTTGTTTCAGAAAAGTAGGGCTTTGGGGCTTATAAAGTGGTTGTGGATTTTAGCCGGAAGGGGAATTGATGCAGTTAGTTCAAAGCAAAGTAGGAGTGGGAACACAGGAGGCAGTTCTCTCTCCTCCATTGCAGGGGGGTGGGCAAAGAAATGAGGTTTCTGACGGCATTGTAGATTTCACTTTACTAGGAAGAACCGCCCTGACCAATTCCTGAGCTGACTGACTGCTGCATTAGTTATTTCTCCAGGATCTGAACTTTGCTGTTAATTGGCTTGCGGTCTGAGCAGGTGAGAAACCCACAAATGCCGTCAGATCAGGAAGCCCTTATGGACTGTCCCCTGTCAGAAAGAAAATACTGGGCTGTGGTATTGGCTTGTGATACTGAGTTTTGAGTAATATCACTCAGCATCACTTTAGTAAGAGGCAGGAGCACACAAGCAACCGTAACATTTAACCTCTGACTATCACCGCCTTTGTTTGTGACCAGGTTAGTCCAAATCATACTGGCAATTGCTCAGCTAAATGTTCTCTGCACATGCACAGAGGCCAGCCGCTTCTCCTTCAGCCCTTCCTTCCAGCCTTGAGAGAGCAGAGGGAGAGAGCAGAGGGAGATTTTTCATACCCCAGTTTGGCAGAGACAAACTGACAGCTCTGTCATGCCACTTTTTTAGTTGATTTTAAAATGTCCCAGCTTCTCTCTCCTCCTCCCCATTGTCCTCAGCTTCCTTCATGAGCTGCAAATTGAGTTCAAAGTGCAAAAGGAGTTTGCTCTCAATTCACTCAAAAGGGCGGAGGGTAGAAGAAGGGAGAGGATCTCGCCCTTTGCAGAAGGTTCAGGCAAAAGCAGCCTCTCCTAGCTTGTGCATTTTTTTCTGTTCATAGCTTTTGCCATCTTGACCCCACTCTGATGGTGCTTGGCCACACACACTCTGGTTTTCGTCTGTGAAATGGTGGAGAGTATCAAGCTGATGCCTTTAATTTGTGGAGGAATGCCCTTTCTGAGGAACGCTCTTGGCTCCTGGGAGTGTCTCCCTCTCTCCCTCCAAGGGCGGTGTTTTTGTTCCTTGCCACTCTGGCAACATAGGCCCATGGGGAAGGGCTTGGACGCACCTTCTTTGCAAAAAGCAAACAGCCGCTGCATTTTGGGTGTGTACCTTTACATTATTGACTCAGGAGCGGGAGGAAGGAAGAGTTATGGGTCAGCCCAAGAAATCTGGGCTCCGCTCCAGGGCAAGAAAACAACAGCCCTCCTCTGCTGGTGCAGAGGTGTTATGTTTTCTCGGAACGGGTAACTCAGAGCAGATTGCCTCCACTGGCTGTTTTATCAGTTATTATCCCTTAAAGTAAATTCTTCCATCTCACAGTTTTCTTTAGTCAAAATCTACATCGCTCTCATCCCACTCCCTGCTTGATCCTCACGATGGCCCTGTGAGGTAGGATGGGGTGGGAATGTGACTCACCCAGTATGTTTCAGGGCTAATGGGGCTTAGAACCTGGATCTTCTCGCGCCCAGTCCAATACTCTAAGCAGGGGTGTAGTTATGGGGGGCCTTAAAACATTCCCTTGCAAATAAGAATTCTGCCCCCAATTAAATTTTCTCTTCAGTTCCCAAATTCCTACCCTTGCAGTAACTCAGACTTCATTGGAGCATTTTAGAAATACAGTTTAAGCATCCCAAGAAAAGAGGAAGGGAAAGTGAATGGGGGAATGCAGACAGAGGAGAATTCTAGCTGTGAATGATTTTCTTGTCTCATTCTCTGCAATTTGCTTGAAATTTGGTGAGACTGAAGGAAAACTTCATTGAGGACAGAATTCTCATTTGGTGAAGGCAACGGATCCCCTTGCTGGACTTCCAGCCCTGGGTTCCTGTCACCCACCTTGCCCTTTTCCCCCTCTTAATCCCTTCTTGGATTAGAAATTTGGGCTTCAAGGTGACCCTCTATTGTGGACCAGTGGCTGTGTTGCTTTGGTGGGTTCACTGTGGTAAGCGTGACCAGGCCCTCCACCAGACTTAACATAAACAGGCAAACAGTGGTAGAAACAAACAAGTGGAAGTTTATTAAAGATACAAGAAAATGATCCATTAACCCTTGGACTACTCAATCATTTACAACTCCCCAAAGCCTTTGTCAGTCCTTCCCTCTGTCTGACTCTCTTGTCTCTATTCCGTCAGTTCCTGTCTCTCTGCAGTCTGTTCTCAGTCTCCGTGTCAGCTTTTCCCCATCTCCCAGCAATCTTATCCCTATCTCTAGGCCATCTTCCCCACCATCTGCCTTCTGCCAGAGATAAGCCTCTGCTTTGTATCATTTCCTCCCTGCGGGTCCCCCCTTCACAGCATTCCCTAAGCTGTGATGGGCAGCACAACAGAGCCAGCGTAGTTTGAGCATTGGACTACGACCCTGGAGACCAGAGTTTGATTCCCCGCTCACCCATGGAAACCCACTGGGTGACTCGGGTGTGTCATACATTCTCAGAAAATCCTGTGAGAGATTTGCCCTTAGGGTTGCTGTAAGTCAGAAACTGAAGGCAGACAATAACAAGGACAACCAGACCTGCCCAGCTCCTTCTTTCATGGGGGGCCAGTGCCTTCCTTTTGCCTTCCCTTCCCAGTGGCTACATCTCCAGCAATTGGGTAGCCCTCCAGATGTGGCTGAACTGCAGCTCCCAGCATTCTTTGTCATTAGCTCTTCTGGTTCAGGCTGCTGAAAGTCACGCTCAAACACTATCTACTGGGCTGCTGAATTCTCACCGCTGCTGTAACCATGACATCTACCTTCCAGAATCGAGCAATATTTTTGGTGGCTTCTAATATACTCTCACTGGTTAAACCACGAGGGCTTAGAAAGGCAGAAAGTTTGAATTCAGCTTCTGTGAGAGAAAGGGAAGTTGTCTGTTTGGCTGAGGTTTTTTGAAAGAGAATTTGAAAAGAAGACAGCAGTGGTTGACGTACTCTGTGACGAAAGGCTATGCAACCTTTGGGATTTTCCTTTTATTTGGAAAAAAAGGTGGGTGAGGGAGGATGTAATTGAAGTTCATGGCGTGGAGGAAGTGGAGAGAGACCGTGACTCTTGTCTCTAGGTCCAGCTGAGAATCCTGGCTGGAAGAGGGAAGGTACAGCAGAGGAGGCGGAGGAGAAGAGTGCGAGTCCTGATGGTTCTGTGGAACCTCCAGCATCAGGAGCAGTCTAGCAGGAATGAAAGAGGGTCATTGTTGGCATTAGGTTGCCCACTGTGGTTTTGCCATTGTCTGCTATCTGATCAATTTAAGTGGAAATGCCAGGGACTTCCACACACGCATAATGCAAGAGCTTCACCACTGAGCAAACGAAGTTTCTGGTCTTCTTTATGGTTCTGATTGTAAGGGACTGATTTAAATAGAAGACTAGGAAGTTCCTTTAGAGTTCAGACAAAGGGCTCTGGCATTTTCTGCTTTTGGGTATCACATTGGTTTGACGTTGCAAGAGCGAAGGGAGAAGACGAAAGGAAGGAATGGTTATTTTTTTGAAAGGGTCTTAGCTTTGACCTGACCAGAGTTCCTTTTATTTTATTCTGTGGCAGACAGGAATTCAACTGGTGAAGTTTTTAGTTGGTGGTAGCAGCTAGAAACCAAGATGACTAAACTGAGGCTGTCATACTTTGGCCATATCATAAGAAGACATGACTCGCTAGAAAAGACAAGAATGTTTGGTAAGGTGGAAAGCAATAAGAAAAGAGGAAGACCACATTACAGATGGAGAGACCCAATCGAGAAAGACACATTCCTGAATCTGCAAGACCTGAGGATCAGGTGACTTGGAAGTCTTACATCCAGAGGGTTGCCATAAGTTGAAGTCAGCTTGATGGCACTTAACAAAAACGACTGCTTCATGCTAAAGCTGAGCTTGTGGACATTCCAGATCCTGTCTGGAAGGTTCTGGATGCTTTAAATCCCAAAAGGAAAGTATTCCAAACTCAGAGCTAAAGTCTAGAACCACTGTAAGTCCCTGTCATTTTGTGGGGGAACAGGGTGTTGGAAGGATGGGCTAAAAATGCAGACATACTTCCAAAAGAAACTCCTTTCGCAAGGTCTTCCTGTGCCCATTTGGTTTCCATGAGCAAACAGGGAATTGAATCCTGGTCTCCTGCAGTCACTAAATACATACTGCGCGGATCTCTTTGGCCGCCAGGTGGTGCTGGGAGCTCCTGAGAACTGTGCTAAGGGGAGAGCTGAAAAGCAGGCGGCAGTGAAAGCATCTTTCCGCACCTGGCCCAGCCTGACTGTTTCTGCATCTTTTCTCTCCTTACAGTAAATTGCCAAGGACACTTTGAGAAGCCCTGGCAGCCCACAGCGAGGGGGAGGAAAGCACAAGAGGACAGCTGGACGCTCTCTCCATACATTCCCCCTGTTGTTATTAGTTCTATTATTGGGTTCGTTTTCCCGTCGATTGAACATCTGCAGGCCACGTGTGGGCTTTGCTCGGTCTGAAATATCTCCCTCTGCTCTCTCAAGGCTGGAAGGAAGGCCTGAAGGAGAAGTGGCTGGCCTCTGTGCATGTGCAGAGAACATTTAGCTGAGGAACTGCCAGCACGATTTGGATTAGTCTGGTCAGAAACAAAGGCGGTGATAGTCAGTGGTTAAATGTTGCGGTTGCTTGTGTGCTCCTGCCTCTTACTAAAGTAGACATTTGTTGCTGCTGTTGCGGGCCTTCGAGTTGTTTCGAACTCGTGGTGACTCTAAGGTGAACCTAACGTGAGTTTTTCTGGGGCTGAGAGAGTGTGACATGCCCAAGGTCTGCCCAGTGAGTTCCTGTGGCCAAGCAAGGAATCAAACCCCCGTCTCTAGGGTTGTAGCCCAATGCTCAAACCATGCTGGAGTCATCAGCCACAGTGGTTCTAGATTAAAGATATGTGTGTAGAAGATGGTGGAAAAGTTAGCTGTGCAAAATTCCCCAGAGAACCTAGCCAGTGCTGGGGAGACTTGGAGACAGATATACCTTGGTTAAGAAAGCCTCTGACAAAGAAGATCCTTTTTACAGCATCTTTTTGTGCCCCCACAGCCCCTCTCTTCCCCCTTGTCCTCTAGCTAGCTGGAAGATTTTTGGTAGCATTGGAAGGATGGTGAAAAAGAGTGAGAGAAACACAGGCTTTTGGTGTTGAGTTGCAGAGCAGCAGACCTGCTGTAAAAAAGGCAGTCAACACACCTTGGGCTGCAAAAAGGTGGGGTTTGACCCTGTTGTAGCTCGATGTGTCTGCTTACACCAGGCAAGGTAAACAGAGCTGCCTTGTCCAGCATGTGTGAACAGCCAAACAAAGAGAAACGGGGGAAGCAGATAAACCTGCCTCACCAGCTCCCTCCACCAGCATGTTAAAAAAAGACAACCCATAAATCTATAGGTTTGCCTGCCACTGTTTAAGTCACAAGAAAAAATAGAAGAACAAAGAACATCCATGGGTGCATGTTGGAAGAAACCATCAAGTGGTTTCTCAGAAGGTTCAGAAGGTTTTTTAACTTGTTCCAGGCTTCCCTGACCTAGTTGTTTCATTTCACACATGCATGTTTTTCATTTTGAATAAAGTGTTGCTGAATCACATTAACCAGCTCTTCCTTCTTGTGATGTAGGTGCCTCTCCCTGTCCTTTCAATGTTGTTCGGCCTCGGGTTCCAAATTTCCTGTTAAAAGAAGTCATGGAATACACTGCTGCCTGGAAGTGTGGTGGAGTCTCCTTTTTTCGAGGTTTTTAAAGAGACTGGATGGCCATCTGCCAGGAGTACTTTGGTTGTGTCCTCAGCATGGCAGAATGGGGTTGGACTGGATGGCCCTCGGGGTCTCTCTCGGCTTTGTGATGATTCTGATTTACCGTGGCAATTTTGACAGGCTGTTTTGGAGGTCTGGAAATGATTTGAAAGAGAAGGTTAAGAGGTGACATAATAGCTGTGTTTAAATATTTGAAAGGATGTCATGAGATGGGGCAAGCTTGTTTTCTGCTGCTCCAGAGACTAGGACACAGAGCAATGGCTTCAAACTTCAGGAAAAGAGACGCCATCTAAACGTTAGGAAGAATTTCCTGATGGTAAGAGCAGTTCAACAGTGGAATCTGCTGATGCCTGAGTGGAGTGTGGTGGAGTCTCATTTTTTGGAGGTTTTCAAAGTGAGGCTGGATGGCCATCTGTCAGGAGTGCTGTGATTGTGTCCTCCTGCATGGCAGAATGGGGTTGGACTGGATGGCCCTTTGGGGTCTCTTCCAGTTCTATTATTCTGTGCCCAGAAACACATCAACTTGATGAACTGAGCTGGACCTGTTGTCTTGAAATAACTTTTCTAAGCTCCCTCTGTGTGTGCGTGTGCCTGCGTGTGTGGTTCTATGTGACTGTGACTTGCACCTAAAGCTCTTGTTTTTCCCTGGGCGCCCTTCTCTCTGTGACTGTGTCACATCAGGCGAGGAATGAGCTGTTAAACGGAGACCTTGTGAGCACCCTGAGTCACTGCGGTGTTTCATCTAGGCCTCAGTTTTTCTCTCCTCCAACTCTTTTGCTCTCTGGGAGGCAGAGTTCTCCTTCCCCCGGCTTATGACTCAAGCTCCTCTTAGCTTGGAGGTGCATGGGGCCTCGATTCCCCACTTGGCCGTGGAAACCCTCTGGGTGACCTTCGGCACATCACACACTCTCAGCCCCAGAAAACCCCGTGATAGGTTTGCCTTAGGCCATTTCCGCACTAGCCTGTTATAGCGCCATGATTCCACTTTCAACATCCTATGGAATCCTGGGGTTTGCAGTTTCGGGAAGGACAGGCTATAAGTATAATATCATAATCACCTATTGTTTATTGTTGTGTGCCTTCAGGTCGTTTCCGACTTACGGCAAGCCTAAGGCTTTCCTTTGCAGGATTTGTTTGGGAGGGGGGCTGTCTTTGCCTTCCTCTGAGGCTGAGAGAGTGTGACTCACCCAAGGTTACCCAGTGGGTTTCTGTGGCTGAACAGAGGGGATTTAAAACGTGGTTTCCAGAATCATAGTCCTAAACTCAAACTAATATACCATGCTGGCTCTCTAATCGTCATTCATCATCATCATCATATCAGGCCTGACCAGCGACCAAGTTTAAGTGGGATTCTTTCTCAAATCCCAGCCTTCCCAATTAGATTCTTTCCCAGCCATACCTGGAGATGCCGGGAATTGAACCTGGAACCTTCTGTTTCCAAAATAGGGGTTTCTTTCCACTACTGAGCTGCAGCCTGCTGATTATTTTGGTGTGATGCGTGTCTTCCTTTCCCTGCATTCATCTGTTATCTCACTGAGCGTTGCTAAGAGATGAAGCTGACGCGGATCCCTCCGTGAATACGTACCACCACGTTGCCAGGCCTCTGGAGGGTTTGCGCTGTTATTGTTGTTGCCGCTGTGGATTGTTCCCCTGAGCATCTGTCTGGAGATCTGAGAAGAGGTTGGCAAAGCTAGAACAGGCTGAGTGGATCAGAGAGGGGCCCCTTTTTAACCGCAATTCATGGCTGCTAATTCTGGCTGTGTTCTCTCCACGCCTCCACCTCCTCCTCCTCCGTAACGATTTTGCCACCTTATGCCGGTGACTCACTGGCACCCCTCCCTCCTGACTCACACAGCGGGGAGAACAAGGAGGGAGCGTGCCATAGGGGGGCCGTGCAGGGGGCTGGAGCGGGGAGAGAGAGAGACTGGCAACAAGAGAGCGAGGTGGCAAGAAGGAGTCGGTTAGCCACCTCGCCAGCTAGCTTTATAGATCCACTTTGAGAATGCCCACCTCCATTTCCCCATCCCTGCCCTGTACCCAGGTCTGGCCAGGGGCTGCCATGCCGGAGTCTGTTCCGGGCTTCAGTCTGAACTTTAAAGGAGCTGTGCAAGCAGATGAGAATTTTTTTCAGTGTAGAAGATGGAGTTCAGCACTCCTCTAAACCTCAGATCGGAGCTTGATGGATTTTTAGTGTAGTGGTTTGAGCATTAGATGACAGACGCTGGGGACCAGGGTTCAATTCCCCGTTCAGCCATGGCGATCCACTGAGTGACCTTGGGTGCATCACACACTCTCAGCCTTCAGAAAACCCTGTCATGGGTTCCTTTGAGAATCACCATAAGTCTGAAATGATTTGAAGGCACACAACCGCAACAGTGGTGGTGTTTAACCCTTACCCAGTTGGATGAGTGGCTTAAAGTACTACTTTTGTGGCTTCTGTGTGAATGTAAGGGTTGTATATCCCTGATCTGAAATGACTGGAAACAGCAGGGTTTTCGATTTTGAAATACCTGTATTTGCATATAAGTACGTAATGAGGTATCTTGGAGATGAGACCCAAGTCTAAACACAAAATTAATTCATGTTTCATATACACTCAGCCCTCCACATCTGAGGATTCTGTATCCATGAATTCAACCAACCACAATTTGAAAATATTTTTTTTAGAAATCCAAAAAGCAAACTTTGATTTTGCCATTTTATATAAGGAATGCCATTTGTATATAATAGGACTTGAGCATTCACAAATTTGGTGGAATCCGGGAACCCAATTCTAGCAGATAGTAGGTGCCAACTGTACACCCTTATACACATCGCCTGAAGGTTATTTTATACCATATTTTTAAAATAATTTTGCGCATGAAACAAAGTTTGTGAACTTTGAACCGTCAAAAGGCAAAGGTGTTACAATCTCAGCCACCCAGGTGGACAATTATGGATTTTGGAGGATTTTCAATTTCTGGGTGAGGGATGCTCAATGCTGTATCCAAAGAACAAGAAAAGCCCTGGGTCCCAATCCAGTCCGTGCTGAATTAATGGTAAATCATAGGCAGAGGGCTGTGGATGACAGGGCAACGTGGAGGTCTCTCTTTCATAGGGCCTCCATAAGTCAAAGTCAACTTGACAGCAATTAACAACTGTAAAAAGAGTAACACTTTCAAATGTACTGGCATGGATGGTCCCCAGAGTTGTGTGAATAATGATCTGATTTTGGGGCTCTTTCCAGAGAAAGGAAGTATGGAACACTCAGGTCTGAATCAGCCGGTTTTATTCTGTACCAGTTCCAAGGAGAATTCTTCAGTGGCTTGGAGGAAACCTGCACTTGCGTGAGATTTCTGCCTTGGTGTTGTTGGGGGTGAGGGAGACGAGGGTTGAAGGTGGGGGAGCAACCTTCCTTTCCGTCACACGATGCCTCCGGGACGGACGGGCCAACAGCGCTCAGCAAGGGCAGCGTCTCTGCCTCAACGCTTGGCTGGCCTGCTGACATATTGGGGTTGATGGGTGCCGTTGCCCGTGTTTCCTTTGGCTAAATGTGAAAAAGAAGGAGAGAAATAAAAGGAAGAGAGGAAGGAGTGAGGGCTGCGTGGGAGGGGGGTTGGCTGTGCTTTACTCCTGATTTCCTAGCTGCTTTGTTTGTGGCAGAAACAGCCCCATGGGATCTAGGAAACTGAGATTATTTTTCAGTGGTAGCCAGTGTCATGCGCTCTGACTGGCAGCTGCTCTCCCGGGCCTTAGCCAGAGATAAAGGTCTTTCCCATCATCAGCCGCTTTTAAAGCTTTTTTAAAAAATAATTTTTATTAAGAAGAATTTTTAAAATACATTAAAAGTTAAAAAGAATTATAGAATTAGAGAGAAATAAGAAAGAAAACAGAAAAAAGAACAGAAAGGAAGGTAACTTCTGATCTTCCTTTTGGCACGTATACAGTTGGCCCTCCACATTTGCGGGTTTGACTTTTATGGATTTGATTATTTGTGAACTTCTCCAACCTCTGCCCACACGCACCTCGAGCACTTCTTTTCCAGAGGAACCTTTCCTCTTGGCGGCTCCGATCAGGCTGTTCAGCCTTTTAAAAATCCACCTCTGGTCCTCCTCTTCTTCCACCAGCCACTGTCTGGACAGCTAAGGATGGACTGCAGCCCAGTTTCTCAGCACCACAAACCCTCCCTGATGCCCCCCACCCACCCAAGGAAGCATGGGTGAAAGAGAGAAAGTACAGGGCTACCATGACTATCCAATGGCCATTTCCGCACTAGACTGTTATAGCACTATCATTCCACTTGCAACATCCTATGGAATCCTGGAGTTTGCAGTTTCGGGAGGGGCCACGTGGCCCCTCCCAGTGGCACTATAACAATCTAGTGTGGAAATGGCCAATGTCTTTCCCTCTTCTTTTCCTGACCTGGTTTGGACCCTGGGGTGCCTGCTTTCACCACCATGCTTTGGCCTCTTTCCCAAAGACACACACACACACACACACACACACTTTTTGGTATTTGCATTTTTTTCCACATTTGCAGGGGTCCTGAGCCCCTAATCCTAGTGAATATGGAAGGCCAACTGTATTTCCATGTAGTTACTCTTTCCTCTCTCTCCAACATTACAACCAATTCCCTCTTTAAGTAGCCTGCTCTTTCTAATCATCAAAACCGAAAGTTATCAACTTATTTTCTCTTTCTCTCAAAAATCTATAAGGAGTTTCTATATGGAATGCCGCTAATGATCTTTCTCTAATAAAACCCAACAGTTTGTCCATTTCTGCTAGATCTGTGAATTTCAGCAACCATTCCTCCATAGTGGCTAGTGTTGAATTCTTCAAAGCCGGGGCCTTTTTGTGTGCTCCAATTAATTTATGGCAAAATTAAGTTCCTAGTCCTCATGGTTTTGAAGAAATTTTGAGCTGGTGTTTGGCTGAATGAGCTACTGTTTGTGCTCAGCAGGGTGTACTTGGCGACATATGAATTGACCTCCTGCCTCCCTAGAGCTTTTGTCCATTGAACCCTGTTTCACATGCTCTGACTGGCTGAGGCTTTGTGGTGGCTCTGCAAGCCAAGAGGACTGCTTTCCCCATCATCCATGTCATGATTCCTTTTCAAACGGGGATCCTCCTCTTCCTCCTCCTCCCTTCCTGGTAGGCACTTTGGTGACAGGGTGTAGATCCCGGGCTGTATAGCTTCTTATCCAGGGGGTAGATTTCTGTTTGCATTTTGCAGCCATTGTAGAACCTCCGTGTCCAGCTGCAGTCTGTTGTGGAACTGCCAGCTAGGGAGTCGTTTCTTTCCAGCCTGATTCTGTTTATCATGAGCCACAAGGAACTAAAGTAGGCTTTGTATCCAGATGAATAGGACTGGGTGTAATTTATGAGTGCAGCAAGGTCATCCTCGCAACAGCCCTGTAAAGTAGGCCAGGCACACACAGAGAAGAAAAGCGAGAATGGCTGGCCCGAGGTTACCCAAGTGAGTTTCTGGGCTGAATGACGAGGATTCCAGTTTAGGTCTCCCAAGCTTCTGTCCAGCGCTCTCACCCGATGATAGATTTGGCCCTCTGGACATTTAGGACTACAGCTTCCATCTTCCCCTTCCTATTAAGCATGCTTTTTGGAATTTTGCAGCCCAGAAAGTATCTGGAAGGGGTAGGAGTTCTCATCCCCTCTTTCTTATAGCGTCACACTGTTGCTTGATGAAGAACCCACCCAAGGCACACAACTTTGGGCAGCGTGTCCAGGCCACTAGGGCAAAAAAGTTTCAGTCCTCCTTGGCTCTAATCAGTGCACTGCACTGCCGGTTGAAGAATCCACCCAAGGCACACGGTTAGGGGCAGTGTGTGCATGAGAAAAGCCTGGAGAACTCCAGACCACTGGGCCAGAGTCTTCAGCACTCCCCTCTCTAATCTCTATGCAGCAGTGTCAGTTAACACAGATCACATCAGACCCCGTGATGTTGAGCAGCATGCTCCAGTAAATCCTGTGGAACTCCTAGCCACTACATTTTTTTAAAAAAATTGACCACATCAGTTGTGCCTGGACGTGTTCCATCTCCCCCACGTGATGCTGGGGAGCGAAGCCCTCCCCGCTCACTCTCTCTGTCTCTTCCTTCAGGGCACCGAAGTCTCCTTCCCCATCTCCCCACGACAGGCATGAACGAATGCGAGATGGGGGGGACCGTTTTGCGTGGCGCGGAGGAGGGGATGAACTGGGTGGGGAAACGATGGCGCCACCCCCCCACGACGTTCGCCATTGGTGGCGGGCAGCTCCTACCTCCCGCTCCCTGAGTCCCCTTTAGAAGTAAGTTGCCTCCTCCATCCCTAAACACACACACACACACACACACACACACACACACACACACACACACAACTGGTGCGCCCGCCGCTGTCCCTCAGCACCACCCTTCCCTGCTGCTTTCATCTCTTCCTCCTCTTATCCCTTCCCTGTTTTCTCTCCTCCTCCTCCACCTCCCATGGCTGTTATTTTTTCCTAATCCGGCTTCCAAATTTCCCTCTGCTCTCCCACCCCATCCCTCTTTCTATCCCTCCCTTTCCCCCAATTTCTCCTCTTTATTTTCTCTCTTTCTCTCCCTCCACCCCAAATCACAATTCCATCTCCAGCTTCTTTGTTTTGCGATGCCTGCCTGGTGGAGACGCCGACGTTGATTCCTCCTTCCCCTGGCGCGGAAGGATGGAGCCCCTGAGCCAGCGTGGTGGCCTTCCCCGGCTCTCCTGGATCGACACCCTCTATAGCAGTAGGTGCTTTTTTGGGGGGTGGGGAGGGAGAAAAATAGGGTCCAATTCTTCACACCTCTAGAAGGGCTGAGCTTCACCTTTTCGACAGGGGCAGTCTTGATCGATATACCCTTTCCTTTGGCCACGGTAGGGTTAGGTTGGCATGATCAGTTGGCATCATGAAGATTCTCCTCCCCAGTTTTGGTTCTCATCTTGGGGAACAGAACCATTGCTGCTCCCCATTTTCCTTCCTTCCTTGGTTTTTTTTTTGGTATTTTTCTGGCTTCTGTCTGTTTCTCTGTTATGGGAAGGGGAGCTGAAACCCTGTAGATTTTCGACTTGGAAAGTCTAGGGTGGATTATATAAATCCGGTTTGGCTGAAATGGAACAGAATTAAATGCGCAAATTAAGGTTCCCATGATGGATGTATATTCCCAGCCCCAGAGAAGGGGAAAAGGGAGACAGAATGTGCCCCCCTGTTCCCCAAAACCTGGGCTAAACCATTGAGCCGTGTTGTGTGTTCCTTCCTAAATTCCAGTTTCAAATATGTAGGTATATCTTTGGCATGCACCCCCTTGTGTCTCTTTGGCATCTTTTAGAATCTGGTTTGGGCTGGCCATCGCTTAACACGGATACACACACCCCAGTTTTTCCTTGGGGACAGGTGTGGTCAGACGGAGGCGTCAAGCGAGCTTTGGGTACAGCCGACAGGTGCACCGAGCTTACACAACCAGCTGGAGTTTCCGTCTCTTTCCTCTGCTGTGCCTTGCTCATCTCTTTCCAGATTGGTCTGCTTAATACCTTCCTTTTCTTGGCTTCCTGGGGTTCTCATTGAACCCTTCTTCCTTCCCCCACCTTGCTTTCCTGAGCACCAAAATGTCTGGGTGGATTCTGGGGTGCTTGGCAAAGTAACCGTGATTCACACAGAGAAGCCAGTCTGGTGTTTTTAAGGTCGTCTGGGATTTATTTAATGGACTCTCCATCTTTGAAAAAAGAGGTTGGATGGGCATCTCTTAGGATCGCTTTAGTTGTGGATTACTGCATGGCTGGGGGTTGGACTGGATGGGCCTCGTGATCCCTTGATTCTGTGAAATATGGCTTTTGGACTAAATTCATATCATTGTCATCATTATTTCTGTCCCATCAGCCCTTCAGTAAGCTCCAAGTAGCATAGGTAGTGCTCTTTCTCCCCTTGCTTTATCTTCACAACAACCCTGTGAGTAGGTCAGGCTGAGAGGCAGAACATGGCCTGGAGAGTTTCATGGCTGTGTGGGGACTTTCGCACCTGAAGCTCCCACATTCCAGTGCAACACCCTTCATTTGCGCACTTGTCTGTGTTCCTCCCTGTCTTATCTTCACAACAACCTTGTAAGATTGGTCAGTTAGAGAGACAGGAGTCTGGGGAGCGGGACTGAATTTGGATCTTGCAAATTCCAGTACAACACTGCTCCACCACACTGGTGGTGGTGGTGGTATTATTATTATTACTACCATTACTACTACTACAGCAGTGATAGTTGTTGAGTATTCCCAGCACTTGATGGGATGATTATTGTTATTATTACTGTTACTATTACAGTGGTGATGGTTGCTGAGTATTCCCAGCAATTCATGAGCTTATCTCGGTAATCACAACAGGCCTGCGAGGTAGCTTGATTCATGATACATTTGTCATAATAATGAATAGTTGCAGTTATTATTGCATTGATATATGAATTCCAGTTGTACATACATAATGAATCAACTTACAGCATTTGAGATGCAGTATTTTTCCAGGGCGGCTTAAGACAAAGATGTGTTAACAAAATGAAAGAAATCCACTTTAAAATACAGTATTTCGGAAGACGGTGGCTTGCTGCCCTGACAGTGAGTTGGTCTAGAATCCCTTTCACTTTTTATAATTCTTCTACAACTCCATGGGCCAGGTTAAGGCAGCTTTCTCCCATACCATTGTCCTCCAGATAACATGTTGGTGGATGTGGTAGTCCAGTGGTTCTGCTGGCTGGGGATAATGAGAGTTGCAGTCTGATAGATCCAGAGGGTGCCATGTTCAGGAAGACTGGGTTAAAGTGTTGGACTGGAACAGGAGACAGCCAGACTCACATCCTTGTGGAGTTGCTGAGTTCAGGCTGATCGAAACCACCCAGCCTACCTTACAGAGTTGTGGTGTGTGTAAAACAAGTCAGGTGCAAGAACAGTGCCCACATTCTGATTTCCTTTAGAGGCACAGGTGGTGTTGTTGTGTGCCTTCAAGTTGTGTCTGACTTATGGTGGCCCTAAGGCAACCTTATCATGGAGTTTTCTTGGTAAGATTTGTTTAGAGGGTATTGCCTTTGCCTTCCTCTAAGGTTGGGGGAGTGTGACTTGCGTCCCCAGGGGGTTTCTTTGTCAATGTTTCTATTTTAACCCAGATCTCCAGAGTTGTAGTCCAGTGCTCAAGCCACTACAAATATGTTTTTTTAAAAAAGGTGTGATATATGCTTGTTTAATAGTGTTCCTGATCATATTTAGAGTGCCTTTCATCCTTGCTATTTCTGGTCTGCATGAAAGAAAGGTGGCTTTCCACCAGGGTGTTTCATTGAACCTTTTCACTGATTAGATCTCCCTTTCGTTCCTACCCAAAATTTGGTTACTACTTGAGAACAGAGATGTGACACATCTCTAGGAGCCTTAGCAGACCCTACAAGTAAAGTGTGAATCGACAGTGTGATGCAGCAGCTGAACAGGCTAATGCAATTCCAGGCTGCGTCAACAGATCAAGGGAAGTAGTAGTGTTGCTCTATTCCACTTTTGTCCTCACTTGGAATCCTGTGTCCAGTACTGGGCACCCCCGTTCCGGAGGGATGTTAATAAGCTGGAATGTGTTCAGAGAAGGGCAACTGAGATGATAAAAGATCCAAAAGCAGAGCTTGAGGGAGGTGGGTTATGAGTAGCTCAGAGAACAGAAGACTGACAGCTGACATGATCGCAATCTTTAAATATCCGGAGGGATGTCACGTGGAAGATGGAGCGGGGTTGTTTTCTGCTGCTTCAGAGGGTGGAACATAAACCAGCAGATTCCAGTTGTGAGAAAAGAGATTCTATCTGAAAATTGCTGTTGTTGTGTGCCTTCACTTATGGTGACCCTAAGGTGACGACTCTATCAGAGGTTTTTCTGGGGCTGAGAGTGTGTGATGCCCCCGAGATCATCCAGTGGGTTTCCATGGCTGAGCAGCAAATCGAACCCTGGCCTCCAGGGTCATAGTCCAACACTCCAACTACAGTACTATGCTACGCCGACTCTCTAGGAAGAACTTTTCCTTTTTACTCTAAGAGCTGCTTGGACGCTCCCTCTTCGAGGGTCAGAGGCTGGGTGGAATGTGTTAGTTATGTCTCCTTGCACAGCAGCGGGTTGGAATAGATGCAGACCCTTGCAAGTTATCAGATTCTCTAATTCTACCAGTCCTTTCTCTGCCTCCAGTGAGAAATGATCTATAAATGTACAGTGGTCACATCTGCGAGGTTTCTCTTGCACATTTTGGGTCTGATTTCGCTTGGAGAGGGGTTCCAGGGCTTGGGAGGTAAGGGATGTGACAAAGCACAGCTTCTTGTAAGGAGGAAAGATATAATCTAATATTTAATTGAGTAGTCTGCCTTAAAAGCAGGTTGGCCATGTACTATTCTGCCCTGTTAAGTGTTTCACTTCCCCTTATTTCATGCATGCTTCATAGAACTTACTGGTTACAGCAGGAAGTTGTAGCAAATAAAAGTCCCATTGGATCATAGAGCTGGAAGGGTCCTTCAGAGGTCATGTAGTCTAACCCGCTCAACAATGACTTTGTAGTGAGGGACATGGCTATAGCAGGGATTTCTGGGATGAAAGGGGTACACTGGAGACCCCAACACCGGGAACCAATTGAGAACCGTACTCTTGCAGGTATTCAGTTGTAGAAATGTGAGGGCCCCAGGAAAAAAATGGAAAAATTAGGAGAATTTTTTTCCTGAAGTCTTCTCCCCCCTGGAAAAATTAAGGACAAAATGGGTTATTGAATATTTTCTTTTAGAATCATCAATAAATTCTTTAAGATAGGGTGCTCTCTTATTAACTGCCCTAAAATTCATTTCTAAAAACTATGGAAGAGGAAGATTTTTATGTGAGATTGTACTGTGTCAAACCACAACAGTCCCTGGCCTTGGTTTCTTTTTCTCAGTTTTTCTTTTTAAATGGAAATGAGTGCTTTTGTCTGCCGGAGGCTATGGGAGAACTGTCTATGTGTCTGTACCTTCAAGTCGCCTGGTGACTTGTGGCAACCGCATGGATTTCACAGGGTTTTCTTAGACAAGGAATATTCGGAGGTGGTTTTGCCAATTCCTTCCTCTGAAATAGAGCCCGTAGCACCTGGAATTCATTGGTGGTCTCTCATCTGTGTACTAACCAGGGATGACCCTGCTTAGCTTCCAAGAACAGGCAGGACCTGGTGCCTTTAGGGTATTTAGGCAACTAGTACAGACAAAATAATTTTCTCTGTTTTATTGATGTTTTTACTGGAGTTTTTCTTGCTGTTCCTCAGACTGACAAAACCAAAGAGGTTCCTTACCATTCAGGGAGCCCTTAAAGTTCAAGATCTTATAGTCCCATTTGTAGCAAACCATAGAATTTTTTAAAAAGTAGGTCCAATTTGTCATTCTTTTCTGGAGAAAGTGTACTTTTCACATACCAAGCATGAAATCTTTATGCCATACCAATACAGTAGATATAATGTATTTTATGTTCTGAAAGTAACAAAATCACTTTTGAGTTGCCAAAAAGCACTAGTATTGCATTTTTCAATATTTTCAAGAATGTCCAATTCTCCATGCCTTTTAGAATTTAAAATCTGTGAACACTTTCCTAGAACAACTGACTGAAGTTTCCAGCAACCGGTTTGTTCCAAGGAATTTGTTCCAAGAAAAATTGGAACAAGATCTTTGTTGCGGTTGGAAATAAATATTTGTTGTTATTGTTGTTGTTGGAAAGAATCGAGGTGTATATGCACGTCACAGGTTTTTCCCAATAAATGCATTTTTCCTTCCACCCACTGGGGCACAAATGAATGATGCATGTCTGTTTTATTATTTGGAGCAGTGAGAAGGGCGACTTTTGAATGGTTTGAGTCTACAGGGTTTGCTTTTGGCTCTCTCCAAATGCGTAACCGGGACCTCCAAGCAACAGTCCTCTGCACTCTTTAGAATCAGTAACTGTTTTCTTCCTTGCCATTTAATATCAACTGAAGTTTTAGTTGCTCTCTAGAAAACATCTGAATGCTATAAGCCACTAGTTTGTAGCAGGAAACAAAGTAATGAGGCCAGCTCTCTGTTTACTGTAAAAGTAACTAAAAATGGTTAACGCCATGGAGGGAAAACAGTTATCTCTTGTTGCACTACATTTGTAATGTAACTTAGTCCTTCCATAGGTGTTGTGAAAACAAATCAAGTGCAAGGAACTTGGTAACCGAGTTCTTTCCTAGCTCTGTCCTAGAGTGTGAAACTTGTGGAGACTTGATTGCTGAGCATAAAACTCAAAGGTCTACGGTACATAAATGTTAACATTTGAATAATCCCCTCTGTAGTAATCACCTGAGATGGGGCCATATCTCTAGGAACTGTAGGGCTACCAAGAATTCTATACAAGGAAAAAGGTTGCATGAGCTTCAGTAGAAATTGTTACATATGATATGTTTTAAATGTTATAGTTTCCTATTTAATCTTAAACTTAACTTATTAAGCTGTTTTTAAAATGTATTACATCTAATTAATTACATATTGTGATTGCTGAGCAGGGATTATAGGATTGTGGATTTTATGCAGTGTAGTCCCACGTAAGACATGAAAGTGGTGTTGCTATGTTTTTGAAGATGGAGGGAATTCCGGGCTTGAAAATCCCGAAAAAGAGAAGGGCAGAATTATCTTTGGGGAATGTTTAGTGAAGGAGAGAAAACGGACAGAGGCAGGATTTGAACTGGGGTCTTTCTGGATCTTAGCTCACCTTCTTAACTGTCATGAACCAGCTGTCTGGTTGTGGGAGGGCAGTCCAGCTACAGTGAATTACAGTGAGCTGAATCCCATTGAAATCAATGGGATCATTTGGTTCCGATTGGTCCTGTTGCTGAAATAGAAACTTTAACCCCTTTCTGCATTATGAAACGGGACAGCAGATGAGAGCAGAGGGAAATCGTGGGGAGGAGTGGATGTTGATTTGGAGGGCTTGGGGTTAAGATCTTAGCAAAGGGGAAAGCTGACTTGGCCAGTGATAGCCCACCTTTCTTCTCCTCATTCCCCTGCTTATTCCACTTGTTCTTTCTTTCCCTATTTAAAAAAAGGAAACAAACAGGTGGCTACTAAAATTAAAATAAGGAGCACACAGCTACTAAAATAAGGCACAGTTCCTCGAAATAAGGGATAGGTGGCTACTAAATAAGGAGCAGGGGCATTACTAAATAAGGGAACTGCTCTTTGAAATAAGAAGCCAGAGACTAATGAGTTAGGAACAGGTGGCTACTAAATAAAGAATCTAGGAGCAGGTGGCAAGCCCGTCCTCTACCCCCAAAACATCTTCTCCAGCCCCAAGAGCTGCAATAGTGTGACAGAAGAAAAGACCAAAGGCATCCAGCTGGTTCACATTTTGCCTGCTGGCCTACTCCAAAGGGTCGTTGTAGGTGTTACCCCTGCAAAATCTCTTGAATGCTCTGTAGTGCTGTCTAAGGGCTAAATATTAGGAAGATCAAGAAACTGCTTAGTGACCAAAGCTGCCTGCTCTTCTCTTTGTGCTGTGACCATGAGGACCAGAAACTTAACTCTTTCTGTTAGATAAAAGAATATCCACAGGAGATGCCCCAGGAGCAGAATAGAGATAGGACAAGTCCAAAATCCATAATTTGTAGAAACAACGTATTTCTTGGGTTTTATTTCATATAATAAAAATGAATTATATATTTATTGTTGTGTGCCTTCAAGTTGTTTCCGACTTATGGCAGCCCTGAGACAAACGTGTCATGGGGTTTTCTGGGTCTGAAAAGTAGTTCTTGAAGTAGGGAGGGCAAGAGCTGAAGAAACTCGCAAATAGTCAAATCTGTTGAAAGCAAAACCCGGAAATGTGGAGGGTCGATTGTACTTGTGTTTTGAGCTCCAGATGAGCGGAATCGGATGGATAATGGATGCATGGATGGGAGGCAACAAATTGCAAATGGTATGTGATAATGTTGGACATTAATGAAATGTCGTGCTTTGTGTAGAGAGATGCTAAACAGCCATTGGCATCTTTTACTGAAGGCATTGAAGCAGAAGCTCGGATGGCCACGTTCCCAACTCTGTTATTATCACCATCATTGTAATTGTCGTCATCATCATCATCATCCTACATTTTTCATTTATGCCCTGCCATTTCCTCATTGGGAAGATGGACTTTAAACTTCTCTACTTACCCTCTTTGAATTTTCAAGAGAAACTGGTCTACTCGCTTGGGTAGTGATTTTTAAATCCTCACAATGACCCTGTGAGGTAGGCCAGGCAGAGAGTGAGAGAGAGCGGGAAGATAAGAGAGAAAATGGCTGACCTAAGTGAGTTTCCTGGCCAAGTGGGAGAACTGCAACCTGGACCTCCCAAGGCCCTATCCTCAACCAGCAATATACTTGGCCCTCTAAACATTTGGGACTGCAGCTCCCAAATCTGCCCCTTCCCCTCTTGGCCATGCTGGGGGGAGATTTGCAGCCCAGAAAACATCTAGAGGGTGTAGGAGTTCCTAATTGTCTCTGCTCTAGCCACTACATCACGGTGTCAGTTCATGAAGAATCCACCCAAGGCATATGGCTTTGGGCATAGTCCTGGGAAAAGCCTAGGGAACTCCAGTCCACTGGGCCAAAGAGTTCCTGGCCCTCCCTGCTCTAACCGCTACACAACACTCTCACTTGAAGAGCAGAGGCAAACTGTACAGGTCCGGGCTAGAGAATCTTTGGCTCTCTGGATGTTCAGGACTTCAGCTCCCATCTGTCCCCTCCTGTTGCCCCTGAGGGTTGGCAGTCTGAAGGCTCACAACACAGCCACTGGCCTAGACGCCCTCTCTGCTTCCCCCTCCTGGGACGTTGCTTTGATGGATCCCTTCCCCTCAACCTGGCCCCGTTGCCATGGAGCTGTTCTTGGCCCCGAACCCCTGAGAATTTCTCCCTCACAAGGGGCTTACGTGCACACTCCCTCGCCTGCCACTGTTCCTGTCCTCCCCTTTTCAGTTTAAAATGAGGTTTTTGTTTGGCCTGGGCTTCCTCGGAGCCATCGATCAGGCAAGGGTTGGCTCTACTCCCAAGCCGGACTTTGGAGAGAAAAGGGAAATTGGAGGGGGCAGAGGCGGCGTTTAGGCAGGTTGGAGGTGCATGCGTTTGCACGTGCGGGTATGCCCCGATGCGCAGAGGCTGGGTGGCGGAGCGACGCCCGATGTTCCCAGCTGGTTTCCCTGGCCACGTTGAGCGCATCATGCGTTGTGTAACGGCATGGAAAAAAAGCGACATGCTTGGTGTTCGCTCCTCAGGCCACAGCCGGGAGGAACGTGAAGCCAGGAGGCATGAGGCACCTGAGGGCAGGTTCCTTGTGAGTTCGGACTGAAGAGGGAATGGATGCCAGGCATATGGGACACTTGGCTAGGAAGGCAATGTGTAGATGCAGAGGTGGTAGTGTTTGAACCTGGGTCACAGAACCCTAGAGTTGGAGTTGATTCCCCCCTCAGTTCGGGAAAGCCAAATAGAACATCCGTAGCAGGTAGTGGTCTGGCCTCTTTCGGAAGCCATTCAGAGAAAGAGATCCCACTGTCTCTTCTGTTCCATTGCCAAACTGCTCTTAAATCCACTGGGTCACCTCGAGCAAGTCACATTCTCTCAGCCTCAGAGGAAGATAAAGGCAAACCCTCTCTGAAGAAATCCTGCCCAGAAATGCCCAGAAGGGGATCCCCCCCACATTGGAGTCAATATAGCATGGTGTTCTGAGGGTTGTACTGGGACGCTGGCAGACCCAGGTTCGAATCCCCACTCACCCCTGGAAAAACACACTGGGGGAAATCTCGGGCAAGTCACACTTTCTAAGACTCAGGGGAAGACAAAGGGACTGAAAAAGTGCCAGTTTTGAAATAATTGTGTATGGCTATTCAGTTTTGATATAGAACTGTGACTCCTAATGTTGCAAGGGGGTGAGTTAAATTTTTATTCCATGTCCCATGCTGTTGATTTTATAAACCTCTGCCATGGAAATGTTTGTCTGGATTTTAAATTGAGAAAGCATCATGTCTTAAGGGAAATGTTCCAATGCTTTGATCTTCTTTGTTTGCCTTTCTGTGAATCTTTATTCTTCTCTGTTGCAAGACACCCTCCCCTTTAAGGACACCCATAATGCTCGCCCAGAGACCATACTGGCTAGGGGCTGATGGGATCTAGAGTCCAGCAACATCTCGAAAGGCTAGATCACACCCTCTTTATTTCTGCTAGTTGTATAATTGTTTTTGACAGAGACACGCTCGGTTGCTGTCTGGGTTAATCGGATTAATTTGTCCATTATTAAGACTTTTTTAAAAAATGAAAATAAATACTGTGGAGCATAGGGTATTAATCTCTCATCCTTCTTCTGCAAGGATTTGTTACTCAATTAATTTGCCTTATTTATCCTCTCTTGGGATACGGAGTAGCCTCTGTGAGAAATAGGAAATGGCTGACCCTGGTCCTCTTTCGGACTACAACTCCCATCACCCCCAACCAGTGGCAAGGCGCACAACTACAACAAAAATCTGCCTTTCCTGCACTGCTGGAGCATGGCTCTTTCAGAACCCCTGAAATTGAAATTTAAAGATTTCACCACCTTTACACTCAACAGACAGGTAGAGCCAAGAATATCTGGGCCTCCAACGGAGTTATGAGAAATGTACAGCAAAAGTCAAGAATCCCAGTTGGCAGCATGCCTCAAAAGCGTGGCCTCTGTAGTACTTTCGGTTCTTTAAATGATTTTATTTCTCAGTCCTGAATTCCCAGTTTGGGAACGATCACTCTATATTCTCCATCCCCTTGGCTCCATCCTGCAGGAAACAGAACCCAGCCGGCACTCAGAGGGAAATGAGAATGGAGATGGTATTCTTGCCAGGCTAAGTAATTGGCTTTGCTGCGTGGGCATGGATGATGCCAGGCTGAGGGTGGTGTGCCAAGTGAATTTTGGATGCCCCAAACCTTGAACAGTTTTTGGCAGCGCTGGCAGGATGGGTATTTGGAGAAGGGAGTGTAATCTCTGTGTGGATTTTTGCTAAGTGTACTACAGAGTTTAGGCGAGTGATATTTTTGGACTGTGGCTCCCAGAATCCACTGGCTACTGGCCATGCTGGTTGGGGGATTTGAGGAGTTCTTGTCCAACAAAAGAGAACTTCTTCCAAGCTCTGGCCTGCAACAGGGTTGTTATGCTGCTGCTGTGATATGGCGAGTTGAAATTGTCTCCAGGCAATTACTTGAATGAAAAAGCTGATTGGGAAAGCAGATGTCTGGGTTTCAGTTTTTCAGTGTGTGCCAAAACTGATATAAAATTTAATGGGCAGCTTTGTGTGTGTGTGTGTGTGTGTGTGTGTGTGTGTGTGTATTCGGTTTCATGACTATGCCTGTGGTTGACAAACACAGTCCTTCTTCTCATGCAAACAGGGCAGAACTGAAAGTAAATTGTACAGATTCCCCCATCATTGAGTCTCTGGGCTGCTTTGTTCTTAAAAGAAAAAAAAATTGGTTTGCAGTTGATTATATTCCAATATAGCAAAATGTCATTTGCATCTACAGGTTTCAGTGTTGTGTGTGTGGTTGTGTTTAAACTTGCTACTTCAGATGACAGGCACACCTCAGTGCTTCTTGATAAGATAAATGAAGCAGAAAAGTTTGGAAAAGTTACTTTTGTTGAGACAGTGGTTTCCACTCTGGGCTTGCGTTTTCTTCAAGGGAGCTGTACAAGGCAGGGAGGCTAGGTTGGGGATTTTAGACATCAGTACCTTGGAGAGCTCATAATCAAACCCAGAGTGGCATTTGGTCTCACTGCCATGGAGGCCTCACAGCTCTCCTGCTTCTCAGTTTATTTTCACAACAACCTTATGAAATAAACCAGGGAGAGAAAAAGGAGAGATGTATATTCCAGGAAGTTTCATGGCTGTCTGAGTGACCCAAAATTTGAAGTTTCAGTCCAACAACTATACCTGCTACACCAGACTGACTCATTTAAGGATATACTGCCTTTAAACATGGAGGCTCAAATGAGTGCAGAATACACGATAAAAGAGAGATCTGTTCAGGCAGCAGCCATCTTGTGGTTGGTTTCCCCGCCTTGGTGAACGCTTTTTCTCCCCCGATTCCTTTGGTCCCCTTTCTTCCAAGGGCACCACAACCACCACACTTTGGCTCTCTACCTGGTAGATGGGTGCAGAGTAGGCAGAGGTTCAATCGCGGCAGCTTCCCCACAAAGCTGAAAAATGCTCTGCCTGTTGGAAGACCGGTCACTGGCAAAGATGCAGGGATTCTATTCCAAGCCAAACGAGGTCAAGGAAATGAGTTGTGGTGGTTTCTGCCAATACCCTGAAACCCCAAGAGCCTGGTTTGCAGGTATATTTAAAAAAAAAAAGCTTTGGTGTGCAAGCCACAAGGTTGAACCTGGCCTTCCCTTTCTTCTCTCTCCGCTCTTTTGAAGTCTCGTTTTAAACCCGACTGCTTTTGAACTCGCTCCCTGTGCTGCATGTTAATACAAAGAGATGGATTTGTTTTGTCTGCCCTGGATGGGGGAGCGGCGGTGAGGGAGGATTTTATTTCTGCCTGAATACCAAGAACAGCCAGGCAGAAGTGATGGAGTTTGGCGTCGGGAAAAGGCGGGTGGCAGATCCCAGTGTCCTGAAAGGCAGTGCCCGGAGGCAAGGAAACCCTAAAGAGAAACCATCTTAGAGCCCTTGAGCAGAAGCACCACTAGAGCAGGTTTGTCATGCTTTGGCAGAAGGCGTTGTGAATTGGTGGTGGTTGTTCTTGTTGTGTGCCTTCGGTCATTTCTGATTTATGATTTTCTGGGGGCTGAGAGTGTGTATGGTGGCCAAGAACACCCAGTGGGTTTCCACGACCCAAAGGGAATTGAACCCTGGTCTCTTGGAGAAGGGAGGGTTAAGAGGTTACATCATAGCCATTTTTAAATATTTGAAAGGATGTCACATCGAAGATGGGGCAAGCTTGTTTTCCGCTGCTCCAGAGACTAGGACACAGAGCAATGGTTCCCAACTATAGGAAGAGATATTCCACCTAAACATTAGGAAGAATTTCCTGAGGGTAAGAAGAGTTTGACAGTAGAATCTGCTGCTGCCTCAGTGGAGTGTGGTGGAGTCTCCTTCTTTGGCGGTTTTTAAAAAGAGGCTGGATGGCCATTTGTCAGAGGGAGCACTTTGACTGTGTCTTCCTGCACAGTGGAAAGTGGTTGGACTGGAGAGCCCTTGGGGTCTCTTCCACCTCTAGGATTCTATGATTCTCATTCTGGCAATCTTTCTTCACCATTACCAGACTGGCATATTGCAAAGTGTGTGCCATCTTGGTTACCCTCCTGGCCTGATAACCCACCGAGGGCTAGCGAAACGGGCCACTTAATGCGTTAATGCAGTTTGCTGTCTGGTTAACAATGGCTCCCTCCCTCCCACCCCCACAGCTCTGGCTGTCCTCTGCTCAGAGGCGGTGCGCTAATGGACTCTCACTGGCCTCTGCCGGAGCTCTGTTGAACCCTGCAGCGGCCAGGATTACTTTCTGAGTTTCTTGGTGGGGATGAAAAGAGAAGGATGACTTTGGAAGCAGTGAACGCCATGTGTTCCCCACTTGCACCCCCTCCACTGCTGCATTCTCCCTCCCACCAGGCAGAAGAAAAGTAAGGGATTGGGGGTAAAGACAAGGTGTGTTGGGGGGTGTTTATATCCCACCCATCTGTGAGTCCCTGCACATCTTCGCAGGGCTTCCAGCTGCAAGAGTGAGTGGGATGCAGGAGGAGGAGGAGGCGGTTGCCGTGGCGACGGCACAGGCCTCAAGCCACTTCACAGCAGGAGCGGCGCGTGGGATGGCGATGGGGAGGTGGGCAGGGAGAGCGTAGGGAGCTATTTTGCGTGTGCGTACAGGGTGGGGGGATTTCAGGAGGAAAACTAGGGGAGGATGTAGGCAATGGGTTTGGCCCGCTGGAGAGAAATGAAACCTTAAGGAGAAGCCACCTCTGGAGAAAAAAAAATTAGCAAAGGCAACACTAGGCCCCAGGACAGGCTACGATTAACTATGGTGTATGGTTGTTTATTTAAAGCAAATTTTGTGTATTTACTAGTTAAATTTACAATCCTTTTCTCCTTCAAAGGCAGCCTTGATACCTCTCCTCGTAGTGTTTAACGGTTGTGTAAAAAGAGCATGGTGTAATGGCTTGAATGTTGGACTACGGATCCTGGAGACCTGGGGTCAATTCCCTGCTCAGCCAGGGAAACCCCCACCAGGTGACTTTGGGCACGTCACACAGTCTCAGCCCTCAGAAAACCCCGAGATAATTTCACCATAAGTTGGAAACTACTTGAAGGCACACAAACACACAAAAAAGAGGGAATTCCAACAGATGTTGGTTGTCACACAGCTAGGTAACCAACGAGCAATGGCTGCCAAAATTCCCTGTACCATTAAAATAAAGGCATAGTATGGCTCACAGAAATCTCTTTCTCACACACATACATATGCGCTCCAAAATGCCCTCTGGGGTATGCAGAAGACAATTCTGCCAAGTCTGGGCTGATCTCTCCAGGGGCCAAAAATAATTTGCAATTTTTTTCAAAACAAATTATTTGCCCCTGCTCAAATGCCCCCATTTGTTAAGGTAGTCCATTCCACTGTCAAACAACTTCTACAGTTCTTCCTAATGTTTAGGTGCAGTCTCTTTTCTTGTCATTTGAATTCCTGGTTTCAGTAATTTGAATCCACTGCTCTGTGAAACCCTCACTGTTCTACTTTGGGAGATAGAATTTGGGATGCAAACTCCTTCAACCTGATTTCCGTAGGACAGATGTAAAGGAAACACATTATTACACCTAGTTTTGCATTTTTCCTGTTATATATTTGCATGGGTGGCATTCTTGTGCCCCTCTCCTTCCAGGACTCTACATTATTTTTTCTTTTTCCTCCTGGAGTTTGGAAATAGCCAGCAGCATCTTTGAGAGAAATTCTCTTCTGGATGCCTGGAGCGGAGAAGGGCATTTGAAATGATCAAGGAAAATTCTCCTGGGAGGAAAGGTGCTGACATTTGGCCACATAAGTTGGCTTAGGAGGAAAAGCTGAATTAAAGGGAAGATGTGAGGGATTTGATGATTTGTAGAAAATGAGTTTGGAGTCTCTTTTCTCTTTCTCTCTCATAGTATCAGAATCTGCAAAATCTCAAATATGGGAGATTTCAGGTCTTATCCAAAGAGAGACTTCTTGGCATAGTTATACTGTGGAACTCCCCGCCGTAATGTGTACTGTTTGCTGCCAACTTGGATTGTTTTGAAAGAATAGATCAGATATGGAGTTTAGAGCCACCGGTAGTTGCTAGTTATGATGGACAAGTACTTTCTCTCCAGTTTTTCTGATACAGAGAAACCTCAGAGAGAATTTCTTTTGGTCCAGGGCCTGCATTGGTTTTGTGCTTGGTATGTACGTTGCCTCTGTCTCCCAGTTGCTGAAGAGTATGAGATGGAAGTTGTAGTTCCCCTCTGGTTCTGCTTGGAGGTTTCTTTTGGGAAACTAGTTGATAAATGGTGGACTAAATAGGCCTTTGCTCTGATCCTGTGTGGCTTGTATCACATTTTTATGTCAAATTCATATATTATGAAAGTCCTGGAAACCATGAAACCCTTTGAGGAGTGGCTTAGGAAACTAGGTAGGTTTAACCTGGAGAGGAGAAGATTAAGAGGCACCATCATAGTTATGTTTAAATATTTGAAAGGATGTCATATGGAGGATGGGGCAAGCTTGTTTTCTGCTGCTCCAGAGACTAGGACACGGAGCAGTGGCCTCAAACTCCAGGAAAAGAGATTCCGCCTCAACTTTAGGAGGAACTTCCTGAAGGTGAGAGCAGTTTGACAGTTGAACACACTGCCTGGAGGAGTTGTGGAGTCTCCTCCTTCTTTGTAGGTGTTTAAATGGAAGCTGGATGGCTATCCTTCAAAGAGAGAGCTTTGATTGTGTTTTCCTGCATGGCAGAAGGGGGTTGGACTGGATGGCCCTTGGGGGTCTCTTCCCGATCTAGGATTCTATATTCTGTGATCCTGAAAGATTGATGTTCACTTAGCAGATCCATCCATGCCTTCAAGTGGTGTTGGGAATGGGCAAAATATGCATCTGCCAGGGGTTTCTTACCAGTACACCATGCTACCTTATTCTTCAGAGCTTTGCTAAAGAATTGATTTGACCGCAAAAGAAAACAAAAGCATTTGGGGAGATACTAAGCAATGAGGAAGCTCAACTGGCAGCGTTCCTCCCATTCAGGTCATCTTTCCACTCTTAATTAATGGCAGAGGTGGGATAAATTATACATGATGGCCATTATTATGCTCTGTTGCCCTAATTTGTTAAAGCAGAGACTCCATTTGTTTTTCTCTCTCACTACCAGCTTGGCAAAATCTAGACGTGTTCCTCTCGCCAGTCCTTGGAGTTCAGAATCTGGATCATTGTTTGAAAAAAAAAAGTCCTGGCTTGGCTCTCTGTCTGTCATTGTCTTCTTGGTGTTGTTTGTAGAATCATAGAATCCTAGATGTGGAGGAAACCCCAGAGGCCGTCCAGTCCAACCCCCCTGCTACGTAGGAATACACAACCAAAGCACTCCCAAAAGACGGTCACCCAGCCTCTATTTAAAAACCTCCAAAGCAGGAGACTCCACCACAGTCCCAGGCAGCTTATTCCACCTTCGACCAGCTCTTACCCTTCAGGAAGTTCTTCCTTAGGTGGAATCTCTTTTCCTGTAGTTTGAATCCATTGATTTTGGTCCTAGTTTCTTCCTTACAGCAAGTTAGAGTGTTTAGTTTAACAGATTAATCTTTTAGTAATTGGTTTTGTTGTTATGTCTCGGTTTTTGTTTGGTTCAAATAGTTTAGTTTTAGTTGTACACGTATATTGTTTATGTACAATGCGTTCCTTTTTCATTTGCACCTTTTCTTTCCTTCTCTGTAGTTGTGAATTAGTCTGTTTGTATCTCTGTACTAAAACTTAGTAAATATTAAACCTCAACAACAACCCTATGAGGTGGGGCAGATTAAATATGCGTGTGTGTGTGTGTGTGAGAGAGAGAGAGAGGGAGAGGGAGAGGGAGAGGGAGAGGGAGAGTCTGTCTCAAGGCTTCATTGCCAAGATAGAGGTTTTTGGATCCTAGTGGTCTCCTCTACTCTAACCACTCCACCACACTGCCTCTCTTTGCCCCTTCTCCTTCTCTGATGGCGCCTGTTCTCAAAAATGCTCCGGTTTCCCAGAGACACACACTGCGCAGCACTTAGCCCAGGCCAGCTGGCGCACGTAATCGAGGGATTTCAAGGCGACTCGGTGCTCAGGGATGCGTGCTTAATTGTGCAAATGTGGGGAAGTGTGTCAGGCCAAGGCTGGGGGGCTGGTGGGGGGGCAGAGAGAGTGTGGACAAGGGGGCACACGCTTGACTGGGCCCAGACTGGATGTCTCGGGAGCTGGAGAGATAATGCATTTGGGGAGGGGAGGAGGGGGGTCGCTGGAGGAAGCATGGCAGTACGGCACGTGCCTTCTGGTGTCCCCTTCATGCCACCTCCGACAGTGTTTGTCTCTCTCTGCCTAATCATGGGCTCTATTTCTTGCACATGTGGAAGGTTCCAGTGGTAGCTGGTGGCTTTGAAGCCTGTGTGTGTCCATTCCAGCGCTTAGTCTGAATTCCAAAGGAGCTGTAGAAGGTGCACAGCTGTGTCCCACCCACAATAGGTTCAGTGCCCTGAATGGCTCCCTTAAAATTTCAGACTAAAACTAAGAGTGGACTGCAAATTCTGTCTGATCTGGGAAGCTAAGCAGGATCAGGCCTGGTGAGGACCTGGAAGAGAGACCATCAGGGAATACCAGGCTCAGTAAGCTGTATTTCAGAGGATGGAGCTGTCAAAACCACCTCTGACGATTCCTTGCCTAAGAAAACCCAGAAGAATTCCTGGAGTTGTCATAAGTCAACAAGGCATATTGCTATTGTCATTGTGCGCCTTCAAGTTGTTTCTGACCTATGGTGACCCTGAGGTGAAACTTATCACAGGCCTTTCTTGGCAAGATTTGTTCAGAGAGAGTTTGCCTTTGCCTTCCTGTGGGGCTGAGAGAGTGTGACTTGGCCAAGGTCTCCCAGCAAGCTCCCAGGGCCAAGAGAGAGCAATTCGAACCCTGGTCTCCAGAGTTGTAGCCCAGTGCTCAAGCCCTGACACATGCTGGCTCTCTGAAAGCACATGCACCTATTTAATGGTGGTTTTGTATATATTTGGAGATGGATTGGTAGCTGTGTGTTGGGCAGGTGGGTGGAGTGATGATCAGTTTATTCCCTGCTTGATAAGACATTTATTAGTTCCACCATCATAAACTCAATTGGAAAGGGTACCGGGAACAGGCCTTTTCAGTGGCTGCTTCCAGACTCTGGAACACTGCAGGCTAGGTTTTCTCCCAGAAAAATAAAAAGACTTTTTTATTTAGACAAGAGGATATTGTACTTTTTCTTTTTGCCATTGCTCTAAATGCTTTTAGATTGTTTAAACTCAGCATTGTTTTTAACAGGATACTTTCTTTAATTTGTTTTGTTACAAGGATTGTCATTGTTTTTTTAAGGTGGATTTTGTTTTAGTCTACACCATTGATGTGTCTATTTATTTGATTCTTGGCTGTTCTCTCTTTGGATCAAAGCAGGGGACACCAACAGATTCAACACACAAATCCATCAGTTAGTTTAGAAATAACATTTACTTCTCACTTCTCCTGTAGAGATCTCAAGGCAGTATCTGTAGCTTTCCTTCTTGCTCTCCCTCCCTCCAACTTTAGCCATACAACAATCCTGTAAGGTAGGCCAGGTAGAGCGAGAATGACTGGCCCAGTGATTACCTAGTTTCAAAAAAGATTGCCATTTAGCACCTTGTTCTGGCTCTGGAAAAAGAAAATATGTATACACTTAGGCATTACTGCATTATAGACTTGGCAGGGATTCCAAGGGATATCTAGTACAACCCCTTGCCTGCACTAGAACCCACAACCAAAGCTTCCCCTGATGAACTCTTACCTGTCACCATCTCTGTTCTGAAGCCTGGCAGTGGCTTATAAAGGTTTGCAGCCCAGGAAGGGGAGGGGCTTAGGAAGTGACATCATAAACTCCACCCACCAGTGCTTATAAAAGACCAGGCACTTGGCCTGCCCAGATGGCAGTTGTGGAGTTCTCAGTTCAGAGAGAAAATTTTGTAAAAAATAAAAGTGGAGAGATGGAGGCTTTGTCCATCTTATAGGGGCCAACACTGACCAGGCCTCCTCTTGGTTCCTCTCAACAGATTTCAACTACGGGACGGAGGATTATGACGCCGAGGGGAACGAGGAGCCCAAAGTCCCGTCCGGCGGCTCAGAGACCATGCCATACATCGACGAGTCGCCCACCATGTCCCCCCAGCTCAGCGCCCGAGGCCAAGAAGGGGGAAACGGCAGGGACGGATCTGAGAGCATCTCACCCACGCCTACTGATGGACTGGGCACGGGGGTAAGCGACTTGTTGGTCTGTACAGACCTGCTTCCATTTCTAGTGTGTTCCTGGGTATGACTTCTTAAACAGAAAATTTGGTACCAGAGGTATAGATAACATGGAAAGAAGAGGGAGAGATTTCTCCACCAAAAAAACGTGTTTCAGCAGCTTTTGTATTCCAAACGGACCATAGGTTCATGTGAAATGAAGCAGCCGTATCAAGTAAACCTTGCATAAGAAAAAGAAGTGCCCTTTAAAGACTGTTTGAGAGCTTCTTCCAAAATGTCTCCAGGGATGACTTTTTTCCCCCACCAAATTTGACTCCTTATCATTTTCATTTTGGCAGCCAGACCTGCGAATGTATGCTTCTTCAACCTTCGGAGAAGGGGTAGGCAGACTTATCTGCTGTCCTGTTTTCTCTCCGTGTTTTGTGATTGCACATGCTTGGCGGGGGACTCTGGAGGCAGCTTCTGTTTACCTTGCCTGTTGTAGGCAAAGTGTGCACATCTAGAGTAGAATCCAGGACAGGCTTTTACAAGCATTTGTTTACTGTGGATGTGCTAATGCAAGCTGATGTTGAAACCTACCTAGCTGGAAGGTTTTTTAGCAGCATCAGTACTAGAAGGATGGTGAATGTGGGCTGGAGAAGTACAGGTGGGTCTTGAATCTGGGTCTCCATACCTCCAGATCCAACACAGTTGCCGCTGTGATTTTTGTGTGTAAAAATTATGCGTTTGACACCTGGATTGTAGCTCTCTCTTGGGCTAACTGTCTTATGGAGGAGAAGTTTCTGGGTGGGCTTGCTTGGGGAATTTTGCATTTATGCAAGGGGAGGAAATGACCCACGAGACTCTTTTTACCTTTTGTTCTTTTGTGGGGTGGAGAGGAGAAGAGAAAAAGAGGTACATAATGCATGATTGTAATGTTAAAAATCTGATATTTTATGGAGTGGGTTGCTCCATCTGGTGGTCATAACTTGGTACCACATTGCTTTTTCAAAGGTTATGGGAATCCCTCCCCTTACCTATATGTTTCTCCCTGAATCCAATTTCAAAGAGGCATTTCACAATGCCATAGGTGCATAGAGTTAGGAGGAGCCTAACCCGTTGTTCAGTGCAGGACCTGCAGCTAGAGTATGCCCAGCAGGTAGCTGTCGGCTTCTTTTTGGAGACCCCCAGAGAAAGAGACCCCACCACCTCTCTCGGGCACTGGCTCCATGGCCAGATAGTCATGCTCAGATAGTCAAGAAGTTCCTTCTAAGCCTCCATACTTGCTCCTTTTTCTCTGCGGTAGCCCTTGAGATCTTGTCATCCCTCCATCTTCTCATCACCTGGGTGAACATGCGCAACTCCCTCGACCTTTCCTCATGGATTTTGTTTTCCGTCCCTCTTACCATCTTGGTTGCCTCGCTCTGAACCTGCTCCAGCATGTCTGCATCCCTCTTAAAATGAGGCACCCAGAACTGAACCCAGGACTCCAGTTGAGGGCTGACTAGTGGAGAATATAGTAGGACTATTGATAAGGGAGAGAGGCAGTGTGGTGTAGTGGTTTGAAGTGTTGGACTATGACCCTAGAGATGCTGTTAAATTGGAAATGGCTTCCACCCAAAACAACAACAATTAATAATGGGCTTTTTTTGGCTGGGGAGGGGTTAGATGTACAGAAAAAGTGCAGCAAAATGAGTCTCCTCCAAATGCTGCTTCCCCCACCTTGCAAAATCCCCCACCTTTGGCCCCATACCTAAAGGGATTTGTGAAATCTTAAAACTCTTCAATCCCTCCCAGTTGCTCTTTGGACTTTTCAAGCCATGGGCCCTGTGTGTGTTAACTCTTTGGCCTCCGCTCCTTTCTGTGTGAAAACTGTGGGTTGTTTTACATCCCTTCTGGACTCCATAGAGCTGTCAGCTCAGCCCCTCTCTGATCAAAAAAGCCTCAAGTATCCGTGCTGGATTCTTTTCTCATTTTATGTCGGCCTCGAGGTCCTAGACCTCAGTGTCTTTGTTTTAAAAATAGCTCTTTGCCACTTCCCTCTGACTGTGTTTTTTGTGTCTCTCCCTCTGGGCTTTCTTGTATTGTTTCTCCCCTCTCTGAATTTCACCTCCCGCATTTTGCTTGAGCTGAGAGAGTTGCATGTTATGTTATGCCTTTACTTTCTCTGCTGTTTGGACTTGTTGTTGTCTGCCTTCAGTTCATTTCATACTCATGGTGACCCTAAGACCCTAAGGCAAACGTATCAGGGAGTTTTCTGGGGCCAAGAGTGTGTGATGTAAGTTTGGAATGATTTAATGGCACACAAGAGCAACAACAAATTAGTCAACCGATCTAGAAACAGTTTTCACTTTTTAAAGAAGACATTACCATGTTTCTAGTCCTATGGACAGGGTGGGAAAGCATGTGGAGGAATATGTGTTGAAATATCAGAGGACTGGCGTACAGGGAAGGTCTCCCAGTGGAGAAAGCCGAGAGGGAAAGATCCTGTTCCCTTTCTCCTGCAAACTTGCAGCACAGAGCATACAAAAGAAAGGAGAAATTTTTATTCTGCAGGTTGCTCCATTAGTTTAAGCTTGTCTTTCTTCCAAAAAATACCTCTTTCATCCAGGCCACTCCATCCCATTTTTTCTTCACAACAGCCCTTGGAGGTAGGCTCATGACAACCCTGTGAGGTAGGAGGTGCGGAGAGAAGAGGGTCTGGCGTAAGATTACCCCCTGAATCTAATGGCTCAGTGGACCTGGGTTTCGACAGCCCAGTGCTCTAACCACTATAGCACATTGATCAAAATGAAGTAGATCTATGGGAGGAGGGTGGCTTTTCTGCCTCCCACCCAAGCAGATTTCTGGACTCTCTGGCTGAGTCTTCGCTTTCCTCTCCTGGACCAGACCGCTCCCTTGGGATGACGGCAGAGAAAGCAGAGCAAATGATCATCCTATGCAAACTTTGTGGTTTTGTGGCTTTCTTTGGCCTGTTCTTTGTACCTCTGGGTAGCTGTATGCAGTCTCTATCCACTCTCAGTTGAACCCCTCCCAGTGCCGTAAAGATAAGTTTTCGCTATGCACGACCCGTTCCACCTCATTTGAGGTTTGAGTGTTGCCAGTGCATATACAAAGTTGTGTCTGAGTTTGCTCTTAGAAGATTGGAAGGTACAGTTTGCATGTTTATTAATTTGTTTAAAAACACTCTCTGCCCCCCTCTTTTTTTGGCTTGCTTTCTTTGGAAAATGTGTGCGCAGGCTTCCGTGCTGGAGAGAAGTCTTCCTCAGACCTCTCCTCTCCCAGAAGAGTTCTGTGTTGCTCAAAAGCTTACCTGTTCTTAGTCAGAGCTACACAATTATGTTTCGGTTTTCCTCCTGCCTCTAAAGTTTAACATGCCAGTCCACACAGTTCTGCCTGTACAGTTTTAAAAGAAGATTTAAAATGCAAATTTTCAGGCATGAGCAGCAAGCCACTGGTTTGGTTTGCTCCTTTTTTAATTTCCTCACAAGCTTAAGTCATTGGAAGTATGCTGATTGGCTCAAGGATGATTGTTGTTCTTTTAAAAATAATATTTTTTTATCTCCTCCTTGCAGTGGAAAAAGCAGAGGCAGGCTTCTGTGTTAGAAGTCTTTATCAGGCCCCCCCCCCCCAAAATTATGTGCCATTCAAAAGCTTCCATATTCTTAACCAGGGCTGGAAGAAATATCTCCATTTCTCACTTAGGTCAGTATCCTATTGCTTAATTCTGAAACATCGCCTTTTGCAAAGCCTTCCACGTGGTTTTCTTGTGAGTCAGCAACATTTGCAACCACTCCTGCGAGGTGGGCAGTTCTGTTCCCACCTTTCAGGCAAGGACAAGAAAAACAGCGGTTCATGTAGGAAGGGTTCAAACCTGACATTCCCCCACTAGTTATTTTTTCATCAGTTACCTTTTTATCCCACTTCTCTTCCTTCTATCTCCTTGCAACAACCTTGGAAGGTAGGCTGATCAATAAGGTGGAGGGGGAACTAGCCCAAGGACACCTAGAATGTATCTACGCTGCATAGTTATAATGGGTTGACCCCACTTTAACTGCTGTGGCACCGTCTTGTAACTTCTCTCCTAGAGGACTCTTAACACTGCAATTCAAGGGAATGCACAGGAATATCTCAAGTCTTTCACCGAACTACATATCCCATGATCCCGTAGGAATTAGCCAGGGCAGTCAAAGTCGTCTCAAACTGCTATAATTGTACTGTGTGGATACACTGCTAATTAATTTTCCCAGCTCAGCAGCAGGGGACAGGGAGAAATTCTGACCTAGAGTTCTCAAGTACTCTAAAAGTTATTTTTGGGGGATTGGACTGGCCAGACTGGCCCCAGGGCAGCCTATGCAGTCTCTAAAGGGGATCTTTTTTCTCTCTGCACTTGCTCTAAGCACTACACCATACCACCCAGAGTTGGGGATGGGTTTCACCTGTTTTGCACCTTCTCCGTCTATGCTACGGCGTTGCTTGCAGGGGAGTTCCTGCTCCAGGTGATGCCTCCTCCTCTCACCTTGGGATCAGCGCTTCCTTTCTCCTCCCCTTTTCTATGGAACCTCTGTGTGTGAACGCAGCCGATCTTTTCGGCTCTCTCTTGTTTGTCTTTTTCTTTTCACTCCCTGCCTTGCATCTGGAGGCCGTTTCCTCCTCATCTCCGCCTTCCTCACCACCAAAACAGCCCGATACACTTCCTCAAAGCAGCAAGGGTAATCCTCTCCGAAAAGCCCTCCTCCTTGCTCTCTGTCTCTCTCTCTGCTTCTCTCCTGTTTCTGTTTTCTCCTGGCACAGCCGCCTTGGCCAACCCCACCTCTTCAGCCTGGCATTTCCTGTCCATGCCCCACAGTGAGCAGGGCAGCTCCGAGTTCGGGCGGGCACTGGAAAATTTGAAAAAACCAGCACCGCCACCGAAATCTAGCAACCCCAACCGGGCACTGAGAAGAGGTTAAAGTAAGCCGGCCTGTTTCTGGCTTAGCTTGGCCTCTCTCTCTCCTTCCTTCTCTCTTTCTTGCTGGAGTTTGGTTCTTTCTTTTGCTGCTTCTCTGCCTGGAAGGGGCTGAAGGAAACTGAACTGAGCTGAACTTCTCTTGTCCCCCTAATTGGGGGGCCCTGGGAACAGGGAGTTGGCTTTGCCCAAGGATGGCTCCTTTGCTCCAGAAGAGGAGGAGGAGGAGGCAGTGCCAGGCTACGGAGGCGGCAGTGCCCGGCCGGGTTACCCTTGTGCTCTAAGGAGGGTGCTGTCTTCGTTCCCCCAAAGCAACTGGGGAGGGGCAGGCGCAGCTCGGAGGCCATGGAGGAAGAGGAAGAAGCAATAGGCTACCTGGATAAAATCCTTGAAGATGAAGAAGAGGAGGAGGAGGAAGAAGGAGAGGAGAAGAAGCCAGGCGCCCTCACTGCCCATGGAGCGGGGCCTTGCAAGGTGGGAAGAGGGAAACACCAAAGCTGGGTGGCCGCTTTGTGGGGAGAGGGATCGGCTCCTAACAGTTCTCTTCTTTTTGGCAATAATAATGCTGCTGCTTGTGGTGGTCTCTTGTTAGTCTGTTTGGAACTGCTCCTGGAGCACCTATCGCTGCTGCAACCATACTTGCTTCTGTTGCTAAATCGCCGTTTATCCGTCTCAATAATTGATACTCGTGTTCCTTGCTTTGTCTGCAATTCAGTTGTGCCCCCCTTAGAGAGCCGTAGGTTGGCTCCCAGTTCCAGAAAGAGACACTGCTTGGAACAGGTTGCATTGTCTGGCAACACCTCTTTGGTTCCTAGTTTTTTGGGGGGAAGAATCTGAACCTCTGAGAGGTCCAAAACGCGAGGCAGTAACTCTGAAACTAATAATAACAATAATAATGAACATTAAAATAAACTCCCACATCAAATTACTGTGCCAAGATAATGGTGGGTCCAAGAACAGCAAGCAATTTCTAACCAAACTCAGCTAAATCCTATAAGAATAATAATATCCAATGTTACAACATGCAATAGTGATAGTGGTGGTGGTGGTGGTGATGATGATGATGATGATGATGATGATAATAATAATAATGGTAGTAGGGGTAGGTTTAGGGGCTTGCAGCTATTTCCAGATGTAGATCACAGATGTGGGTATAAAAGACATGCTCTTCCTGGTGAGGAAAATAAGTTCCTTTCTCGTCTCTTGTATTGGCAGGCATTCCTAGTGGCACCGATATTTTGGCGGGCAAGGAATGACCCAGTGACCTACCTGTAGGAAACTCTGTTGAGCTGTTTTGTATGGACTGGGCTTTCTGTTGATTTATGTCACCTTTGCTCGGCTTCCGGGATGAGGTGTGCATGTGTGAGAGGTGTGTTTGTGCGCATGTGTGTATACGCAATTAAGTAAACGAAGGGAGACAAGTGATTGCTCTTTCCCTTCCCTGTGGGAGGTTTAATAAGGTTCTGGTTAATCCCAAACCTCCCTGTTGCCCATCCTCAAGAAGCCTGTCCTTCTACTCCCAACCTGTGGCTCCTTGCTGGAGAAAGAAAATCACTTTGTAGATGGGCAGAAGCAGTAGAGAAGTAAAATCACTCTGTGCATGGGCAAAAGCAGCCCCATCTCTTGAGGTGGGAGCCAAGCTAATCTCAGGGTTTTGTGTCCCTCCCCCCAAAAAAGGCCCAGGGTGGGTGGAAGTTTTCTTGCCTTCTCCTTCCTTCTCTCCACTCTCTCCAAATCCCACCATTTGCATACCGCTTGAAGAGAAAGGTAGTTCGTACTTCAGAAATGAGGCGCTGGAGTTTTTCCTCGTGTTTCCGTACACCTGTAGTAAAAGCAGGTGGCCGGCCTCACCTTTGAAAACTCCTAGCTATCTGTCCTCTCTGGAGTTCTTATGTTCAAGGAGGGCAGAGGTTGCGGGTGTGATAAGAAGGGAAGGGAGAAGTAAGGAAGGACAGAGGGAGCCATGTTTCTGTGTCCCATTGCCTTCAGGTTTCTCAAATCTTGTCCCTCTTGGCTCCTTTCCTTCTTCCTCCGCTCCTTCCCATCCCACGCAGTTCTTGGGAGCCTTAATTTAGAGGGACCCAATTTTATCCCCATGCTCAGTCTCCATCAGAGCTTGGAGAAATGACCTTTGGGAGGTTACAATTCCCAGAATTTCAAGTTGTCACCTCCCAAAAGCCCATTTTTCTGGGGGCTTTTCCAACCTCTAAGTCTTCCCTTACAAAAATCAATTAAGAAAATCTATGGTGCTGTGCTTCAGGTTTTGGGGAGTGTCGAGGTAGTGCCGCTGTTCCTCTGAGCATGGGCTGAAAGCGTTTTTAAACCTTGCACCCTGGTCCGAAACACACACAAATTCTTTGCACATTGCAGGCCTCTGCCCTCCACTTCTGTGGAGTTTTAACAGGCAAGTCTTCACGCCCAGCCCACAGACAAAACGGAGGGTTAACCTGTCCTCTTTTAATGTTTTTTTTCTCCAGTGCTGCAAAGAAAGCTCGGCCCAGGGTCCTTTTCGGGCAGCGTCAGATGCTTGTGTGGGTTGCCTGTCCTCCCCTCCCCAGCGGGGAATCCATGCCAACAGCTGTGCCGGGCCTGGGGACTGAACAGCCATGGTGCGGGCATGTTTTGGGTGTGTGTTTTGGGGAGTGCCAAATTTAAGAAACAGTTGGCTGTTTCCAGAGGGCCCTGCGTGGGGAACAAGGTGGGAAGGTTTAGATGGATGAGAAAGTCAAGTCCCGGCAGATTCCGAGTTAGAAGGATTGCCTGTGAGGGAGGGAGCGAGCAACCATTGTTTTTGCAAACTATAATTCACAAAATTCCCAGCTAGCTGAACGCTAGGGGTTGTAGTTTCTCCCTAAAGCAACTTATCCAGGCTCTGCTTGGTGGCTCCTTGTGAGTCATGTGGGAGTTTAAGGCCGAGTAAGAGCCAGAGGAGAAAAATGAAAAACCTCAGATCCCTGCCCTAAGACGCTTACAATCTAAATTTAGCAAAGTGTCCGAGAGGAAAAGGGAAGGGCAGTATGAGAACATGCAGCTTAATACCTCATCTGGCTTTTCATGGTTTGTTGAAGGGGCTGAGAACTCCAAAAATTTCACATACATCTCAAACTTATGTCTCAGTCTTGGAAGCTAAGCAGGGTCAGCCCTGGTTAGTCCTTGGGTGGGAAGCTGCCAACACATGCCAGGTGCTGTAGACTATATTTCAGAGGAGGGAACTGGCGAAACCACCTCTGAGGATTCCTCACCTAAGAAAACCCTTTGAATTCTTATTTTCAAGTGTGCCATCCAGGAATCTCAATTTATTTTGGTGTGTGAAGGGGGGAAGGTTTCATATGCATACATTGTATCTGGAATAAATACTCCAATCCTCAAACCACTAGGCCAAGCTGGTTCTCAAATGTAACAAATTACATGCAGCTAATTCCTCTTTTTGTTTTGTTTGCAATAACCAAGACATAGCAAAGTCATCTCAGAGTAGGAGAAAGGATAATCTCATGCCTTTTGAGGATCGGAGGTAGCTGTTTCCAGTTGCTTTTGCAATAACTGAGGAGGTACAACCCCACTACTTAGGTATATTTTGTGCCGTAGGCCAATCTCTTGTTGTATTTGGGCTTTTTTTAAAGAAAGTAATTAGACAGTAACTGTTTTAATCACTTGTGAATAATACTGAAGTTGGCAATACCGTTTAAAAATGGTAATGGCAACTGATTCGGTAGAAGGACCTTGGAATTGTTAGTACTCTCTAACTACTTTTCAAAGTATTTTTTTTTAGTTCATTGCTGTGACTGAGGATGTGAGGGACCCGGATTCGAATTTTGCCTCTGACATAGCGTAAACAAAGTGAACTTGAGCAAGCTTCTACTCTTAATGGTAGAATCAGAGTTCTGACCCGTTTTTGTGAGTTGTTGCTGGAGAGGTTAATGTGAAATGGTTCAGGAAAAGCATACACTATTTTTATTTCCTTTTTGGTCCATGTGCCCTAAACTTATTTATAACAGTTCTGAATCATAATATTCAGTGTTGCCTTTGTTGGCTGGGTTGGGATATTTAATAGCTTAGTTTTTGTAGTTCGACTCCTTTTAGCTTATTTTTAAGAAACAACTTCAACTGTGTCTCTTTGTTTTATCTATTTTACTATACCGTGCTGTTTATGAATGACGTAACAGGCTCCAAGATTTTGCATCCAGTGTGGGAAGAAATTTCTGTTAAGCAAATGAAGAAAATGGATTCTTCCAGGCTGTTTGATTGTTTAAAAATACTCTGCATCCACAAGATTTATCTCAGTAATGTTTCTTTCATAAGATTTGTAATAAAAAAAAGAGAATCTAGATTTTCTGATGGACTGGAGATCATTTATGAATGTCTTAATTTAATTTTTTATTTCTAGCAAAAAGAAATCTACCAACATAGCAATCTGTGGTTATGCTTATTAGTAACTCTAATAACTTGAATTTAGTCAGATCTGTCATGGTAAAATAACACAGTTTCTATTAATTGTTTTTCTTTTTCATTGCAGTCCATGTTATGAGATTAGAGTTCTTCTGTGTTTCAGTTAATGTAGCTACGTTAGTGTCTCAGTTTTAGTTAAGAGTAATTTGGTTTACCTTAGTCTTGGCTTTAGTTACTGTACACATGTGTATTGTTTATGTATAGTTTTTTCTTTTTCTTTCTACTGTTGTGAATTTGTTTGTACTAAAATTTAATTTTTTTTAAAAAAAAATGAACCTGCTTAGTCTAGAATATTACGGGGGAGGGAGTTGGACTGAATGCTGGCTGGAGAAATATGGGAGTTGCAGTCTAAAAATGTAACTTTTCTCAAGCTATGGGCCTATGTGTTGAGATTGGCTTTAGAGACCCTGCTTGCAAATTCACTACCGAAATCTTTTGGCTTGGCAAAACATGGAAATCGTGGAGCCTTTTTGCTGGTGGCTCTGGGTTTGCAAAATTCCCTCTTTTAGAGAGATACCTAAAGATTCTACTGTACTGGCTTTTAAGATAACCTGGAAATGGTTTCAAATTTTCCAGATTTTTTTTTTAAAGATATGTGACACTAATTACTGTTTTATAGCTACTGATTTTGTTTTTTACTTTCAGTTTGCTCTTGTAACTTCCTAGCTCTCCAACAGCTTTGTAGGTTATGGATAATGTAAGCAGTGGAAGACCATCCGGTGCCTTTCTCAGTCTTGAGAAGGGCAGATTGAAGACACATTTCAGAATTGGTTTTATGACATTTATGCCCTCTCCTTAATGTGGTAGTGATGGTAACAACAACAATAATAATTGAAGGAAAAAATGGTAAGAAATGAAAACAGTATAGTGCACAGTTAAAGCTCCTGTTTCTACAAATGATCAGGTCCACAAACCCTAGCTGATGGTTGTTACTTTTTGTGTAGTTGCTTCTTGTTCCTTCTTGTCAAATGGAGCCCTGCTCCCGTTAGCATGGGACCCACACTCTTTTTAATCTTGCATTCTCTTCTCCTCTCTGCAGAGCGAACGAGATGCTGGGAAAGGTGTGGACATGCGCCGGGTTGTTCTCAAGGATTTCTTAGCCAATGAAGAGCTGTACATAAATCAACTGGAGGCCCTGTTGCTGGTGAGTTGGGGGGGCAAGAAAGGACTGATTCAAGGAGGACCTGGTGGGGTGGGGAAGACGGCCCTATGGGAGGAAAGCCAACGGCCAACCAGGGTTGCCCAGTCTCACCCTCGAGGCTGCAGTTTTGGTGGGTCACCTCCAGACAGAGGCAAAGGTGCAAATTCTCCAGTTTTGGGATGCAAATAATTTATTAATTGAGTTTTATAAGTTTCATTTTGGGCAGCTGTTTGGCCACTGTGGGAAGCTGATGTTGGATCTGAGAGGCTTTGCAGCCTAATGGTCAGAACTGTCTGAGAGTGGAATTGGGTTGCCCCAGATGAGGGATTCTCATTTCCTGGAGGTTTTTAGACAGAAGTTGGAGAGCCATCTCTCAGGGGGCGCTTTACCTGTGGAGTTCTTTCACTGATGGGGTGGGGTTGGATTCCCACCCCATCTGATTCTTTGATCCAGGAGACTCTGATTCTTTGATCCAGGAAAGTTTTTCTGATGTTCTCCATCCTCTTGTTTCCCTCCCCAAACAACATAATTCAGCCATGGTGGTTCTTGTTGTGTGCCTTCAAGTTGTTTCTGAAGTATGGTGGCCCTAAGGGGAAGCTATCATGGGGTTTTCTGGGGCTGAGAGTATGTGATATGCCCAAGGTCCCTCTGTGGATTTCCATGGCCAGGCAGGGAATCAAACCCTGGCCTCTAGGGTTGCAGTCCAACACTCAAGCCACTATGTATTTTGAAATGTGTGTGTGGGGAGTGTAATTCCAGTGGTGTTCTCCAGTGGTTTGTCCCTTCTAAAGCTAGTTCTTCAGGTAGATTGCCTTTGAAGAGGGAGGCTCTATTTGGAACACCTTCCCAGATAGGAAGTTTGTAGCCCAGCCTTCTGTTGCCACAACCTAGCCTAGGAATTGCACTCAGTACCTGCCAAGTTTCTGGTACTGCCTTGAGTGTCCAGGCTCCATTGAGCTTCCTTAGCTAACAACGATTGAAAACAAAAATGTTTTTAAAAATGGCTCTGCACTAGAGGGCCATTGCTGTATCTTGCACCGGTGAGTTCTGTGACTTCAGCTGATCACGCGTCCCGACCGCTGTAATGTCTTCCGCTGAGTCCCTTTTTTTTGTGGCCTCATCTCGAAACCATCTCTTCTGGTTTTGTATTTATAGCTTCTGCTTCCTTTTTTTTTTAGTTCAAGTCGGAGGTCCAAGTCAGACTGTCTTTGCACAATGCCCGTGTGGGTGGAGGATGGGGTGGCTGTACATATGTTGGCTCTCCTTCTGTATTTTTGGAGCTGGGGAGAAACTTCTAAAGGATGGGGAAATTTGAAGGGTGTTAGGCGGGTGTGTAGGTGCTCATTGTGACAGCCCCTAGCTAAGACGTCCAAAGAGAAATGCCCAAATGCCAGCAGCAGTGGTGATCTGTGTCACTGAGCCTATTTGAATCGTCTTCAGATCCACCTGGAACAGGTATTTTGCAAAGCCAATGGATCTCAATGACCTTCTCAAGACCAAACCACTGTAACATGGTTGTGTGCCTTCAAGCCATTTCTGACTTATGGCAAGTGTATCATGGGGCTTTCTGGGGCTGAGAGTGTGTGATGCACACAAAGTCGGCCAGTGGGTTTTCATGGCCAAGCCGGAAATCAAACTCTGGTCCTTAATGGTTGTCATCCAATGCTCAAACTACAATACCATGGTGGCTCTTGCATCAAAACAAAGAAAACTCTCACCAAAATATTGGTGCTGGGATGATATATCCTACTTTGAGGATTGCAACAAATCCTAGACAGAACAGAGGGGCACAGATGATGTCAAAACGTTCTGGTACTTCTATTCTGGGAACTCTGGATCTGGGACATGGCTGATGTTGGGATCTATGGCTCCAAACCATATGCACCAGAGGTGGGAATTGTGTGGCCCTCCGGAGGTTATTGGACTGCGACTCCCAGCAGCCCTCATGTGCCTTAGCCCAATGTTGGGGAAAGCTGGGAGCTGTGGTCGAACAACATCTGGATTGTTCCCATCCCTGCTATATGTAACTACCTGGAAGTGAAGGGCTTGTGGGATGCTGGGAGCTGTCGTCACAAAAGTAGCTTTTCTAAAGAAGAGCTGGGTCTTTCTGGCTGAATGCATCTTACCAGGTTTGTGAGAAATGGCCAGGGTTGTGTATGTGTGCCTAGAAAATAGTGATGAGGGAGAAAAGAGAGTGAGGCTTCTCAGAATCTCTGCTTTTGGCTTTAAAATTGGAACCAAGTTCCTAGCCCTCATGGTGGCAAAGATATTGTCCTCCTTCTGGGCAGTCAGGGCCCGGTAGCAAGGCGTGGAGTCCTGTACCAAGTGTCAGTTAAGACCTTACACTCCCAAGAGACCAGGCAGGCAAAGAAAATCTGAAAGTAGATTCAGGGAAACAGAAGCAAGCTCAAAATGTCACAACTTAACCTGAGTGTATGTTAGTCCAAGTGACAGCAGATAGACACAGGCAAAGGGTGTATGTTAGTCCAAGTGACAGCAGATAGACACAAGCAAAGGCAGGGCAATTCAGAGTCAGAACATGGGCATGGCAAAGCCGAGCATAAGCAAAGTAAATTCTACAACAAAACCAACACGCAGAGCAGAAGAGCAGGGATGACAAGTAGGCACAACTTGCAAGCCAAAGAAGCTTGGCTAGGAAGGTCTAAAGTTCCGGAGAGCTGTTGATTCTAGCCATCTTAACCATCTTGAAACTGAGCTGCCTCACCGAGACCTCTGCTAAAGGTGTTTGGCATTTCCAGCTCCTGAGTAGGCCCTGACTCTTCAAGAGTCTTCCTTTGTAGCTTCAGTCTGCACCATTCGCACGGCCTGGAGGAGGAGTCCTTTTTCAGCTTCGGAACTGAGCTCGTCTCTATCTAGGGCACAGGTGAGCAGTTCTTGTTGGCGTAGGGGCCCATCTGGGCCTCGGCAAACCCACAGCTGGACCAGTGGTCCCAAAATTGGCCATTTTTCACAACTGGGAGGGACTTTCCAGTGTGCTTCCTTGGTTTAACCTGGAAGAAAAGAAGGTTAAGAAGTGACTTCATAGCTATGTTTGAAGGGATGAGGGTGGGTGGGGCGCATAGGTATTGCAACTCCTAGCAGCCCTAGCTGGGCGAGCCGATGCAGAGGAATGCTGGGGCTTTTGTAGCCACCATCTCTTTGCAGGGCAGGCTCAACAGGAAGCTGGGCTTGATGATGATTCCTCCATTTTTCTCTTTGTCTTCCATTCTTGCAGCCGATGAAGCCCCTGAAGGCGACGGCCACCACCTCCCAGCCTGTCCTTACCATCCAGCAGATTGAGACCATCTTCTACAAAATCCAGGACATCTATGAGATCCATAAGGAGTTCTACGACAGCCTCTGGCCCCAAGTCCAGAACTGGGACAGCAGCGTTGTCCTGGGACATCTCTTCCAGAAGCTGGTGGGTACCATTTGGCTCTGTTCTGGCTGTAGGCTTCCACCATTCCACCATTTTTCATTCAAAAGCTCCAGTAGCCTTAGGTCTAAAGCTGATTACAAGCCTCAAATAGAGAAGGACCACTAAGTCACCTGGCTGGAGAAGCAGAAATCAAGTCTTGTTGTTGTGTGCCTTCAAGCTGTTTCTGACTTACAGCAACCCTAAGGTGAACCTGTCAGGGGGGGTTTCTTGGCAAGCTTTGTTCAGAGGGGATTTGCCTTTGCCTTCCTCTGAGGCTGAGACAGTGGGACTTGCCCAAGATCACCCCAAGTAGGTTTCCATAGCTCTCTTAGATGCCCTTAAATGGGGACAATCAAGACATATTCATGGAAAAGGAGGAGGATAAATACTTGCTAGTGGCTATGAGTTGTGATGGCTCAGTGGACCCTCCATGTTCATGAGTCTCAGTTGCGGAGGAGCAACAGTGGGAGAAGATTATCAATTCACTTCTTGTTTGCTGCCCACCGTATGTGAGACGAGCCTGGAGCTTTTGCCTGACCCAGTAGTGCTCTTCTGTTTCGTTTTTCCCTCTCCGTCGGCCAAACAAGTTCTTCTAGAAATTTTGTCAGCCTCTTTTTATGTTCCATCACTGCTCTACTTCTTTGTGTCAAGCAGCTCTGGCTCTCTTTTGCTTCTTTTTTCCTCAGCAAGAATTTGGACAGTGGGTTTCTTCCATGCAGCAAAATACAACCCTCCTTACAGATGGTGTATTTATTATTTTAACGAAACCAGGCCAAGCAATGAGCCAGGGGTGGGAAAAAGACACCACACCCTGAGCTGTTGCTCTCCTTCCACAGTTTCTAAGCGAATCATTTCACCTAGTTCTTGTGTTAAGACCAAACTGCCTTTCCAGCTGTTACATGAAGCTAGACTTCTGGGATGCGTTGTGAGGTCTATTTTTTTAAACATGATTTATTAGATTAAACTTTAAAAATAATTTAGTTTCTTTAATTCTCCTGGTACAACAAATGGAAATGGAAGTCCAGCTAAAACTTTCTAGGTGCAAAAGTTTTTTAAAAAATTAATTCTGTTAGAAAGTCTATATTAAAACAGATTAAAATGTAGTAAAAAGCAGCATGGTGTAGTGGTTTGGGTGGTATCATGGCTCTCTCGGCATCAGGGAAAGGTAAAGGCACAGGCAACCCACCTCCTTGAATAAAACTAACCAAAAAAACCCTGTGCTACGTTTGCCTTAGAGTCACTCTAAGTTAGAAATGATTTGAATCACACAACAGCAGCAACCTGTTCTTCCTCGAGTGGGCTTAAGTCCACCTGTGCAGCTCTCCTCTTTCTTACTTTGTCCTCACAACGACCTTATAAGGTAGTCCAGGCTGAGAGAGGGTGGCTGGAACAAGGTCCCCCAGAGAGCTTCCTGGCTCAGTGAGTGGGGAATGGGTTTCTCCCAATTTCCCATCTGGCACTCTGCTCACTATGAGATAATGTTCTCTTTCTTATGGTCTGCAGATCAATAAACACCTTTTCTTGTGTAAATGCTTAGTGATGTGCTACCTGGACTGTATAACCTTTATTGCCATTTCTAGATCTAAAATTTTGTGATGCTGAGGTAGCCTTGGAAGGGAGGAATGTTAAACCCCTCTTCTCCTGCTGCCCAGGTCCAAATCCAGACCACACAGACATGCTCGTACATGCAAGAGTTATTTGTCAAATGAGTTCAGAGAGGCGGGTGGATCTGAAACATCCTGGGTTAAATCCAGCTGTTGGTTGCAATAGAGTAAACCCCCCTGAACCAACTTGTCATGTCAACCCTCATGTGTGAGACCCCCTTACTTTAATTTTCTTGGTGCTGACTGTTGGGTTTAGCTCCATGTTTCACCAGCTACCCCGTCTTCCTTATTTATTGGTTCAACAAGCTGATCCTTTTGGCCAGGGATGATGGGAGTTGGGGTTTGACATCCCTGGAAGGGGGAAGGCTAGGGAAACTCTCAACCAGTGTGTGAAGAGAGCTAATTTTTGCCCCTGCAGTCTCCCCACTGCATTTCTGTTGGACCAGAAGTTGTGTACTGTCACTTCCTGTTTTGTTTTCAGCCTATTTTTGACTGTTGGGAGTCTTTGGAGATTTTTTGAGGGTTGTGTGGGCAGAATTAAACAAAACTGCTGCATTTTGGAGCAGAATTTGTACCATTTGGGAGGCATGTTAGATTGAAAAATCACTCCTAAATAAAACAATTCACTTTGAGGGAGTTTGGGGGCCCCACAATGATGTTTGTAGGAAACACTTTTCCACTCTATACAAATGAGCTTCTAGTTTTTCCTAATTGCTTTAATCCCCCAAATAGGCCAGCCAGTTGGGAGTCTACAAGGCCTTTGTGGACAACTACAAAATTGCGTTGGAGACAGCCGAAAAGTGCAGCCAGAGCAACAACCAGTTCCAGAAAATCTCAGAGGTGAGATCACATGAGCAATGTCATCAGTCATCTTGTTCCTTACTCTGCCCTGACCCATGGAGGAAAAAGAAAAGGAAATAAAAAATTACACCTTGTTTTTCTCCCACAAAAACCCTAGCAGGTGGGTTGGGAGGAGGAGAGAAATGGGCAGATCTTGTGGCTGAACTGAAATGCATTGTTTTACTGTTAATGTCTAAAGGATAAACAGATCAAATGAAATTACTGCTGGCTGTCTTGAATCCCAACTTGAGGTATACATTCAGTAACTAAGTAAATTAGGTCTCTGCCCCAAGGGTGTTCCAGAGTGGGACTGTCATCCCATTCGATTTCCACACATGTTGTGAAAGACTTAACTAGCCAGTGACCTTACCGTGTGTGAAACAGAAACTGTATGTTGCACAACAAATTTAAACTTAAGGGTGTGTGTGTGTTTGTGATTGTTTAGATCCTGTCCCTCACTGTGGAGGAGAAAGAGGAGAGTGTCTATAGAGATCTAAAACTTCATTTACGTCTCTCACTTTCTCACTTCCCATACCATGGGGACGTTCTGCTCTATTTCCTTACCCGTCTGTTGGCTTAATGGCTTTTATTTTACTCCTGGGGCATTCAGAGTATCTGGAACTTCTTTGCATGGATGAGAGCAGGGGCAAAGGATTACGGAGGGAAAGGTGTATGGAAAGCAAACAGAGCCGCCATGTTCAAGAACAATCTACCAAGAACAGATTCTCGGTTGGCTTATGAGTGACCCACATGGATTGGGCTGGAGAGAGAACGTTAGGAAACTTAATAGGCTTTTTGGTCTGATGCTGAAAGGGAATTCTTAGGTATAGTGAGGTCCTGTGATCTCTTTCAACCCACTTTTCTCACCAGAAAGCTGCTCAGGCAGGGCTGAGCATTTTTATTTCTCTGAACAGCTGTGGAAAATATTGTAAAAAGGTGTCTTGCTGCAATTTAAGTGTGTGGATATTCATGTACATGACAAGAAATGCCCATCTATCACCTCTATTATTATCAGGAACCTCCCTCAGTTAATTTTCCATCTGAGGTTTTGAAGAACACTCCGTCAGTTACCTTCCAATTATTATCGTGGCTTCCACTGAGTTTGTTAGCTCCTTGCATACTAAGGAAGGAAGCGAAAGGAGGAGGGGAACAATTAGAATTCAGAAGCAGGAGCTGTGACCCCCCTCACAGATGCCTATTGAACTCCATGGGACTTAACCTCTGAGCATGTGAGGATGGCCATCCTTGCCCTCTTTCTAAAATGACCTCTATGTTTCCTTTTGGCAGGAGTTGAAAGTGAAGGGGACAAAGGATTCAAAAGAGAGCCACACCTCGGTCACCATGGAAGGTATCGATCCCTTTTTTTGTCTCTCTCTTTTTCTTGGTGTGTGCTTCTTGTAGTGTGCAGTGTGTGTGTGTGCGCGCATGCACACATGTGAGCAAGCGTGTGAAATCATGTAACACAATCCTTTGTCTACCTTCCCCCCATTTCTTCCATCCCACTGGTGACCCGAGCCCATGAATTATGGATAATAGCCCTCGTATATCGGAAACCGAGCCCTTTGTGTCCCTACGGTGGGGAGGGAGGGAGGGAGGAAGGGGAGGGGGCTGCATCTCTTTAGAATGCTAGCAGTATCCTCCGACAGCCCCCTCGCGTTTCCCCCTTCCTCCTCCTCCTCGTTTTCTCCTCCACCGGCTGGCTTTGTAGTTCTGAGCACCGACCGCTGCCGGACCACCACCGCCGCTGATGGAGCCGGTCGAGATGGCCAGATGGAGAAAAGCACACCATGGAGATCTTGCTGATCGTCCGCTTTTGCTGTAACTGCACCTACGGTGGGCGTGAGGCAGCCTGTTCTTTGGGAGGGGCCGGGAGGGACGGTGACCTCAGCAGGAGCAGGGAGGCTGGGGTGGGCGTGGGGACTTCCTGCTGACACCTTGGGGTCACTTTTAATGGTCTTCGTTTTTGACTGAGGGAATCCCTTTTCCCGTCTCCCACGGGGGAGAACCAAAGCTTTGTCTTTACAGGTCCTGCTTAAGTGAGGTGTGGCAGTTTCTTAGTATGGTTGAACGAGAAGAATCGGCATGTCTTCTTTCCTTGCTTTCTTCCTTTCGCTCTCTCTTCTACAACTTTGTAATTTCTTTGTTCCTTTATTTGCTGTCATTCGTTCCTTTTTTTCATCCCCTTAAGCCTGATTCAAATACCACTGAGGTCAGGCTGGAGGGACAAGACCCTTAAAAGCAACCGATGTACTAGAGCAGTATATGGGGGCTTACCGGCAGGGCAAGAGGTTTAGGGGTACCAACGTAGCTTAGTTACTTCATTCTGCCTTCTGCTGGGGTCCTGTCAAGGTGCAGTTTTGCAGCTTCGCACCCCGATTAGCACACGTTTTTGTAGACTCTTTTCCTTTGTAGATCTCTGAAGATACAAGCTCTTTTTTTGGTTCTTAGGGTTCGCGTGGCCATCAGTAAAAAAAAAAGTGGCACATTTTGGCTCCAGTCCATTCCTGACCCTCCACCCCAAAACCTTGTATGATTGATTCAAAAATGTGTCACTTGAAGATGGTGGTGGTAATGCTCATTCCCCCCATCGCCACCATCGTCACCTCAGGTGTTTGGCTCTGTGGGACATCCTCTGGCCTGGTTGCCATGACAACGAGAGGCTGCCTCTGTGGCCACTCGACCAGCATCTTGTCTGTTTCTATCAGGTCGCCAAAGCTTTGCTCCCCAGTTTGTAAAAGGAAGGTGGGCTGTGAGTCATTGCCTATCGCTTCTTTTCTGGCACCTTTACTTCTGCTTTGCGTTTCCTTTCCCACGGCCATTGGCACAGGCTTGGCGTGTTGGGCCCTTCCTTTCAAATATGTGGTTGAGGTATTCTACCCCAAAGCAGGCAGCTGGGGTGAGGGGATATCATAAAGGAGCTATCGTAAAGGGTTATCGTAAAGGGGGTGCTGAATTTTCATTTATTTGGTTTTCATTTGTAACCAAAAACTGAGCATTGTTTTCTGCCGGAGGGGGTGTCAAAATCTATAAGGGCTGGAAATACTCCTCTTTGGGTTCCTCAGTGATATCTCTGTACCCCATTGAAAATGGGGTGGTGCCGTACCTCCCTTTTCATAGAGGGCTCATGCAAAAACATCTCTGACAATTTGGGGGGAAATAGGCTCTCCACACATTTCCAGCAGTGGTGCCTCTCTCGCTTCACTGTCATAGTTTACATTTTGGGGATTTGGGTGTGTTTGTGTGCGTGCGTGATTACAGGCAAAAGTTTGTGCCGCCATAAATTTGCCAGCCTTCGAGGTGCGACGGGACTCTTTGTTCGTTTTGCTGCAACAGACCTAAGTCAGCTGGAAAGATGATTTCATGCACTGGCAAGCACGAGCGTGCCAATGGTGTCAGAGGGGGTGTGGCGTGGGTGAATCTCCTCATTCTCAGTCCGCTTCGGAACAAGACTCGGGGTGGGTTTTTCTGTTGTCGTTGCTTCCCCCTCCTCTCTCCAGCTTTTCAAGAAGTGGTTTTCAAAAAGAGGGAAATCCAGGGTGTGGGTGTGTGTCTGGACAGGAGGGAGAATTGGCCAAATTCCCCAAATCTAGAAAGAACACTGATGCATAAAGCAATTCTCTGCTTTCTGCCTAATTTCTTGCTTTTGGTGACGTCACATTTTGCAGGACTACTAGAGGACAGTAAAGTGGCAAGTGATTACTTCCCCCCGCCCCAATACAATAGGAGATACAGAGGATAGTAAAATGTCAGTTTATATACTTTCCTTCTCTGCCACTACAATCTGAGATATATGTGGGGGTTTGAGCACTGGACTATGACCCTTGTTCGATTCCCTGCTCAGTGGGGACCCTGGGTGTATCACACACTCTCAGCCCCAGAAAGCCCTGTGATGGGTTCACTTTAGAATTGCCATAACTCAAAAATGACTTGAAGGCACACGACAACAACAGATGCAGGGTTTCCCCCCGCCCAAAAAAAAAAACACCCTATAGATAAGCTAATGGTAACTTTGGTGATTTCTTGCAGGCTAAACAAATGCGTTCGTGTGGAAGAACAAATGTTATAATAATGATTTCATTGGAATTACAAATGGTAAATCACAATTTTATGTAAAGTGTCCAGGATGTCGGTCCCTGCACAGAGCTGCAAACCTCACTTAAAGTTTCTTTTGTAACTTTGTGATGCTTCTCTGCTGTTGGAATTATTAACTCTGTTCAGGGTGTATACATTTTTTACAAAAATAGCGCATATATAGTCTTGAATGTTTTATTGGTCAATGACCGAAATAAAGTGTCTTGTCTTATCTATAGTCTTGAATTATAAGGTGTTAAGGGGTGTATACATTTTTGGGGACCGTCCAGAATGTGTTAGTTTGCCTCAGTGCCTTTAAATGCCTTGAGCCATCTTTAACCTGTGCTGGGGTCGGGGGGAGATATTAATTCCCTTACAGGCAATGTTATTTTGTGGAGTGGAGAGAAAATTCTCCTTTAAACAAAATTAAGCCTATCCTCTACTCTTGTCTCTTGTAGATATCCTAAAAAAATTGAGAATTAACTTGCCATTCCAGTATAGGCATCTCAGTTTGAACTGAAACTATAGCATTGTTAACTGTGGGGTGTGTAACCAACCCCTTGTGCTGTGATATTCTGCCATGGGGTTTGCTATGGGGTGTATGTCCCACAGGGGGGACCTGGGGATAAAGAATTGGCCTCTACATGTTTGTTATACCCCTTGTGTAAGTGAATACACAAATTTTTAAAATTCTCAGGGCCATTTCAGAGCCTTTCCGTGTGTGTGTGTGTGTGTGTTTTGGGGGAGGAGGTGAATTTGGCAATTCTCCCTTAAAAAAAATCTGTCCTGCTTTCTCACTGTCAGAAAAATAAACCATAAGAAGCTTTTAGTGGGTTGTATTGTACTTTGGACTGTTTTGCACTACTTTCTAACGTATTTATCAACTGTTCTAATTTAGCATTTCTAAGAGAATTGTTTGTTTAATGGTTTTCAAACTTCTGTGTCAAGTAGGTTTTAGCTGTAGCTTGTTTTAATTTGTTGCAAGCCATCTCGGGGGCATGCTACTGGGAGAAAGGCGAGATGAAAGTTAAATTAAATACATTTTTAAAAATAAAGAATAAAGTAAGGGCCAGACTTGCATTCTGGATGAAGGCCTTCCAAACTTCTGGGCATAAATTTGGGGCAAGGGTAGCAAGATGAAAGAGTCCTTCAAAATGGTGCTCATACAGAGAGAGGAGACTTGAACCGGGGATATAAACTACTCACCCTGCTTGGTTTGCAATTTCCGGATTGAGAGGGAAGTACTTCAAGGCCTCACGTCTCCCTTTTTAACTTTTGGATTTTGCCTATTTTTGTCCCCTCTCCCCCTGAACTTTCCCCTTTCCAATATAAAATGGGACAATGTTCTTTTTTTAGTTCCATGATCCTGAAAAAAAGTCTTTTGTAACTGTTGTTGTTGTTGTTTGCCTTCAAGTCGTTTTGGACTTACGGAGACTCTGTCATGGAGTTTTCTTGGCAAGATTTGTTCAGAGAGTGTTTGCTTTTGCCTTTTCCTGAGGCGGAGAGAGTGTCCTTTGCCTGAGTTATCCAGTGGGTTTTCTGTGGACCTGAATGCCAGGCTCCTGTAATCCATGTTAGGATTGCCAGGGTGAAAACTAGAAACTGATGGGAGTCGTAGTCCTAAACATCTTTATGGACACCAAGTTGGGGAAGGCTGGGTTAGAATGTGTTGGCTTGTCCATACAGGAGACACGAGACCCTCTGGAAGTTGTTGGACTGCAGCTTCCATCATCCCTCACCACTGGCTGGGGCTGATGGGGTTTGTAGCACAAGAGCACCTGTGCAACCACAAATTCCCCACTCCTGGCCCAATAGTAGTCCGGCCTTTTAGGAGGAAAAAAGAACTGGACACACCTTTTATTTTTGTCTTCAAATATGCATTGCAGCCTTATGAGGTTAGAGACCTTTCCTTTTTCTGAACAGTTTTTTTTAGTATTTAAAAAAAGCAGTTTCAAAACCAGTGACAAAACTGTATCATGTTGGCTTTTTGCTCTTCACAAGTAATGAACGGTATCTCTGTTTTGTGAATTCGGGATTTTGTTGTGTTTTGCTGCACGGTTAACATGACTACCCCCAAATTCATTTCTTGTATCTAATTATGGAACTAATGTTTGCCTCTGTGACTACTGTCTTTGCTACCAAACAGTAGCACCTCATGGCTTCCATGCCAGTGGGGTAGCTGATCCACCCCACGTTTTGTCTGACTTTAAAATATCTCTCCAAGGTGACAAAGCCTTTCACTAAAGAGTTTCAGCACTCTGGAGGTGTTCCTTTAAAGCTAATTAAAACCTGGAATGGATTCACTGCCCCACTGACTTCGGAGGTACTGGCCACTGGTGTTTCCAGGTTATAGGGAGAATATTAGTAGGCATACAGAAGATTAAAAAGACTCTTATCAATAATCTTTCTGTCTTTCCTCTGCATGTAGCATTGCTGTACAAGCCTATAAATCGTGTGACCCGCAGCACTCAAGTGTTACATGTGAGTATGCAACGCTGGAGTCAGACAGTCTGAGAGAAAGACTGAGGGAGCATAATTCTTTCAAAAATAAGGTATCAATTTGCTCCTTTTTCCAATCAAAATATTTTTTTTTTTGAAATTGAGATGCAACCTTGGAATATAATTTATGCCAAATCTTGGAGTGCTCTCATTGAGGATGCTGGCCTGCCAACTGTGTCCTGTCTAAAAAGATTTCACCTTGTTTCCCCCTCTTCTGTTTTCTTCCTCCTAGCAAATATCTAGCATATTCTGCAGCCATAGGGCTGGCTGGTTCGAGTAAAGTTGCAGCTACCTTAGGCAGCTGGTTTTGGGTGTCAGGCCAGTTGGGGATGATGAGAGTTGTCATCCTGAAGGTTTCTGCCTTGGTGAAGGCTGCCTTGTAAATAATCGTGTAAGGGGAGTGAGGAGATGGTGGTAATGGCCCATTTTTGGAAATTCCTGTGGAGGGGTGTTTCCGTTCATCCTTCCTGTTAGAGAACTATAGCTCAGTCATAAGGTTCATGTTTCTTAAGCCAAAGTTTCCAAGTTCAATCCCTGGCATCTCCAGTTTTTTAAAAAGTGATTGATTCATTTGTTATTTTTATTTATTTGTTTCATTTGTATGCTTCTTTTCTCCCAGAGTAGGACCCGAGGCAGCTTCTAGAGACGGTCAATTAAAAAAAAAATGTGCACAATTAAAATTGAAAAACAGTTACAATCACCAGGTTGTCATTGTTGTGGGAGCAGAAAATGGACTCCTAGACCCTTTGAAGTGTCCCACCTCAATCTAACCGCTGGTTTTTTTCCAGGACTTGTTGAAGCACACGCCCTCCGACCACCCGGACTATCCGCTGCTCCAGGATGCCCTCCGCATCTCCCAGAATTTCCTCTCCAGCATCAACGAGGACATCGATCCCCGCAGGACGGCCGTCACCACGCCCAAAGGAGAGGTACAGGACAGTTGGGCAGTGGGCCAAGAGGGAGGGGTTGCTGTTGATCCTTTGGCAAGGCAGTAAAAGAATTCAGCAAGTGGCGAAGGAGGATTCAGTTTCTCTAATTCCTACTTCTGGGAATTTCATGAACAGGATGTGGTTGTAACTGTGTCCTTTTCAGCTTGTAGCATAGTGTAGTGGTCAGAGCAGAGCTTGAAAAAGTTCCTTTATTTTGGTCCACATCTCCCAGAATCCCTCAGCTGGCATGTGGGGAGAAAAGGAGCTTCTCCAGACTCTAGTGGAACTAGACCTGGTAAATAGATTTGGGAACCAGCATGATGTAATGGTTTGAGTGTTAGGCTAAGGAGACCAGGGTTTGAATCCCACCTCGGCCATGGAAACCCACTGAGCGAGTGACACTCTCTCAGTCTCAAGAGAAGGCAAAGGTAAACCACTTCTGAAGAAATCTGGAGATGAAATTGTGATGGTATTGCAACAGTATAGTATAGTGGTTTCAGTGTTGGTCTGCAGTTCCAGGAGACTAGGGTTCCAATCCCAGCTTGGCCTTGGGCAAGTCACACTCTCTCAGCCTCAGAGGAGGGCAGTGGCAACCTTTTCCCAGCGGCAAAGGGAGGAACATCTTTTGGATGGCTTGCTCTTCTACCTGCTCCAATAGGCAGGAAAGATAGACCTTTTTGGCATTCCCACTAGCTAGAGCAGCTGCTAGTAAGATCGGTCTTATTCCACCTCACGCTCCAAAAGGACACAAATCTTGCCATCATAGGCTCACCCTACAGCTGTCGTAAGTCAGAAGTGACACACAATCAAGCCCAGAGGAGCCCCATCCTGTCTGATCTGGGGTTTCCTGTGCTTTCTGCGGAGGCAGACGAGGGTCTCTTTCTACCTCCTCCCACGGTGACTTTCCTCTTTTTCTCCCCTGCAGACTCGGCAGCTGGTCAAAGATGGCTTCCTGGTGGAACTGGCGGAAGGATCCCGCAAGCTACGCCACGTTTTCCTCTTCACGGACATGCTCCTTTGTGCAAAGCTGAAGAAGACGGGAGTGGGGTGAGGCTTGAGGTGGGGGGAGAGCAGGGTGCAGGAATGATGTGTTGGGGGGCTACTTTGGCGTCCCTGTGGCTGCAGTGAGGAACCTGGAAGCCAAGTTCCTGTGCAGAAGGGTTGAAGGAGCAGGAATGCAATTAAGCCTGGAGAAGAGATGATTAAGTGGCTATAGTTCTGCCATCTACAGATATTTGAATGGGAGAAAATTCATTCTCTTCCAAGGCAATATACAATTGTCCCCCCATATTTATGGAGGTTAGGAGTGCAGGACCTACACAAAAGTGGAAAAACTGAGACTATCTTTAGCTCCCCCAAGCCATATTTAATACCCACAAAAAAGTACGATTGCAGATTCAACTCATTCAAGTGTACAGTACACAATACGTTTGAATCTGAAGTGAGGAGGATGCCAGCCACTCAGTCCTGCCCTTGAGGCGGTGGGGTTCCTTTGCAGGGCAGAAGTGGGCGCTGGTGGGGCTTACTACACGACAGGCCTCACCTCACATTTGCAGTCTCTCACAGTCCTGTAAGGCTTGCAGAGAGACTGCAAAGGCCAGGCAAGACTTATAAGTCCCCTTTAAAAATGGCATAGGGCAGCAGTGGAGACAGCAGCAAATAATCTGTGAATAATCAAATCTGTGAGTGTTAAACCCACGGCTGTGGAGGGCCGACTGTATGTTTCTTCCTCGTACTGTAGTTTCTCCTGAAAAGTCAGCTAATGGACTGCCGTGCATATGCATGTGTGTATATATGTGTCTGTGCGGGCTGCCCCAATTGATGTCCCTGCCCTCTCTCACATCCTTTGCAGGAAGCACCAACAGTATGAGTGCAAGTGGTACATGCCTCTGGCAGAGCTGGTCTTCCCCTCGTTGGAAGAGTCGGACTCTTGCCCGCACGTCCATGCCCTGCCGGACCACGATCTGGAGGACATGAAGATGAAGATCTCCTCAATGAAGAGTGAGGTGCAGAAGGAGGTAGGCCTTTTCCCCCCTTCCTCTAATGAGCTCAGTAATTACTGAATATTCTTTTTCTTTGCGTGTATCATCTTGGGATTCCAAAACGGTGGACCCTTTATCGATTCTTCGGCCTGCTAGTATTAACTGTTATATTTACACTTTTATTGATGTTTTTGTATAATTTCTAATTTGTATTGTTTTAAAATATGCTGTGAGCCACTTTGAGTTCCATTATTGGGAGGGAGGCAGGATATAAATTAATAAAATCCTTGTTATTTCAGGGTAGGGTTGGCTGGTTGCCATTCTTAGCAGGAGCTAGTCTGTCTTTCTCTTCACCTGGAAGAGAGATTTTGACTGTAAATGTATGCCCCACTTCTCTAAAAAAAAAAAAAAAAAAAGAGAGAGAGAGAGAATGCTGTTTCCTAAAGCCGGGCAGGTAAGGCTTATAAAATCCTATATTCGATGGGATTTTGAAGGTGAAGGAAGGTGAAGGAGAGGAAATTGGAGCTAAGTCCCTGTAAATTGTGCCAGACTAGCTGGCCACTTGGAATTAGTGGCTTCAGCGCTTTGTCTCCTCCTCTGTTCCCTCTGCAGAAGGCCAACAAAGGGCAGAGTCGAGCCATGGAGCGCCTCAAGAAGAAAATGTTTGACAACGAGTTCTGGCTGCTGCTCAACTCGCCCTCCATCCCCTTCCGGATCCATAACCGCAATGGGAAGGTACACAGTGGTCACATCTTCTGAGGTGGAGGGACAGGAAGGTTTGAGGAGGGAGTTTAGGTGATGGAGAAGAGCTTTGGAGAGGCAGCTCAGTGACCATGGGGGTGGACAATCTGTCCCTGAAGCTATGCTTCACCTCCTCTTGTGTGCGTTGTGTTCTCCGTACTACATCTCATAGGACAGAGGGAGGCAGAGAGATCCTGTTTTGTCCATGAGTGACTACAGATGACTGTCATAGTATCGAAATCAAAGATGTTCCATCTCTTGGCTCAGTCATAAATCAAAATGGAAACCGTAGTCAAGAAATCAGAAAAAGCCTAGGGCTTGGAAGGGCAGCCATGAAGCAACTAGTAGAACTAGAGTTCACTAGTAAAGACAGTGATTCTTGGCAAGGTAGAAGGTATTAGGAAAAGAGGAGGTGTCCACTACATGTGGGTTGACTCCATCAAGGAACCCACGACTGCCCTGAGTTTTCAAAACCTATTCATGACCTGAAGGTTTCTCATTCATGGGCCACCATACTTGATGGCAAATAACAAGCTGTTGGTTCCGGTGTCAGCTGGGCAGGGAATCCATTCCTGGTTTTCAGCAGCTTTAAAGGACCTCTCCAGGGTACTGATCCCATTCAGCACCTTGGACAGCTCAGATTAAAGCCTACAATGGATTATTCACTGGCCAACCGACGTGGGATTTATCAGCCACCACTGCTGTTGCCAAACCCAGCCTGAGTGCCATGTTGTTTTCCTTCTAGAGCTACTTGTTCCTTCTGTCATCTGACTATGAGCGGGCGGAGTGGAGGGAAGCCATCCAGAAACTCCAAAAGAAAGGTGAGAACCTCTGACTAGAACATTTTCCCTGCTCTGTTCTAGTCCTTCATGTTCCTGAACCCTCCAGTTCAAGAGGGTTCAAAATGATCTCCCATTTAAATTAGGCTGGCTCCCACCACTGGACGTTTCCATTGCTGCCTAAATGCCTGCCTGCTTCCCCAGGCAGTTGTCATCTTCATTTTCCTAATTGCTAGCTCTTAATCAGTTGCCTCTGGGTTATTTTAATGAATAGTGGTGTTTTATTTTTAAAGTGGATTTCCTTCCTTTTATTACTCTGTTTTTTCCTTACAGCTACTTTTTGTATTGTCTCTCCTTTTTTGTTTAGTGTTGCAATTTTTTTTTAAAATACAAAGAGGTATATAAATGTCAGAAAGCAACTAATTGATCAATAAGATATGCTCTGAGGGGCCAGCTTTCACATTCAGAGCCCTCCCTTCCATGGCCTGCTTCCAAATCCTGTTGTTGTCGTCGTTGTTTAGTTCTCCCAGGCCACCATGACACCTAGATAGATAAGATCAAAAAATGCTAGTTTTCTTTTCTCAAATGTGAAGCAACTTTAGGAGATTAGAAGTACTAATGACCATACCCACAAATCATTGCATTATTAGATTCCATATTACTCAAAAAGTTTGTACAACAGTAAAATCCTCCCTCATTTTTATGAGCCAAATCCAGTAGATAACAGCTATTTCCCTGCATGGAGTGGATCAGTTTGTCACGTTGTGGTTAAAGATGAGGAGCTTCTCAGAAAAAAACAGGTGGCAATCCTGACATGGTTGAATACACAGGAATTGAAAGCCAGAATTAAGTACTCCACATCCAGGGCACCTTGATGGAGGAGTCTGTCTCTCCAACAGCTGACCAAAAAGAACTCAACCCTCTAGTTCTTTCCATCCTCACTGTGAAGAACTACCGAAATCTAGTTAAATTCTTAAAAAACCCCCACAAAACCCCCCCAAAATTAGAATCTCCCGTATCCTAACTCTCTGGTGCACTCTGCTGACCATTCTCCTTTACAACGTCGAAAAATCTTTGCAAAGTTTCACATCCTGGCATGCCTTGATGTGTCAGATTACAGTGCCTGTCATCCCCAGGCTTGGTAACTGTGGGTGATAGGAGCTGTAGTCCAGCACATGAAGAGTATACCAGATTGGGGAAGATTGTAGGAGAAAAGATTTTTTTGTTGTTGGGCAGGATGGGATTGGGATGAAACATCTCTACAGGATTTTTCCTGTTCTGAGCAGCTTCTGGTAAAACTTTTGTCTTAATTTTATTTACTTTCCTTCTGAACAGATCTCCAAACCTTTGTGCTAAGCTCTGTCGAGCTGCAGGTGCTGACCGGTTCCTGCTTCAAGTTACGCACGGTGCATAACATTCCAGTCACCAGCATTAAGGACGGTGAGTAACTCCTTCACCCATATTTCCTTGGGTACCCCCCCAAGCTGCACCCCATCTTGATTTAATCTTTTTAAATTGCTTTTTTTTAAAACTGAGGTGCTACTGTTTTAATACTCTAATTAGTTTAACTCTTTCAATGGTTCACTTTTTGTATGTTTTTAAATTGTGTTGCTTTTCAAATTGTGAGCAGCTTTAAGTCTCACTTTTTTAAGTCACGCTCCCAGAAAGCAGCATATTACACCATCAAACTGCTTGTATCATCCAATGTTTAGGTGGAATCTCTTTTCCTGCAGTTTGAGTCCATTTATGTCCTATTCTCTGGAGCAGCAGAAAACAAACTTGCCCCATCTTTCCTATGACATCCTTTCAAATATTTAAACATGGCTAGCATGTCCCCTCTTCACCTTCTCTTCTCTTGGAGGATCTTGTGTTCATAAATCAAAGCTGGCTTATTGGCAAATACCACCAACGGTCTTCAAATGGCAGCTCATTCTGGGCAGACAACATATTTGGCTTCAACACCATGCATTGCAGGTTTCCCAAAGGCACTTGTTTTTTATTGTTGTTTTTTTCTGCTCTGTGGGAAGCAAGTTGTTGGGCGAGATCCAGAGGAAGTTTGCTCTTTTCCAGTAGGATTTTCTCACCATATTCTGATGAATTGCCTGGATTAATGTGACAACATGGTCTAGCTCAGCTTCTTGCCTCCCTTAGGGAAAGGCCAGAAACCACTGACAAGCTGTGCCCACCACAGTGCCCAAGGCAGCAATAATCACCCGTCTCTCTAGGGATTGGAGAAAATAAGCGTCCGCATACTTATGGTGCCCCAGGGAAAGCTGGGATCGCTTTTTGAATTCTCTGTTCCCAGGGATCAGAAATGCCATGGTGTCTTCTTTCACTTATTCACTGCATTTACATCATACTTGTCTGTGGCATGTCAAAGTGGCATACGCAATTCTTTTCCCTTTACAGTTTCCTTCTCAGAACAACCCTACAGGGTGGGCTGGTTAGGCTGAGCTGGCCCAAAGTGGGCTTCATGGCAGAGTGGGGATCTAAATCGAGGTCTCTCCAGTCCTAGGTCCCTTTGAACTACACAGTTATAGTGTACAGTTATGACTGCCGTGGAATCTTTGACTTCATGTGGAATCTTGGGAGTTGTAGTTCAGAGAGGGGTACTTAAAAGTCTCAGACGGAAAGCTCTACTGCCTCACCAGAAGGCATACCCCAGGATCCTGTAGGATGAACCCTTAGTGGCTAAAGTGAAATGATAGTGCTATAACTGTGCAGTGTGGAAGAGCCCTCAGCCCCATGTTCTGCCATTCTGCTATGCTGTCCACGTGTCCTGTCCCAGCAGCTTCAACTTATGGGCACCCTCTTTTCTGCAGGTCTCTCCCACCAGTAGATGGCACTGCATAGGCAGGGAATAGCCCATGGCTCCGTGCTGTGGGTTTAAGCCCATAAGAGCAGGATGGAAATCATGCAGCCCTCCACATCTTGATCCATTGCCTCTCCCATTGTGCCTCACCATTGGCATTGCCAGCTGGGGCTACTGGGAGCTGCAGTCTAACAAAACCTGGAGGGTCATGCAAGCACTATGCCTGCCATAAGAACCTAAATCCAATTGCTAGACCCAGTTCAGTGGATGGGTTTTCCATCGTATTGATTTGTTCTTCATCAATCAGTTTCAGTTGATGTAATCTAGCTGCGTCTAGCAAGTGGCCGTAGGCTGAGAAGAGCCTTTCTAAATCAGAGCCAAGGCCTATCTTGTCCAGAGGGCTGTTCTCATGGTTGCTTATGAGAGCCCCTGGCCTTGGTGGTGTTGATCCTATAATATCAGCTGTGTCTTGCCCCAGAACTGGCCTCTCCTGGGGTTCTTTTGGTGCCTGACACTGACACATGTTCCTGCTATAAGATCAGCTTTATTGGTGGTCAGTGATGTAGCAGCTGGCACACAGCGGAGGAGCCTTCCAGCTCTTTCGCCAATAAGGTCTAGCATCTCTTCACAGGATTCCTTGGATGTAGCCACCGCACTCAAACCACTGCAGCATGCCTCCTGCTCTACCAAAAAGGAAATTATGATGATATTTTGATCAACATGGACCAGGAAAACACTATTGGTTCTTCCTCCTGCTACTGACTCTTCAGTTAATAACTTCCTGGCATTTCTTAGCCATACTTGCCCTTTTAGTTAATAACTTCCCCTTTGCAGCCTGAACAGTTCCACCTTAGGCTTAGTTTTATTTTTATTATTCCTGTTGCAGTAATAAACAAATATAGTGAGAACAATCTAATAGCTCCTCCTCCCTGGCTTTTTCTTTCACAGATGACGAATCTCCTGGGATGTATGGCTTCCTGCATGTTATCGTCCACTCTGCCAAGGGCTTCAAACAATCTGCCAGTAAGTGCCAGCCCTTGGATGTGTCTCCATGCTTTGGGCCTTCCCTTTCTTCTTGCTTATTTGAACCTGCTGCAGATCTGTGTGGGGAGAGGGCTAGAAATTGGGGTACAGCTTCTAATTCAGCACTAATATGACTGAATACATAGAATATCAGTGGGTACTTTTTGGAAGCTAGAGGGCCACGCACAAGAACTTGGAGGGCACCCCACTGTTCCTCACCCCACAAAAAAAACCAGACTTTTCTCACAAAATGCCCCCAAATTCCCATTAGGGGCTGTGGGGGGCATTTTTTGTGACTTTTTGGTTCTCTTGGACCATTTTAGGCCTGGGAAAGGCTTTTTTTTAAAAACAAGAAGTGCCTTAGAAGTCACTTCCTGTTCATTAAAAAAGAAATACTTTTTAAAGAGGTCTTGAGGGTACAAACATGGCAAAAATATCCCCATACTTCCTGTTTGGAAGTAGTTGGGGACCAAAATGTTTGCTCTGCTTTGCCCTACCCTAGCCCTTGTGGATATGTACCCAGGCTTTTAAAGGTTAAGGTCTTGGACCGCTGGGCAAAGTTGGATAAATCCCTCCGTTTTCCATTTTTACCACACTGGATTGTTTCAGCATTCCAAGTTCTTTCCACCCCAGATATAAAGAAATCTGGAGATTTAGAAGAATGCTTATTTAAAGAGCAGCAAGAAGAAAACCTGGCCTAATATGAAATTGTGACCTGTCCCAAATGAGGGGTAGCATCGCTTCCCATCTTGGGACTCAAAGAGAGGGCCTCCTTGTCTCACTTATCTCTTTTCCCTGTTTTTCCTAGATCTGTACTGTACCCTGGAGGTGGACTCCTTTGGGTACTTTGTCAGCAAAGCCAAGACGCGGGTGTTCAGAGACACAACTGAGCCCCAGTGGAACGAGGTGAGCAAGATCTGGGGGCAGTATCTGTGTGTAAGATGGGGTGGGAGTGGGTGGAGGAATGAAGAGTGTGGCATGGCTTGATTGTGGCCGGAATCACTATGGAAACTTCTGGTGACCCATGGTACCTCTGACCATGCACGGAGTACCTTTGCCCCAAGTTGCTGAATAAAAATATAGTTCCCTTCCTGCATGTATTTAAGATAAATGGAGTCAGTGTCTGAAGAGTTTGTGGTAGCAAAATGTGGAGCAGAATCAAGATCTAAAACATTAGGAGTTGCACAGAGTTCCTCTGAGGAAGGGACCTTGGACAGATTGAGTATGTTTTCTCTGGAAATCTTCCAAAAACTGCTTCTGCCTTTGAGGCAGTGGCTGCAGTGCTCTTGCTTGTTCATCCCTCAGTCTCTCTCCAGCCTTGCACATCATACCTAACACAAGTAATGAATGAATGAGACACGAGGCTGGAGAGGCACATGAGGGTCTGTGAAATGGTGGGAATCAAGTTTAGTGCTTGATGTGAAGTGAAAGCTATGGTGCTCCTGCTTGTTCGTTTGCAAGATCCCAGGAGATCTCCTGTACAGTGCTATATCTAGATAGATAGGTAATATAGCACTGTACAGGAGATCTCCTGGGATCTTGCAAGAAGAGTTTCCTATTTTGGATTTTTCAGATTATATATATATAGAGAGAGATCTCTGTCTCTCTCCCCCCCCCACATAATCTGAAAAATCCGAAATAGGAAACTCTTCTGGTCCCAAGCATTTTGGATAAGGGAGGCTTAACCTGTACTGTTTTCTTTTAAGCACATGTGGGGTGAAATGCGAAACTGGCATTTTGGCTGTCTTCCCCCAGATCTTTAACATACCCAACTTCAGTGTTCTCCAGACCAGGTCCTCTCCTACTGTGTGTCCCCGCTGACCCCCCGCTTTGCTTTTCCCTCTCCAATTTCTTCAGGAATTTGAGATTGAACTAGAGGGTTCTCAGACCCTACGGATTCTCTGTTATGAGAAATGCTACAACAAGAGCAAGATGAACAAGGACAACAACGAAATTGTGGACAAGATTGTCGGCAAGGGACAAGTCCAGGTAGGATAGCTGGGTGAGGAGGAAAATGTGGAGGAGGAAGAAGGGAGGAAGCATGACTTTTGAAAAAGTAACTACATGACATCCCTTCAGGTATTGAAAGCCAGCTATCATGTCACCCATAAGTCTTCTTTTCTCCAAGCGAACCATCCCCAGCTCCCATAACACTTCATTTCCAGACGTTTCACCGTCTTGGTTGCCCTTCTCCAGATACATTCCATATAGTCAGGATCCTTCTTGAACTTTGGTGCCCAGAACTGGACGCAGGATTCCTCCAAGGGAAGTCTGACCAAAGCAGACTAGAGTGAGACTACTACTTCCCTTGATCTGGACACCAGATTCCTGTTGATGCAGCCCAGAACTGCCTAAAAACATTGTTCAAAAATAAATCGGTGTTTTTAAAAACCAGTTATAAACACACACAATTAAAACAGCTGCAAAAAGCTAATGCAAAACAGTGCATGCTGGAAGCTCCTAAGAGACGAAGCCAACCTGGCTTCCGTTGGGAGGGAGTTCCACAACCAAGGTGCTGCCACCGAGAAGGCCCTGTTCCGTGTCCTCACCGACCTTGCCTCTTGGAGGGATGAGAGACCGAATATATGAGAGAATACCATAAACACAATCTCAAGGAATGTGGTGAACATTGCTTACCATAAGGTCATGTTTTTGCTTTGCTTTCTCAAACATTGGCAGATTTTTTTTTTCACAACCTTACCTTCCATTTAAAAGCAGCCCCCCCCATGAGACCACTGTGGCCATCTGTGTTTAGGGGAAAGATGCCCCTCCTACAGACAAGAATCTCATCCTTTTGTTTTCATCCTTCTCTCTTTCTAAGATCAACCCCTTCCCCTCTATCTGTGGTGCTGTGTTTCAGGATTTGAACTCAAAACCTCGCTCCCTCATCTTGTTAAGGCACCATAGCTGTGCAGTTCAACCTGTCTCCTGTGTGCCACCCAGTTGCTGGCAGTGCCACTTTCTCTGTGCCAGTCCAGCAGGTTCCCTGTGGGCGTCCTTTTCCCCCCTCTGCTTTCTAGCAGACTGTAGTTTGGTCTGGAATTTTCCCTGTTTTTTAAAAAAAATTCCAGTCCATCTGTACATTCACAAAACTCTCTGGAATGGAGCCTGGGGATATCTGGTTTCTGATAAAAGAGACATAAATCTGGACTTCAAAAAAGAATGTATCTGTTTCAGAAGTTCTGTATTTTTCTTTCCTGAGAGTTACGTCCTTGAGAGGAACTTTGGATTAAACCCAAAGAAAGACAAGACAGGATAGCCTTGTTTAAATATTTGAAGGGATGTCATGGGGAAGATGGAGCAAGCCTGTTTTCTGCTGGTCCAGAGACCAGGACATGGATCAATGGCTTCAACTGTAGGAAAAGAAATTCCACCTAAACATTAGGAAGAACTTCCTGGTGGTAAAAGCAGTTTAACAGTGGAATATGCTGCTGTGTGGGAATGTGGTGAAGTCTCCTTTTTTGGAAGTTTTTAAACAGAGGCTGGATGGCCATCTATTGTAAAACCTTTGATTGTGTCTTCCTGTATGGCAGAAGGGAGTTGGACTGGATGGCCCCTTGGGGTCTCTTCCAGCTCTAGGATTTTAGTCATGAGTTGGAGATTTGGGCATCTTTTCCTTCCACTGTGTTCCTGCTGTGAGAGAAGCAGCACCAGTTGAACTTCTCCCTCCCCGATAACTAATAAATAACCCTGGAGGACAAGGCGGCACAGTAGATAACCCCACCCTGGGCCGCCTCTTTCCCCAGCATCTCCCAACATCTTTTCTCCCTGTCGATTTTATCCCGCTGTTGCTCTAGCGACAGTTGCTAAGACGACGGTTGAGCCTCATTCTGATAGGACGAGGAAGTTGATGAGATTTGGTCCCAGTGTGAACAAGATGTTGTACCCGCTGTAAGCGGAGAAGGATTATTTACAAATCTTCTGTTTGTACAGGGCGAGGCGGAAGGTGTGCGCAGTTGTGTGTGTGTGTACGATCTGTCCCGCAGGGAGGCTTCTGTCACGGCTCTCATTTTATCCATGAAATGTTCTCTCCTGTTTTAATTCCAGAGATCTCAAAGGGTTCTTTTCCTCCTCTCCCTTTGTCCTCACAATAACCCTGCAGTGTGGGTCAGGCTGAGAGAGGCGAAAGTTGATCTGGATCAGGTCAAGGGTCCCCCAGTGAGTTTCGGGGCTGAATGTTCCGATTCCCCGTCGACTGCTTTATTGAATAATGTTATATCCTGCCAATAAGAGAGCCAAGACAAGTCACAAAATGAATTAAAGCAGAATGCAGCTCTGTCATGCCATAAAATAATTAGGAACCACTACATCCCAGTTATGTCGGCATACTGTGTGAGCCAGTGTTGTCATGGTTTGAATGTGGGACTATAAGACTCTGGGAGACCCTGCTTGGTCCTAGAACCCCCAAATGACCTTGAGTAAGTCATACTCTCTCAGCCTCAGATGAAGACAGTAGCAAAAGTCCTCTGAAGAAATCTTGGGAAGTTAGCATTGGGACAATGGTTTGAGCATTGGATTAAGACTCTGGGAGCCTGGGGTTCCAACCCCGTGGAAACCCACCACTGGGCAAGTCACAGCCTGAGAGGAAAGCCATGGCAAAGCTCTAAATAAATTTGGCTAAGAAAACCCTGAGATAAAGTTGCCATAAGTCAGAGACAAAGGCACGTAACAACATCACAGAGCCTCTCTGAGTAAGAACATCATGTTCAGAGACAGTCTCCGTGGCTGCCAGTCTAAATGCGGTTTCCTGGGAGTAACTCTCATTGAAGTCGGCACAGCTGTCTTCTGAGGAGACCTGTGCAGGAGTGAACTCTGTGTGAGCAGAAACCCAACTGGGCTTAGCATGAAAAAAGAGGGTATCTTGGATTGTGGGTCTGCATTTATAGATGTTATGTGTCAGGACTTACACAAATAACAGTTCCGCTTTTGACACTCCAAAGGCTTGAAAGCGATTACTTATTTATGATTTCTTTGTAGCAAAATCCTATTTAGCAGTTATCTTTGATGCGCCGTCTGCGTAAAACAGCTTACAAAACGGCAGAAGCTGATTCTGACGGGTACAACAAATGTCGAGAAAGCTCGCTTTGTTCTGCTTAGCTGGTTTGTAGATTATATGGCTCTTTACAGATTTATATTGTTGTTATTTGTCCTAAAAGTCAGCTACGAGTCAGGGCAACCCTCTGAATGGGAGAGCTCCAAGAAACCCTGTTCTTTTTTCCTGCTGCCTTCCACCTTCCACATTCCCAACTATCATCGTCTTTTTTTCTTTGTCTCATGATATGTCCAAAGTACAACAGCCTTGGTTCAACCACCTTGGCTTCGAGGGAGAAATTCAGACTTGATTTGCTCTTGCTTTAACAAGAGGAAATTGTAAGCCAAATGTTAGGGCCAGCTCTTCCTTTAGGCAGATGGAGGCAGCCACCTCATGTAGTAGATTCCAGGTGTTACTGTTACTATCTATAGTAAAGACCATTGTTGTGTGGTATCAAGCCATTTCAAATTTATGGTGAACCTAAGGCAACCCTATCATAGGGCTTCCTGAGGGCTGAGAGTGTGTGACCCACCCAAGGTCACCCAGTGGTTTCTGTGGCAGAGCGGGAATTGAAGCCTGGTGTCTGGAGTCTGGAGTCCAGTGCTCAAACCACGACATCACTAATCTGGCACCAAGATTAGGTGCCAGAAACTGAGGAGCCATTTCAACATGAAAATATGGCTGCATCACAGCTTGAATGTAGTGGGTGGGAGCGGAAGAAAGTCTTCACATCCCCTCCTCTGCTGCCTCCTCCTTCTTCCTCTCTCCCCCCCACAACATCCCTCCTGCTTTGCTTCTCACCCGCCACCCCTTATTCTTTCACCAACCTGGCCCCCTCTACCCAGCAGCTGCCCAGATGGAGGCCCCTGGAATGAGAAGCAGATGGTTGGGGAGGAGGCAGGGGTAACCTCTACACTTCCCTTCCTCCTTGCTTGTAAATCATACACAGTGGGGTTGATTAATTGCTAGACAAACAAATGCTGAGAGCCAAGAGGGTCCAGTGGTTTAAGAGTTTAAGGGTTAGGCTAGGACTTTGGAAGACCAGAGTTCAAATCCACACTCATCCCTGGAAGCCCACTGGATGATTTTGGGCACAAGTCACACTCAAGAGAGCCAGTGTGGTGGTTTGAGCATTGGACTGTGTCTTTGGAGAGCAAAGTTCAAATCCCTGCTCAGCCATGGAAACCCACTGGGTGACCTTGGCAAGTCATGCTCTCTCAGCCTCAGGGGAGGGCAAAGGCAACCCCCCTCTGAGCAAGTCTTGCCAAGAAAGCCTCATTATAGATTCACCTTAGGGCTGCCATAAGTCGGAAACAGCCTGAAGGCACACAACTACACACTCTCTTGGCCTCAGAGGAAGGCCAAGACAAAGCCCCACAAGCACCTCTTCTCTCAGTGCACTGCTGCCCTTTTACGACACTGACAATCCGTGGCCTGATGTGACTGCTTCGTTCTCCTTAAGGGCAGGGTTGGCCCTAGGCTCAGGTTTTGCGGGAAGGCAGGCAAAGGGGGAGGCAGCGACCTCCAGCCATTCGTTTCTCATTTGCAGGGGAATGTGGTCGCAGTAAACAGAGGCCTGCCTGTAGGGAAGTTTTGCCAACCTACTAATGTTAACTCTAAGGGACCAGGAGAGAAAGAGAGAGACAGAGCAATTGATCAAAGGTTGGGTTTCTTTTAAAGCTATTGACAGCATCAAGCTCTGAGGCCTATTTGTGGAAGACTAGTTTGGGATAGGGTTGCAGGGGGAATTAAAAAGAAAAAAAGAGCAGGATATATTACTTGTATCAAGATCCACTGCTACATAATCCTGCTTTCAGTGCTTGGAGGAGAGGGTGCCTCTGAGCATGCGCAGAGGAGAAACCTGTCACACCTGTCTGAGCCACTTCAGCCAATTCTTTTGATTGAGAGGTGAGGCCCTTTATAACAGGCCTCTCAAAAATAGTGCAAGGAGGTGTGCCTTTTTGTTACCTTAGCTTTCCCAGACTGGTGTTTTCTAGAGATGTTGAACAACAGCTCCCATTATCCCCCACAGCCAGTGTGGCTATTGGCCAGAGAAAGAATACAAGCAGGGAGTTTGCTCTCCCCATTCCTGCCAGAAATAGGAATTACTGTAGATGTAGCACCTGCTTTTTTCTTCCTCCTTCCCTACCTCTTTTCCTTTTGTGTCAGGACATTTGTATTGTAAAATGCTCTGGCTTTTTATTAACCTTTGGAAGCTGCTGGGGATGTTTTTGACTGAAAAGCAGACGAAAAATGCTGCTGATATGATGATGACAGGAATGATGATGTGTGGCGTATCCTCATACCCATGGTGTCAAGGAGGCATGCTTAATTTTTAGTATGCAGAGCAGCCCTGCAGTGTCATGTTGTGTCAGAAGATATTCGTGTATGTGAGAGCCAGTTTGATGTCATGGTTAGAGTTGTGTTCCCTGACATTCTGAGCTGCAATGCCCATCAGCCCCATGCGGCTCGGCCAGTTGCAGGCTGATGTCCAAAATACCTGGAGAGTGCTTAGAAATATTGCACTTGAGACTGGGGGAAGTCAGGAGACGACTGAATTCAAGCTTTTCCTCAAACACAACATCTATAAGGTGAAGCTGGTCTTCTCTTAGCCTGGCCTGCTTCTTAGGGTTGTTGTGTACATTAAATAGGGGCTGGCCTCTGCTCTGCTCTTGGAAGGAAGGGTGAGATGTCTCCTATACACAGAAAACAGTTAAATTCAGCGCAGGTCCAGAACTGAATTGCATATCCATGGCACAACAACCTGGGGTACTGAAACGAACGGGCAGATGGATGGAGAGATTTTTCCTTTTTTTTTTAAAGTCCTTTAACGTGCAAATGCAAAATGTGCTTGTCATTTTTTTTAAATATCCGTCTATCCATCTGTCTTTATTTCCTTATGTAATACACATGCCCGCACATAATTTCAACCTCCTCATGTGGTGGTGGTGATGTGTGTGTGCATATGTGTGTGTGTGTACCTGTATGCATAAACCTGTATAGGCACACACACGTCCCAAAGCCGTGTGTTTTTATCTTTCTCTCTGTTACTCTACCTATCTGTGCAATTCTGTTCCGAAGCAGAACTGATCCTCATGTCCATTGTCTGTCTCAGAACTTGGGAAAGTTACTTTTTGCCACTACAAATCCCAGAATCGTTCAGCCAGCATAACCAGTGGCTTAGAGCTGGAGTCCAAAAACTTATAATGCTTCCCAGCTGTGGAAAAGCAGCTTCCTTGTCCAAAATCTTTGATTACCAGATCAAAGGGTGTGAAATAACACAGGGTGGGGGTCTTCATATCTATCTTGCTTTGCTTCCTTGTGATCTGGGGGGGGGAGAGGAGGGGTGTGCCAGAATCTAGTGGAGACAGACAGGTGGGTTGAGGGTCTCTTCCAGCTTCCCTTTCCCCCAAAGGCTGCCTCCTTTGGGCTGTGGAGTCGACACGGCTGCTTCTCCTGCTCCAGGGAGGTCTGTGCCAGGCCAGCGCCTTGGCATGGGAGGGGTTAACCCAGTGGGGAAGCGCAGGGAGGGTGGGAGGGAGGCAGGGAGGGGAGAGGCTGTCGGAAAGGGGACGGAACAGTGCGGGGCTGCTAGTGCTGCCTTCCAGCTGCCTCGCCACACTTCTTGCGCCTAAAACCCCTCCAGGAGGATGCTGGACCTCAACAGAGTGCAACCCGGGGTCCCAAGTCCTGCTTTGAGGAAGCTTTCAAACCCTTGAAGCTGCCAGCCATCCTGAGATGCTCCCAGCCACCACCCACTAACTGGAAGAGCGGTTTACGGCTATCCCTTTCCTGTCCCTGCTCTCCTGCTGGGTTTCTTGTCTTTTTGTGGGGAGGGCTGAGAAGAAGCACGATGACCCAGGTTCTGGTGCAGCCTGACTGCCCGCTCAGCCTGGCTGGTGAGCGCCTGGACCACTGCTCCCTTGATAGTTTGGAAGAAGCCCCCGAGGGCAAGCGGACCCCCAACACCGGCGCCAGGCTGTGGGGAAGAGTGCGCAGCAAGCTGCTTCGACAAAAGGTGCCCCCCTTTTTGTTGCACTCTGTTTTTCTGGGGGAAAGGGGAGGAAGCATTTGGCAAGGTGTGCCTCCCCCAGGGTGTGGGGGCAAGGTGGGAGGTGGGCTGCTTTTTTTGTCTTTGAGGGCAGTTTGGAGGGAGGGATTGGCGTTAGCAAAGCCCCGTGTGGCTTGGGAGGAAAAAAATTTGTCTCTTTACCCAACGTCCATGTCAACTTGTGGTTCTCTCTCCTGCAGAAGTCGCCTTCCCCACGCTTTGTTCTTTCCCTCACTGGGTGCCCCTTCTCTGTCCTGAGGTGGGTGTCTTGCCCTGCCGCAGTTGTGCCTCTGGCCAACACACAAAACAACGCCTCACACTTTAATCCTCATCTGCTGCGGGCTGTTTGCTTTGGAATCATAGCAGGGAGGGGGTGAGATGGTGGGACCCAGCAGCTTGCACAGTTTGCAGATTTAGCTGAGTTACTGTCGGTGAGTGGCGGAAGGAGAGCAAGGAGAGAATTTCGGCACTGTCTAGGGTTGGGGTGAGGATAAGCCAGTCCAAGTGGATCGTGCCATCTAATTGAAGAGTCTTCCTCGGCCCAGGGGACAGTTTGGGTGCCCTTTGGGTGACTCAGTGTAACTTTTAAGAGAGATTTCTGGTGAGGTTTAACTTCACCCAAAGGGCTCTTTTGTCTCCCCTCATGTCCTAACTCTGTACATTTGAGGGTTGGCTAGATTTCTTGAGTGGTAAAGGGACATGCACTCTGTACATGCTCAGAAGGCACGTGTTACTTTGCGTGGCCCAGATTTATTTAACAAAAAGAAGTGCTGAGACTGCTCTATTCCCTTTCTGACTGCCATGAACATGTTCTGGTGTTTGAATGAATTGGCTAAGGAGTTTTGGGTCAAATTATAATCCTGTAAAGAAGACCCTCAAGCCACAAATGTGCTACAGTTGTGGACAATAAGGGAGAGTGTCTCCCCTCTGGAGGTAATTTGAATTGGTTATTTCTTTGGTCTATAACCCACCACGGTTGTGCTAGCGGGGCAATTTGCAACACCAGTAAAGCAAAAGGAGAATCCTTCGCTCTCAACAAAGGCCTTTCTCTCCCCACCTGCTTTTTTTGGATGGTGGAGCAAAGCTTGCTCACTTGGAGGGAGTGGATGTGGCCCCTTGTTTTATCTGGGCTAGAAACAGAACCAGTCTCTCTCTTTCTCTTTCTTTCTCCCCTCCTCCTGTCTCATTCTCTTCTCCCTCTTCCTTTGCTATCTCTTTCTCTCGCCTTGGCCTGCTGACATGCAGGGAATGTGAGAAGAGGCTTTTGTATGTAACTGTCACCAGAGCCCGCTGGCTTTTTCCTTCCCCCTGTCCTTTCAAAGGTGACAATGGAGGGAGGTCAAAAAAAGCTGCTTCAGGGATTCTGGGGGACAGACAAGGACTGATTGCACCAAACCTGGGATGCCTCCGCCCTTTGTTTCCCATCCTTTCTGGGATCATTTGGGATGGTGTGTCTGTGAGCTCAAGTTTTTCTGGGAGTGCATTAAGTGCTTTGGTGGCACTTCCATGCCCTCTGCATGGTGCTACTCTGCATGCACGAAGTCCAAGTTTCGATCCTTGTCATCTTCACTTGGAGCTGGAAGAGACACTCTACCCGAAATGCTAGTGAGGCATTGCTGCCTGTCAGTGTGGACACTGTTGAGCTGCATGGACACTGGTGCTCCGGCCGAGTAGAAGGCAGCTTCCTTTGTAAACCAGACCTTTACCTGGAATGATGAGGACTAGAAACCTAGCTAGGGTAGTACAATGCTTGTTTTATTTGCTGAAAGTCCTGTCTTTAATCAAGATAGGAGTGAGAGAGACTCCCTGCCCCTGTTCTAAAACCTTGGAGAACCACTGCTAGTCAGAGTAGACAGTAGCAAACTTGGACGGGTCATGGGTCTTAATTTGGTATAAAGCAGCACCTTGCCTTGTTGGAGTTGTGATGCAGGACACTTGTTAAAAGATAAATGTAATACACACACGTTTATGATTGGCTTAGATAACAGTGAAGGGGTTCTGTAATTTTCTAGATTCTACCCCTCTGCTGCTGTGTTCACAAGGCTGAAAATGAGGGGAGCAGTTTGGCTCAAAAATTGGGGGTGGCGGTGTGCTGAGGCTGGAGATGGTGTGTAGAGTTAACCACCTCTGCCCCACAGTTCAAGCAGATGAAGTCAGGATCTCAACTCCACAATTCTGACTGGGATAGAAGGGACAGGGTTTTGTGTGTGGGTGTGTATAGGAATATTCAAGGTTGCTTAATGTAGATTTCAAGGTCCTTGTTGCAATATTACTCTTTGTCAAGCCAGCCAAAAAGGACAAAAATTTTCCAGCGTTGGAGGTTTGAAAAGCCAGGTTTCTTCATTGGCGGGGGGTGGAAGCTGCTGAAGAAACATGGATGCTTTTGAACTGCACTCCTTGCCACAGTCTGGAGGGCAAGGAAGTCATCAGCCCTTTGTTCTTGCTGTTCTTAGAGCTGCAGCCGTGGAAGGGACCATTTAGTCCAGTCCTGCCAAAATGCAATGAAAGCCCTCCTGAAAGGTGGCCATCCAACCTTTGCTTTAAAACCTCCAAAGACAGAGAGGCATTCCCTTCCACCACCAGCAAGAAGTTCTTCCTGGCGTTTAGGTGGAATCTCTTTTCTGGTCATTTGAATCCACTGGTTTGTGTGTTGTGCCACCAAGTTGCCTCCAGCTTACGGCAACTCTGTCCTAAGGTTTTCTTGGCAAGATTTATTCCAAGGAGGTTCGCCATCATCTCCTTCCTCTGAGACTGAGAATGTGTGTCTTGCCCAAGGTCACCTTGTGAGTTCCCATGACCAAGCTGGGATCGGAACCCTGGTCTCCTAGTCCAACACTCAAAATGCTCCATCATGCTGGTTCCTGTTGGCACTTGAGTGCATGTTTATGTGTGTTGTGGTAGGGATGGGTCTCTCCTCCCCCTTTCTGACTCCAAAGAAAGGCACCCTGGCATGGTTGTTGTACCAAATCAGCTTGTGTCAAGCTCGAGGTGGAAATCACACATTCTGCAAAGATACTGTATGCGTGTCCACATGTTCCTTTGTGTCCTGTGCCGGTTTTGCCAATGCGAAGCGTGACTCGGAACACACAGGGAGAGCCAAGAGTCCCTTCTTTTCTTCCAGTGAGCCCTTATGTCCCACCGCCACAGCCAGCCAGGTCCTGACACAGCTGCCAAAGAGCATTAACCTGATTTTTGTCCACTTGCTGTGCGGTTGGCTGCCCTCCAGTCAAGGTCGGACTCTTAATGCTGTTTGGCTGCCCGGACTGGAAGTCTTCACTTTGCCCTTGGTGTGTCTAATCAGCCAGGACGGTGGGAGCATTTTTTTTTCCTTTCCATTGTTGATGGATTTCCCCTTTGCCTGGTTCCAAACAGCTGGATGGAGAGAAGGAGGGCAGGGGAAACCAGGACGTGGGGAGGGAAAGTCGGGGATGCGTCTTCCTTTCCCTCCCTGGACCGTGTGAGGGAGGGATCTGAGGATCTGTGTCCCTTTCTCTTGTTCAGGATGTTCTTGGCCTGCCCGTCAGTTTCCTGACATTCACTAGCTCCAGCTAAGCCAGCGCAATCAGTCCGGCCGGCCCTGCCATTCATCAAACTGAAGCAGTTGCCTCTGGCAGCAAATTCTGGGAGGCAGCAGCTTCCCAGAATGGGAGCCTTGTGCCCTGTACCCCACTCTGCCCCTCCTAAGCTTAGCTTGCTTGCTGCCTTCTGGTGGGGTGGAGGGCGACAGAGAGGGTGCCATCTTCTTTGTCCCAGGTGGCAAAATCTGTTAGAGAAGCCCTGGGGGTGTGATGTTCTGGTTTGAGCATTGGATTACGACCCTGGAGACCAGAGTGCAAGTCCCCGCTTGGTCATGGAAACCCATTGGGGAACCTTGGCATGTCACACACAATCAGCCTCCAAAAAACCCCAGGATAAGTTTGCCTTAGGGTTGCCGTAAGTCAGAAGACAACTTGAAGACACAAAACAACAACCATTAGATCAGGGAGGCAGGAACATGTTGCCTTGCAGACATCTGAGCAGGCCTAGCTCAACATTGCCTGTGTCTGGGGACAAAGGCAGGATATAAACAAAGATGATGATGATGACGATGATGTTCATTATAACAGCTCAGCCTCATCTTGGGGACGTTGCTGCTGCTGCTGCTGCCGCCTGTCTGCTTTCCTTCTTCCACGCTCTTTCCATTCTCCATAAAGACAGTGGCTGAGCCACCACCCACCCATTTTGCAGGGAGAGATGGCAAAATATTCCCCCCTTCTCCGGCTCCAGGGGAAACTGAGCTTGATCCTTGATGGTTTAACACCCACGGCCCATCTCCCCTCCTGGCTGCTGCCGCTGCTCTGTTATCTCCAGAAAGGAAGCCAGGATCGTTCTCTGTTTCTCTTTCTGGAAAGTCATTGTTGGCTACGGGGCTTTTCTGGTCTGTCGGGCACCCAGGCCCTGTTGCCATGTTAACCGCCTGGTGGGCGAGGGGAACCGGAGCGGAGCCGGCCGGTGGGGACTGGAAGCGGACTGGGTGTCGGCAAGCTGTGCGTGTGGGGAGGGGGGAAGAGCGCTGCTTAATTGGAGGGTGCCTCTGTCTGCAATTAATCTGGGCCACTGGTTGTGTGCCGTTGATACCCCCAGGGTTGGAGGGCAGAAGGAGGAGAGTTGACCCTCTGACGTGGGTGCCAAGCGAGCTGAGGCTGAGGTGGGTGGAATCAGCAAGGGCTAGGTCTTTAGATCCAGCCAAAAAATCTTCCTTGCAGTCTTTAGCAAACAGGTATCAGATGCTGTCTGATCTTGGAAACTAAGCAGGGTCTTCTGGTTAGTACTTGGGTGGGAGACCCTCAATGAATACCAGGTGCAGTGGGCTGTATCTCAGAGGAAGAAACTGGCAAAGCCACCTCTGAGGGTGCCTTGCCTAAAACAAACCCTACAAAGTTCGTTGGGTCACCCTAAGTCAACTGGTAACTTGAAGGCACAGACACACGCACAACTGCACACCCACAGCTTGGTCTCGTCCCAGTTGGAAGGGAGGCTGCCAGGTTATAGTTGTGTGCCTTCCAGTCATTTCCAGAGGAGAGAGTTGCCATCACACAGCAACAAAAACTAAGTTCTTGGTCAGTTCCTCACAAAACACAAACCCAGCACACATTCCTCGGGAACAGTGGGACAAAAATAAAATCGGGAGATCAGGGAAGACACAGAAATGTCCAAAAGAAATTTGCCTTGGCAGATGAGCAGTCAGGTGGGCCAATCTCCCTCTTTTTCACTTGATAAATAATGGTGTTGGTTCATCATATGAAAGAGGGGTGAAAATTATCTGCCCTCAGCTTGCTGAGATGACATTCTACACATGCCCAGAGGGACCTTCTCCTTCCTTTCTGTTTGGATCTGAGCTTGTAGCATCTCTGGGGTGTCTGTACTGTTTCTGAAGGGCAGTCGCAGCTTCTATGGGTGGGGAACTTGTTGGGGAGGGGGCTGCGCAACAGGTGGCTGTGCTTTTTGCCTGCAGACGTTGGCAGTGGGCCCCTCCTTGAGACGCTCAGAAGGCGGTGGCGGCAGCAGCAGCTGTGCTAAAGCCCTTCCCTTGTCTTTTGAGCTTGGTCTTCTCCAGCGAGAGGTTGCAGGGGCGCAAAGGAGCCTGGAGCTCTCCAGAGATCTCCAAGGTAATGTCGAGTTATAAGCCGTTCTGATCTGAACATAAGAACACGCTTGGCTATAAGGGAAGAGGGTTCCAAGTTGGTGCCACCTCTTCTAAGCCAGACATGACAAAGCTCAGCCTTGTTCATGTTTTAATATACGTTTTTCTTAGAGACTATTCAGTACTAACAAAAACAAAGAAAAGAAACAAAACGGAAAGAAAGAAACAACAAGTGGAGGGGAAAAAAACCTATTAACATTGATTTCCAAGTTATACATGTTACTATATAACAGCAGTTCTTAACCTTTTCTTTGTCACGGCTCCCCTTTAAATATATTTTGTTGCTGGAGACCACCAAGACTAAAATCCTAAAGTGCATCAAATGTGTATTTAAAGTAGCTCATCAGAGGTCTTCAGATTTGAAGAAAAGGGAGAAATAAGTAAATGCACACATTCCTGTTAAAATATTTGTACTGGAATGGTTTTGTACAAATTTGTTTTCTTTTCTGTCTCTCTGTTTTAACTGTAAAAGCTCATAACATTTCCTCAAGCTTTCAGGGACCCCCAATGAGGACATCACAGCCGTCTGCACTCCAGATTAGGAACCACTGCTATATAAAATAACTTCTCTGACTATAAGCTATTCATGCACCTCTTCAACTTAACCAAACCTCTTAATTCTGAAAGCCTGCAGTTAGTAGGGTGTTCTCACTTTTCTGCCAAAAGACAATCAGAGGCTCCCAGTCTTTTTTCTTTTTCTTTCTAATTGATGCTGATTGAGCCATTTCAGCTAGGTCAGCCAATTTCAGCAACCGGTCTTCATTCACTGGAATTATGGTATGTTTCCACGTCTGTGCTTGTGTTAATCGTGTAGCTGTGGTTGTATATTGTAATTCACAGCCTGATTCAGAAGGTGTTGAGGGTTAATTGGCGACTGAAACCTGACTTATATTCATTGTGACTGTTGGACGACCAATTGCAAAAGAGACATGGAAGATTATTCAGCCTCATTAACTTGAGCGCTCTGTCCATTCATTGCATGTATATTCCATCTTTCATGGGGGGGGTGAGATTAGTGTGTATTTCTTTTCTTCGGTCTCACAACAATCTTGCAAGGTAGGCTAAGTAGAGAGAGATATACTGGCCCATAGTTGCCCAGTGTGCTTCACAGCTGTGTGGGTATGTAAACCTGGGTCCTTCTGCGTAGTGTGTGCGTCCCTGTTGTTGTGGTTAATTGCTCGCAAGTCGGCTTCGACTTACAGCAAGCCTATGAATGAGAAGCCCACAACGCTCCCTGTTGTGGCTTTCCTTGTGGAGTCCATCCACCTGCCATGCACTCTTCCTCTCTTCCAACTCCTCTTGCTTTTCCAAGCTGTTTCATCTTTTTGAAGGGGCCAAGTTGTCTCATGACAGGGCAAAGTACGATAGCCTCACTTTGATCATCCTGGCTTCTAGGGAGTGTTCAGGCTCAATTTGCTCTCAGACACATTGATTTGTCTTTTTGGCAGTCCCTGGTAAACACTGAGTACATGCTGGGTTACATTCCTATCCCACTTTCCATGTCCTCCTCATTCTCCTTATTTTTTGCCCTGGAGAGGTTGACTGAGAGTCAGCAGGGATTTGAATCTGGATTTCCCAAGTCCCAGTATAACACTCTAACCACTGTACCACGCTGTGCCACTGGCAGGCTTCTCCATGAGTGTTGGTTCTCTCCCCATCCCACCTCACACAAGCTTCTCCAGCAAAGCAGCTCAATTCGTGGCTCAGCTTTTCATGCTTGTTCCTCTTCTGTTTGCATCTGCAAGATCGTTCCCCAGTTACACGACTGAGCTGGATATGAAGGATGTCTCCAGCATGCAAAACCCATTCCTGCCTTGCAGCAGTGCCTTGTTTTGTGTAGTGTGTGTGTTTATGTTGTGTGTGTATAAAATCTTCCAAAGTCTCCGTGGGGGCGTGGGATGCTGTGCACCATTTGGATGCCTCCCCAGGGGCTGATTCTCAGCATCTCTCCAGCTGCAAATGTAACCCAGTGTCCCCCAGACAGCTGCTGCTTCAGAGATCCTTCCTCGATCTGAGAAGGCACATGGTTTTGGGTCTTTTTGTTTTCTTTTTCTGCGCCAGCTGTTTTAGGCATGTTTACAGCCCTCCCTGCTTTTTTTCCCCTTTGGGATGGAACAGGTTTTGCAAATGATTTCTTTTTTAAAAAAAAAATTCTTCCAAGGCCTGTTTGCACTGATGTTTGTGTGCGAGGATAACTTGGAGAGCAAAAGCTTTCAGCTGCTCTAACTTCTCCACAATGCGTCTCAGTCCTGCTGCGGACTCCCTGTGTGGACATTGGCAATTTCTCCCTCTCCTTCTTTTCAGCTTCACCTCCGCTTTTCTGAAATATCTCAGGAATTGCCTCAGAGAGTCCTAGAGTTGGAAGAGACCCCAAAGGCCATCTAGTGCTACCGCATTTATCCATGCAGGAATGCACAACCCAAGTAGTCCCAGTCTCTCTTCAACAACCTCCAAGGAAGGAGGAGACTCCACCACACTCCATTCAAGCAGCAGCATACTCCACTGTCAAACTGCTCTTACCATTAGGAGCTTCTTCCTCATGTTCAGGTGAAATCTCTTTTCCTGCAGTTCGAAGCCATTGCTCCATGTCCTAGTCTCTGGAGCAGCAGAAAACAGGCTTGCTCCATCCTCCATATGCCATCCCTTCAAATATTTAAACGTGGCTATCACGTTGCCTCCTAAACTTCTCTTCTCCAGGCTACACATCCCCAGCTCCCTAAGCCATTCCTCACAGGGCTTCATGGTTTCCAGGCTTTTGACCATTTTGCTGCCCAGATATTAAGAACAGTGTTGGAGTCCCCTTTCTGAGTCTTTCTGCCATCTGAACTATAGCTGCCTGGGTGCCAAGGACAGGGCCTCAGTTCCCCAGGGCAGCACCAACTCTGTTATCCTATAGATACCAGATGTTGACTTCTTTTTACTTGCTTGTGACTTTTCATTGCTCTAGCTCTATTCCACTTTGATAGATGTCTTTTTCTCTTTCCAGTCTCTCTTGCATTGTTGTCGCAGCTTAAATCCACATTTTGTTTTAATATTTCAGTAAACTTTTGGAGCAGTGCACTGGACTGGCATTTAAAAGTTCCAAAAGAAATAAATAAATTGCATGAGTGGCATAGCATGTTGGCTGGGGGATTCTGTGAACTGTACTCCATCCCAAAAGTAACTTTTCCATGGACAGCCATGGAGGAAGGACAGCCATGGAGCGACCCTGTGGCCCACAGATTCCTGTTAGAGAAAACATATAATTCAGTTGTGTTTGGCTTTTGCCTCCTTTATCTCCCCCCGCAATGCACCAAGGGGCATGTCCCCCTTTATCTCCTCGCACCCTGAAAAAAAAAATTGGGTTGAGAGGGTTGCAAGTGAGGGAAAGAGCTGTTTCCTGAAGGGCAGGCTTACAGCACTAACCTTGAGGACAACCTGGTTTCAATAAAGTCTTTAAGAAGAAACAATTTTCCAGAGCCCTGTTCAGCTCCCTTCCATCTGGAATCTGGGGGAACTTCAAAGGGGGCAGCGTTGGGGCGGAAACACGACAACGGGGCTTGCGGTTGCTTCAAATGAAGTTCAGAGGAGGGGTCGGGTTACGGTGAGGTCTGGAGTAGGGGGAGACAGAGCGCAGAAGTCCTTTTCTTCGAAAAGAGGTGAGCATGGTTCTTCAGCAATTGAGTTGCCGCTAGCGGGGGCAGATTGTAGGCAGAGGGTTTTTTTGGCAGAGTTTCTCTGGGAAGGACGGAGGGATCAGCAAACGTGGTGCTCTTTGTCAGAGGCCGGCTGAGGGGTTTGATCCTTCACAAAGTCTTGCCAGCTTGTTCGGGTTCCGAGTAAAAACTATTTGAAAACCTTCGGAAGTAACACTTGGACGGATGGATAGTGCTCTTTGCTGGCAGTGCCTGACGTTCCCACTTTCTTTCTTTGGCCAAAGGTGCCATTGGGAAGCTGTTACCTTTCCCAACTTGTGGATTTTATTACATGTGTTCAGGGTTGGAAATGTGAATCAGGCTTTGCAGATGATAACATGAATTGTTGGGTGATTTTGTCCACCAGTGCTGATTGGAATTCATTTGCAGTGCATCGGCAGTCTGGAAGAAACAACAGTAATTTTTCCAGTTTGCAAAATCTACCACACCTAGTTACTGGGAGGAGGAAAAATCCCCTTTTGTTGACAAATTGGTTTAAGTAGCATCAATGACATTTGGAGTAGTGGTTGAGATTCTCGTAGTAGGACTGGAGAGACCCGGGTTTGAATGTGCATTTGGCCACAAAATTATTTTGGCGACCTTGAACAAATCACTGCCTTTCAGGTCTAAGCTACAGAGTGTATGTGTGGATCAAAAGAAGAAGGGATGGACGATTAAAGGCAGCCTTGGCTTCAGACGGAACTGGCAGCTTTTAGATTTATTTGCTTTCTTTTTTCCTGCCTGCCTCCTTCAGTGTCTCAAGGAGACGCCCACCTATGCAAAGATTTCGTTAACACATGAATTTGACTGATCAGCCAGATTGGTACAGAAGCAAAGAATTGCTCAATGCGGACATTCTTGAAGCAGCTAAGAGCGCTGGTGTTTTTCATTACGCTTCAATGTCATCTAAGGCTAGTGAGAGACACGCACGTTGGGACGGCAGGAGGGGAAAGTGGCTTGAGGAAGGCGTTGCTTCCCTTGGGGTGGGTGAGAGCCCCCACTTCCATTTTGTCCCTTGGCTGTCATTTGAAAGAGGAAAGACTTTTCTTCTCTCTTGCTCCAGGAGTAGAGCCACTAGGAAATTTGGGCAAAACAGTAGGAGATACCCGTTGCTGGGGAGAGCTGTTCTGCAGTGGAAGGACACTGCCTTGGGAGGGGTGGACATGGACTCAAGGGGACCAGGGTTCGAATCCTGCTCATCCATGGAAACCCCCTCTGAAGAAATTTTGTCAAGAAAACCTCGGGATGGATTCACCAAGTTGATTTGGAGGCACATAACGTAACATTATAGCAAGCCAGTGTGGCATGGTGTTTGGACGGACTCCAAAAGACCAAGGTCTGAATCTTTGCTTGGCCTTGGAAATTCCCATTGTGCCCTTGCGGAAGCCACACTCCCTCAGCCTCAGGAAAAGGCCATAGCAGAAAACCTCTGAACGAATCTTGTCGTGAAAACCCTGTGATAGGTATGCCTTGGGGGTCTCCGAAAGTCAGAAACAATGTGAAGGTGAAGAAGGCAACCGGGCCCGCCTTATGATAGTTTTGGAACTGCAGCTCCCACTGTCCCCCCCGTTGGCTGAGAGCTGCAGCCCAGTGACAGCTTTTGGGGTGAGGGCAGAGGAGGGAGTTAAACACAGGGCTAGATGTCCTTCCCTTGGGGATGTGACAGTTGCAAGAGTCTGGCAGTGGAGTGAGGTGTGGGGAGGTGGACCGGATGATCCCCTGCATCCCTCCCAAGCCCAAAGTACATCTGCACACTTCCAGCGTGATCCTGTAATCTGCCACATCTGGGGGATTCTGGGGGTTGTCATCCATAAACAGGTCCTTTTTTCTAGGCTCTTCGAGAAGTGAAATTGGACTAAGAGTGTTCAGGAAGTGTACTGGGGTGGCCGTGCCCATTGGTCTCCTGCCTTTTTCTCATGGCCCTTATCTGTCCTCCATCTGCCCCTTTCTTGCCTGCATGTCCCAGCCTCCAGACAACCTCTGAGACGGGAGGGGCCCATGTGTGGGAGGGAGCGAGGGTGGGTGGCACGTGCCGCCTGCCTGCCTGCCTGCCTGCCTGCCTGCCTGCCTGCGGTGGTGGAGGATGGGTGCATGTGTGTGGGGTGTACTTCTCTCAGCCATCTGCAACAGCACATCCTCTCTGCTGCCGTCTCTCTTTCTTGGGGAAACCGTACCCACCCCAAAAAGAGGTGGCACAGGGTTGGGGTCAGAATCTGGGATCCTCGTGTGACAGCTGTGCCCTTCATGCATGCGTGATTATGCCTGCTGCCGAGGGAAGGGACAGCACGTGACTGGGTAGATGAACCTGTTGCTTGTCACCTTTCTGATGTATCTAAAGCCTCCCATACAAGCAGTAAGACAAGTCCAGACCTCTGGATTCGTGTTCAGTGGTTGCTCCTTTTTTAAAAGGCTCTTTGGAAAACAGATTTGGTGCAGAGTGGGAGAAAACAGCCGGCGGGATCCCAAGAAATTAAGCGTATCTCTGGTTAATTGGAACATGGTATTGATTCGTGCGTTCTGCCATGTAGCTTTGCAGAGTGGCTCAGAATCATCAAAATCAGACCGCATGCAGCTCTCCAAAGGTTGAGGAGGCCCCGATTCCCATTGGCCCTAGCCGGCCCAGAGGAGGACGCTGGGAGTTGCAGACCTGGATGGGGCCTGCGTGGTGTTTACTGGGGCTGAGGAAAGTAGAAATGAGCTGTGTGGTTTTGTACAGGCCTGTAATTCAGGGACAGATTCCCTGTTTTCCATCCAGCAGCACCTGTTTAACAAGACGATGCTCTTTTGGAAGTGTTGTCTGTTCTGGTGTAAGAGGTTTTTAATGTGTCTGTTTTTATTTTGTTTTAAGAGCATCGCATCCCAAGGGCATTTGGGAATAGAAAGAGTACCTTGCAGAGAGTCATTTCACATACTGTTTGCTATTTTTCAGTAGCAGCCAAACATGGGAAGTTCTTTTGGACTCCAACTTTCCGAGAGTTGTAGTCCAAAAAGAATTGTCCTAAGACCAATGAACCATGCAGCAGCAAAAACATTTTATGGAACACTTCTGGTTCCCAGCACTTTGGATAAGGGATACTGAACCTGTGTATTTTTTTATTTATTAAATGTGTACCTGGCCTTTCTTTTAAGATGGGATGCCTTCCCCTCTACAAAGCATTCTTGTCTTTTCTATGGAGTCATGGTAGCCTCAGTTGGCTCACTGGCATAATGCTGACGAATCTGGGAGTTTTAGTCCAAAATCCCAGTTGGTTACACATTTAGGGGAGCCCAGAAATGTCAGCTGTGAAGAAGATGCTGCACAAAACTCCTGGCTGCACAAAACTATTTGGGTAACAGAGACTGGAGGGCCTTCCTTGGGACAGAGTGGCCAGATCTGTAGTGCTGTCTGTTCATTCCTTTCCTCCGTCTCTGTGAAACTGGAGTGAGTCCAGTTCTTGGGGATAAAGTGCTGAAAGCTCAATGTGAGCTGAGCTACCCTGAGTGAGTTTCCGGAAACGTCTTGGACAGCTTTCCCAGGAGACTGCCAGTGGCCCTTGGGGCCGTGTGGAAGTCGTGCCCTTTTTATTTCAGGCCGCTGCCGTCTCCAGAAATATCCCTGGTTCATGGGAGCCTCTCTTGATCTTGCTCTGTCTTCCTCTCTAGTCTCTGCCTCCCTTTTTTTCCAACCAGATTTAAAGCTTGGCTTCACTTTCTCTGTAACACGAACAGCACCTGCCTGGGAAATCAACCAGGCTTTCTTCACTCCCCAGTTCTTACCTAGATTGTGGATTAGGTTGTGAGACATTCCAGTGTAAGATTGTTGTGTTATTGTTGTTGTTGTCTGCCTTCAAGTCATTTCCAACCTGTGGAGACCCCAAGGCAAACCTGTGGATTGTAATCTGCACTGCACAACTATAGCATTATGGTTCCACTTCTTAACTCCCAACGCTGCATCCTGTAAAATCCTGGGATATGTAGTTTTCTGAGAATGAGAGCCAGCATAGTGTAGAGGTCTGGGATTTGAGGAGACCAGGGTGCAAAACCCCATGCAGCCCACAAAATTCACTGGGTGATCTTGGGCAAGTCACACTTTTGGTGCCAAGATAATCCTAGCATAGTGTTGCTGTAAGTCTGAGTTGACTTGAAGGTGCATAAGAGAAGCATTAAAGCTCTAAATACCCTTCCCTGAACTGCAAATCCCAGGATTCCATAGAATGGAACCAAGGCAGTTAAAATAGAAGCATTCTCATTGCATAACACAAAAAGGCCCTTAGTCTTAAACCATGTGAGTTTCTATTATGATCCAGGTTGCATGTTTGGGATCTCATTCTCTCTCTTTCTCTTTTTCTCTTTGCAGCTTGACCCTCAGACGATACAGACCAAGAACTGGCAGATGGATGTGATTGAGATGAACGGGGTAAGGAGGAAGTGGATGATAATGCCTCAGGCGCACTATATATCTCTTCCCACTCTTCTTTCTGGGTGTTCTCCCACCACCCTCCCTGTAGCTTTCAATCCTGGATTTTATTCTCTCTTTTCAGATCAAAGTAGAATTTTCTATGAAGTTCACAAGCCGGGACATGAGCCTGAAGAGGACCCCGTCGAAAAAGCAAACAGGGGTCTTTGGTGTGAAAATCAGCGTGGTCACAAAGTACGTTGCCTGTGGGCTTGTGGGGGCCTAAGGGAGGATGTGGGAGGGGGGCAGAGGTTCTTCCAATTTGATTTTGGGGAGGGAAGACCTGATAGATTTATTGATTTCTTACAAGGAATATTTCCTACTCTGATTTTCAAGATACTTAAATATATGTAGAGATATCCAAATGATCACGAACTTAAAGAAGGAGCAATGGCAGAATTTTGACCTGTGTGTGTGGTCCCAAATTTCTGCCTACACACAACAGCGTTTCCCAGAGGTGGTACATTGCCACCAGGGAAAAAAGGGGGCGCACAGATTTCCTGAGGCAGAGAGTTCCAAAGGACTGGGCACCACAGCTGGGAGAAGACTTGCAAAGATTCCTAGTTGTGCCGTGGCTGTGGATAAGCCCTTCCAAAGGATCTGAAACAGAGAGACAGAATCCTGTGGAGAGAGATAGTTGCTTAAAGTAGTGGTTCTCAATCTTTGGTCTTTTAACTGTTTTGGACTTCCGCTCTCAGAAGCCCCCAACTAGCTGAAAGAATTCCACTTGGTGTCTGGGCCATGTTTCTCACCTTTGTTGCCCATTTCAAGTTCTAACTGCCTTCCCAAAGTGGAGAACAGGACTTAAACTACTTAAACTGCACCCAGAACCTCATTACAGGCTCATGTTTAACACTCATGCCTCTAAACATATTTAGAACACTTCCTTTACCTTTATGCCATAGCACTCTTCTCCTCTTTCCATGACAGCTGCTCTTGGCCCCGTTTTGTGGGGCAGATGGAACAGGCCTCCGTGTCTCTTCCTCCAGCTAACAAGCACAAGGAAGAGGTGGGCAGCTTGCAAAAGGCCTTGACTTCCTTGAGATGGTTCTTGGGCATGTGTTTCATAATTCTAAGTTCCTTCATGACCCGTGTCTCTCTTTTCTTCCTGCTCACCAGGCGCGAACGCTCCAAGGTGCCATACATTGTTCGCCAGTGTGTCGAGGAGGTGGAGAAACGGGGCATTGACGAAGTGGGCATCTACCGGATCTCTGGTGTGGCCACCGATATCCAGGCCCTGAAAGCTGCCTTTGACTCGAGTGAGAATTCCCTCCTTTTTTTGCTGCTGCTGTTTTCAAAAATGAGGTCTCCAGTGTCCCTTTGCTCCTTGCTCATGGACACAGGCTTGCCTTTGAAAGAAGAGCCCTCAGACAAAGGGTGCTGTTAGCTGAGCACCAGATCTCAGAAAATCTATCCTGTTTTGCCGTGATCGCTGGCAGATTCTGGGAGCTGTAGTCAAGAAAAGTAACTTTCCCAAGCTCTGCTAAGCGCCCTGTCTTTGACAGAAGGTACCCAGCTGCTCCTGGGAAGCACTTTCCTCTAGCTCTTTACTTCTCTCATGGTGGGAAAGACTGCCGCTCAGCGTGGAGGTTCTGTTTACCTCTTGGTTAACAACTACCGTAACGGACATCAAATTTTTCGTTGATCCAGCTTTAAAAGAAAAGCCACCAGGTAAATTTGTGGCTATCCCCTCATCTTGTGGTTTTGAAGCATGAGTGCAAAGATGCTGCTGGCTTGATTGGAGTAGCGTAGTTCTCTGAGAGAGGAAACACAGCTGATTAGTAGAGCCCACACTTTGCATTCAGGAGGTCGTGGGCTCCACGTCCAGCATCTTCAACCAAAAGGGAAAAGTAACTTATGGCGGGAAAGACCTCTTGTTCTGCCTGAGACCCTGGAGAGCTGTCTTTCCCTCTCACAGGAAACAACAGCAGGCTAGATGGTACAGAGCCAGTTTTTGCTCTGCCTTTGCTGGAGGCATTCAGAATATATTGGACTGCAACCCCTATCATCCCTGCCTATCCCAGTATGCTGGCTGGGGATGATGGGAGTTTCCAGATGCATCCAGAGAGGTTACAGATTTGGGAAGGCCGCTTTTTCAGATTCATACACTCCTGCATTTTAATATTAATAACCACCTGGTCTTGAATCTTCCCACAGACAGCAAAGACATCCTGATGATGCTAAGCGACATGGATATCAATGCCATTGCAGGGACCCTGAAGCTGTACTTCCGTGAGCTCCCCGAGCCCCTCCTCACAGACCGGCTTTATCCCGCTTTCATGGAGGGCGTCGGTAAGAGACGTTTGTGCTTGGAAGGGGGTTCAATTGAATGGCCTTTGAATGGTCCCTTCCAACTCTCAGAGTCTATGATTCTGTAAAAACTGAGAGGGTCAAAAAGGGATTGGGAACGAAAGAGACTGTGGAGGCAGGTTGGAGCAGGACCTAGAGGTCTTTTCTCCAGGCAGGATTCTGAATTCTCAGTCCCCTAGAGAGGCAGCGGGGTCTCTTTTTCTGGAGGTTGGATGGGCAGCTCTTGAAAGTGCTTTAGTCATGCATGGCTGGGGGTTGGACTTTAGATGGCCCTTCCGGCCCCTTTGAACTCTTAAGGTGCTATGACCCTCTCCATCTCCTCTCTTTCACTTGCAGCACTCTCTGACCCTTCAGCCAAGGAGAACTGTATGATGCATCTTTTACGTTCCCTGCCGGACCCCAACCTCATCACATTCCTTTTTCTGTTAGAACACTTGAAACGGTAAGTTCCCCTCCTTGAGAACCGGAAGGGAGGTTTTCAAACCCTCTGGTGTTAAGCCAGAGAGGAAAGCTGAGTTGATGGATATATCATATATTTTGTTTTACACATTCCTCCTCTTTCTTTCCAAACCAGAAAGTTTCCAGAGCCCTTGAGCAAAATCCCTCGAGGCAAAACAATACACATCAGTGAGCAGAGAAAACCTTAACAAATTTTAGAAGAGAGGAACACCAAGAATAAATAAATATTGAACTTTTTTTTTGTAGTAGGCTCAACAAGATGCAAAACACTGGCTTCTAAGAAAAGAGTTTCAGAGAAGCCAAGGCAAATGTTGCAGCCTTTTATCAGCGGCCAAAAAGGTAGCCAAGTCAGTGCCAGGGAAGCCTCTTTGGAGAGGGTGCTCCAGAGATGCCCAAAATGGTGTCACAGAAGGAACTCCATAGGTCCTGAAGGCAGATCTAAGGGGAATCCAGCCCCTCCTTCTCCTCCATCGTGGAGAAAGTTCAGGGCACCCAGCAGTGCAAATGTCTTTGCCTGTTCTCCTCTGTTCCTCTTTTTTGAGGGTGAGACAGAAGGCAGGCTCAAATGGGTAAATGGAGCAAGAAAGTGCCTTTTGGCCGCTGCATCCCATGCCTGTGTAGGTGAGAAAAGGAGGAGGAGAGAGGGTTTAAAGACGGCTGCAGTGTCCCTCTCAACAAGCTCCTCTTCCTTGGGCCTCAGCAGTGTGTGTACAAGGCCCAGTTCTTGTTCGGGGTCGTGGTCTTCTGCTGAGGACACAGAACTGCTGCAGGAGCTGCGGCTTGGCAGAGCTCTGAGCTGGCCAAAAACACGCTGAGGGGAATTTTGGAATCGTGGACTGGAATCTTGCTTTACTGGCTTGTTCCCCTCACATTTCCCCTCCTTTCCTCCACCCTCTTTGGCTTGTTAAGAACCGAGCTGGAAAAAGGCAGGGGGGTGAAGGGGGAAAGAGAAGCATTGCCGTGGCTTCAAGGAAAATCCATTTTGCTCCAAGAGGAGGGCACGTCCAGTTCCCACATCTGTTCTGCTGGACTCAACTCAAATTGTGCGCAGCTTATGTTTTTGGGCTGAGGGGGAGTGCAGCTGTCTCTCCTAACATGGCAATATTTGGATGCTGGTTTCCAAGGCAATGGCTGACCACAGCCCAATGAAGCCAGCAGTACTTTTTGGGAAAGGTGTGCTGGAGGGAATCCGAGAGCCAGAAATTTGGACAGGAAGGTACATAGGGATGGGAGGAGGGATTGAGACAAAGGGATGGTGCTACATCAAGGCAGGAGTTGGGAGCCAGAGGGAGAAGCCGGGCCTCAAATCACCCTTACACAGCAGAGTGTATTACAAGAAGCTGCTCCTGGCTGTTCCCCTTTTTCTTCTCCAAGTTGGTTTGGTTTTGCTCAGATTTCAAAGGTGCTGCTGAAAGCGTGCTGGAGCCCTTGTAAGCAGCCCCCCCTTTCTTTGCCCAGGGTTGCCGAAAAGGAGCCTGTCAATAAAATGTCTCTCCACAATCTGGCCACCGTCTTCGGTCCGACACTGCTGAGACCTTCTGAAGGGGAGAACAAAGGGCACCTCAGTTTGGCCTCAGACATCTGGTCCCATGACGTCATGGCGCAGGTAGGGAAAGGAGGGAAGAGTGCACGGAAGGGTGGGCCGATGTACACACAGAGGGGGTGAGGAAGCCTTGCTTGTTTTGCTTGGGCAACCGCCCTCTGCTGGACAGATTTGGAGACATCGCCTTGGAACTGGACCCCATGCAAAACCAAAACCTGTCAGGTCCACCATCTCATGCCGAGACAGGTAGATGTTCCCGTTTAAAGAAACAGATCTGCTGTCTGAAGTCTGAGCCCAGCTTTCTCCTTGCAGCTTGCAAGATGGATGTACAGGCCATCAAATGAAAATGACTGCCTCTGCTGTTGGCCTTATTTGTCATGTATAGCAGCCCATCCATGTTGTACTTTGCATATTTTAAATTCTCATACACCACCCTGCCACCATCTGCAGAGCATTTTAAAAACAGTGTTTGGATTTGGGGAAGACTTAAGGGTTTAGTGATGGAGTCCCCGCTTTGTATCCTTGAAGCATTGTTCTTGGTTTGTTCCCCGGCATCTCCTGATACTGCCAGATAATAGATTTCTGTCAGAAGCCCTGGAGAGGCATCACCAGTCAGTGTAGTAGGCCAGTCTTCCATCGCTTGGTGCCGTTCAGGTGTGTTTGCCTATGACTCCTACGCTCCCCAGCCAGCTGTGCATTCTGAGCAAGGAGAACACTACTCTCACTCAGCACAGGATAGCATCCAATGAATTTAGGCCTTCATGATGACGCAGGCCCCGGTCAACAAACAGCAGCAGTCCATTTCTGCTGCAGATTTGCAGGGCTGCCTGAGTATTTGGATAAAGCTAAACTCTGGAGATGAGAAGACACACTTGAGCAGAATTCAAGAGGCATTCTATAAATGTTACATCTGCCCTCATCCAAATTATCCTGGGATATCCTGATTGGAGGGGCTTTTTGAGAGGGTGACTTAAATACAACTTTGCTGCTGTTGTTGTTGTGTGCCTTCAAGTCATTCTGACTTACGGCAACCCTATACTTTAGCTTTTCCAAAAGCCAGTCCTTTGAGTTGCTGTGCTTTTTTATTTCCACCACTGTACAAGAGGGACACTTTGAATTTCACTGTGGCTCTATGTGGAGGAATCTCCTGCTCTAAAATGGGCCCTTAATGCCCTAAAGGCACCAGATCCCATCTGATCTTGGAAGTTAAGCAGGGCCAGCCACGGTTAGTACTTGGAGGGGGAGAGTGCCAAGGAATACCAGGTGCTGTAAGCTGTATTTCAGAGGAAGGAATGGACATAACCACCTCTGAGTATTCATTGCCTAAGAGGAAACTATGAATTTCATCAGGTTGCTGTAAGTCAAAAGGTGAGTTGAAGGCAGACACAAAACGAGCAGCTCTGTGAGAGGTGCTGGCTTCGCAGCCTCCGGAATGAACAAGGGTATGCTTTTCATGGCTCTAACTCCCCTTTCTGTGTGTGGTTTTCCTAGGTGCAGGTGCTTCTGTACTACCTGCAGCACCCACCCGTCTCCTTCGCTGAGCTCAAACGGAACACGCTGTACATCTCCACGGATGTGTAAGCGCCCTCGGCCCTCAGCTCTGCAGCCGAACAGCGGTCCATGTTTTCTAAGCAGAGGGATGCAGTGCAGTGACCAGACCCTGGACGCTGCTCCCAACCGAGGAGGACATTGTGCTGCCCTGGGACACACGCTGCCTGTGCCTCTTGGACGATTTTGTACAACCACCCCACGTTTCCTTACCGGCCCTCTATTCTACCTTTTCCCCTTGCACAGTAGTCCAAGTCTCTCATATTTATCATGTTCAGGAGTCGTTTTTACATACCTTTGTTGGAAAATGGGAAAGGGAGCAAGTGACGGGTGAGGACTCGCGGCTTTGACGGACCGTATCCAGAGTGTCACCATTTTCTGGGTTCAACAGAACTGTACTGCAACCAAATTGGCCCTGCCCCCAGAAGGCCGGCCTCGCTTTCCAGCCGGCGGTGACACCTGTCTCCTTTGCCCCTCTCCCTTGTGGCCTGCATGCGTGGTGCTCGCTTGGATCGTCCCGCTTTGGTGGCTCAGAAGAAACCAAGGGCTCCCTTTTGCTCGCTCCCTTTCTTTCTCGCCCAGTCTCTGCTTGGCCTTGCAGACACCAGATCCAGGGCTGCGTCTTCTGCTCCCACCAGCCCTGAAAGAGACTAGAACAGCCCTGTCTGGCTTAAAAACAAATCGCTAGTCCACTCCAGGTTCCTGTCTCTGAATGTGTGCTAGGGAGCCTTAATCGGTGATTCCTGACTGCTGGCTTTGTCACTGTGCGTAACTGTGGGGCAGCAAAGCTGTCCCTTGACCCCAACTTCATATTGTAAAGAGGTTTGAAAGGTACCCTTGGTGACAACAAAACTGAAGAGGTCGTGATTTGATCTGCTACCTGTAGATGTGGCTGGATGCAACGTGTGTGTGTGTGGGAGAGAAAGTTCTCTCTTTTTCCTTGCAGTTTATTTATGGTTAACTTCTCTTGGAACTAATTCAGTCTTAATCCTTGTGAAAGAGGGCAAGTTTTATGTTGGCAACTGAAAGTTTCCCCAAAGGACACTTAGCTAGGCACGTGAGAGGGCAGAAGGCTGGTTGCCTTACGGACATGTCCTGGCTCCACAGCTTCTTTGCCTGGCGTCCTCATGAGCCAAACACTGGCTGAGAGGCGGCTGGTATTTCTCCGCTCCCTCTGCTTGACCCAGGGTTGTTTCTTTTCCGTGCTACGCATCCGGGCTCCTTTCCTTACCAGGGCTTTGTGGAAAAGGGCAGCCCCTCTGTGCCTCAGACAGGGCTCACTGCTTACAGGGTTCAGCTAGGAAGGCTCAGGGAGACGGCAACAAGGCCATTTCAGCCCTCAGAGGCCGCAGCAAGGGTTCAGGCAGCCCTGGGAGACGGGACTGCTCTTAAACACTGTGGGAACACGTCCTCCGCCTGCTCTGCGGACGGATCGTGTGCCAGTCTGGTGTCTTCACAAACCCACCTCCCAGCCTGCTCAAAATTAGCTCAAAGGAGGGATTGGCACAAAAGCTGATCCATTTCTTGCACATCTCATGTCTTTTTTTTTAAGAGTTTTTTTTTTTACAGAATCCAAGCCCTATGCCTCAGCGCAACTGCAATGGCTAGCTCCCAGAATTATGGTGGGGACTTCTTTCCTACAAATGGTACTGCCTGCTTCGTCTGTGTTTTTGCTCCCCCTGCCTCCAAACAGAAATCCACTCCGGGAGTTTTTGTAGCTAGGATAGGCCACCCAAGGTGGTATTATCCACAACCAACCCTACAGATTAAAGAGGATTCACTCGCAGCCCCACCCAAAGAATGGGAGATGATGTGGCACAATTCAGGGACCAGGAATATTTTACTTTCCTGGGCACTGGATTTACAAACCAGACAGAGTTGTTCCTTTTTTTTTTACCATACTGCACAGTAGCTCTTTGTGAGTCTGCATCTGTTTGTGTGCATATCTGTTGCAGCTGGAGTCATCTCTATGGAGAATATGTGTTAGCCAAACTCCCTCTCCCAGTTCTGGGGGTCTGAAGCCCAACACCGACATAGAAACCCACCCACCCACCCACCCCCCGCATTCAACTGCACTTGCCTTTTTATTTTTCTGACAGTGGGGCAGGGGAGACTGGGGATTCCTGGAGCTACAGATAAAGTAGGAACTGTTGATTGATATTTGAATTGTTTAAGGATATATATATTATATATATATATATATATATTTTTGGTTGTGTTCCGTTGCAGGTTCTTTCCCCCCTGTAGATGACAAACTTTAAATGGATGTAAACCATGTGAGCAGATCTTTAAAGAAGAAAATGTTAATAAAATGCAAAGCCCAAACGTTTGCACAAAGTACTTCCTGGCTGTCATCGTTTGTATCCTGATCAGAAGGCCTGAAGACACTTTCGTGTAACTAGGTAGGCTCCAGGTAGACCCAGGGCAACACACCAGAGTAACAGGTGGGCCATGTAGGTCCCAGGTTCAGCCCCCAACATCTCCAGGTAAAACATGTGGGGGGGACTCCCATGTTAAACCTTGAAGATCTGCTCCCCGTGGCTGGAATTCACCGTGGGACTGATTTCTGCATAACTGGACTTGTGCTTGGGGGAAACAAAATTAGGCAGTTCTGCAATGTCTGTATTCAGCTTGGGGCTGCCATGCTGTTACTATATAGGGTAGCCAGTAACGCAACCACTGCGCATCAGTGAAGCCCACTGCACAGTGGGCACACTCTTGCCAGTGACCTGATACTCCTCTTTACCCTTCACAAGAAGGGTTGCATAGCATCTCTGCTACATAGATAAGTGTGTGTAAAGTGACACAATGCAGACCACAATATGGAACCATGGGCAACATTAGCACTACTGGCCGGAATGGACCAGTATACCTGACTTGCAGAAATGGCAGCTTCCTTTTTTTCCTCAATAGTATAAGCCACCTCGGCTAGCCTCCCCTCTTCCAGACTGATAAATGTGGGGTCGCTGCATTGCCCTTTCCCCCAAGGACTCTACAAGGCAGAGACAGGGCAATTACTTATGGGTGCAAAACAAAATCCATTCAAGTGAATTCCAACACCACACCCTTACTTCCAAGCTGGGCATCCGCCCCCCCCATTAGAAGCTGTATCTCCTGCCATCAGATTTTAGCACCGCAGTGGCAAAAGCCCCACAATTCAGCTTGAAAACTAGGGGTTCGCTCCTCCTGTGCCTTGTTTTAAAGCCAAACAGTGGCACTCCCTTTACTGCCACAGTGATGGCAGGGTGTGTGCTTCACAAACGGGGGATTATACACCCACATGCTACTGTGCCCCCCCCCCCAGTTTTATATCACAGCACAGTAAATGGCTGCCTAAAGAAGCTGAGAAGGCATGGGAGGCTAAGGATCGGAGGGGGGGATTATTCAACTTGGAAACCGCAGTAATTCTCCTAGACAACCAGGGTTGTTGCCATGTGAATTCCAAGATAGATCCCTGGTGTGGTTTTGGTCTTTTGTTGGGTGTTAACTGTTCAAAGGCCTTTTTTTCAAAAAGTCTCTAAATTGCTTGAGATGCTGGGATCACAGTGCAAGAGACGTGAGCTCCATGGAACGTGAGAACAGCCTCAGCGCAGCGGGCAGAAAATCTCTCTTTCAATCCCTCGCCTTTCCCTTTTTAAAAGGATCAGGTAGCAACAGGTGAGGGGAAGGAGCCTTCTCTGCCTGAGGCTTTGAAGAGGTAGTTGTTGTCGTGTGCCTTCAAGTTGTTTCTGACTTATGATGACCTTAAGGTGAACCCATCACAGGGTTTTCTAGGGGCTGAGAGTGTGTGACGTGCCCAAGGTCACCCAGTGGGTCTCCATGGCTGAGTGGGGGATCGCACTCTGGTCTCCAAGGTCGTAGTCCAGTGCTCAAGCCACTACATCATACTGGTGCTCTGGAAAGTCAGAATTAATAAATATAGACTGGAGGTGGAGAAGGACGAGCCTGGGGACAATTGGAGGGGAGACAACTGCCCCTCTGATGTTTTGCCCTCCAGCTCCCATCAGCCCATCATGGCCGTGGCAAAGGACTGTGGGAATTGCAACCAAAATAGACAGAAGTTGCCTTCCTCTGCTCCTGTGTGCGTATTTTAGCTCAGGTCCCTGCTTGGGCCACAGACACCGAGCAACACAGCCCCCCTCCAAGGGCATTCCCTGCTTTAATGGCCACTTGTTCCACCTTCTCTGTCTATGCCCCATTACTTACTAATGAGATCCTAATTGGCTATAGGTGATTGCTTCCTCCTCTTCTGAATGAGACTGTCCTAGAGGATCAAGTCCCAAAGAAAATGTTCCCATGCATCCATCTGGAAGATATTGAGCGCCAGCCGCGACCGTTCCTGACCACTTAGCTTCTGTTTGTCCTCACTGTAGTCCTAGGAGGGTCACCCAGAGGACCAAGCTCAACACTGAGCAGAAATAATGTTATACATTAGCTATTATAGATCCCACTGACAGGAGGGCTTAAGGGGTTGCAAGGGAAACGATACTCATTTAAGTGTCCAGGGGAGCATGTTTTCTGGATGCCTGCCCATTTGGGAGAAACCCAGCTCTTCCCTCTGACTAATTCACTTGGGGGCTTAACTTGTTTCAAAAATCACACTTCTAAGACAGCGCTGATGGCAGGGAGATTTCCAGGAATTTGAACAGCGCAGCAGAACATCTTGATAGAGGGGAACCACTGAGAACCAGCGCCTCTGGGCTGAGTGCCGAGTCAGGAGCTAAGAAGACATCCTCAAGTAACACAGGCCTTAGAACATCGGCACCCCCCTCTGAACTGCCCAAGCTTTGAGGGCCTGGCTTCCGCAGCTAATGAGGAAGCTGTTTTCCATCATTCGGGTATCTTATGCTTATGAAGAGGGTGTCCGTCTACCCTAGAACCACGGTGGGGGCCCTTTCCAGTCCTGTGGAGTTCTGTGATGTGCTTGAGCATTTTCACAGGCACAAGTTCGTGGACGGGCAATGCATGGCCCTTCAGACGTTGGTGAACCGAAGCAAGCAAGCTCCATGGAGCTTCTCACGCAGAAATGCCCAGGGATCAGATGGAAGCAATGCATGGCCTTCCAGCTGCTACAGAACCCATACGCCTGGTGGAAGATAATGGGAATTGCAGTACAATACCTTCTGCACGAGTTGGAGCTTGAAATCGGGGGCCAGAGAGGGGGAGGCAGCTGTGCTTTTAGCACAAGCCCCAGGTGGCAAGGGCTGTCGCATCAGAAAGAAAACAGCAGTTTCTTTGCAGGCTGAGGTGGAAGCAAAAAGAGCCATTTCTCCCACTCCACGAAGCAGCTCAGATCTGAGCACTCAGAGTGGGCAGAGAATTTCTCCTCCTGCAGATGTCCTCTCCGTCTCTCCTCTTCCAGAACTGGATCATACCGGATGCTAGGCTGTCGAACTCAGTGGGGGAAGCCGGTCTTGTCCTCCTCTTGGTATTCTACCAGCCTCACACCACCTGCAGCCAAGGGGAGGTGTCAATTCTCACTTCCTCAGGACAAGAATCCTATCATCCTTTTTTCAACCATTTTCTTCTTAACAGCAGCCTTTTCTTCTACAGACTACCCAGCTAATAAATGCAGGGGCTAGACTTCCACTCTGGGGTATTCAGAGGTATCCTATTTCTGATTCAGGAGGTCTTTTATTTAGCTAACATGGTAAACATCTGTAGATCTCTCCACAATTATTTTGTCTTAGCAATTCAGACCAAATTTGAAATTCAGCCACCAACAACTGGAGACACAAACTTTGTCACACCTTTAAAGAACAGTTACTGCTTTATTAGTAACAGAAGCTTTACACCATTGGGAAATAAGTTAGTCTTTGCATTTCTCCTGAGTCCAAAAATGGAGTAACAAAGTTACAAATGTGTATGGACTGCCCAAACGTAACAGCAGCTGGGGGGCCGCAGCAAATGTACCCTTGGCAGAACGAGTCAAGGGATACAGTGACCCCCATTTCTTCCTATCCAACATGTCACCCCTTCTGGAGTTGGCCTGGTTGGGTCACTGCTCGGGGTTGGACCCACGTTCATCTCCTCCAGGACACACCTCAGAAAATCTTCCCATTTCTCTACAGGCAACCAGTCCATGAAAAAGGACTTTTGTTGTACCTGCAGCTCTGCATCTTTGCACCAGACAGTCCTCCTCCTGGTTGGCTCCAGTTGCTACCGTAAATAATAGTCGATCACTGCGGAGAAAGCAGCAAAGCCTCCACAGCCAAGGACTCCTGCTTTGAGGCCGGCTGCAAGGCAAAAGGAGAAGACACCCACTCAGCTCAGGACAGGCTCAAGTTCCTTTTGATCGGCTAAGCTGGTAGATACTCTTGAACTAGAAAGCAAAGATCACCCGTGCAATCTGGTTTGGCCCCACCCCCTGTAAAAAATGTCCAGCTCTTTTGAATTATACTCTGAAACACACTTGAGGCTGACTTAAATGAGCACCCACCCCTAGAGAAGGGAGGATTTAACGGCAGTCCTTGGCAGAAAGGCCAGGATGGGATCAGGAGGAGATAGCTGCGTTTCCCCTCCAAAGTTGTTTAAACCATCAGGCCCGGCATAACAGGCTTAGTTAGAAGCTGTTCAGAGAACCGTTTAATGCTCTTAGGGAGTATTAGCATACAGGCTTTAGGCAAGTTAAACAACCTGGCTGGCTCAACAACAGTGCGCACTCATTTTCCTTGCGTCTCCTCAAAGCAGCGCTAGCCACATGTTAATGACTGAACTCCCAAGGCTACAGCAGTTGCTCCTCGTCTCTATTCTGAGGGCTGCTGCAGCTTCAAAGAGAACAATCAGCTCCCCTCAAATGCATGCTTGCCTGCCTGTGTCTGCCCACACAAACCACAGCAGAGTGTAGGGTGAATCCTGCAAGGCACTCTCAGTCCACATGGGGGAATGCATGCCCTGGCAGTCTCAGCACAAAGGAGTGTATCACAGAACAAAGGATCCTGGTTAGAGGACCAGAGTAGAGAGCCTGCTGCCATAAAGAAGGTCCTAGAGTCAGTCCCTGGTCTCTCCAATTGAAAAGGGATCAGATAAACAGTGATACAAAAGACCCTTCAGTCCTTCATCCAAGATGGGTGACCACCCTGGCTACGGGACTGAGGGCGCTGTAGCCCAAAAAATTTTTTTCCCCCAAGCTGTGGGAAATGGCCAACAGTTAAATGAGATGATAAGGAGGAAAAGCATAAATAAAAGTGCAATGCTTTATTCTCCTTTTGAGTCTGGTGTTGACAAGCTACTCACCCCGAAAGCCAATGGCCCCTCCAGTAATGCACCCGCTCATAACGCTGTTCTTCCAGTCAGATTTACCCCGGTACTGTGGAAGACAGAAATAAAATGTTATGGATGAACATGTAGAGCTTACATACAGAACTTATTCTGTGGCATTAATTTATGTTTCATTTGCATTGTACTTGTTTTATGAGCCTCCTGGAGGCTATGGGTGGCAGCACACACTTAGCAGATAAAAGAAAAATTAATATATTCTGGAGCATCATTGTCTCTATGCACATAATACAAACGGCAAAATGAAGTCCAAGGCGCCAAACCCAGACTGGGGAGCAGGTCAGAATACAGAGAAAATACGGAACGATGGCAGCAGTTCCCTATCCAAGGTCAACTGACACAGAAAACCAGTTTTTCAAAAGAAGACAGCCACTCACCGACTCCACCAAGCACTCAGTGCAGGAAAACATGGCGCCCACAATCGCAAAATTCTTGGCATAGGACATTCCTCGTTGCCCCATGTCTTTTAAGACCTCTCTGGCTGTTGGTGTGCGGTACGGATCCTTGGGGTCAAACCCCACGTTAGTATCAATGCCAGCTGTGAAGATGCCAAAGGCTCCTCCCAATACAAACCCTGTCAGATTGAGGAAAAAGAAAAAACCAAGAGCATGAATATAACCGGCCACACACTACGCCACACAGGCTCTCTATGTACATGTGACGAGGCCCAATTTCCCTCCTGGATTTGTTTCTGAAAAGTTTTCCCATCTACCCAATGGTAGGCTGTTCCAATTCTATCCTCTCCAACACCCCACGCATTTACCCCCAATCACAGGCTGTGCCGAGATGAAAGCAAGAGCACTTTGTGTGTTCTAAAGCACTTCCAAGATGCTCACAGGGCACTTCAGAGCAGAATAATAGTACTGAAGTGCTATAAGCAAGCTTTTACCTAACGCTTGAGAGCATCCAGGTCTCAACATCAGGAATAAGAGATTTCCTGCTTATTCCCAAATGGCCACAACTTCCTGTAGGACTCTTCTGTTTAGTTATAAATAGAATGATAGTGAATTAATAGATCTTTAGTGCAGGCCAGCTAAGATGCCTCGCAGCTCAATTTCTCAGCATCACAAACCCTTTCCCAGTGACCCACACACACACACACCCGGAGATGGACGAGAGAGAGGAAGTGTAGGGCCACCATCCCAAGGCACCCGCTGTCCCCCTTCCCACAGACACCCACATATATTTTGATATTTGTGGTTTTTCCACTTTTGCGAGTCCTGCGCCCCTAACCCTAGCAAATGTGGAAGGTTGTATTTGTCTTTTTGTCAGCCGATGGGATCTCTAGAACTCTCCTCCAGCACCATACTTCAAAAGAATTGAGAGATAACACAAATAAGACAACATACAAGAGGTAACGCATATACACAATCACACACATATCTGTGTATGAAGTATTCCCTACAACCCAAAGATTTATTCCCGCCCCTTCAAAAAACTTGAAAAACCCTGCGGGGGTTCTCACAAGATCGGCAAGATAAAAATGTACAGGAAGGACTTTAAACCTTCACATAAATGCTCTTCAATCATTAACACTATCATTACTAATAAAAAGAACCCTTGGCAACCCTTTAGCATTAGCCAGCGTTCATTCTGCTTCAGTGTTGCAGAATTTGAGAGACATAACTATATAAATAGCATCCAAAACTGATGCAAACGCAGGAACCATTGATATAATAAACCGTTACAGACCATTAGGATGTTTTAATGGTCTAACTCATATTTACTGAGAATGTAAAGCTTTTTGTTTATGCTGCAGAAAAAGTGCTACAAAGACGTGTGTGTGTGATATATACACACACATATATATATATATACACACAAACATACTGATATTTTATTTTTATCTATCTATCCCACACACACACACACACACACACACACACATATATAAAATAGAAATTCCAATAGATTTGACAAGACACAATGAGTGAAACAACAATATAATCTGGACCCGAAAGATTTTTTTGCCATTCCTAAGCACATCCCACGGGGCGCTCTAAAGTCACTGGTCCAGCGCAGGGCTGCAAAAAGTAACTTTTTAGGACGATGCATGGCTAGTGGCCATGCTGACAAGGGGAATCTGGAAGTTAAGTCCAAAAAAATGCCATTTTCCCAAGGTAGGGGCCTGTCAGACTCGGCCTTTCCCCAAGTGACCTACCTCACAGGGTTGGAGTGAGGAAAAAGTGGGGAAAGAGAGCAGCCGCGACCTCCCTCGGGGAAAACAAGGGATAGAAATACACATTTTTAAAGTATAGGCACGAAAGAGCTTCGTGTGCTTTCAGCTCGGCAGCGGCCTCACGACAACCCTGCGAGGTGGCCCAGCGAGGCGGTTTTGGTTCCCTGAGGCGACTTTAAAGGCGCTTCGCCGAATTTCCTCCCTCTTTCCCCAGCCGGCCGACCCACCCCCGACGCAGGCCAGCGCCGCCTTGAAGCCGCAGCTCTCCATGACCCGCTCGACCATCTTCTGCTCGGGACTCTTCGCCGGCGACGGGAAGCCTCCCAGGGCTGCAGGGTCGAACGCCTGCCTCGGCCCGCGTTTGTCCCCCACCAAATACTCCAGCAGGAGGCTATACTGCAACGTCGGTACCGACTCGGACGCCTTCCCCGCTTCATCGGGCCTGCTCGTCCCCGAAGACGAAGAAGCCTCCGCCATTGTTTCCTATCCCCTCAGAAAAACGCAGACTCCAACTCCCGTTATGCCTTGCGCTCTAGCGCCTCGTTCTTCCAAAGCGAATTTCTTGCCGGAGGGGCTCACGGGAGATGAAGTCTCTGCTGAGCGGCTCGAGCTCGCTCTTACAAACCGACTCAACTCGTGATGCTGCATTGCGCGGGCGTCCTTGTCGGCCAGTCATGCCGCTCTCTTCGGGGAAACTACCACTCCCGGCATGCAACGCCCTGCGCGTTGGCTGTGGCGGTCACCCTTAGGCGTGATGGGGTTTGTGGTTTTTGGGTGGAGAGCAGCGTCCTTGACCTGCGCGCGGAGGCCCCCTGCCGGACTTGGCGGGAGCCGTTGCTGAGGGAGAGAGTTTGCGAGCGAGCGGAGCATCTGAGGGAAGGACAGGTGAGGGGGGCTCAGGTGGGACAGGGCCTTGGGGGCCTTTTGGGGGGCTGCGGGAGGACAAAGCCCACCCTTGAAGGTGGGGGGACTCTGAGAATGGCCGTGCTCCTTTTTATTACTGTTATTAATATCAAGACAGTTAATGATAATGATAATAATAATAATTTCCACAAGAGTGGCCGTGTTAATGTGTTGCAGCAAAAAAATAAATTCTCCTACACCATAATAATACTAATGATAATAATAGAAATGATAGGAGGGGTAGCCATCTTAATTTGTTTTAACAAAAACATGCAAATTGTGTAGCAGCATTTTTTAAAATTTATTATGTATTTTTCCTTTTTTTTTTTCATTTGTCGTGTATTTTTGCTTTATGAGGTCTGGGACATTGCTTTTTGTTTCCTTGTTTTGATGTGATAATCTGTTTAATTCGGCTTTGATGGTATAACATAATGGTGGTTTTAGTTGTAATGTGTTTTTAGAGCTATTATGAGCCACCTCAGGTCCAAGTATTAGGGAAAAGGTCAAAAGTAATGCTTTTTTGAGAAGGTAATTATGTAAACCTTTGTGGCCTCTATTCCAACACATTAGATTTGTCGTTTTTGTTGCGTGCCTTCAAGTCATTTCCAACTTGCAGCGGCCCTTAGGGTGAATTTATCAAGGTGTTTTCTGGGGCTGAGAGTGTGTGACATGCCCAAGGTCACAGTGTTACCTATAATTTCAGTTGTGTGTGTGTGTGTGTATACAGAGAGGTGGGGGGTATATTAAGAAACAGTGTGGAATATGGTTAGAGTTTTGGACCAAATTCAAATTGCTACTCAGCTGTGAGGTTCACCAGGTGACCATAGCCTGGTCATTAACCCTTGACCTAATCTTTCTCACAGAGTAACTAATGAAGATAAAATTCTATGTAAACCCTCTTGAAAAGGGTATAAATATAACAAGTTATATTCTTGCAACGCACCATTTTGGAAGCCTGTGAAGGTCATTGTTTTCCCCCTTCTTTGTTTCTTTGTATGCTGCTATCTCTTGCAGAGCACCCTCTGTGAACATCATGTCTCGCAAAGAGTAGGTAGGAGTGGTCTTTGCCCATAAAGGGCTTACATTCTCAAAAAGGCACAGGGCAACAGCAGGGGAGACAGAAGCAAAGTATACATAGTTACTCGTATTTTTTCTGAGTTACAAAAATGTGGCTGGTTTTCCAAATGCTAGAAATAAGAGGGGAAATGCAAAAGGTAAATATTGTAGAATGAACTGTAAGTGTGAGTTTAGACGAGCAATTCCTTCAAAATAAATTGTTTTAGGCCTGAATTGTGCTACTGCTATTATTCCTAGAAGTTTCTACATTCCATGTCAAGAGTTTTGGCTTTTTAAATGATATAGTTCTGTCTCAGAACATAACAAGTTCCCTGTTATTTCAGACCAAAGGCTTATCTAGTCCTGATTCTGTTCCCCCAATGCCAAACCAGTTGCTCCAAGGGAAGTCCACTTCTGGGACATGAGAGCAAATGAAGCCTCCATTTTGTATTCACCAGAAACTGATATTATGAGGCATGTTCTGGCACTGAGATGTGATCTACAACTCCTGACTGTTAGTCATTTCTTCATCATTAGGATACAGAATGGGGTGCAAATTGTGTGTCGTTCCATATATTGCTGGAACACAATTCCCATCATCCCAGTCAGTATGTCCAAAAGTGAAGCATGCTGGGAGTTGCAGTTCAACGACAGCCCATAGCCTCCAACATGGCAGAGATGAAAATTGGGACATGTGTGGCCAAGCAACATCAGGATGTGGTCAAAGTGGCAAAAAGTTATTCGTGAGGAAGAACATATAAGCTAGGAGAGGCTGCAGCAGTATGGGTTTGCCTGAGCCAACTGGGAAAGGCAAAACCCCAGTCCTTTTTCTCTTCTCGTCCCTTCTAAGTTAATTAAGTGCAAACTAGTTTAGTACTTCAAACTCAGCTTGCAGCAATTGAAGTAAGCTGAGGACAATACAGGAAAGTGAAAAGAGGAGAAGGTAATGGGCATTTGAAAAGCAACTGAAAAAGTGGAATGACAAAGGATTAATCAGGACTACCCCTGACAATTTGATTTATGGGAACCCTAAGGAGACCCTATGGTGAATGTATCACAGGGTTTTCTGGGGCTGAGAATGTGCGAGGTGCCCAAGGTCTGTGGCTGAGCAGGGAATTGAACCTTGGTTTCCAGGGTTGTAGTCCAACATTCAGAATACTGCACCACACTGACATCTAGAGGAACACACAGTTTCCACCCTGATCAAGAAGATAGGATGGAAAAGAAAACAACAAAACGATGGGGAGGGAAAAGGAAAACAAACAAATCAGGTGCGATTGACTTTTACTAAAACTAACAATGCTTCCAGTTATTTTTTCTTGAAAAGGCTGCCTATGTGATTCAAGTTCCAAGAACATCTGAGATCAGAAAGTTTAGTTGCTGCTTTTGTACTCTGCTTTTCCGAGAGATACCTTTGCATGGTTCTGTGCTATGCTGAGTTTTTCCTGTTTGATTGTTTGAAAGACACATATTGTAATGCTAATAATGACTGCGTGATTTGGCCAGGCGTGCTTGATGTCATTTGCAACTCTGTTGTACAAAAATGCCAGTTAGCATTCTAAACCTGGACATGAGAGGAGAGAGAGAAAGGAGCGGCATTCGATAGTTCTTTTCTGCACCTACCTGTGTTGCTGCTGAACCTGGTTGCTGTCCAGGAGCCCTGCGTGTTCCCACCCACCCTGTGCTGAAGGGAAGAAAACCCTATATTTTTCTCTCCTTTTAAATATCCAGTCACCATGGCAACTGCTAGAACAGGGCCTCTTGCTGATAGACAAACTCCTGGCCTTCCTTGGGTAGCTATAAATGTGAAGGTTGCTGAAGTGAAGATAATCTGTATTTCATTTTTACAAAAGTTGATGCAGACGCCACTGGATGAGGCATATTTGTCAATCTGGCACTGGGAAACCAAAGCATCTAAGAAAAGACAATATTCTCCTCTTGTTGGGTAGCCTTGCTTGTGTGGGTAGGGTTGTGCCTTGAAGTCACCTGTTCATTTCCAGCAGTCCTATGAGTTTCATAGGGCTTTCTTAGACATGGAGTCCTCAGAGGTGAATTTGCCTGGGACTTGTTGGTGGTCTCCCATCCAAGGACTAACCAGGGCTGACCCTCCTTAGCTTCCAAGATCAGATGGGATCTGGTGCCTTTCAGGTATTTAGGCCCATCTGTATGGCGATTAAAATGGAGCCTGGAGGAAGGATTATCACTTCCACTCAGAGGTTTAATCCCAGGCATTGCAAGTTCTTAAAAGGGCGTCAGGTTGCAAGAGAGGTGTGATGCTGACTGTCACTCTGAAGAGCTGCCACTCGGAGGAAGCACTTCTTGTTGTTGTATGCCTTCAAGTCATTGTTGTGGCAATCTTAAGGCAAAGCTATTGCAGGGCTTTCTGGGGCTGAGAGTGTGTGATGTGCCCAAGGTCACCCAGTGGATTTCCATGGCTAAGCAGGGAACTGAGCCCTTGACATTTGTGGGTTTGACTTTCACGTATTTGCTTATTTACAACAGACAGACCCATTTTGATATTTGTGATTTTTCCACTTTTGCAAAGGTCCTGTGCCCCTACCCCTAATGCATGAGGAGGTCTAACTGTCATCAGATCTGTGAAATCAAGCCTGCAAATGTGGAGGGTTGTTTGTACTCCCAAACTTTACAAAAGTGTTCTAATCCCTCCCCATTTTTCCTATTTGATCTGTTTGTAAATTCCTACTTTAAAGTCTCACTCTCTCTTTCTTTCTCTTGCAATCTCTACACCCTTGGCTCAATTTTTCCCGCCTCCTCCTGTGAATTTTTCCTGTTCCTTTGTGGATTCCTGCTCATCCAGCCGCACAGCATACTCAGAGTTTCCAAAATCCAGAGGCATCAGCAGTTCACTAAGAGTGAGCGAGAGAGAGAGATGCATGGGGTGAGGGAGAGAGAGAATGAGAGAGGAGCAGGCTGACAACTCAGCTGTTTTTATTTTAGCTTGGGCTCTGGTGATGGTCTCCCGTCAGAGCCCGAAGGCAGCCCGAAGGCAGCCTGGCTGTCCTGTGGAATCCGTCTCAATCTGCTTTCAGAGTTTCCTTGCATTGGCAACTCTTGACCGTTTATTCATCCTTTCTCTTCCTGCTCCGCTCCACCTCTTTGCCTCTTGAAGCGACAAGGTTTGGTGGAAAGTTTAGCAACTGGAATGCCAGTGGTGTGTTCTGGATCAGATGGATGGATGAAGAAAGTCTTAGCTGGAACATGCCGAGGTCTCCAACTTGGAGAAATAAAATTCCCAGGTGGGTCTCTGCCTCTCTCAGGACAGAACATGGAAAGTTACTTACTTGATTGCTGTTAATCGTTATATTGTTTAACAAGCTTTCAGATACTCATTAGACTTCTCTCTGTCCCTCCCTTCCTCCCTCTCTCTCTTAAGTTGGGGTGAGCTGGACTGCTTGTCAAATTTTTTTTAGGGGGATGGGGATGGTCAGTGGCTTGTTTGCAGGGGTCACCATCTTAGTGTAGCTAAAAGACTATGTTTCTGCCACCTTCCTTCCCCATTCTCCAAAGCCAGTCCTGGTTAAAAAAAAAATCTTCCATTGCTAGACATAGAAGGAAGAAATATTGGGGGGGGTCAGCAGGCATAAAAAAGACTTTTTAAAAAGGAGCATGTTTGTCAGAGATTTTGTTGCCTGAGAGATGCCTGGAGTGTTGTAGTTCAAGGGAGTGCACTAAGGGCTGTGTAGCGGAGGATTCTAAGTACCCCTCCCCAAACTACAAAGCCCAGGGTTTCATAGGACGGAGCCATAATTACTGCAACTGGGTAATACAAAGGCACTGTCAGATTCTACCTTGACTACATCTCTGCTTTCCAGGTATAGCAGCTAGAGCCCACTTGACTCAGATTAAATGTCCCAGGATCCTATGGGAGGCAGCCATGACAGTTAAAATGCTACCAAACTGCAGTGTGGATGTGTATGTGGACGTGCTTTCAAGTCGCCTCTTGACTTATGGCGACCCCATGGATTGCATAGGGTCTTCTTAGACAAGGAATCCTCAGAGGTGGTTTTGCCAGTTCCTTTTTCTGAAATAGAGCCTACAACATCTTGCATTAGTTGATGATCTTCCTCCCAAGAATTAACCAGAGCTGACACTGCTTAGCTTCAAAGATCATATGAGATCTGGTGCCTTGAATGCGTTTATGTCTGTGCCGTCGAGTCACCTGTTGACTTATGGCAACCCCATTAATCCTGTAGGAGTTTTTCTAGGCAAGGAGGACTCAGAGGTGGTTTGACCAGTTCCTTTCTCTGAAATAATAGCCTGCAGCATCTGGGATTTGTTGGCTATGTCCCACCCAAATGCTAAACTGGGCTGACCCTGCTTAGCTTCCAAGATCAGATGGGACCTCCAGTCTTTAGGGCATTTAGGGAAGCTGCAGTGTGGCATAGCGGTCTGAACTTTGGACTACGACCCTGGAGACCAGAGTTCGATTCCCTCCTCAGCCACGCAAACCCACTGGGTGACCTTGGCTGCATCACACACTCTCAGACCCAGAAAACCCCATGGTAAGTTTGCTGTTCGGTCACTGTAAGCCGAAAGGAACTTGAAGGGACACACCAACAATAGCAACAACAACACAGTGTGGATACATGGTCTGGTGGACAAAATGTGAAGCAGGTGTCTGCTGAAGGTGGTTTTGGGCACAAAGAAGGCGGCGTGTGGAACCGTGTCAGCTTCTTTCTGGCTGCAGTAATTACAGCTTTGTCTCTGCCCAAAAGTAGCCATTGTGGTTTGTCCTTTTTTTCTTTCCAAGTCTCAAACCTACACTGTGATTAAAATATTTTGAGGAACCGGGCAGGCCTAGCCACTACAGGACTTGCTTTCTGGTTGTTATCCTGGGAACAGATGCATCCACCACAGCCCTCTTTCTTTTCCCTGTGAGCCAGGTCACGTCCTCGGGTGTGGTTTTTGGTGCTCTTCCCCTAAAAATTCAGCCATGCTAGGAAAGTGCAAGCAGCTGCCTTATGGCAGGAGAGCCCAGTCACTAGGGATTGAATTTGGGAGCTTTTACATGCAAAGCAAGGGCTCTTCCACTAAGCCGAGGGTGGGAATTCCAGATATAGATGGATTGCAATTCCCAGCATCCCCCACCATTATTTTATGTGTTTGTTTGTTTGTTTTCATGGGTATACCGCCTTTCTCCCAGAATAGGATCCAAGAGGCTCACAAAAAAGGATCAGCTAAAACCAGGTTGAGAAAATTTGAAGCACAATTACCCAGCCACACATAAGAAGGCTTCATACAAGCAGTTACTTATTAAAAGCCTCATTACTTGTGGGTAAAGAACATGGCACCAGGGCTGGAGGGGAAAAAAGCTTCAGTCTAGGTCGGAACTGGGAGAAATTGTTATTTGGGGACTACAGTTCCCAGAATCCCCCAGCATTGGTGGTTTGAGTATTCTGGGAGAAGTAATTTCCCAGAGTTAATAACTGTAGTTCAGAGGGAATGACCTCTGTCCTAGGTGTGCAGGAACAGCAGCATTTCCTCAGCACTGGGAGGAATGGTACTCACTATATGCTCAGAGGAATGGTTGTTTAAGCTTCCTATCCCTTCTGCAGTTGTTTCTTTTGCAGAAGCATGAACGTGAATATAGATCTAGTGGGAGATTCTTTAAAGGCAGGAGAACTCAAACTGCAGAATAAATATTTTCTGTGAGGTTTTTTTTTGATAGCTGCCTTGTGGTATCAGTGGAAATTCAAAGTGTACCGCCTTAGCATGCTCACACGAACCTAAAAAACAAAAAGGAACTGTTTTCAGCAGCGGTTCTGTTTATGCATCCATTTCCTTCTCAAGAACTTCTCCTTTTATTATCACCTCCCTCCAAACTTCTCGCCCAGAGCCCTCTTCCGCTTTGGAAAGATTTAAAACACATAACGATTCCCCATCCAAAAATACAGCACTTTGGAAAGGCAACCATGACACCAAAAGCTGCTTGGCACTTGGTTAACTGATCCCTCGAGATCCCTCAAATGAATTATTTTCCCTTCCTCCTGCCTTGTTCTGTTGGGGATGGAGTGGAAATCATTTTTCATAATTCCCCTTTCCATTGTGAACCGACCTTCGTCATCTTTCTCTTAAATTAGCACGCAAGAGGACAGAGTCAGCCAGTCATAACTCTTCTGGGCCTTTTCTCCTTTGTACAGAATGAGCACGATTGTGTCAGCTTTCAATAAATCAGTCCCAATTTTGTGCCAAAACAATCTCATACCCTCCAAAATTTCAGAGATGGAAACAGGATTGGGCATGGCCGAGCAAAACCAGAGTGTGTTCAAGTGGGCAAAAGTGGGCTGCCCCCCATTACTGTGATTGATTTCCTGCCTTTTCCTCAGCCCTAGGTCAGGTTACAGAAATTAAAACAGATGACAGGGAGCCCTAAATCAAAGGATTGTCCAGATAGTCAAGCCCCTGCTCTGAACCATATGAAAACCCAATCCAGATGATTTTTCTCTTCCACTGGGAGCAGGTCTTTTGTAAATCTAACATCTCTTAAGTACTTATACAAGACCAAGCTTGTCTTGCTTTCCATCACCATGGGGCAGAGTTCACAGCAGCTAAACCATTTGCCCAACACACCAGTGACAGCAAGGACTGCAGCAAAACTTACGGGGAACAGGAAGGCTGAGGTGGAATTGATAACCCCTGCCAATCCAAAAATCCAAGGGCTTTGCCCTTGAGGGTACTGGGGCCACTAGACCACTGCATTTTCAGTGAATACCCTGGAACCAGCCTGGACTGTTGCAGATTCAGAAGTCTGATGCACATGCATATATGTGTGTGTGAGAAAGAAAGAGACATGTAATTAGGCAAAAACAGGGCTGGATCTTTTCTGTGTGACACAGAGAATAAGCTTAGCAGTTGATGAAGGATATGGGGCGGTGCCTTAAAGAAATTGGCCCCGGGGCTGCCTGGAACGTGGCAAGGGAGGGATCTGGCCGGGCTGTTTATAGCCCTCCGCCACATAATTGTGCCCAGCTGTCTGCTCTTAGAACTTTCCCCTTGTTGTCTTGCTAGGGTGGTGGGGGGGGAAGTTAACGCTTGCAAGCAAGACTGTGCATGCACGCGCACACACACAGAGCCAAGTGGCACACCAGCCTTGGAAAAGTTATTTTTTGAAAGTCACTGTAGTCTTCCCCTCCCCCCAAAAAGGGAGAAACATTTGCAAACTCTGGGAAAGGGACCCCATTGCTGTTAGGAGCATAAAAGAGGCAATGTTTGGGGTGTCCTGGAGTCAAGTTTTTTTTTTATGGGTGTGTATGTGTGTGTGCGCACACATTCCTGCACCTGTTGTCTGCGCCTTCATGTCACCTGTTGTTTTTTGATTATGATTACCTGTTGTTTATGACCCTGTGAATTTCACATGAGTCTCATAGCATTTTCTAAGATAAAGAATAATCAGAGGTGGTTTGCAATTGCCTTCCTTTTGAAATAATCTCCTAAGCAGATCTCCTTGGCCAGGAGTAGTCTGCCTCTTGACTCTAGTATGAAATGAACCACAATAGAGGCTAGACATTTGGCATTGCTCACAGGCACTCAGGTCCACAGGCACTTGAGTAGCGAGCAGGATGATGGGCAACAAACTCTCGAAGGCAAATTGAACCCTCTCTTCGATGTAGGGTAATGTGGGACTCTCCTGAACTGTGACTCTCATCATCACTCCCCATTGGCTGCACTGGCTAGGAGGTTGATGGAAGCTGCAGTCTGACAACATCTGGAGATGACCTTGTGGCTCTAATTTAATTGGAGAAGCCAGGATTTGAACCTGTGTGCAGGGCAGGAGCTTGGCAACTCAGCTGTGGCAATGGGCTCTCCCTCTGCTGCCCCATTCAGCTGATTCACCACCCAAGTGCTGGGTGGCAAGAAACCGAGGTAAAGTAGGTCCACTTAGTCTGTACCTCACTGAAGACTAGCAGGCTGTTTATCTGGGGCGTCTTTGCAGGCTTCCATCCTTCCTGGGCAGAAGTCTTTCTCGTTCTGGGTGCCAGATGTCCTTTAAACAGGAGGCATGCACAAAGCCATCTGTGCGCAAGGCTTGAATGTGCTTCTGTCCTTAAAAGGATTTCCTTCTCATAGGAATTTCCTTCTCTATTGCCCTATCCTGCTCTGTGATCTCAGCTCCAGCTGGCAGCAATGGCTCCCCAGGGTCCCAGACAGGGAAGGAAGGGTCGCCTTATCCCCTTTCCCAACCCTTTGATCGCTTTTACCTGCAAAGTGGTTGTTCTAACCACTAGGCCGTGGTCCCCCCTTACCTTATTACCCTAATGGTGCTTCCTCTGTCCAGTGCTTCCCAGTTGGTGCTGGATTCCAGTCCCAGGTCAGCTGTGGAAGTCCTCTGGGTGACTTTGGGCAAGTCACACTCTCTCAGGGCAAGAAGAAGGCAACAGCAAACTTTCTCGGGATAAGCCTTGCTAAGAGAACCCCATGCAAGCCAACATGATGTAGTAGTTTGAATGATGGCCTAGGACTCTAGAAGACCAGAGTTTGAATTCCCTCCTGGTCATGGAAACATCCCTCTCCCCGTGACTTGGGGGGGTCTCTCCATTTCAACCTCAGAGAAAGGCAAAGATGGCAACCCTTCTCTGAATATATATGACCAAGAAAATGCTAGGATAGAGCTGCTAGTAGCCACAGTTAACTCAAAGGCACAGAATAACAACAACAACAACAACAAGAAATGGATCACTTTCCCAAATAATGAGGTGGAAGTGGGGCAGAAGAAGGAGACTGGGGTTTCCTTTTCCCTCTCCAGTCTACATTTTTTGCTACCGATGCAGACAGGGAAAGAGAGGGCTCTCCCCTTCCACTTCGCGGAATCTTCCCCCCACCCCAATTTTCTCTGCTCCAGGTAGGTTCCCTGATTGGCTGTCCCCAGCAAGGGCTGGCGAGGAACAGATTTGCACTTGTGTGTGTGAACACTGAATGCCAAAAGAGGGGGAGAGGGAAGTGCTCTCTCTCCCTCTCCAGCTTCTGTATATGAATCATTTCTCAAGCAGCCCTGTGTGTGTGTATGTGCGCGCGCGGAGGGCTCTGCTTCTCCTCACAATGTGGTTTCCTTGCCGAGGAAGCTAGCTCCCCAGCCCTCCCTGCAGTTCCTCCCCACCAGATGCTGATGGAGATCTGAGCCGGGAGCCGGCTCTCCTGTTGATGCGGAAGAGCGCGGGATCTCGCCTGCCGAGTGAGTGCTTTTACCTTTCCCCTTTTCAGTTTTTTAAAAGATGCATTTATTGCGGGCACAGGAGCAACAGCTTTCTCTTTCCCTCGTCAGATCCGTCCTGTTTGTATTTTGGAAACTGGTTGATTTAGGGGTGCTGTACATAGATAGACCAGCGAGCGCCTGGGGCGAGAGATCTGGGGTGTGGCGAGAGCAGCTTGACTGCAGATTTGGGGGGGTTGAAAAACATGCCTTTCTCTGACAGCCTGTAGTGGACAAAATTGCTCAGCTTCCCCTTTTCCTCCCCTCCACCCCTGCCCAGTCCTTGCTGCATCCTTCCTTCTGCTCCATTGCCAAAGAGCGTGCCTCTCTGTCTCACAGAAATGGACACACTGCAAAGGTGCTGCTGAATATGATCAACCGCTCTATGTGTGTGTATGTGCGAGTGTATGTGTGTGCATATTCTGGATCACAGAAGCATGTAGGTGTTTGCTGGATGAAAGGACATGCTGTGGATTCTGCCCCCTCTAGTCCTCTGCAGGGTTTCCTTAGCGACAGAGAATGGTTGAAATTCTCTCTCCCCGCCAAAAAAAAATATGCCTTTTTCTCTTTCTCTCTGATCATTCCCCTCACCAGCCCCAATCTTGGCTTTAGTAGTCTCTGAAGAGCCTTGCCGGATCAGACCAAAGAGCACCAAGCCCAAAACGTCTCCCCAGTGGCATTGCCTTTAGCTTCTTGGTTTTTGGGGGTACACTGCCCCAGAGCATGGAGGGTCGAATAGAGTTAGTTGTGGCCGTTACCTATTTCAGCCCCAGTGCTGCTGTTGAGGTTTGCTGATTAGAGGAGGCAAAACAGGGCTTAGATGGGCAGATAGTGTGACCTGACAGGAGGCTGGACAGATGTAAAGCGCAGTCCTAAGGGAAAGACCAGATTCAACGGTGGGGTCCCTGCTTTGCATGCAGAGGTTGAGACCATTTGTGGCTACTAGCCTGGTTGGCTAAAGAGCACCTCCATTATCAGAGGCAGTGAGTACATTACTGGGGAGTGTGAGAATAAACCTTTTGACCACTAAAGCCCTATGCAGCTTAGGTTCAGACTCTCTGAATGTCTGTATCTCCCCGAATTAACCTGCCTGAGTCTTAAAATCTTCAGAGGAAGGCTTTCTCTCCAGCCCGCTCTCCTCTCAGGTCCGTCAGGTGAAGACTCAGTACAGAGCCTTCTTGGTGGCTGCTCCCCATGCTGTGGAATTTCGGCCATTTCCACACTAGACTGTTGTAGTGCTATTATTGCACTTTCAGCATCCTATGGAATCCTGGGATCTGTAGTTTAGGAAGGGACCGTGAGGCCCCTCCCTAAACTGAAGACCCCAAGATTCCATAGGATGTTGAAAGTGGAATAATAGCAGTATAACAGTCTAGTGGGGAAATGGCCTTCCTCTCAAGCAAAGTTCAGACTGCCACCTCTCTGCTCTCTTTTCACTGCCAGACAAAGACCTTCTTGTTTAAACAGCCCTTCAGCCTTCACTGTAACATGTGATTAGATGTGCTGTTTTTAGTATGTGTTTTAAATATTTTAACTGCTGTTAATGTCCTAAAAGTAGTGTTTTAATTGTATGTTTGATTTAGTAAGAACCAGCGTGGCCTAGTAGTTTGAGCATTGGAAACTAATGAGTTTGCACTCCCACTCAGCCATGGAAACCTACTGGGTGACCCTGGGCAAGTCACACTATCTCAGCCTCAGAGGAAGGCAAAGGAAAATCCTGTGGTACCGTCACCTGCCATGGGTCAGCACACAACAACAGCAATGATTTAAAGTATTTAAAACGTTTGTACTCCCATCTTGTTTTAGAGGCTCTGTTTTATTTTATGTTGTAAGCCCCTTTGAGTCCCATGAGGGATAAAAGTGGTGTGTCAATCAAATAAATAAATGAAGGTGCAGTTGCTCTCACATCCTCCTGGTGGGCTTTTCCCAGAGGCAACTGGGTTGACTGCCACGTGAGTTGGACTTGGTGGGCCTTTGGTCAGATCCAGAGCAGCTCCTCTGGCATCTGGAAGGTGCCAGGTTCAGTCCCCGTTCTCTCTAGGCACAACTTGGATGTGAAGTCCATGGTGAGATGCCCAGGGACAGGCAGCTGCCAAAACTACTGCTAAAGCAGACCTAAAGGGACATGTTTCACAGAGTCAGAAGAGACCCCAAGGGTCATCTAGTCCAAGTCCTTCTGCCATGCAGGAATGCACCATCAAAGCAGTCCCAGCAGATGGCCATCCAGCCTCTGCTTAAAAACCTCCAAAGAAGAAGACTCACCACACTCCATTGAGGCAGCATATTCTACTTTCCAACTGCTCTTACCTCCAGGAAGTTCTTCCTAATGTTTATGTGGAATTCTTTTTCCTGAATTTTGAGGCCTTTGCTCCATGTCCTGATCTCAGGAGCAACAGAAAAAAGGCTTGCCCCATCTTCAATATGATGCCCCTTCAAATATTTAAACATGTCACCTTTTAACTGGTCGACAGCAACACTTGTCCTCAGAAGGCAGGTTGCCTTCACTTGGAAGTGAGAAGATGATAGCATTGGAAGAGACCCCAAGGGCTATTCAGTTCAACCCACTTCTATCATGTAGGAATACACAATCAAAGGACTCCTGAGAGATGGTCATCCAGCCTCTGTTGAAAAACCTCCAAAAAGGAGACTCCACCACACTCTGAGGCAGCAACATATTCCATTGCTGAACTGCTGTTGCCCTCAGGAAATTCTTCCTAATGTTTAGATGGAATCCCTTTTCCTGTTGTTTGAATGCATTGCTCCATGTCCTGGTCTCTGGAGCAGCAGAAAAACAAGCTTGCTCCATCTTCCACATGACATCATTTCAAATATTTAAACATGGCTATATGTCACATTTTTACCTTCTCTTCACCAGAATTTCCCACAGCAGGCAGAAGATTGCTTCCTGTGTCCTTCTCCCCAGCCCTCCTCGGTAGCAAGCGTGTCTGGCCGGCTGCTCTGTTTTTAAAAATAGCATTTGGCAGCTACCGCTGTGTCCTCAAAAGCAAGCAGCACAAAGGAGGAGATGAAAATGCTTTCCCTTTTCCGTGAGAGGCTGCTTTTAACCTCTTTCTCCCTCATGCTCCCTCTTTGTAGCACCTTAACCAGTTTGATAATGGGGAGATCTCTCATTCATAGGTTGAAGTCGACTCAGCGACGGCTAACAACAATAAAGAAAAGTAAATAGGTACACTGCGGAAGTGCTGAAGTTATCCCTCCTTATGTTACAAGATTATAATGTAAACTTCTTGTACTTTTAAAGGGTAAGGCATAAAGTTATCCCTGATTAAGTATGATTGTCACATTAAATTACAGTCATAATGTAAGATAGATACACCTTGCTATTTGAACCTTTTCCCCAATGGAATTAATTGCAAGCAGCTCATTATTTGTAACTACTTGGAAGGCAGACTGCCTCTGTTTGGCACTCTTCCAGGTATGCAAGTTCACCTGCTGCTTGGGAGAGATGGGTGTTGTAGTATAATATGTCTGGGGGATGCTGAATTGGGGAGGGCAGAGTTTTGTATTTGATTTTATGCATTCCTTTCTATTCCAGTTTCCACAGGAAAATCCATGTTTGCATTTCTAGGGTCTCTGAATTGCAGATTCTGTTTGATAATTTTTCTTTTGCTTTTTAACTCTGCCTTTGTTTTTCTGCAGCTACTGCCCTCAGGTTTCTGGGCTATAAGTCCATGTGTGGGTCAGCGCATTATGCTCAGAACCCCTACCAAACCCATGTGCAAGGTGAAATGTTGCTTTAAGGTTTGCAGCTTTTCCGTCTTAGAATCCTCCAAGGGCTTCCGTCCATCTTTTCTCTTGCAAACATGCTAAACAAGCTTTTCTGCTGGATTTCACCCTTACTGATTACTTATTGATTATTTGTCAGAATGCTTTCTATGCCCTAGTTCATCAACATTTTAAAAGAGGGTGTTGCTGGGGTCTGGTTTGTGGGAGGGTGCAATGGGAACTAGAGCAGTTATGATTTCCCTTGCTTGGTCTGACCATAACATATATTGCTTTTTTTAAAAAGGTGGAGTCTGCCTTGTAGAACTTGTTTGCCATCAATGGCTTTTAGCCACAATTGCTAAATGGATCATTCATGGTGGCTGCCCTGGTATTTACAAACTTGTCCAGGAATGAATGAGACATTTATAAGAATAGTTAAGGGTGATTTTATCTGCCTGTTAGAAACATAGTTTAACTGAGGCACCTAAAAATTGCCATGCTTAGTAAGAGGACCCCAGAGATGTGCATCTGGGGGCTATTTTAATGAATTAGTACATTCAAATGTTTTAAATATGTCCATGTGTTTGAAGGCTGCCATACCATCTTCAGTCACTAGATGGCAGATATCCCTAACCGTCACATAGATTTTCAGTCCTTACTGCTTGAACCTGAGGAGGGTGAATGTGGATAGGAAAAGAGGCCCGGGGAAAGGCAGCTAGGCTGGGAGAAAAGGGGGTTGCTATTCTTTAACAGTGCGAAGATGCTGCTGGACTGGGAGAGCATCCAGTTATGGGGGCCAGTCTCCCCACTGTTCCCTGCCCTGACAAACAAGATGGCAGCAGTAGCCTCATGGACTACTCATTGGGGGAAATATGCCTGTTCCCATCCCCTTCAACTGCCCTGATTTGAGAGGGACAGTCTCAGTTTATCCTCTGTCATCCTACATTTTCAGCTACTTTTAGAAGATTCCAGTTTCTCTGTCCTCCCAACAACAACAGCATCATATTTCTTGCTCTAACTTGTGCCCGGTTTCCTTAGTGCGCCTGGCCTGCCCTCCAAAACCAGGCCCCATCTGGGCCATGGAGCTTCTCTTTTGCAAAAGAGTCCCTCGTCCCCACTCTGCCTGCTTCCTCTCTTCTGCAAGCTGGACTGCGAGAAATCCAGATGAGTCAGAGGGACTGGTGGGGATCTGTCAAGTCTACAAATCTTGTGGTTTTCAAACTGCAAGAATGTCTTTCAGCTTCTCATTATCGTAGCCACATTTCTTTCTTTCTTTCTTTCTCCCCCACCATCCGCTTCCTACACGGCCCAGTGGGGAACCCATGACAACCCCACCCTCTTCCTTTATCTCCCTTGTGATTCTGTTCAGTCCAAGAACCTCTGGCTTTTCGGTTAAGGCTAGCTGCACAGAGACCAAGAGATGCTGCACTTCCATTAGGTAAGCCTTGAACATTTTAAAACACAATTAGTTACAAACCAGTTACTCTTCTGAGGCCTGAGGAGCAGTTCGTCACAATTATAGGTGCAATTCTTTTTTTTTTAAAGTTACTCTCCAATTTCTTATTATTCTGGCATAATTAAAATGATTAAAATTTGTTATTTTAAAAAAAAATCCAGAATGCTACAAGCTTGGAGTATAAAGTACATGTGGGTAGTGAGAACTCACACTGTCTGTAACTAAAAGTAAGTAACTAAAAACAGTTACAAACATTTCTAAGAAGCAACTGTATTAACCATTCCAGCAAAACTGTCTGATGAAGCAGCCTGGAATCCATGAAAGCTTATGCCAAATAACATTCGTTAGCCTTTAAGTCATTGCTAGAGCTCTCTGTTATTAAAACAGTCATAGTTAACCCCTCAAAAGGAGCAAAACTACAGCTCTTTCCATCATAGTCACAATTGTAACTTAGTTATGACTGATTCCTTCCCAGGAAGGGAATTGGTTGCAGGTACAACCCTGGAAACCAAGGTTTGATTCCCCAGTCGGCCAAGGGAACCTACTGGGTGACTTCGGACACATTGCACACTCTCAGCCCCCAGAAACCTCTATGATAGGGTCACCTTAGGGCCTGCATAAGTCAGAAATGACTGGAAGGCAGAAAGCAACAACGACAACTTATCATTTGTAACGTTACTTCTGATCTGAGGTTTTATATTCATACCTCTAACATTCTAATAACTGAAGTAAGCACAGTATACTCTCCAACTGTATCAATTTTGCTGGAACGGTCCGTATTAATCCTCTGCCATCTCACTTTTTCAACTGATTTTGAAATGTTCCAGTTTCTTTCTCCTCCTCCCCCTTTGTCCTCAGCTCACTTCAGTCGCTGCAAACTGAGATCAAAGTGCAAATGTAATTTCCAGTCAGTTCACTCAGTAGGGGAGAGGAGGGGGTGGCATACTGCACTATCCGGTAAGCTCAAACAAAAGCAAACCGCTGCAGGGACGTCATACAGAAGATGGAGCAGCCTTGTGTTCTGCTGTTCCAGAGACTAGGACGTTAAGCAGTGGCTTCATACTAAAGGGAAAGAGGTTTTACCTAAATCTTAGGAAGAACTTCCTGACAGCAAGAGCAGTTTGATGTTGGTATCTGCTAGGGTTTGGTTCCAAGATCAAAATTCATAGATGCTCAAGTTCCCATTATGTACAATGGTGCAGTAAATGATGTCCCTTATACAAAATGGCAAAATCAAAGTTTGCATTTTGGCTTCTTTTGCAGGGGGGAGGTATTTTTCAAGCCATATTTAGTTGAATCTGTGGATACAGAATCTGCAGATATGGGGTGTGGTGGAGTCTCCTTCTGTGGAGGTTTTTGAACAGAGGCCGGATGGCCATCTGTTGGGAGTGCTTTGATGGCATCTTCTTGCAAGGCAGAAAGGAGTTGGACTGGATGGCCCTTGGAGTATCTTCTATCTCTATGATTCTCTGATTTAAAAAAAAATTGATATAATTCCTGCAGTAAGTCCAAGAATGCTGTAAGTGGTTCCTTGCCCCATTTTTATTCTCACAAAAGATGTTTGATGCAGGACAGGCTGAAGAGGAAGAGTGGTTGGCCCAGGCTGACCCTGTGAGCTTCTTGACAGGATCATGTCCAAGCCAAATATAACTTACTAAATGTCCTTTTCCCCCCCGCTACCTTTTAATCCTTGCTTCAAGAGCTCTGGGTTGAGTACTTGCTTTTCCCACAGTATTGCCAATCCGGGTGGAGGAGGTGAAGGCGAGGAAAAAAATTAGAAACAGCTTTCTAATTCTCTGCCGCCCACTCTTCAGCCTCCGAAAGACTGGTGTTCTTGACATCCGGTACAAAAGCCACATCAGGAGAATGAGAACATTTGCTTAAGAATTGTGAGGCTTGGGACGTGGATGTGGAGGAGAAACTGTCTCAGAAGAAATGCTAGTATTTGTCTAATATGGTGGAGAAATAGCATTCAGAGGCACACCTCAGTTAACAAAGTCTCTGAAAAAGAAGCTCCTTCCACAAAGTCTTTTTATGCCTACCCAGCCTTTCTTTTCCTCCTTGCCCTTTGCCTGGCCAGAAGATTTTTAGCAGCATCTGCATTGGGAGGATGGAGAAGAAGGGCTGGGGAGGTACACTTGCAGTGTTGAGTTGCAGTAATGTTTCTGCAGTAAACAAAGGGATAAAAGTTTGAGCTGGGAAAGAACTGGATTCTGCTCTAGCCAATTTGGCCTGTCTCTTCCAGCTTCCGCCTAAGCCTTTGCCAGATGTTTCGCTCCGCTGTCTGCTTTTCTCATAATGGTCCTTCATTTCCCCTCCCCTCCCCTTTTGTGTTCTTAATATTTATTTATTTGTCTGTTTGTTTGCAGGCTGACTTCCTCCCATCTGGAAGCACGATGAAGAGCACAGCCAGGCCATGGAGCAGCGGCACGGCCGTCTCCTCCAAGCAGGGCAGCCACGGCACAGAGCGAGGGAAACCTCTGCCCACCCCCTCGGGGGGCATGAAGGCCTCCAAGTCTTCCACCTCGCTGGCCTTCGACTCTCGGCTCAGCAAGGTGGGCAGCACGGTGGGTGGCACAGGGATTTCTGAGCTCTGTGTATCTGTGTCTTGCTCCGCGTTCAGAAAATGAGAGTTGAACTAATTGCCAGCAGGTCTAAGTTGTAGTCCAAAAACAGCAGCAAGCCCACGTTCTATACGCTAGATGCTGTGTCACTATTTTTGTTGTTGTTATGCACCTTTAAGGTGACTTCTGTTGATCCTCTCTTGGTGTTTTGTAGACCAGGAGTGCTGGGCACTGTAAAATCAAATAAAATCAACTGTCTCAATTTGGCAAGGATGGTCCCAATTAATCCTGTGCCCTCCCATTTTTCTCAGCAGCTTTTCTATTGTCCTAGTTTTCTTTCCTCCGCTTGGTTTCTCCTTTTGTCCTCACATTCTTTCAATGGCTGTAAACTGGGCTCAAACAGCAAAAGTACTTTGCACTCAGCAGTTGGAAGAGAAGTTCACTCAGCAGTTGGAAGAGAAGAGGAAGGAAAATGAATCTTGCTCTTCGCAGTAGGATCAGGGAAAATCAAACTGCTGAAACCTCTCCTAGCTTCTGTTGTCTTCATTTTTAACAGTGGCCAGCTTGATCACACTCTGTTGTCCCTTGGCCACACAAGTCATGGCTTTCGTCTGTGAAATGTTGGAGGATATACAACTGTAGAGTTGGAAGGGCAATCTACTCCACAGCAGTGCAGAAAATCCAGAACTAAAGCACTCTTGAAAGGTGGCTATCTGCCCTCTGCTTAGAAACTCCCAATGAAGGAGATTCCCAGACCTTCTGTGGTAGTCTGTTGAATTGAACCACTTCTCTGTAGGCTAGTTCCAGCAGCAAATAAAAAAAGAAGGGGAAGGAGGAAGGAGGTTAAGATTTTGTCTCTACATCTCCACTCATCCACCCACATCAAAAATAAAATATTAAAAAAAAAACTTTCAAACCACGAGCTGTTGCAAAAACTCCTCTGAAAAACACAGAAGGCCTTTCAGATGTGTTGGCTTTCCTTTAGGCCCTCCGTGGTTTGGCGAAAGAAAGCAGAGAGGGAACTGGTTGCGGCCCAGCTGGATCGACAAAACCCCAAATTTTTGTAAGTGGGCCCAAGAGATGAAAGGAAGGAGAGGAGGAACTCTCTGGGAATAGAGGAAGACAGTTTGGTCTTGATGGTGGAACAGCCAGAGCTGCTGTGTGTGTTTCTAATTCCTCCCATTTGGCAGTTAAAGGAATGTCTGTTTTTGAAGGAGACGTTTTTAAAATCTGCTGTATATAGGCCCGGATCAAAGCTTTCCCAGGTATCCAAAGCGAAATAAGCTGCAGCTCAGTCGCCTTGCTTCCTAGTGACGGTTCAGGTTTGATTTGCTGTTATTGTGTGCAATCCAGCCAGATCTGACTTAGAGCAGTCCTGTGAATGAGAGCTCTAAGAGCCCCACTCATCCACTGCCCTGCTCATGTCTTGCAAGCTCAGGGTTGTGGCTTTTTTGTTTAAATCAGTCCACTTGCAGCGTGATCTTCCCCTTTTTCTCCCGTTTTGGCAAGCATTATCGTCTAGGTCATGGAGTGTAGTGTCCAGATCAAGGGAAGTCATAGTACTCTGCTATTCTGCTTTGGCCAGAATACAGTGTCCAGTTCAGAGCACCACAGTTCAAGAAGGATATTGAGAGGCTGGAACATATCCAGAAGACGGCAACCAAAATGGTCAAAGGCCCAGAAACCACAAAACTCCATGAGGAGCGGCTTAGGGAGCTGGGCATATTTTGCCAATAGAAGACAGCCATGTTTAAATATTTCATGGGAGATGGAGCAAGCTTGTTTTCTGCTGCTCCAGAGAATAGGACATGGAGCAATAGCTTCAAATTTCAGGAAAACAGATTCCATCTTATGAAGAACTTCCTGGCAGTAAGAGCTGTTTGACAGTAGAGTATGCTGCCTGGGAGTATGGTGGAGTCTCCTTCTTTGGAGGTTTTTAAAGAGAGGCTGGATGGCCATCTGTTGGGAGTGCTTTGATTGTGTCTGCCTGCATATAGTGTGTTGGAATGGATGGCGCTTGGGGTCTCTTCCAACTCTAGGATCCCATGATTCTACATTTATGCTTGGGCTTTTATACACTGATGCCTGTGTAGATATGTTTATTCCTGAACAGAGAAGATGGGGTAATTGGGGACATGAACCAAATTCTCCTTCGCTGAGCTCTCTTACTCTCTTTTTTCTCTTGCAGCTGAAGAGGGCCAGCAGCGAAGACATGCTGAACAAGCCAGGGGTCATTGCAGCCTCGGGGGCTTCGCGGCTGAAGAAGACCATCACAACAGGGGCCATCTCGGAGCTGGCTGAGAACCGGCTGCGTCCCAGCACAGGTAGGGAAGTCGGTTGGCTGACCCTTCTTTCTGCTGCGGAAAATTAAAATGAAAAATATATTGCATTTTAAAGTAGTGAAACCAATAGAGGTGATGACTGCTGCTAGGGACCAATTTCCAGCCATCTCCGTTTGACAGGGACAGTCCCAGGTAATCTTCTGCCGTCCCACTTTCTTAACTGTTTTTAAAATGTCCCGGTTTCTCTCTTTCCTCCTGCTTTAATTCATTTATATCCCACTTACAATTATTTCAGGCAGAAGTGGGGAAGGCTGTACCCTCTTCCCAAAATGTGATCTACCTCTACAATTTTTTTTCCAAAACTGCCAGTGACCAGAAGTCCCACCCCTTGCTTTAGAATAAAATGGTTCTCTTTAAAGCCCCATTGCTGTGGTGGTCCACACAAACTGTCTGGTTGTGGTTGTGGTTATTTTGCTTTGTAAAGTGTCATGTATGCTGATGGCACTACAAAAATAAATGGTGATGATGATGGTTACATGTCGCAGGTGGGCAGTGGGGAGTCACCAGTGACCCACATACGTTGCACAACAAGGATATAATGTCAGCATCCCTAATCTGAAAATTCAGAATGCTCCAAAATGCAAAGCAACCACAGGTTGTCCACATGGGTGGCTGAGATAGGGACGCCTTTGCTTTCTGATGGTTTAGAGGACACAAACTTTGTTTCATGCACAAAAATATTAAAAATATTGTATAAAATTATCTTCAGGCTATGCATATAAGGTGTATATGAAAGATAACTGAATTTTGTGTTTAGACTTTGGTCCCATCTCCAAGATGCCTCATTATATAGGTGCAAATACTTTAAAATCTGAAAAAATCCAAAATCATCTTTGGCTTCAGATAAGGGATATTAAACCAGTCTTGAAGGAGAAAGGTCAGAACCAGTGTTGAAGAAAAATGTTTGCTTAGTTATAGAGAATGATAGAAGTGAAGTTAAATGTGTACAAAACACTCTGAGCCAGGATCCAAAACATCTTGATAAGATAACAGCCGGAATTCTAGAATAGGATGCAAAGAACAAGTGTGATGTGTTTGGAAATAGTACTTGCTCCTTATTGGTATGTCATAGCCTTTCATTGCTGCCAGGGCATGGTTTTGTAGCAGTTCTATGCAAAGTTGGTTGAAGTGCTTGTTCAGCGTGGGACCCGGGGCTACCAAAGCAGAGTCCATGTGGCATTGTGTTGTTGAATAAACTGTTGAGCTCAGTCTAGTCTCAGATTCCACTCATGAATCTTAACGGGTTTTTAAAAAAAATCCCCTTCCATGTCCGGTGTGTTCTCACGTGCCTTTAAGTTGACTCTGACTCCTGGGGTTTCCTTGGCAGGATTTATTCAGAGGAGATTTGCCATTGACTTCTTCTGAGGCTGACAGAGAGTGGGTGTGAAGGGATTAGCTGGGCAAGCCAGTCACAGCTCAAGGAACGCAGATAGGAGATGTTACAAAACTGAGGCTTGTTTCTGTGGGAAGGGAGATAGGGAAAGGCTGGCACAGAGACAGGGAACAGATTGCAGAATGATAGGAACAGGTGGAATAGAGGCAGGAGAGTCAGACAGAGGGAAGGACTAATGATGGTTTTGGGGAACTTTAATGGGTCTGGTAGTTCCATGGTTTCTTGTGTCTTAATAAACTTCCCCTCGTTTGTTTTTACCATTGTTTCTGTCTGTTCATATTGAGTGTGGTGGAAGGCTTGGGCATGCTTACCACAGTAAACCCACCAAAGCAACGCAGCCACTGGTCCACAGTAGGGGGCCACCTTGAGGCCCAAGTACCCAATCCAGGAAGCAGTTGGAGCAGGGAGGCGAAGGGGATGACAAGAACCTAGGATTGGAATTGTGGGGGCAGCCTGCCAGGGGGATCTGCCACAGGGCACTTGCCTAAGGTCACCCAGGGGGTTTCCAGGGTTGAGGGGGGCTTTAAACCCTCATCTCCCTGAGTTCTAGTTCAGCCCTTAAGCTGCTGCACCACTGCTTTTTCCTGTCCCGATTAAAGAGAGGTTCTCAAAAAAACCTGGGCCTTAAAATCCCCTCTATTTTCCCTTCTTCACTAGGAGGGCTGACTTTATGAACGCTTTACAGCACTTCTCCTGGGAACCTTCCTTTCACTTATGGGCAGGGAGACGGGAAACAGGAAGTAATATTTGCTTCCTGTCCATCCTAAACTGGGTTTGTCTTTGAACTCCATATCAGTCATGTTTTCCTGCATTACTACTTTTATTTCTGCAGTTTAACCACTAGAGGGTACCAACAGCCAGCCCAAACACCAAAAAGATTGCAAAATTCTTGCTGTGGGCAAGAGTTTTCAACTATAGAGGCATCTCATGAAAAATTCAGTTATCAACCAACAGCATGTAGATCATCTCTCCCCATCTTTGTTTGACTTTGATTTTAGTGAACAAAATAAATAAATAAATTGCAACTGTCCCGCAGTGTTGCATTTAATTTTTCACCCATATGAATATTACAGGAAGGTTTCCTGCATAGCCAAAAATATTTGAATGGAAATACTCACTAGCTGCTCTGGAGGGGGAGAGAGAAAACATCCAGTTAAGTATGCCCTGATGTGATTGTCAGTGTTCTATAATGGTTCAAAGCTAAATTATGGATGTTTTGATTTTCTTTTTATTGGGATCCTTTTATTTTTTAATTGGAGTTCTGTGGTTGTTAAATATTTTAAGATCCAGCTGCTTAACTGCGTCCAAGTCCTTTAATGCTACTGAAATTATTTTACAAAGCGATAGCTGTCCTAATCCATTTCAGCCAAAACCATGCAAGAGTACCGTGTCATCTTTAGAGTTAACTGCAATACCCTTTTGCCTTCCTCAGAGGCTGAGAGAGTGGGACTTCGCCAAGGTCACCCAATGGGTTTCCATGGCCAAGCATGGATCTGAACCTCAATCTTGAGAGCTGTAGTCTAGCTCTTAAGCCATGGCTCTCTTTGGTTGTTATACCCTACAGTCTTACTCTACACCAGTGGTTCTTCATCTGTGGTCCACAGACCTCCAGGGGTCCGTGACATCCGCACAGGGGGTCTGTGAAGGCTTGAAGAAATGTTACCATCTTTTACACTTAAAACAGGAAAGAAAGAATGAAAGAAAGAAAAAAGGATGAAATATTCCTCTCTTCTCTCTAATGAAGAGCCTCAATGAACAAGTTTAAATAAATATTTAAGGCACTGCGGGGTTTTAAGTCTTTGGGGTTTTTGTGGCATCAAAAGATACTTAAAAGGGTTTGTGCTCTTTTCTGTCAACAGACTTGCTTGTGTTTTTTTTTCTTGAAGGACCAAACCACCCCAGTAAAACCTGCTTGCCTTGATGACCTTATTTAATTAGTCCTTTATTTTCTCCCATAAAATGCAAACAGGACGTCCCCTGCTCCCAATTAGGCAAGAGGGAGAGATTATTTCCCCTTTGAAGACCAGGCCTTGGGGAACAGGAGTGGGGGGGCCTGTTCCACATTGCTTCCCACTCCATAGGCCTCTGGTGGGCCTGCTTTTTTGCAATCTGTCACATCAAAGGCGAAGAGAAGGCTTTCCCTGATTGAAAGGGGGTCATACACCCCCAGTTTGGGGCCGGTCAGATTCTTCTATCAGGAAACTGCAGGCGAGAGAGGGTCATGTGCCAAGGAGGAACCTGAAGGATGAGTTCCATGTGGGGGCTTCTGTACTGGAGAAGCAATTTTAGTCCCTTGCAGCCTAAAAATGAGGAAGAGGGAGGGGGAAAAAAAGGGGAATGTGGCTGCACCTCGAATACTAATTGATTTTTATTTTAGCATGACATTTTTGAGGATATGAACCCATTTCTTCAGGTACAGTATAGAATGACATTAAAGCTTCAGATATAAATTGTGTTGGGAATGGGATAGAATGCTATTGGATCTAGAAAGATATAAATCTTGTCCCTTGTCCTAAATTTTCAGAGGGCTGGGCAAGGTGATTAGAACTCCCTTTCATCCCTCCCAAAATTTTTGTTTGAGCCTCAGAATAGAGATGGGGTGCATCTGTAGGAGTCTCAGTGGACCCCACCAGCTCAGGATGAGTCAACAGTGTGATGCAGCAGCTGAAAAAGCCAATGCGATTCTAGGCTGCATCAAAGTATCCAGTCAAGGGAAAAAGTAGTGCTTCTCTATTTTGCTTTGGTCAGACCTCACTTGGAATTCTGTGTCCAGTTCTGGGCACCACAGTTCAGGAAGGATATGGATAAGCTGGAAGGTGTCCAGAGGAGGGCAACCAAAATGGTCAAAGGCCTGGAGACCATAAAGCCCTCTTGAGGAGTGGCTTTGGGACCTGGGTATGTTTAGCCTGGAGAAGAGCAGGTTAAGAGGGGATACATGATAGTCATCTTCTTAAATATTTGAAGGGATGTCATATGGAGGATGGAGCAAGCCTGTTTTCTGCTGCTCCAGAGACTGGGACACGGAGCAATGGTTTCAAACTACAAGAAGAGAGATTCCACCTAAAGGTTAGGAAGAACGCCCAGAGTCCAGTTCTGATGGAGTCCTGGTGGTCCAACTCAGCCAGAGGGTTTTGGGGAGGGTGGTGGCTCGGCTCCCGCAGCTTCGTTTAGCGGGGAGGGGCCCAAGCCTTCCGCCCTCTCTTCCAGCGCCCAGGGCTGTTAGGTGGGGTGCTGCATAATTTCCGGGTTTAATCCGCCTCTTCCCCGTCCTCTTCCTCCTCCTCCCTCCACTTCTTCTTCCCCCTCCTCCTCCTCCTCCTCTTCCTTTGTCCTCTTCCCCCTCCCTCCGCCTCCTTTCTTCTTCCTCTCCCCCTCTCCCCCCCGACATTCCTTTCCTTCCTTGTCTCCTTCTTCCTTTTTTCCTCCTCATTTTCCTCTTCCCCCTCCTCCTCCCTCTTCCTTTTCCGTCGGCTTCCTTTTCTTCCTGCTAGTCCTCCTCCTCCTGCCCCGTCCCCCTTTCTTCTCTCTCATTTCCCGCCCCTTACCCTCCGCCTTGTTTCCCCTTCCTCCTCTTCCTCCTCCTCCTCCTCCCTTTCGCTCCTTTCCTCCTCTTCCTCTTCCTCCTCCGCCGCCGCCTGCAGTTCCTCCCGGTGCCTCTGGGGGGCACCTCTTTGCCGGCGAGCCGCTTGCTGCTGCTGCTGCTGCTGCTGCTGCTGCTGCTGCTGGGCTGGGCTGGGCTGGGCTGGGCTGCCAGGCGGGGAGTGGCGGGGGGGCACGGAGATGCCGGCCCGGCCCCATTCTAATACAGTGGGAGGGCCGGTCCCCGGGGTGGGGAGGGAGGGGAGGAGGGAGGGAGGGAAGGAAGATGCCTAAGCGGCGCGGCGGAGGCAGGAGCCCGTCGCCTTGTCCCGGCAGCCTCGGAGGGGACTGATCCCCCCTCTCTCCCTTCCCGCCTCCCCCGGAAAAAAGAAGATGAGGAGGCCGAGGGAGCCTTAGAGGAGGAGGAGGAGGAGGAGGAAAGGCCAAGATGGGCAACCAGCCGGCCAAGCCAGAGGAGCCACCGGAGCCAGGTCTGTTTTGGAGCGGGCGGGAGTGAGAAGCGGGGATCTTCCGGGGTGCCTTGCAGGTGTCAAAGGAAAACCCAGTATCCCCCCCCAGCATTCCCAAATCCGCAGAGCCAGAGGAGGGAAGGAGGCAGAGGCGGCTGTCCCTTGGGAGTGGGGTGGGGGGCTTTTGTTCCCCAAACCTCCTCTTCTCAAAGGGCTTCTGGTTCAGTCTGCCAGAGCTGCCTGCCTAGAATATCCCGGGGGGGGGGCTGTCCATACCAATGGGTTGGGGGTATGTCTCGCTCCCCACCCTCTGGTACCCTGGAAATATCAATATATGGACCATCTGAATGACAAACTTCTATAATACAAAAGATCTGTAACAATCAGGAGAGCTTGTCCCCACCTGGACTGGGGTTTCCTCTTTGCAGGAGATGCCAGTTATGGGGTGTGTTGTATATGGGAGAGAAATGGGCGTAACTTGGCAGATTAGAAGCACCTCCTGTTCTTTCTCTCTGGTTTCGGCCATGCGGACGGTGGGATTCAAAGGAAACCTGTTGGGTAGCTGGTGTGTGTTTTTGGACAACCCTTCGGGGTGGTCCATTCCCAGAGGGGCTTCCAGAAAGAGAAGATGGGATGAAAAACAGGGCCCCAGAGGTTCTGAACCTATGGACCCCAGGCCCTGAAAAAGACCCCCCGCTGGCTTCAAGGAGCCCATGAATCAGGGATATATGAGAGAGGTCAACTAACCGATATATAAGGGCAAAACATTTTAGATTTAAAAATGAATTAGCAAAATGTCTTGGCTTTATAATTCCATTAGCAATATGTTTCAGAGCTCCAGCATTTTGCAAAGGTATTTATAAAGGTCTCTTTCTTTTTCTTTCTATTTTTCTGTAGCTCAGAAAAACAGCCTTCTTTTTCGTATATATTCAAGCAATGAAAGAGAGCTATGTTTTCATTGTAGTTTTTTTATTAACTGTATTATTATTCCAACTTACTTATCAGCAGAACAACCAATTTACTGAAAGGTGGGTCTTATTCCTTAAGTCATGGTTTGGAAGAGTTAGCAAAAACACCTTTTTTCCCCTTTCTGTTAATGTAGTTTAATGTAAAGGATGCATTTGTTTCGTGTGCCTTGTTGTCTATCTTAGTTGAGATTTGCACTTTGGAATATAGGTCGGTTTCTTAATCATCCCAATCAATACATATTTTAGGTAATTAACTGCATCCTTTTGGGGTCCAAGGCAAACTTGTCAGAAGTGCTGTTTTTGTTTATTCAGAGGTTGTTGTTTTCAAGTGTGTGTGTGTGTGTGTGTGTGTGTGTGTTGTTCCCCACATCATATTACTTTGAAACTTGTTTTCCCAAAAAGCTGGTGCTGAAATAAATGGGTCAGTCATGAAGCTGCAGCTCTGTCATCTTTTTTTGTTGGTGACAGTGGGGAGATGCTCTGTAGCATTCCTTCATCATACTCCATGACCCCCACAAAAAGGTTAAATGCTGGTGCTTTTCAGATGGCTCAGCCATGCCAGCAGCTGCTCAGTGTCACTGTTTCAGGTAGGCGCATGGCAAAAATTGGGCATGCTTCAAAGAAGAACTGAGATGAAATACACATCCCCCCCCCCAAGAACAAGGCTTGAGGCCAGCCAGGTGGGAAGGGGAGCATGGTTACCAAAGGAATGCCCACCCCTACTGTGGCATTGTTCTGTGGCATGGATTGGCTGGGTCAGTGGTAGCCCCAGAGTTCCAGTCCACACTGTGCCCTGTCTTGCCCAGCAGGTGCCATCTCCATTCAGGGCCATTCATACTTCCAGAGACCGAGCAGAGGAGAGGGGGTGGATGGATGGATGTGGAGGGCTTGGGAACGATTGCTCGGCCCTTTGGAGTGGCAACACTGCTGCTGAGCCCGCCTTTTGTGAGAATCTCTGTCTCCCCCTCCGCCATTGTCCTTTGGAAAGTAGCCTGTCGTGCATGCTAAACAGCTTCAGGGCAGTGGGGCAGGTCTGGGGAGAGGGGAGTGGAGAGAGAGGAGGGGAAAGGGCCTGGCTTCTCTCTCCCCCTCTCTCATTTTCTTTTTTTTTTTGGTAGATGCAGTAAGGCCATTTCTGCACTAGACTGTTATAGTGTTATTAATCCACTTTCAACATCCTATGGAATCCTGGGAGGGGCCTTTGAGTCTAGTGCAGAAATGGCCTAAGTCATCCCTCCCCTGAGCAGAGAACAACGTGACATTGGGAGACCCCCAAACAATCCACAGGCCATAGCCATATTAAAATGAAGAATGGACCGTGCCTCCCAGCTCCTCTTTTTCTGTGAGATGGTAAAATCCCAGGAAGTGGGGGTCAGTGCATCCCATATTTCATGCCCTCCAACTGTCCCAGTTTGGTGGGGATAAGCCCAATTAAAACTTATTTTTGGCTGCTTTTAAAATGTCCCAGTTTTTCTCTCCTCCTTCCCTTTAGTACTCACCTGACTTCAGTTGCTGCAAACTGAATTCAAAGTGCAAAAGTCGTTGGCCCTCAATTAAATCACCAGCGAGGGGGAGAGGAGAGGTAAGGCTAGAATCTTCTTCTTCCCAATAGGCTCTTCTGCAGCTTCATTCATAATCTCCATACCAGGTGATTATTAGCTTTTTTTTTTTTTTAAAACACAGAAGAATCCAGCAGCACCTTAGGGTCTAACTGAGAAAGAAGACGACATTTTCAGCTTCAGCATTTGTGGACTCTAGTCCACTTTGTCCAACACCACTGGAGTCCAGGAAAGCTAACGCTTAGAAATATCATCTTCTTTCCCATTAGTCTCGAAGATGGTACTTGATGCCTTTATTTCTTTTTATGCTAAAACAGACTAACACAGTTATCTGTTTTGAAGGGGCTCTTAGAAAGAGTCTTTGGGGGGCAGAGGACGGAACTGGAGGGGAAAGAACAGCACCCGGCGGAAAATATGCCTTGGCTAGATAAGAGCCAATGTGAGAGTGGTGTTGTCTAGTGGCTTGGACTGACCTTCAGAGCAAACTTTCTCTCTTTGTGTGTCTCTTGCACAATATGTTCCAGCGAATTTGATACCCCTCATGAACAGAGTCTCTCTTGGGTAGCCTTGTCTTTGCAGCTCTAGCTCTGAGGCCCTTCCCAATGCATTTTCTTTAAGGACTGTACTACAGTATCATCGCGTTTTCTTACCCAGTAGTTTCCATCCTAGCCCATACTTCTATTTATCCATTTAAAACAAACAAGCAAACCATTCCATGCTTTTCATTGTTAAGCCTGCCTTGCTGGGTTGTGCCAAACCTGGGCCACTCTGAACCTCCCCGCATTACTCGTTCCCCAAAAATCGGGAACTTGGACGCTGTACGTGTTTGTATGTTGAAGGTCTGTTTGGCTGTCTTAGCAGGTTTATTGTAATCCTGGCTTAATTTTTACCTAGGCATAACAGGCAATTCTGTGGCCTCTGGCATTTCATAGGTGGAAACCCAGACACTTGTGACCAAGTGGCATCCGAGTGTGGTCAAGATGGGAACAGTTATTTGTGAGGAAGAACAGACAAGCTAGTGGAGGCTGCAGCAGTGTGCTTCTGCCTGAGCCTACAAGGAAGTGTGAAGTACTTGCCCACTTTGAATTTGGTTTGCAGCAATTGAAATGAGCTGAGGACAAAGTGGGAGGAGGCAAGAAAAACTGGGACCTTTTAAAAGCAGTTGAAAAAAATGGGGTGAGATGGTTGGGAGGGGTAAGTAATTCAATAAACAGCACTTCCCCGTTTCCACTTACAGCCTGAACAGGAAGGACTAGAAGCAACTGGGAGAAATTGGAGGGGAACAGGTTTTGGTAGAACATTAAGAGAAACTTCCAAATTGTGACCGTTTGGTGGTCAAATAGATAGTCTTATGGAGAGGAGAGGACTGCCTCTTTCTTGAGGTATTTAGAGAGAGGCTGGATGGACATCCATGGAAGCAGAAATAGTCACATCCTTTACTGTGGATCTTAGCCAGAGCAGTGGGGTAGACTAGATGAGCTTCAAGGTCCCTTTTTTTCTCTATAACTCTGCGGTATATCTGAGCCCAGAGTCCTGAAATTGGAAGAAATGCTGCTTTTTGGACTTCAGATCTCCAAATTCCCCAGCTGGCCCTGCCCTCTGAAGGATTCTGGGAGTTGCAGTCCAAAAAAAGTAATGTTTCCCCCCGGTTATTTTAATGAACACCAAGCCCATTTGGAAGGTAGAACGTGCTTCACGCCAGGAAATATGAAGCAGACGCAAATAACTACCAGAGGGGGGAAAATTGTCCTGGGGACATCCTAAAAAGAGAACATCACGGCACACGCCTGTCTTCCCTCCACCTCTCACACCCACCTCTGTCCTCGGAAAAATACCTGTTTTCAGGTTTTGCTAGGCAGTGGAATTTGGGCATTTGCAACCCGGGAGGGCGAGATTCCTCTTTGGGTTGCCCAATCGGTATGCACTTTCTGTGGGTGGCTTCATCGCAAGTTCCCTCTCCAGCTGTTGTTGGGTGGGTCTTTTTGCGTCTGAAATTATTTCAAGCAAAAATCACCTTGCTGGCTCGAGGATGAAATTTTCTTCTGCTGGTGTGCAACCAGACATCTGTGGGCATGATGCTGAAATGGCTCTCTCCTGTGAATTTGTTTCTGGGATCTTGGTTTGGGGATTACAACTCCCAGAATGGCCCCTTAGCCAGAGCCAGGAGTTGCAGTCCAGAAGCAGTCAGAGGCTGACTACATATGTATATATATATTTGGGTCAAGTTCATTTCATCTCTATTGGAAGGTATTTTCCAGGCCTTGACATTCTCCCCTTGACTGATGAAAGAATGAACCCGAAGTTCGTGCTCTCTTTTATGGCAGGACGTGAGCACCAAACCTAGGCTTCTAGGCTGTGTGAGTCAGGGACTGTCTTGTCTGGGGGGAACAGAAAGGTTGGATGGTGATACACAGGAGTAACACAGCATGAGATGATTTAATTGCCCTAGAAACTCGCATATCTCAGTGCTGAGACAGAGCCTCAGGCCACATGAGGCAATCTCAAATGTGCTTTTGAGCATGCACAGAGCTATTTTCTTTCAGCTGTAAAACAAACAAATGGATAATCCTTCACCTTTTTAAAGCAAGGAATTTTTGTGACTCAACAGTCTTTGCTGCAGCACTGAAGAATAGGCAAGAATGGTTTGCAGATGTCAGAGAAACTGCAAAGCTAAAACCAGTTCTGGTCTGGACACTTAAAGCCGACACTGGACAGGATGGGCAGTTTTGTCTCACTCTGGCTGCCAGCTGCTCGCAGGCAGAGAAAGGTCTTTCCAGAACCTGGAAAAGTTACCTTTTTAAAACCATATCTCTCAGGATCTTCCAGATTTTAAGCATTTTGACTTTTCCAAGCTCTGGTCTTCCCATATACAGGTTGAGTTATCCCTTATCTGGAAATCTGCAAACCTCCGAAAAGTGGAACTCTTTTTTGCTATCAGCTGGCTGCTTCCACCTTTGAGGCGGCTACAGAAATCCTGCTTGCTTCTCTTTCAGATCCTCAGCATTAGACTATGAATCTCCACTCTTCAAATCTCCATTTAGGCATGAAAACCACTGGGTGATCTAAGGCAAGTCACACTTTCTCAGTCTCAGAGAGTAGTAAAAGCAACCCCCTCCCCAACAAATCACGCCAAGAAAACTCCATGATAGGGTCACCTCAGGATTGCTGTAAGTCGGAAATGATTTGAAGGTCCACAACGATATGCATTCCATGAACAAAGAAATAATTCCAAGTTCATCAGCTCTGTCTTATCTGGCAAGGCCCGGAACAGATTCCTTTCTATTCCTAGATGCAACTGGCAGGCAGGCAAGCAATCCAGGAGTGTGAGCCACCAGCCATCTAAGGAGATGTTAATGGGCATGACTCCCACACCACGTCTGTCTGTTGCCCTGCTGGCTCACTAATCTGAGAAAAATTCAGACCATGAACCCAAGGGGGTGAGTGGGACTATTGTGAATGAGAGATTCTGCCTTATCAGATCCTTTGGACATCTTTAGCCCATACTGTTTCCAGGGTGCCTTGCAGGGTCTTTCCCACCCCCTGCTACCAGGTGCTTTTACCCAGAGATGCTGGGAAGTGAATCGGAGACCCCCTGTCATGCACAGCATGGGCGTGCCACAGAGCTGTGGCAACCTAAGATCCTAGTCCACATGGTTCTGGATAAAATTTTGATTTAAAGGGTCGGTTCCATTCAGCAGTGGTCCCTCCTCGCTGAGGATTCCTTCCTGACTCCTGGACTGCAGAGTCCCTCAGGGTTTGGTCTTATCCCCTGTGTTATTTAATATCTGCAGTGCATGAGACTGCTGGGAGAGGTTGTCCAGAGATTTGCAGTCAGGCGTCATCAGCTCATTGATGATACCCAGCTCTGTTACTCTTTTCCACCTACTTCTAAGCTGCTAAACTGATGTCTGGCAGCTATAATGGACTGGACGAGGGCAAACAAACTGAAGCGTAATCCAGGCAAGACAGAGGCGCTCCTGGTCATTTGAAGGACAGATCTGGGAAGGTGGGTAGGGTTACAATCCCCCTGAAAATATAGGCTTAGTTTGGGAGTACTCCTGGATTCAGCTCTGAGCCTAGAGGCCAATGTTTTAGCAGTGACCAAGAGTGCTTTGGCACAATGTGTCCTTTCCTGGAGAAGGTGGATCTGGCCAGGGTGGTACATGCCTTGGATCACTGCCGTGTGCTCTGTGGGTAGGGCTGCCTTTGAAAAGTGTTAAGAAACTTCAGTTGGCCCAAAGAACTGCAGCCAGATGGTTCACTAGGGCTAGCTATAAGCCCATGAGAAGGCCATCTGGAGAGGCCCATCTCTCTATTCCATTACCTTCTCTGGCTCATTTGATGAGAACAAGGAAGATGGGGCATTCTCGGTGGTGGATCCCAAAATTTGGAATTTCAAGCATGTGTGAGAGAACTGTCCACTCCAGCGCACACACCACTGAAATCAGGCAGTGGGTGGGTGAAGTATTCTCCATGTTGTTGGACCCTGCCTCTCATTGTCCCTGGCCACTAGCCAGACCTGCTGGAGCTGATGGGAGTTGGAGTACAGACGGTCCCCAGGTCAGTCACTATCAAATCTTTAAGCTGCTGACACTGATTCTCAGTGCCAATCCTTCCCTGGCCAAAACAGCTCCAAGAGGAGACAGATCCGCCAGCTCAGGGTAACCCCAGATTTTGCAGAAGTCTAAAAATGTTTAGGAGGAAAAGCAGACCCTTCCACTTGGAGGCCTACAACCAGCCAGTGAGGACTTGGAGCACGTTCTGTAAGTGGTCACAAAAGATTCGGTGTTTTGTGAGCGAAGATGTGGGGGGAAACAGAATGGACATGGAGAGAGACAAAAAGGGATATGAAGTCTGCGGGAGGGACCCTCCTTTGTGTCCCACCAGTGGTGGAAATACAAAGCGGAGGACGTGGGAGAGGGCCTTCTTGGGTGTGGCACCGTAATTGTGGTACCCTGATTGCAGAACGCTTTCCCCTTGGAAGTCTGACTGGCTCCAACATTGATTTCTTTCCAGTGCCAAGCTAAACCATGGCATTTTATTAACACCTTTGGGGGCTACAATCGTGGAATTCTTGAATTGCAGAGGTGGAAGGGGCCCCCAGAGGTCATTGAGTCCAAGCCCCCCCATTGCAGGAATTGCAGCTAGAGCGTCCCTAGCAGTTTTTGGCCTGTTTCCGAAAACACCCAGAAAAAGAGACTCCTCCATGTCGCTAAGCAGTTGGTCCCATTGCCAAACCACTCTTACTGTCCCAGAAGTTACTTCTCATGTTCAGTCAAAATCTACCATCTTGTAACTTAAAGTCATTAGGAGTCTGGAGACTAATTTCATTCAAGTTTACATGGGCCCGGTCTCCAGCTGCTGTCGTTTTTAAAGCGGTTTACAGTTGCTTTTACTGTGGTTGTACTTGTTACTATGTTTAATATGTTTGTACCTTGTTCAATTTATTTACGTTTTTAAAGTGGAACTGTTTTAGATGGGTGATATTGTATTTCCACCCTGCAGTCCTGCGATAAAGGGTGAGATTGAAGTTATTAAACAATATAAAACAGAGTATCCTGGAAAAGTTCTTAGCAGGCTGATAAGCTGACAGGTGGAAGCTCTGAATGGGAGTATTCTGTTCATTTTGTTGCAAATTCTGCTAGTTCTTCCTAAAATCTTCTGGAGGTAACAGGGGCAAGGAGAAGAGAAAGAGACAAAACCCATTATGCACTATAACATTTTGTTGCAAATCCCACTTGTTCCTTCTAAAATCTCCTGGATCTGAGGGGAGCAAGGAGGACAGAGAGACAAACCCATTCCCTCCTGCCCCCGAACAGCTGATTTAAAAAAGAGACTTTTTATTTCCAGAGTGGCCCCATTGTTTCGGCCTAATCTAGAAGAGATTGCAGCGAAAGGAGGGTTGCGAATGGAATTTACAAGGTTACAAGGAGGAGGAGGAGAGCTGCATGCCAGGACAAAAAAAAAAGCTTGTTTTTTTTCATTCCAGGGTAGCTCAACAAGGCGGTTGTTGCAGCTGGTTGAGCATTACAGGCAGCCTTCCTTCCCCTGCAACTCAGCCACTCTCCTGACCAATTGGACTACAACTCCCATCTTCTCCTGGCATGGTGGGAGTTGCAGTCTAGCTTAGAGGATGCTGGCCAAGATGGGGAAGCAAGGTTGTGCTGGCAAACAGTGGCTTATTTTGTGTGGGAAGAGATGGAGAACCCACAGAGGGACCTGCGTACACCTCTGTGTGAGTTCCCGGCCACTCCAGGTTTGTCTCCTGTGGCAGAGAGGGGCAGGCAAATCCTGTCGGTTTCGCTTCATCAGGGGTGATCTAAATGCTTGAATTCCCCTCCTGGAATTCATTTGACTTTCCAGGGGGTTTGCCTGCTGCCTCTCTGCATGTGTCAAAACTAGGGTTGCCAGGTGCCCCTTGTTTGAGGGTTGGAAAGCCAGTCCCTTATAGGGCTGCCAGGTCTCCTCTGTTATAAGGGCTATCCCCTTTTTGAGGAATAGAAAGCTTTTCCTTTAATATAGTTTGAACAAGATGCCAGAATAAATCCTGTCTTTATATGAGTGGGCCATTCCTAAAGACAGAAATACGTGCATCATATTTGTGAATGTGGGCAATATGTAAATTTTCCAGAGAAAAACTTAGCTAAATTAGACAGAACACACACTTAATCCATAGCTACTTCCTGCTTGTCTATCTTGCCATGAATTTTGACTATCCTTTTTTTGCTCTTTTGAAAACCTGGCAACACTAGGCAGCACTGTCCTCACTTTGCCTCCACCTCTTTTGGAGATACACCCAAGAACTTGTTCAGAGCGGCAACAAGGATGCTCCTCTATAAAAAAGCATGCAGTTATTCTGCAGTCTAAAAGGACATTTTTCTCTGACTCGAGAGCAAAGCATGCCTCCAGTTTTAATTGCAGGGACAGGGAGGGAAATGTATTTCAACTGTGGATGTCCCTCTCTGCATTCTAGGTGACCTTGGGGGGGGCTGTGCCTGCCTCAGGGCCATGGCTTTTGATAGGTGTATGCTTCTGTCAATCAAGTGAAAAGCTCTAATCGTGGCTCTGCCAAAGCTGGAGTTTTCCCCATTTCCTTCCCTTTCAATCAACATTTGCTAATGACATTGCACTGAGCTGAGCAGGACATGAAAAGTTTGGCCAGGAGGGGTTCAGTGAGGACAGGAATCAATATTGGATTTCCTCTGGGTTAGAGACTGAAAGCACAGGTTTGCATATGTGCATGCCTATTTGGGGAGGGGGAAAGGCAGGCCGAGAGCCAGCGTGATTCTGGTGTCGGACAAGGACTCTGGGTGATTCATGTTTGACGCCTCGTTCAGTCCTGGAAGCCTTCTAGTTGACCTTGGGCAAGTCACACTCTCTCAGCTCCAGCATGTTGTAGTAGTTTGAATGTTGGACTAAGATGCCAGGAGACCAGGGTTCCAGTCCTTGCTCAGCCCTGGAAACCCACTGGGTGACTTGGGCAGGTCACACTCTCTTTGTCGGGAATGAAAAGCTTTCCTGTACATATAATTACACATCTTTGTGTTGTCAGCTTAGCTGAAGCCATTTTACTACATGCCTCCATTTTGTGCTCTTTAAAGTAGAAAACTGTTGTAACTGCAAGCAGATGGCCCAAGGTCAGCAACCTTGGCTGATATTTCAGTCTAACCCAACAAGCCATGGAAGCCCCCTGGAGAGGGGGAACCTTCGGCAGGTCACACTCTCTCAGCCTCAGCAGAAGGCCATGACAAACCTTCTCTGAAGCAATCTTGGCAAGAAAACCCCATGATAGGTGGTTGGCTTTAGGGTAGAAATGTTGGAACTCGCTTGAACGCACAAACAACAGCAAAGACACAAGTGAGAGTGTGGAATTGTTTTTATCCCATCAGATTGCCAAAATCAAGGGTTGCAGCAGCAGGACAATATATTTTTGCTAAAAACGTTTTCTACCAAGCCATCAAGAGCTTCACAAGGGAAGAGAACTGAATCCTTTCTCCTCTAAGTTAGAAAGCCAGCGTGGGTGTGGGTGTGTGTATGTGTGAAATGAGGGTGTGAAACTGTTTTATATCCCAGATTGCTCTTAAAATTGTGATGGTAAGAGTGGAGAGGAACAGTGGGTATTTTGCATCCTATACATCTTTCTCCCAAATCAGATTGATTTTGTTGGTCGTTGCAATGGCTATAATGATTTTTTTGTTGAATTTGTTTTTAATGATGTTAGATATCTAAAGTGCTTGCTTTTAAAGCAGAAAGAACAGGTAAAAAAATGTAATCAACAAATATATAATCATAGTAAGTTGCAATGCATAATTTGAACCTTCTTAAAAAAATGTTGGTTTTTCAAAGCCAGAAGTGACTTTCTGGCTACTTTTTCTGTTTGCTTGTGATTTTTGGTACACCAGGCAGACTCCAAAAGGTCTCAGGAACAGAAAAATAGGTGGAACGTGTACATTTTAACAGGGTTAACTTTTATTAAAGCTAATTTATATGGATGTGGGGGGGTGTATGATTAAGAATATATCCTTTATTCCTATTTCTGAGCCTACGGTCCAATTTTCTTAGGGCCCAAATACCTTTCTTTCCCTATCACATCGTGTGCCGTGCTGCTCCTCACCACTGGCCACAGGAGGGGAAAGGGCCAGGTAAAATTCCTTCCTGTCACTGAGGCCAAGTTTTTAAATGTGAAATTAGAAACTAGTTCCTCCTTCTGCTGGTCTCAATAGACCAGAAGAGTGTTGGTGGATGGAGGGTGTAGTTCAGCTGGAAAATTGGCACAATAACGTTCTGAGAAAGGTGGAAATCGAAGCCATGTTAGGCTGGAAAGAGAGGTCTGGTCAGTATGCTGCATCACAATAACTGTAGGGATTTCTCAAGGAATCTCTGTACTGTTACATCTGGAAAAACCTTTAGGTGCTGTATAGGTAAAAGTTGCCAATTGTACTCCAATGAAAGAGTTTTTACTTTTGTTGGAGGTAGAAAGCCTCAGTGAAAACCAGGACGGCATAGCAATCCCGGAGACCAGGGTTCGATTCTCTGCTCAGCCATGGAAACTGACTGGCCAGCCTTGGTCTACCAGCACACACCCTCCGCCCCAGAAAACCCCATGATAGGCTCAGTTTAGGGTTTCCATTATTCAGAGACAACTTGAAGGCATGCAGCAAGAAGAAAACCTCAAGGGGTAAAGTCCCAGTCATTTGGCTCACTCTTGCATCTAAATCGTTCTTGCTGTGTGCCTTCAAGTCATTTCCAAGTTACAGCGACCCTAAGGCAAACTTATCATGGGGTATTTCTGCGGCTGAGAATGTGTGACACCCCAAGATCACCCTGTGGCTTTCCATGGCCGAGCAGGGACTCAAACCCTGATCTCAGGGTCATAGTCCAAGGTTCAAACCACTACACGATGCTGGCCTTCTGTGGTTAAATTAGGCATCTTCAAATCCAGGAAACATATTTGAGGTGTGCGCGTGTTGGCCATGCAGCAAAATATAACAAAAAGCAATACCTTTATTGGGCCAGCTCGAAAGGATAAAAGACATTATGTGAGCTTTCCAAGTCACAGAAGAACTTCCTGCCATCATTGTAAGTGAGTCAAAGTACAAAGCACTTTTAAGTGGTAATGTCCCCCACTAGATTAAAGAGAAAGGAACAAGGTGGAGCTGGGAGGAAGGCAGAATGTGCCAAAATAATCTTTTTGGCCCAACCTGAATCTGAAAACTTCCCTGCCACCCTATAAAATATTTCCCCCCAAAAAAAGACAAACCCAGCTTTGAAAAGAAATAATTTTTGGCTACAGTGTGTGTGTTCAGTTAGGACTCCAGGAGACCAGGGTTTGAATCCCTGCTCGCCAACTGGCTAAGCTTGGGCAAGTCACACTCTCTCAGCCTCAGAGGAAAGCAGTAGCAGAACCTTCTCCAAATAAATCTAGCTAAGAAAGCTCTCTGAGAGGGTTGCCATCAGTTTGAGGGCACGTGATAATGAACAACCAGCACTTAGGGGGAAGAAAATAAAGTGCACACAGGCAGGATGGATGACACCTGGCTTGAACACAGTACGTGTGAAAGAGATCTAGGAGTTTTAGTAGACCATAAGCTGAACATGAGTCAGCAGTGTAATGCGGCAGCTAAAAAGGCCAGTGCTATTCTGGGCTGCATCAATAGGTGTATAGTGTCTAGGTCAAGGGTCCTGGACACCACAGTTCATGAAGGATGTGGACAAGCTGGAAGGTGTCCAGAGGAGGGCAGCCAAAATGGTAGAAGGCCTGGAGGAGCAGCTTAGAGAGGTGGGTAGGTCTAGCTTGGAGAAGGTGTTAAGAGGTGACAGGATAGCCATGCTTAAATATTTGAAGGGATGTCATATGGAGGATGGGGCAAGCTTGTTTTCTTTTGTTTGAGTTTATTTGCTTGGACTCCCAGAATCTGGGAGCTGGAATCCCAAAAACCCCACACTAGCTTTTGCTTTCTCTGCAAGTGTAATTGCAGAGAGGTGGATTCTCCTCCGAGAGGCCTTTCAGTGGGGGTTAGATGGGCATCTTGCAGGAGTGCCGGGGCTGCATATTCCTGGATGGCGGGTTGGATGGGATGACCTTTGAGGCCCCTTCCAACTGTATAGGATTCCATGAGCCCCGAAGTAATTGCTTGTCTGGGAGCTTCTTGGCCACAAGTGTGCAGATAATGATTAATTTCCTGGCACAGAAGGAAACCTCCTTCCGGACAGTCAGGCAGAAGCTTTGCCTCCAACCGAGCGTAACTCCATGGAGAACCAGAAGCTGGACAATGCCAACACAGTAGTTTTAAAATAAAATTAAGTTGAAGATCTTACTTTACAAAAGTCTTTTAAAAAAGAATTTAATACCGGCATTATTTTAAAAAGAGTCAGAGTGATATAGTGGTTGGAAACTTGGACTACAACCCCGGAAACCTGGGTTTGATTCCCTACTCAGCCATGGAAGCCCACTGGGTGAGCTTGGGTACCTTACGGACTCTCAGCTCCAGAAAACCCTGTAATAGGTTCACCTCCGGGTTGACATAAGTCAGAAACAACTTGAAGGCCCACAGCAGCAGCAGCAACAAAAACAAGCTGCTCAACACACTGAGATCTCAAAGGCCTGGCTGAATGCAAAGGTCTTCATGTGCTGGCAGAAAGAGAGCAGATCTCCTGTGGCAGGGAGTTCCACAGCCACCAAGAAGGCTCCCTCCCAAGTCCCCACCAAACATGCAGATCTTAAAGCATGAACTGGCTTGTATAGCACACTATATGAAGTCCTTACGGTTAATGATAAATGAGAAGTGGGGGACAGTGGTTAGAGCAGTGGATTGCTTGAGTGGCTGGTGCGGGGAAAGGAGACTGTGGGAGTTGGGAAAGTAACTTTTCCAAGTTCTGTTTCCAGGCAATCAAGCTATCTAGGGAATCGGTCTGTTTTGAATGTAGGGAAAGTGACTTTCTGGACACTGGGGCTTACTTTTCATGTGTACAGACTCACTGACCTCAGTGAATTTCGCAGGAGTCTCCTGGGCAGGGCAGGTTTTAGGAGCAACTTTTATTTATCAGGCTCCCTGGAAATCCCCGTTCTGATCCAACACACTCTTTTTTTACTCCCCTGGCCGTCAGGATGATAGATGGTTCTGCCAGCACGGCAAGCCAAACAGACTTTGCTTGCTTTGAAAAGGCTGCATTGGGAGACCTGCCTGTGTGTGAAGAAGTTCACGGGAGGGTGGACTGCATGCACAACTTGTCTGGCGTCCCTGCGTGCCCCCTTCCCAGCACCCCCTCCCAGGTGCAGCTCTGTTCCCCCTCTTCATCTTCCCCACTTTTCATTTTATACCTGTTCTAGGAAATACGCCCCAAGACAAGCAAACCAGGTCTGCAGACTAATTGAAGAAGTTGTGGTTGCTGTTAATAAGCCAAATTTTAGTTGATTTCGCTTGCAGTCCTGTATGTAGTTATTTTGGGAGTCAACCTCATGGAACACTGTGAAATGTGTGCCTGAGCAGATATACATATTGCTGCACTATAAATAGAGTAGCCATAACACTAAATTTTTATCTCGGTTGAAAAATAAACCCCACGGTATTTATAAAGCAAGAACTGGATGCATGCTTCATTTTTTTAGGAGATGAGCATGTGGGACTTGGCAAGTGGTTGTGGTTATGTGGCATTAGCCTGAACTTATGGTGATCCTCTGAATGAGAGACCTGTGAAAGATGTAGTTGTTCACAGCCCTGCTCAGGTCTTGCAAACTCAAGGCAGTCAGGGATTCCTAGTTGGAGTCTGTCTGTCTGCAATACAGGCCATTTCTGCACTAGACAGTTATAGTGCTATTATTCCACTTTCAACCGCCTATGGAATCCTGGGATTTGCAGTTTAGGGAGGGGCCAGCCGGCCCCTCCCTAAACTGCAAACCCCAGGATTCCATAGGCGGTTGAAAGTGGAATAATAGCACTATAACAGTCCAGTGTGGAAATGGCCACCGTCTTCCTCTTTTCATACTGCCTTCCGCTTTAGCGAGCATTATTGCCAACCCCATGTCATGATGCGTCCAAAGTACGACCATCTCAGTTTAGTCATCTGGGCTTTTAGTGAGAGTTCAGGTGGGATTTGCTATAGGCAAATCAATTTGCTCAAGACATTTATTTGATTGCATTCGCTTGGTTGTATTGATTTGCTCAGGGCAAATCAATTTGCTCAAGACAGTTCTTTGGCAGCCTGTGGGATCCATAGAACGCTCCTTCAGCACTGCATTTTGAGCAAGCTGATTTTCTACCCATCTGCTTTCTTCGTTCTCCAGCTTTCACAACCATAAACAGAAATTTGGAAATACAGTGACCTCGGTGATTCTGACTGGTATTTCATGGAACTTTTCCAGGGTGATGGGACTGCGTATTTCTATTTCTATGCTGACAGTACTATTGCCACTGGTTGGGTCTCCCGTGCTGTTGAGAAGCCAGACTAAATGTGCCAACAGCAGTGGTAGTTGCGAGGGTGATACGGGGGAATCTCTCAGAGATAATGCCAGGGGCCCCATAGCTAACCCTTGTCAGTACCGCACTACTTCTGAATGTCTTTTACTTTGAAAACCCTATGATGAGACAATCCAAAATGATCTAGCAACGTATCACTTTAATACTGGAGTTGGCATTTTGCAGAGGGTTTAAATCCCATTGTCCCTCAGCAATGGTTAGGCTGGCTAAGGCTGATGGGAGTTGTAGTGATGGGATGGAAGTATGTGTTGGCCCTCCAGATGGCATACAGGTCTTATCCAAAAGGGCCAAGAGTGCTGGGGGTTGTAATCGAAAACAACTGCAGGGCCCAAGTTTCCACTTTGTTGTTGTTTTGTGCCTTCAAGTCGTTTCCACTTATGAAGAACCTAAGACAAACAGAGGCTTAGACACACCCAGGGTCTCACCCAGTGGGTTTCCATGGCTGAGCGGGGAATTAAAGCCTAGTTTCCGGGTCATAGTCCAGTGCTCAAACCACTAGCATGCTGGCTCTTAAGTTTCCATTAGTATTTTGTAAATACTATTGTTAAAATTATAATGCATTCTTTCCAATTAATTGAGGGCTGCTTTTCAGACAATTTTACAAGTCTGTGGTTTCCCTTTAACTTTTTTAAATCCAGCTGATTCACAACCGGGGAAGAATGTCTTTGCTTCCTCTTCATCTCAGACAGTGAGGATTTCTTTGAAGTTCCTTGGAATGATGCTATCCATCCCTTGTAAACTTTTGCCTCCAGTGAATGTTCAAGGCCTTGCAGATAAAAGCCAGGAAAATTATTGATGATTCTTATCTTTTGTGTGGGGCCGTGGTCGGGATTGCTTTAACTCCAGCAAGGTTTCTTTTGCTAACTGGAGAAATCAGAGTTGTTGGCTCCCTTGCTCCAGCACACGGACGCCCAGTGGCTACTTGCACAGCCCTCTGGGCAACATTCCTCCCTCGGGCGGGCTTTCTGCCTCTTTTATCGTAACCTCCCTAGGAAAGAATTTATAACCTGTGTGTGGCTGTCACCTGTGATCTTGTGAAGAAAGAGACAGTTCAGGGGCGTCATACCCTGAAAAACCAGGATGTAGTAAGGTGACATCAGACTATGATAAAGATGGGAGGGAATAGCTTCTGCTTCTGGGTTTCTTTGTTCCTCTGGCTGGGCAGAGTCAAAAGCTTGCTAAACTGGCATCAAGAGCGAGGCATCTGCATCTATATATGCTGCCTGGGAGTGTGGTGGAGTCTCCTCCTTCTTTGGGTGTTTTTAAATGGAGGCTGGATGGCCATCTGTCAAAGGGAGGGCTTGGACTGTGTCTTCCTGCATGGCAGAAGGGGATTGGCAGGGAAGTTCTGAGGTCAGTCAGGGCTATACTTTTCCCATGGGTGGGGAGAGGGAGGGGAGATTTAGTTGACACATTAGCAAAGCAGCTCTGATCATAACACAAAACCCATCATCCCCAGAGAAACAGCGGTAGCATGGCTTCCTCCCTCCCCACCCCTGACATGCAGACCTGCTTCAGACACCTGTTTCAAGAAGCAACATAAAAAAGATGGGAGGGTACCAGAGTTTTGGGTGGGATGCACATAACAGGCCTGAATGAAGTGACATATAGTAGACTTGCAGATCCCATCTGATCCTGGAGGCTAGACAGGGTGAGCCCTGATTAGCACTTGGATGGGAGACCACCAACAAATACCAGGTGCTGTGGGCTGTATTTCAGAGGGAGGAGCCCGCAAAAACCTCTCTGAGTTTCCCTTGCCCAAGAAAACCCTATGGAATTCATAGAGTCATCATAAATCAAAGGGAACTTGAAGGCATAGATACACACACAAAGACAAAGACATGTTGCTTGCAGAGAGAGAGAGAAAATCAGTTCCTTTGCTTACTGAGACCCCCCCCCCCGCGTGATAGGAAGGAATCAATGTAGTTGTGGGTGTGCGAAGGCCGAGTGACTCCCCGGGATTTAGGACCAAGATGGTTGCAGGTGGCTAGGAGCTGAAGTTTGGCAAAGGAGGACTGAGCTGTGTCTGAGCTGTGGCCTCCTCCAGCACCTTCTCTTCTGTACCTGCTGGGAAAGGAAGGAGGCCCAAGGAGAAGAGATTAGCTGCCTTGACTCAGGAGTTGCCCCTGTGACTAATCCCTCGGCAAACAAGACTCACTCCGGGCAACCGCGTGTGCGACTGCTGTGTACTTGTGTGTCTGTCTTGTGCAAAGTCCAGAGGCCACCTGGCGGTGCCGTTCCTTGAGCATCGGAGACAGCGTGTCCCAGAGGTTAGGAAATTTGGCTCAAGAAAATACTCCGGAGGAGAGAAGGAAAATAATCTCTATATGTGTTTATGGTATAGCCCCTGCAAGGATAGAAGAGGGGAATAACCATCTTTTGAACATCTTGAGATGTGCCTCTGGTTTTGGTGTCCTCCAGTTGTCTTGATTTGACAAGGAGAGTCCTGATTAATCCTCTTCCATCTCAGTTTTTAGGTGCTTTTGAAATGTCCCGGCTTCTCCTACCCCTTTGTCTTCAGCTTCCCTCAGTTGCTGCAAACTGACTTCAAAGTGCCAAAGTCATTTGGAGAAGCTCTCAGAAACCAGCTGTGCCTGTTCTTTATTCTTTTCTTATATGGGTGTGCCCCACTTACTGTAGGGGCATTCCGGAGCATTGCTTTTTTGACAGAAAATTTGGTACCAGAGGCAACAATAGCATGAAAAGAAGAAGGATAGGTTTCTACACCTCAGAGAAAGGAGCAGTTCAACAGGTTTCAGGCAGGATTTTATTCAAAGCTAACATTATGCACGTGTAAAACTGCATCACCCAGGCCAGGGGAGCCATGCGGAAGTCCCCACCATCATTTTGGACCTTCTGGAAACCACCTGAAGGCTTCTACCAAAATGGATTACAGAAACTCCCCACTTTTTGACACTCTGTTATCTGATAACTCGGCTCTTTTGACGCTTCCAAATTAAGGGCAAGTTCCATTCATGTGATGGGGTTTCTGCTCTTTCATCCATTCATCTTGCCTACAGAGGCTTGCTTGGGACTGTTCGCATGCACGTGCTGCTCACAGAAAGGGCTGAGAGGAGGAAAAAAGGGTGCTAGTCCAGCTAGAGACTTTGCCAGCAGCACACGTGCAGTCATCCCCAAGCGAGCTTCCAGAAGTCCTTCATGCTCCCTGCAGTACAGTACACAGGTTCTGCTTTTCAGTCCGTGGTGGTTTCTGATGTGTTTTCTGGGTAAACTGTTTTTATTCAGAACCAGCAACATGGCTGTGTGAAATGAAACAGAGAGGCCAGGAAGGCTTTTTCCAAAAATGCATCCAGGGACTAATTCCTGGGAAAAGAAAACCAAACCAGAACATAGAAGGTGGATGGAGATGGTAGTGAGCATGCCAGTTCCAAGGATCTACAAAAAAACCCAAAACCCTTTCTTTCTCCTGGATGGAGCCTTTGACTGGAACCAAAATTCTGTAATTGTGGTGTGCCAAAGAAACCAAAAACCCATCCCTGCTAAATCCTGTTACCTCTTCTCTGGCATTTTCTTTCCTTCTCTTGTTCCAGTTCCTTCCTCCTCTTTGTTTCCCTGATCTTTTTCTTCCCCTTCATTTTCCACCCTCTCCTTCTGGCAGCTCCCTGCCTGCTCAAGAGACCCATCGTCCCCTGGCACTAGTGGGAGGTAGGGAAGAAATGCAAAACCATCCATTATTTAGGCTCTGCGGTTCCACAGGGTTTCTGTGACCACGTAGCATCTTTTGTTCTCCTGTCTGCCCTCAATAAATTAGTCATTCCACTGAGCTCCATAGAGGCTTTTTGGAAATCACCCGTAAAAATGCAAGACTTCCTTGAGCAAAGGGCACGAGGTTGCATGCTGGGAGCAGAGAAATAACAAGTTACTGCAGGCTGAGGATCCCTTATCGGAAATGCTTGGGACCAGAGGCATTTTGGGTTTTGGAATATTTGCCTGTATGTAATGAGAGTTTAAACCAATCCTTTGATGCAGGCTCTGCTGTTTCTTCAGTTCTTCTTCTCTTGTCTTGCTCCTGGAGGGAACATGCGGGAATTACAGAGGCTCTGTTTGATGAGGCAGCTAAAACCAATGCAATTCTAGACTACGTCAATAGAAGTGTAGCGTCTAGGTCAAAGGAAGTCATACTACCACTGTGTTCTGCTTTGGCCAGACCTCACCTGGACTACTGTGTCCAGTTTTGGGCATCACAATTCTGGAAAGATATCGACAAGCTGGAACAAGTCCAGAGGAGGGCAACCAAAATGGCCAAAGGCCTGAAAACCATGAAGCCCTGTGAGGAGTGGCTTAGGGAGCTGGGTGTGTCTAGCCTGGAGAAGAGAAGGTTAAAAGGCGACGTGATAGCCGTGCTTAAATATTTGGAAGGATGTTATGTTCAGGATGGAGCAAGCTTGTTTTCTGCCACTCCAGAGACTAGGACTCGGAGCAGTGGCTTCAAACTATAGGAAGAGAGATTTCACCTAAACATTGGGAAGAATTTCCTGGTGGTAAGAGCAGTTTCGAAGTGGAATACGCTGCTTTCGTAGAGCATGGTAGAGTCTCCCTCTTTGGAGGTTTTTAGACAGAGGCTGGACGGCTGTCTGTTGGGAGTGCTTGGATTGTGTCTTCCTGCCTGGCAGAAGGGGGCTGGACTGGATGGCCCTTGGGATCTCTTCCAATTCTAGCACCCCAGGACTCCAAAAGCAGCATGGTTGCCACATATGGGTGGTGGAGGGTGGCTAACAACCTTTCTGCTCCTTCTTTGTCCCTCTGGCTGGCCAGAGTTGAAAACTTTACAAAATTGGCCTGGAGAGAGAAATTCTTGCACACTTTGGGACACTGTAGGAATCTGACTCCTCTTGATAGTCCTTTGCCACATAGGCAGCAGCATTGTCCTCGCACACAAACCCCAGAGTCGAAAAGCAGCGCCTCGTTCTCCCTCGGACAGCCGCTGGCTGGCTCCTGAGGTCATGCCTCTCCCCCGCTCCCTGTCTCTGTTTCTCCACTTGTAATTTGGCAGCCACGGAGACCCTCGCGGGAGCCAAACACAGGAAGAAATGACTCACACCGATGAACAAGCGGCCCTTGGGGATTTGGGCAAAGCTAGATTCCGCACACCAGCACACACACACACCGTGACAGGAGGAAGTTGCAAGGGGGCCGGCCCAGGCTGGCCAGCGTTGGCCCTCGGGCCCACCAGGTTGGCTGGAAGCCCTATGACGGGTGAGGTCATTCAGCTTTGTTGGCTCCCGATGAACCTCAGCTGCCGTTTGCTGCTCTGTTTCTCACCGTCGCCCAAAAAAGGCAGGAATTCCTCAGCACCTGAAGGCCCAGGAGGCAGCGAGCATTGCGATTTGGAAGATGCAAGAGGAGCGCGTGCCAAGTCTGTGGCAGTTTGGAGGTTATTGTGTCTGGGGAAGGCGGCAGAGATAGAAACTAGCGGAATGCGCTTCGAGGTATCTTTCAGTGGGTCTGTTATCCGTCATCTGCAGAGCTGTCTTCTTCCCTAATTCCTCCCCCCCACACACACACAAATGGACTGGGGGCAGAAAATAATGCACACAGTTGGACTAGGACACCAAGAGACCAGGATTCGAATCCCTGTTCAGCCATGGAAATCCACTGGAATAATGTTGAGCAAGTCACATTTTCTCGTCTGAAGAGGAAGGCTGTGGCAAACCTCAGAATAAATCCTGACAAGGAAATTCTACAAGAGGCAATGTTGCATAGTGGTTTGGTTGTTGGGCTATGACTCTGGGAGACCCGGGTTCAGATCCCCACTCAGCCCTAGATAAACCCACTGGGTGACCTTGGGCAAATCCCACTTCCTCAGTTTCAGAGGAAGCAAACAGCCTCCTTGGAATAAATCTTGCCAAAAAAACCCGAACCTTAAAATGGGGTTGGAGATGGCTTGAAGGCATATACCAACAACAACAACAAAGTTTGGGATTTGTAGTTTAGGGAAGCGCTACAGCTTGCTGGTTGAGAAATGTAAATGCCCTTCCTTAAACTACCAGTCCCTGGATCCCATGGGATGTAGCCATGGCTATTAAAGTGGAATCTTAGCAGTGAAATGATGGAGTGTGAATGGTCGGTCCCTCACCAAACTAGGAATTCTGTAGGATGAAGCCATGTCAAGTAAAGTAGCTTTAGTTGTGTTTTTTTTAAAAAACCATGATGCGCTTTGGCTTGTGTCTACCCTCAAGGCCTTATCACAGTGTGATAAGTGGTTTGAGAGTTCCAGGTCCTGAAATTTGTAGATTTTGATTCTGAACAGTTAGTGAGCAACCCTTGGGAATACACAGCAGCCAAAATGTATGGGGCTCTCTTACCAGTAAGATATTAGATGCATCTCCAGTTTCTGTGCCCTTCAACTGTCCTAATTTGGCAGGGAGAGTCCTGATTAAATCCCTTTCCTCCCACGTGGAAACCTACTGGCTGACTTTTGATGTGTCACACACTCTCAGCCCCAGAAAAGACCGGGAGAGGTTTGTTTTAGGGTCGCCATAAGTCAGAAATAACTTGATGGCACACAACAACAAGGCAGCGTAAGTGTGCTGACAGATCAAGGCAGGTGGTTTTTGCTATTTATTTTTAAATTTTGGTTTGCTTTTGAGAAAGCTGGCCTTTCTCCCAACAGCTGGGCCCTCTTTTTTAGAAAAGCAAAGACAGCAGAAGCCTTTTGGGATGGATGGGAATTGAGAGGGAGGTTCTCCTCATCTTCCCTGACGGAGGGAAAAGTCGCTCTTCATTGCCAGCCGAGCTGCAGCTAGCCGGAGCTCACCAGGTCATGGCTTGGCCACGCATTCCACTTAAGGTGCCCGGGACCGTTCCTTTAGCAACAGACGGCCGGCCGGCCTGGGAATGGCGGGGAGGGGAGGCCCGCTCTGTCTCTGAAGGTCATCTGGAAGGGAAGAGAAGGGCCCCGTCAAAGGAAACTTTTGTTTCGGAAGCTCAGCGCCCTCAGTGGAAAGAATGGTCTTTGCCCATAGCTCTGAACGTTCGGGTTTCAGGGTTGCCTTCGAAGAAGCAAGGAACTTCTGCCTCGTTCTTGGGATCTGGCGCATGTCTTTGTGTGTGTGTGTGTGGTAGGTGAAATGCCACCACATCTCAGTGCCTCTAATCAAATTCACCCTCTGGGAATAGAAAATGAGGAACTGGTGGTTTTCCCTGTCTGGAAACATTTCACTTGCTAACTCTTTCCAAAAAGAAAATCCAGTATTTGTAATTACACACAGCAGAGCTGTTGACTACACACACACACACACACACCAACTGTCCTGATTAATCTGCTGCCATCCCATTTTTCCAGCCTCTTTGAAAACGTCTGTTTTTCTTTCTGTCCTCCTCCCACCTTCCCCCTTTGTCCTCATCTTACTTCCTTTGCTGCAAACTGACAGTGCCAGAGTAGTTTGTGCTCAGTTAACTCAGCAGGGGGAGAGAGAAGGGGGCCGAATCTGACCCTTTCCAGTCGGATCGGCAAGAGCAAACTGCTGCAGCCCCTCCCAGCTTGTCGTCCTCATTAATGACTTTTGCCATCTGGATCACATTTTGATCTTGTGTGGCCACAGACGTCCCACTTTTCATCTGTGAGATGTTGGAGGGTATGCTGTTGTCTGTACTCTGCAGTTTTTGCTAATGCCTGACGGTTACTATGGTTGGGGATCACAGGATGCCTCTCCTAAATCAGGTCAGATCTACAGCTTGGGAGAAGTTCCTTTTTACTACAGTTCCCAGAATCCCCGAGCCAGCATTCTGCCTTCTGGCTGCTGGTCTCTCTAGGCTGGGAGTAGAGAATCTTTAGCTTACTAGATGTTGCTGAGCTCTTAACTCCCACTGTACCAGAATATTTATTGATTTACGTTATATTCCACTTAATGAGGCCCAAAGCAGCTGAATATTGCAAGGAGCTGATGGGACTTGTAGTTAAGCAGTTTCTGAAGGATGTGTGTTCTCCTCATCTGGTCTCTTGGCTCCAGTTCTGGTACCTTGGAAACCCTTTGATTAAAGCAGAGTTGACCTTCATATGGCTGTCAGATTTCAGCTCCCATGCCCTGTCTCAGGCTGAAGGGAGTTGTAGTCCGACAAAGCCTAAAGGGCTTCCTGTTCTCCAACCCTCAACCTGAGCTTTGGACTGGGACATAAAATATCTGGAGAATCTTTTTCTTACATTTTATATGTTTTAAAACTCTTTCAATACATTTATTTAACGAGTTCTTTAACAAAAAACTTTTGTACCACCTACAATGGGGCCTTCAGCATTCACAAGGGTTTAGTTCTAGGACACCCCAAAATTCATGCATGCTCAAGTCCCATTATGTACAATGGGGTAGTAAAATGGTGTCCCTTAAATAAAATGGCAGAATTAAAGTTTGTTTTTTGGATCTTTAAGAAAAAATTTTCAAGCTATGGTTGGTTGAATCCATGGATACACAAACTGCATATAGCATTAATTCTACACCATAAGCTACCTTCATTCTCATATTAGGAGAAAAGCAGGATTTAAATGTCAGGCAACCTGGCTGTATTTTCTACAACCAGCAACCCGTTTTTCCGTCTCTGCCACTGAAATCATCTCGCTGCAGTTTTCTTCTGCAAGGCAGCCGCTTTGAAAGAACCTGGCTAGAAGCAGGAGGCGGCCTGTCTTGCCAGCCACGGCCTGCGTGCGTGTAAGAGTTGGCTGTAAAACAAGGAGCGACGGCAGAGACAATGCGGGCAAGCGCTCATTTCGAGAATTCAAAGAGCAGTCCATGGGAACCGTTTTGTGAAGGCTGCCTCTCCTATTGAACCTGTTTTCAAAGAAATGGCCACGTTGGTCTCTCGCAGCATAAAAAAAAGAAAACAAAAGCTGGCTGAGAAACTCTAGCAGCACCTTTAAGGGTATTATAGAGAGAAGGAGAGTCGGCCCTCCGCCTTTGTGGGTTTCACTTTCATGGATTTGATTATTTGCAAGTTTCCCCAACCCCTTCTCAGGCACTTCTTTTCCAGGGGTATCTTTCCACTCAGCAGCTCCAGTTGGGCCCTGCAGCCCTTGAAAAACTCACCCCTGATCTTCCTCCTCCACCAGCCACTGCCTGGCCAGCTAAGAATGGATCACAGCCCATCTCAGCACCACAAACCCTCTCTTGATGTCCCCCACACCCCCCCAAGGAAGAAGAGGGGCGAGAGAGAGGACAGATGGAGCCACTGCGCCAACCCGCCCTCCTTCCCTCTCCTTTCTCTGACCCGGCTTGGACCTTGGGTGCCTGCTCTCCCATCCATGCCTCAGCCTGCTTCCCTTAGACACACACACATGCACACATTTTGTTACTGTGATTTTTCCACTTTTGTGGGTGTTCTGTGCCCCTAACCCTAGCAAATGTTGCAGGCCAACTATATTACGTTTTTACTCAAAGTAACATGAACTCTGACTAACATTTCTAACATAAACATAAACTAAAATTACAACACTAAGAAAAAAATACCAAGACAATACACTAGAAAGCAACATTAAGCACTAACTCACTAGAACACTATCTTATTAAGTACAATAAACAACTCAACATTAACATCAACGTACTAATATACCAAATGATTCTGAGGAAGAATTTTTTAAAAATGGGACAATACAGTCAGCCTCCCATATTCATGGATTTTGTGTATATGGTTTCAACCAACCATGGCTTGAAAATATAAAAAAAAAAATTCCCAAAAGTGAACTTTGAGGTTGCCATTTTCTATAAGGGACATGAGTTTTCTACACCATTCTACATCAATGGAACTTGAGCATCCACAAATTTCGGTCTCCACAGGGATTCGGAAACCAAACCCTAGCGGTCTACTGTATTATGCTACTGTTACAGGTCCAGCTGAACACATTTCTAATAACTCTATCCAAAAAATGACTGCATTGTTTCGTTCCTTATTGTCAAGCATCTTTGAGACTAACTGATCTATTTTGGCACGTGCTCCCATGGCTTACCGGGAGGGGGCGTCCACACTGAGAATTATAGTGCTGTTATTCCACTTAAAAGTGTCTTTGTTCTGTCCTAAGGGATTCTGTGATTGGCAATTTAAAGAGGTATATCTGGAATCCTTATCCAAAAAATTCCCTCCCTGAACTACAAGCCCTGGGATTCCACAGGATTGGAACCGTGCCAGTTAAAGTGGAATCGTAGCGCCATAATTGCCTAGTGTGAATGGACCCTGGTTACCTATGAATCAGCCAGCCTGAACTGTCAGATTCCTCTCCCCGACCTTTTCCGCCTTTCGTCCCCCTACTGAATGATCCCACAATCACTTTTTTTGGCAAGGGGTGGGTGGGGAACAAGCAACACAGCATTGGCAGCCTTTAGAAAGGCGAGTGGAAAAAAACCTTGCGTCTCTGGGCCCGGCTTCCTGGTTCCGCCAGCTGCACCCCAGGGTGTGTATGTGTGTGCGTGCGTGGGTGGGCTGCCTTGGGGCTTGTCCAGAGAGAATGCATGCTATCTCACCCCCCCATCCACCGCCAGAGGGGAAAATAAACCCCACACACTACCCTCTTTGTCTTGGACCTTTTGGGGACGTCTGTAGCACAACACTGTACTGTTTTGCTGGATGCAAAGCACCCTTCTCCTCACTCCCTTTTCAGAGTGTGTGTGTGTGGGGGGCTGTCTTCCTTTCTGACTACTCTTTGTCCTTGTAACCCCCTCCCATCATTGTGTCAGGGCCTGCATGGCATTTTCCTCATCAGGAGAATGTGGCAAAGATACTGTCCTTCTACACAAACTGGTTTAGGTCCAACTTTAATATTTGTGGTGGGAGTAGGGGAACACGCAGGAGAGGGCTCCACCCAATGAACCAGAGGTAGTCCCCTTGCGGTGCAAGCCAGACCCCCACCCCCGCCATCACAGGACTGGGAAAAACTGGTGCCAACTTAGGAGGCAAGAATTGTGTAAATGGCTGCCACAAGATGTGACAATGGCTGCTGGTAATTCTAGTTGTTAAATTCATGAAAGACAAGGAAGGGAAGGCTATGTATGGGTGGTTACTTGGCTAACAGAACTCCCTTCTCCTGAGGCAGTTTGTCTTGAAAAATATCATATTTTAATATCATTCCAAAATGACAGTAGAGGCACAATAGAAAGGGGGAATGGGTGAACTTTTTGGGGTCCCCAGCGTCGATTTTCTTCTTCTAGAATCCTCGGAGGGTTGCACAGACTTTGTGAGAAGAAAGGTAAAACCAGAAGTCTGCTTCGTGAGCTGAAATAATTTTGGTCAGAGAGAGCCTGTGACCTGTTGGAAAAGCGAAATGTGAAACCCTCCAGATGTGGTGGGACTGTAACTCCAAGAATCTCTCAACCGCTAGGGAAGTTACACTCTCTGAGCCTCAAGAGGTGCCATGGTTCCTTTTGCTATTTTAAAGTTGCAGCCTGGAAAAAAAAATTAGGAGATGGTACTGATATTCCATTCAGAAACGTGTTCCAAACTCCCTATTATAGTAATAACTATTGTAGTTGATTGTATTGTTGTGTGTCCTCAAGTCATTCTCAGCTTATGGCAATAGCAGTCAAAAAGAGAGAGAGAAAGAAGAAGATCTTTTGTCAATTAATGGACAGTGTTTAGCTTACCTTTCTCCTGGTTTTCTTTTCCCTCCCAGGTTCCATCCCATCATCAAAACGAACTGGTATTCCAGCTCCCCGAGAGCTGCCGACCTCCGTGGCCAGGGAGAAGGCCACGGCCCTGAGGCCCAGGAAGGCCCAGCCCAGCCCAACTTCATCAGGGGCACCCACACCAACCAAGCACTCGCGGCCCGTCCTCAAGCTCAAGAATGAGGCCGAAGCCGGGGACAAGGCGGTCCTGGAGTCCCAGGTCAAGGAGCTGCTGGCCGAAGCCAAGACGAAAGACTCGGAGATCACCAAGCTGCGAAATGAGCTGAAGAAGCGGCAAGATAAGGAGCCAGTGAACGGGGACATTGTGTGTTCGCCAGAGCAGACTGGGATTCCAAGTGAGGTCGAGCCTTTGATCCGGGCTCTGCGGGAGAAGAACCGGACTTTCCAGCGGGAGCTCCTGAGCCTGGGGGAGGAGAACCGGTTGCTGAAAGAGAAATTGGCTCACTTTGAGAATTCTCCGTTGTCAGACACTCTAAGTAGCAGCGGAGGGAACAGCAGCCTCCCGACTCCAACCACACAGGAATCAAGTTTTGGGAGCCCCGTGCGACCCTCGGCAGATGGAGCCAGCGGCAACCTGCCGTGTCCGAATGGGCCGCCCTTCCGGACCTCGGGGTCATCCAGCAGCGATGTGACCAAAGCCTCCCTGTCGCCCGATGCGTCAGACTTCGAGCACATCGCAGATGTCCCCTCGCGGCCAGCCTCGTCAGCCGGCAGCCCCCCGTTCAAGACCTCCCAGGGCTCCACCTCGGGCAACTCACCCAACAACGCCAGCGACCTCTCCGTGGCCTCACTGACAGAGAGGATCCAGCGGATGGAGGAGAACCACCACTGCACGGCCGAGGAGCTCCAAGCCACCCTGCAGGAGCTCTCAGACCAGCAGCAGATGGTCCAGGAGCTGACGGCCGAGAACGAGAAGCTGGCGGAAGAGAAGGCCCTCCTGGAGAGCTCCTTCCACCAGCACCGGGAAAGAGCCGAGCAGCTGAGCCAGGAGAATGAGAAACTCGCCGCGCTCCTTCAGGAGCGACCCAAAACTGACGAGAGCAAAGCCAAGGTCCACGAGCTGGAGCAGCGGTGTGCTGAACTGGAGCAAAAGGCCCGTTTCGAGCGGGAGAAGATGCTCAACATCCAGCAGCAGCTGACCAGCAGCCTGAGGAGCCTTGAAAGGGAGCACCAGGAGTCCCTAGCGGCCGCCGGGAGCCTGCGGGAGGAGAAGGAGCGCCTGGGCCTCCTCCTGGAAGCCGAACGGCAGAGCAACGCCACCCTCATCAAGGCCCTGGAGGAGTGCAAAGTCTCCCTGGAAGGCCTCAAGATTGAGAACAGCTCCCTCCGATCCCAGCTGGAAAGTGAGAGGCAGAAAGCAGCTGCCTTGGACGCCGTGGGCTGTGCCTCTGGGGACTCGGACGTCCAGGAGATGCTGAAGGGGGTCCGGGCGGAGAAGGACCAGCTGGAGCTGACCTGCACAGAGCTCAGGCAGGAGTTGCTGAAGGCCCACAGTGAGGTGAAGGCTGTGGAAAGTCAGCTGGCCAAGGTAAAGAGCCTGCCGGGGGGGGGATAATGGAACCTCCAGTTTCAGTGGCAGTGGACCAGTTGTTGAGGACAACGCTGGGACAGCGCGAGTTTCCACTGGGGCAAATAGTTTGTCACTCTGTGGACAGAATGTTGGACTGGAGAGGCCTTTGATCTGGTCCAACACCAGTGACTTTTCCTTCGTTTTGGAATGGAATGGCCCTGGGCTCTCTTTCCAGGAGACCCCACATATGCCATTGATCTGGAGCTCAAGCCATGATGTAGAGCAGAGACAAGCAAAATATGGGCCCTAGGCCTTTTGTGTCCCCCAGGGGTAAAAAAAAATCGAAAACATTCTTTTTTGGCCCCAAAATGAGCTCCCTTTTACAGTGTTGCAGACAAGATTCTCTCCCTCTCTTCTTCTCCCCCTGCTGAATTAATGGAGCACAAGCTACTTTTGCACTTAGAACTTAGTTTGCAGCAATGGAAGTAAGCTGAGGACAAAGGGGGAGGAAGAAAGAGAAACCAGGACATGTTAGAAGGAGCTGACAAGGTAGAATGGCAGAGGATTAATCCCTGCCAATTTGGGACAGTTGACAGTTATGCTTCCTCCCTTTCCCAAATCCACTGGCCTCCAGTCTATTTCTCTCCGTAGTTCCAGCCGTTTCCTTTCTCTTGGTCCGTCCCTTCGGGCCTTCCCTCTCCCCGTCCTGCACAGATGGAGCTCATTAGCAGCTCAGTTTCCAACAGTGTTCCTACAGTTCGTGTGTGTGTGTGTAGGCAAATTTCTTGTCAGATCTCTGACTTGTAACCGAGCCTGCAATTAACCTTTGCTTTTGCTGGGCTTGGAAACTGCCTCCTAGTCAGGGGAGGCCCCAGGGAAGGGCCCCACATGCTGCAGAGGGGAGCGGAGTGACAGGGGACTTGTTAACTGCCATCAAGTTGGCTCTGACCTCCGAATCGTCTTGTTCTCAATTGCCCTGGCCAACTCTTGCCGGCTCTGGGCAGCCGTGGCTTCCCTGGTTGAGTCTGTCCATCTGTCATGCTGCCTTCCTCTTTCCCAAGCGTTATCGTCTTTTCCAGGGAGTCATGTCTTCTCATGATTTGGCCAAAGTAGGACAGCTTCATTCAACTCCCCACTGAGTTAATTTAGCACAAATGGCTTTTGCACTTTGAACTCAGTTTGTGGCAGATGAAGTAAACCTGGGTAAGGTGGTGGGAGGAGAGAGAAACTGGGACATTTTAAAAGCAGCTGAAAAAGTGGGATGGCAGAGAATTAAGAGGGCCCATCCCTTCCAAATCAGGAAAATTGGGGCGTATGCTGTTAGTTCTCTACTGCGCCTGATATATGAATGTTGAAATTGCCTTTGGAAAATATCTCTTGAGCTTTTTTTCTGTGTTGTTTCTGGCATCAGGGGTTCAGTTTGTGGTTCAGTTTCTTAGACTTGTTCTTTTTCTTGCTTTGGTTTCTCCCTCCATGCTGTCCTTGCTTCCTCTTCCTCCACTCAGGCTGAGAAGGAACGGGGGCAGCTGAAGGAGGCCTTCGACCGGCAGTCGGAGCAGCTGAGCCGCGCCAGCCTCAAGCTGCAGGAGAAGACTTCAGAGAACGAGACGGAGATCAGGAACCTGAAGGAGACCATCTTTGAGCTGGAAGACCAAGTGGAGCAACACCGCGCAGTGAAGCTGCACGACAACCAGATCATTCGGGACTTGGAGGGTGAGTGGGGGAACTGAGTGGGGGCAGTTGGGGAATGATCCAGCACGGCCAGTATCTAAAAGAGAGGGGTAAATCCCATTTATTCAGTCACATCTGCCTTTGCTACAAGAATGCAATGCACTTGGCTCGCTCTCTCACTCACTCCGCTGTTTTAGCCTCACAATAGCCCTGCGAGGTAGGCTCAAGGATGCTGAGCTGGAGTTCTCCACGCCAGGGCAGAATGTATGAGAATGAGAGGAGAAGAATGGAGGGGAGGCATCACATTTGCAAAGGTCAAACCAGCAAATGTGGAGGGAGAACTGTAGTTTTAAAGATGCTGCTAGATTTCCTTCCCGTCTCTGTTTTTTGTTTTAACACATAATAGTTTTGTTATTATCTCTGGATTAGAAGCCAACATGGTGTAGTGGTTAGAGTGTTGGATTAGTGCCCTGGGAGACCAGCGTTCCAATCCCCACTCAACCACGGAAACCTGCTGGGTCATCTTAGGCAAGTCACACTCCCTCAGCCTGAGGGAAAGACAAGGGCAAACCCCCTCCGAACGAATTCTGCCAACAGCACCCTCTGTGATAGGTTGACCTTAGGAAGCTGCAAGTCAGAAATGACCTGAAGGCACATGGGAACAACCTGTTTTTTATGGAAACACACATCTGCCACCTGCTGGCAGAAACTGAGTGGTGTCAGCCTGTTTTGCTTCAATAACAAGATGGAGGCAATGCTGAACTTAACTTTCTCATGTGAAATTGCCTTGTCTGGCAGACCCAGCAGCCTGCAGGGAGGTTTAGGTTTTTCAAGCCCTTTCCCTCAACACTGCAATCTCCACTGTAATTGCTGTCCTTCTCACAAAGACTAAATCTCGTTGGACATAGTTGGAGAAAATATTACAGGGGGTTGGAAATGTTCCCCGTTTGGCGGGACTACAGCTCCCAGAACTACAACTTCCAGCCAACATAGCCTCTGGTATTCTGACAATCTGCTATTGTCTAGAAGTAGACAATAGCAGATTTTACAACTGAAGTCTAAAGGAAGTGTGTGTGTGTGTGTGTGTATTTTCTAATGGAGCTTCTTTTGTCTTTTTTGGTTTACTGGCAAGCTCCTGGCAGAGAAAGGCCTATTTAGAAATAAAATGAAATGAATTCCATATAGGCTGGTGGCACATAAAAACAAAGATTTTATTTTAATGCTTTCATGAACAACTTCAGGAATACTGTTGCCACAGAAGTGATAATAGGCAGCTACATGCCCAGATGACTTTGTAAACTGATTTAAGACAACAATTTAGATCAGGAGGATTGACTAATGGGCAGCTGATGAGGAACCTCCATGTTCCCCCAGGAGTATACAACAGGCCCTCAGTATCTGCCAGGGTTTGGTTCCAGCAGCCCCTCTGGATGCCAAAATTCATGGATGCTTAAGTCCCATTACGTACAGTAGTGTAGTAAAATGGCATCCCTTATCATTTTCATATGTATTCTCCTAGGGAATCAGTCTGTGCTGCTCAGTCTGCTGTGTTTTTCCCTGGCTGCACACTTTCTACCTTTTATCTTGAAATAAAAGGTAACCTTTCTCCTTTCGCTGTTCCCAGGTAATCTGCTGAAACTCGAAGACCAGAAGGTGGAGTTGGAGAGGCAACTGAAGGCCTTGAATAAACAGATGAAGGTGAGAGACTGAGAGAAAGGGAACGGGAAGTTTCCAATTCTGGTTTTGAAAATTATGAGTTTTTAAACATCTCCGTGGGCTGGGGTGGCTGAAACTTATTTCAGAGGGTAAATTGGCCCTTGCTTCTGTTTGGAAAAGAGTGGCCTAAAGAATCGTTTGAGCGATGAGCCTAGGGCCGTGAAAATAGCTTCCAGGGGCCATAGGAAGGCCAAGAGCCTTACTTCCCCCACCCTCAGCTCAATGCAGCATGACAGGCTTCCTGTGTTGTGCACAAAATGTTCCTGGTTTAATCCACAGCATCTCCAGGGGGCTGTTCACACTACAGAGTTATAGTGCTAGGATTTCACTTTAACTGCCATGGTTCCATCCTATGGAATCCTGGGATTTGTAGGTAGTTGTGGTTGTTGTGTGCTTTCAAGTCATGTCTAACTTATGGTGATTCTAAGGCAAACCTATCATGGTTTTGGGGGGACTGAGAGTGTGTGACTTGCCCACGGTCAAGTGGGGAATCGAATCCTGGTCTCCAGGGTTGTAGTTAAAGGAGGGGCAGTTAGGGGTCTCAGCCAGAGAGTCCTAGTGCCTCATCAAGCTACTTTTGGGGCATTACAGTTCCCAGAATCCTCCAGCCAGAGGATGCTAGGAGTCGTCGTTCTAAAAAAGGGACTTCCCCCAAGCTCAGGGTTGCTATAGTCCCTTGGTCACATCCTGCACGGCAGATCAAGCAGTCTCTTAGGTAATCAGAGCGTGTGGAGAAAAGTTCCTTTCTGGGTTTGGGTTTTTTGGGTTTTTTTGGACTATCATTTCCAGAATCCTTTGCCAGGGGAGTGCTGGGAGCCGTAGTTAAAGGTACAAGTTTCTCAAGCTCTGAGAGCTGCAGACTCTGAAAAGTCTGTCCTGCTTGAGGAATTATGGGAGTTGTAATCCCAAAAGACCCATGCTGGATTGTGGGAGTTTTTGAAGTTCCAAAAATGTAACTTCTAAAAACTCTGCTCTAGAAAGTTGGAGCTAACTTTTTGTTCCTCCCCTGTGAGGCCCAAGAACTGCTCTTTCTTCCTCTTTTCTCCCCCTTCCCTGCCTCCCAAATGTAGGAAGACACTGAAGAGTGGCGTCGCTTCCAAGCTGACCTGCAGACGGCGGTGGTGGTGGCCAACGACATCAAGTGCGAAGCACAGCAGGAGTTGCGGGCAGTGAAACGGCGCCTCCTGGAAGAGGAGGAGAAGAGCGCCCGGCTGCAGAAGGAGCTGGAGGAAGTGCAGGGAGGCAGCAGCAGGTGAGTTGGCGACGGGGGTACGGCCCTAGGCCTCCACCAGCACAAAAGTAGCACACGTGACTCTCCCCCTTTCCCTCATCCTGCACGCACACCATCTCTCTCTCTCTCTTTGTTCCTCCCTCTCTTTCTCCGGCTATGTTGCATTCATGTTCAAAATGTACACATTCGCCGCACTGTTCGTACCGCATGTCATTGCAGATGCTAATATGATAAACCCTCCTTTTCCAGCACCGGTTCTCCTTGCTTAATTCTGTTTGGTTACGTTGCGGATGCCATGTTATTTCAATGCTATCAAAACATGAGAGGAAGTTCCCTTTTTCAGACTGCAACTCCCAGAAGGCTGGCTGGGGGGTTCTGGGAGTTGTAGTCCGAGAGAGAGAGAGAACTTGCCCCAAATTCTGGCTTGCTACCTAGATACATTCGGCTCAGTAGATCTTACATCCAGCAGCAGGTTGGCCTAGATGTTCTCAAATGTACTTCCCTGCACTGTGATTCTGATACACTTGACTCCAGAGCTGGAGAAAAACGTACTGGGGGGACCATTAGCACCCCAGTCCGTCAACTGGAATTGCTTTTAACAGCTATGAAGCATTGGTGTGAATCAAGATGAGCAGCACAGGGTGGGAACAGTTACATGCTTCCTCAGCCCTCCCCTAGTGATTTTGCACAGAAATCAGAAGAGGCAGCTACACTCGTGCACCTTGTTTCCTCCCTGCAGAATCGAGCCCTCAGCAGCAGGGATGACTCTGCTATGCTTGTGAGGGTGATAAGGGTGTGGACTGTGGGGCTTTGGGGTCCCTATGCTGCCCCACACCTGGATTGGAGTGGCCCATTAAGATGTCCGATCTAGTCTAGGGATTCTGTTCAGCCCAGAAATATCGCAGGCGCAGTGGTACTGATGTGTAGTGATATGCACTGGGTTAGGTATCGATGGAAGAAAGCAGGAGGTTGCAACACGTGGGCTGGATGAGGTAGGGTCACAGTGTCTCTTTTAGGATCAACTTTGTCGTAAATCTTGCTCTCATCAAAGGGCAACACTGTACAGTGCGTCCTCCATATGTATGGAGGTTCCATTCCAGGAACTCCCATGTAAAACAAAAATGTGCATGTTCCGTCCCATTACCGTCAGTGGATGTAATGTGCGTGCGCTTGTGCCGGCAAGCGCTGCGCAGCCATTGGCAATAACAGAACGCGAGACTTTGTGTGGCTTCTCATTCGTGTTGCAGAGGTGCCAGCAGAGGGCACACTGTAGCGCGAAGTGCAGGCTAAGAGGGGACAGCAAGTCCCTCCGGGATATTTCCCTAAAGAGCTGTGATACTTCTGTGTTCTTGGCCGTGCTCTCCTCGATGCTGAAAAGAAAGAGAACAGTCTGTCCATCAGGTTCCGTTCAAACCCGGTTCGCAAGCTGGCTCTTTTCTCCCAAGGGAGCGGTGACCCTGCAAACCAAGACAAGTAAAATAAACTTGGCAGCTAATCTAATTGATTCCAGTGGGCACCCTTTTCATTTATGAAGTTCTTGCAATATCGACCCGTCTCTGTGTCTCTGTTTGTCTGTCTTTTACTCCGGTTTCACGCGGGTTTTGTTTTTTTGCATACATGTTCCTTGTCATCTCACAAAATCGAGAAAGCAGAACCAAAAACGGTCTGTGTTGGCAAATTACCCATTTTCTTTATCCCACCACAGTGGAGGTTCTGTGACTTCCACAGTACCAACTGGGTCCACAGGCAGGTGTTCCTCCTTCCCCTGTCTGGGGTAGGTTGTCAAAACTCTGCCAGAACCAGTCCCAGAACTCACAGCTGGAGCCAGCCCTGCTAGGTCTGTGTGGGGCTGCTCATCCTTCAGTCGTCTCCCAATCTAATCTCAGCCACAGCACCATGCTTTGTTTTTGCCTCCATCTACACTCACAAACAAGAACACAAAATACACACACAGAGGCAAGTCCTCTTTTGTTTCCGGAGCAGCTGGCAAACTCGATCCTGCAAGGTCTCTACAGCACCTCTGAACACAAGGTAAGCAATTACCCCTAGCGGGTCCCCTCCCAAAAACCCATAAAAAATTCCAAAGTCCTACTAACTCACTCCCGTCCCTCGCACATGTTTCTGTCCCCAGGGCTGCCGTGTGATGCGTGTGTTTTGTTTTAACCTCCCTTTCTTTCTTCTGCAGTTCCGCTTGCGCGCTGTGTGTGTGTACTAAGCTCTCTCCCCGTCGGTCTTCGTTCGCTGGTGTGTTCTCTTCCCCTTCCGTGCCTATGTGTTGCAGCTGTGTCCCATCTTGCCAGAAGCTTCCGGCATCCGCCACGCTCTCGTTTTTTCACGCCGGCTCCCAAGCGGAGCCTCCTCGCTCAGGGAGGGGGGAAACGGGCATGTTCGTTTAACCCGTTCACCCTTCCTCAGTTGTTAGCTGCTCCTCAGTGGCTCGGCAGTTGCCCCTTCGGTACACCAACTCATGGGTAAGGAAGCCGTTCCGGATGTTGTGGGGAAGACATGGTGCCACGGGATTCAGCAGTGGTGTGAATTATGGTGCGAGAGGGGCAGCCGTAGTTTCCGAGGTTCTGTTGGAGGTGGGACCTGGTAAGGGAATCGTGAGAGCACCCTTCTTACAAGCACCAGTGGCCTTGGCAATAAGGAGGCCCACATCATTTTCCATACGCTGCCTCAGTAAGCTGTGTGCAACCACACTGCACACGTGGAAAGGGCGGCTTTCGCTGCGGTGCAGCAACAGCTAAGATTTCCATGGGAGGAAACTGGGCTGTGAAAGAAGCCTTGCAAATAAGTCTACTAGCCAGTCTGAGAAAAGTTAGCAACCCACCTGCTTTTCAGTGACCTAGAGAGAGCAGGAGAAAAAAAAAGTAACAGTTTGGAGGGGGATTTTTTTGAAATTCCCATCTGGTCACCAGGAGAACAGTTTCCTCACCACAGGTGACCAAGCAAGAGGTGTCACTGGCAGAGGTCATCGGTGCCATGAATCCCCTTAGTGGGAAACCAGCACCTAACCATTGAAATTGGGTCTGGCTAATCCAGATGCCTCCTACTGCCTGCCAGCTGTGAAGGATGTTCCCAACTGCTGTTCCCTTTACTCTCTCCTGAGAGATCTGAAGATCCAAATCGAGGCTCCAGTTTTTAACCCCTTCTTCCCATGCTGTAATCCCAAGGAAGGGAGCGTATCCCAGTGACTAGAGCACCCGACTTTGCTCACAGAAAGTTTATCCTCACACCACATCCATTTCCCCGGGCGTTTCCTGTTAAGATTAGGGGAAACTCCTAGGTCCAAAATACTTATAAATGACCTTTGGTAAGAGTTAGACCAGCCGCCTCTTTCTGAAGGTGTTGGACTACAACTCCCACCGTCCTCAGCCAATCTGCGCTGTGGGTGGTGGGAGTTGTAGTCCAGTGATCTGGGAGAGAAACCTGGTTTAGGCAACGTTACAGCATTGGAGTCAGAGTTAGTGTGCAAACCCCATATCCTGCGTTTTAAGATCAGTGGGGCCACAGGGGAGGGTCAGCTTCATTGCTTGCGTCATGATTTTTAAAATCCCTTCCCGTGCTTCAGCATCCTGTAAAAGCCGCTTTCATCGGCGTCTCTCTTTCTGTGTTCCTGCAGATCCCCGATCCCGGTCAATTAACCAGAAAACGGCTCAGACCAGCCAGCGTCATCTCTAGCCAAACTTCTTCCGCAACTTCATAGGAGGGAAAAACAACTGGGAAATTCAAACCCAAGCAAGAAACGTTTTTGCACTTTATTTTTTTTTTAAATCCATCTCTCCTCAAGGGATCAGCTGGGATCCAGCCCTGCAGAAACAGTCCCTACCTGGTCTGCTTAATTTGCCCGGCCTCTATAATCTTCTGGGATTTCATGTCTCCTGCCCATGGGTTATATTGAAGCTGTGAAAATGAGCCAAAGTAGCTGCAAATCTTAGATTGTGGTAATGCATCACGTTTCAAACGAGCCACTGTAAGAGGAGTGAGGTGGGGAAAAGGATTATATTCCATGTACTTGAGACTCTTCCACAAGAAAGCGCTTTCAACAGCATACCTCTTTCCTTCTTCTGGATTTGCACCAGACGGAGAGGATCGGCCTGGGAATCTTTGGCCGGCTGTGCTGCAAAGACCTGCCGCTGGGTGGCAGCACAAGACCAGAAAGGCAGTTGGTGCTTCGGGAGGATAACTTCTGGGAAGGAACCACTGGAATTTCTTCTTTTTAGAAACAAGGAAATGCCACTTGCTATTTGTTTGTTTGTTTGTTTTGCCTGGAGGCCAAAAGACCAAAGAACAGTTGCAGATAGTTTTTTTTTGGGGTGGGGACCAGGGTTGGGAGCTGCGGGGTCTTGTAATCATTCCCCCCCCCGTGTCCACTGAAAATTGGAAACTGTTTGGAAGAGCGGTGCAAAAACTTTATTCTCTCAAGATTGCCTTGAAATTGAAGAGCTGACAAAAACGTTGTCCTCATATGTGTGTTTTTTGCCTTTTTTTGGTTTGTTTAAGTTGTGCTAACCTAGTGGATGTTGTAGCTCATCCTAAGAGCCATCGGAAAGCAGGAATTTTTTTCTTCCTTGCCATTCCAGTGGCAGCATGAAGCTGAAGTTTAGGAAGGGCAAGAATATTCTTATTTGTTTCCTGGCTGAAAAAATGGGATTCCTAACAATTGGGAAGCCCTGCCAGGAAGAATTATAGGGCAGCAAGACTGACGCACCGTTTTCTCTCAGTATTCAAATCTCTCAAAGGGCTGCAGAGGGTTATTTTTCTGCACAGGGAAATATGTGGCCTTTTTTCTGCAAAAAAAAAACCAAAACATTTTCTATGCAGAAAAGGCATTTTCTTTTTTCCTACAAGAAATGTTGTTTTCTGCACAGAAAACACATTTTCTCACAAAAAAACAAACAAACAAACCCGCATGTTTTCTATGCAGGAAACATTTTTTTTATTAGGTCTAAAAAAACCTTGCCTGTTACTCCACACAAGAAAAACCCTTTGGAGCACTTCAGGAGACTTGAATACAGGGAGAAAATTGCCTAGAAACATCCATTTTCTCCCACAGCTGTGAGGAAACTACAGTGGTTATTCATGTTTGCATGCCATCAGCCTCCTGGTTAACCTTTTGGGGTTCAGTTGAGCTCCATTGAAGAGATGTTTGGGATTTTTTAAAAAAACTTTTCAAGACAGTAGGTAGTTTTCTCCTTTAAAAAAAACCTGTGTATTTTAGAGCATTCTACTCAGGGAAAGTCCGGCTCATACCCAAAAGCCCTGCTTTGCACTGGTGCATTTCTGCATTTCTCCGTAGGGCCCTTTGCTCAGAAATTTGCAAGCAGAGATTATTTTTCTGGGGTCCCTAAGCTACGCCCACACGGAATGACTGCCGCCTGTCAGCCCAGGGTCTTGAGAATGGGATGGGGATCCCTGTCCTTTGTGGGATGGGGGGCTTGGCCAGTCCCCTTTTCCCCTTGCTACTGGGGCCTTTCCAGGCAGTCAGATCCGGGGAAACGCCAATGTAAAGAGATGGCCTCATCTGGATGTTGCAAACACAGCTTGGAAATTCCTGGTTTATTGGATGACTGCTTCCCAAATCCCCCACCCAGCTGTCTAAAAGACCAAGAATTTTGCAAGCTGGACTTGTGGCCACAATGCAGGCTTTCTCTCCAAAGGACATAAAGTGTTTCTGAGGAATTCTGGGATGCAGAGCAACTGTTTCAGGGGGCTTGACAGATTCTTGGACTACAGTTACCATTAAATGCCTGCTGCTGGCCACATTCTGGGACTTGCTGTCCCCTGCCAAAGGAACTTTTTCAAGCTCTGTTTGCTGCCATGGTGCAGGCTTTTCTCTACGAGTATCAGCTTGTGACTGATCATGCGATTGTGGCTGTCAGAATCAAGGAGCGACAGGGGCCCGCGTTGCCTCTCCGGCACGGCCAGGCAGCTAAATTCACCGTCCTTTGTCCCCGTTGCCACCTTGTGCCGGATCCTGGCTGACGGGTCAAATACGTGACTAGGAGTGTGATGTAGTTCTGCCATTTTGATGCCTTCTGTGATGCTACACATGTGTAAATGTTCTAGCAACAGTCTCGATGACACGTGTGTGTGTGTGTGTGTGTGTGAATTTGCGTGTGTGCATATGGGGGAGCTATGTGTTGGACGGAGCTGTACAAAAGTGCTAAATAAACATGCGGCTGGTGAGAAGGCGGGTCAGTGCCTCTTTGTTTTCCTTCCTCTATTACATCCTCCAGCGCTGGCGTTTAAAGACTCTCTATGCCTTGCTTAGAATGGTGTCAGGATCCCAGGGGGTTCTCTGTTTCGGAGACAGGACGAGGTGGGGAGGTGGTTTCGATGGAAACAAGTGCGTTTCTGCAAGGGCAGTTCCACTCACAGGCAGACAACCGCGAAGGGGCTGGGGATTTGGTTGCAGTGCTTGTGCACAACCTTCTAATTTAGAGGCGGTCTACCTTGGAATACTGTTCTCCACAGGGAGGGAACAAGGATGGGAAGGCATTTCCTAAGGTTATCATATTTGGCCGTTGTAGGAGACATGATGCTGTGTCCTTCCTCCGTGCCTTTTAAATTCTGAAATAAGTGTGTTTATTCTAGCCAGCTCTTGCCCTTGGCAACTCCGTCCGTCCGTCCGTCCGTCCTTCCTTCCTTCCTTCCTTCCTTCCTTCTTTCCTTCCTTCGACTGGAATCCTCACCCCCAAGGCACTGAACCACCTACCCCTGCATCTTCTGATGCAAAGTCCCCTCTTTTTTCTCTCCTCCAGTCAAATACATTCCCAGGCAGCTGATGCCATCCAACAGGGTGAGTTCATGCCAGAAGGAATCGCTCCCCCATCTGTAAAATCCGTCCTCTATTCGGCCTCTCTTGTGCTGTACAAACCAAGCCCATCTGCAGGCTGCTCCGTGCTCCGTGGAACAATAGCGTGTCCGGAAGTGCGTGCAGAAATGAAAATTGGGGGTGACTCTTTGAAAAGGATGAAACTCTAAAGCCCCTCCAAAAATCCGCCAAAATAATTTGGCAGAATCTTCTCTTTTCTCCCTCAGATTAGACGAGACAGAAATGGAAATGAAAGAGCTATTTTTGGGCCCAACTCCACAGACCTCCATCCCTTTCAGGAAGCTCCCGCCCTTGTTTGCCCCCTTGGCACAAAAGCCAGAGAAGCTGGCAAGGGAGAGGCAGGCCAGCCGGCCGCACGTGCCCAGAGGCAGGGTCTCCCTTGAGCTCAGGATGGGAACTGCGCATTTTGCTGCCATCTATCCATTGCTCAGCCTGTCCCTTCCCGGACCCCCAGGGATAAGAGAGACAGGGCTCCATTGCCAAAAGGGAAATAACTCTCCTCCCAAATCCAAAGACGACTTGGGAGCGCCTATTAATAGTCTGGGCAGAGTCGGGCAGCTGGAGGGAAAGCCAAGGAAATGCGAAGGAGAAACAGACAGATCTTTCTCTCTGTTTCTCAAAAGGCAGGCTTAGAAGGGGAAAAGAAAAGCCCAGTCAGATGAGAATCTCGCTCTCGCCTTTATCTGCCCAGTTTGTCTCAGGGTGTTCTTGCACCCGTGTAAAGGGCAGGAAGTTCAGCAGGTGGTGAGGCAGTTTAAAATAAACTCTCTTCCCCTCCCTTCTGTCACTTGCATCATACCAAAGCAAGGAGTCTTCCGAAGGCTGTATCTGTATCTGTCTTGCTGTTGGCCTTAAAAAGACTCGCCACCACAAATCTGCTAGCCTTAAAAGTCTTTTGGAGGGGGTCCCTCTGCCTGGGACCCCCTCCTGAATTGTCAAGGAGCTGCCCAGGGTAGCTGAGCCCTGTCTCAAAAATAGATTTGGCCCCTTGTGTAGTGCCTTTGAAGTTGAGTCTAAAAACCCGGAGGGAATTCACCATCGTTGCCCATAACGTCAGAGCCCTCAGCCCCTATGCTGGTGTTAGTACTGTTATTACAATTATTATTGCCATTGTTCTTGCTATTTATTATCCTTATTGTGGTTTTGGAGTTACGTCTTTGTAAATACAGGCATCCCCCCACATTCTGACCGCTCGTTTTGCGACGTTCTGCTCTTTCGAGTGTAAATCATGGACGTGTGCTGTTTCTTCAAGGCAGGTCCAGTCTTTAGTCAGTTCTTGTCCTCTCGCCTTCTTCCTATAGGGAACATGAGGGAATTACGGAGGCTCGCTTGGCACAGAACAAGCACATCGCGGGTTGCGTCTGCACCTTGGTACGGTTTTCAAACTGAGAAATGTGTCACAGTGTTGAGAGAGGTGCGAAAACCGACCAAGGTAACTTGGGTTCCTCTGTGCACTTTCCCCTGGGAACATCCGAATCTTTTGAAAGCGTTCGGCCCAGACAAAAGCTATGAAAAGCCCAAAGCTGAGAACTGAGATGAAGAAAGAGCGCATGTTCCTCATGGCCTTCTCATTTTCCTTCCTTTTCCAGGCCACCCACCGAGGTGACAAACCCTACCGAGGTAGAGACCGCCAACCGCTGGCAAGGCATCTCTGTGAACCGCGCCTCACCGACGCCGCCGGAGTCCCTGGCCACCGTCAAATCGCTGATCAAATCCTTCGACTTGGGGTGCCCAGGTAACCCCAGAGGGCCCCAGGTTGGGGGTGCGGCTCCAGCTCCCTGCTGCTTCTACAGAATGCCTTTTTAATTCTCTTTCTTTCCCTTTTTGACCTCAGTTTTCATATCCGGAGAGGTACAAAGCACTAGTGGCGTCACTGGGGGCCTGCTTAGGAGCCAGTACCCCAGCTGAGTGTGTTGTAGTGGTCTGAGTATGGCGCTAGGCCACTAAGAGACCAGGGTTCCAATCCCTGCTCATCCCACTCTCTCAGCCTCAGAGGAAGGCCTCCTCCAAATAAATCTTGCCAACAAAACCCTAGGAGAGATCGTCATATGTTGACTTGAAGTTTTTTGCAGTGGTTTGAATACTGAACAAGGACTGCAGGTGTTCGGGGTTCAAATCCTCTCCCAACCACAGAAACGCTCTGGGTAGCATTGGGCGAGCTACGTTCTCTCAGCCTCAGAGGAGGAACTGATGTGAAGAGGGTTGCCTTAAAGCCACCAGAAGCTGGAAATGATTTGAAGGCCCACAATAACAATATTCACAGCAGTGGGGGGTCCTGTGGGCATCGCACATTCTCACCCACCAGGGTCAAAAGTGTCCTCTATGTTCTCTGCTGTCTCTTTTAACCAGCCCCCTCCCACACAAATTGATCCTCCATTTCCTGCTTCTCTCAGGCACTGGAGGCGGGCAGAGCATCCCAGTCCACAAGGCCGCCCGAAGCCCCCTGAGCGGCATCCCGACCCGGACCGCTCCCGCAGCTGCCGTCTCACCCATCCAGGTACCAGAAAGCGATCCTCCTTCTACCCTCCTTTCCTTTGTGGAAGGCAGGGGTCTTTGTGGGGATGAGAAGTTGTGGATGAAGGTGATGGGGAGTCTTTTTATGGAAGGAGTGAGAAAGGGGTTTGAAATCACGTCCCAGCAACTGCTTGGACAGGGAAGCGGGTCTGTTTAGCTTGGGAAGATTTCTTTCTGTTGTTGTGTCTTTTCCTCGAGAGATCAAATATGCCGGTAGATCAAAGCCTTTGGCTGAGGGGAACGAAGCACCTTTGACTTCACCGGAATTTAGCGGAGGTTGTCAGATCCGTTAGAAAATAATAACAATAAGAATCCCGTTTTAATCTCTTTCTCCTACCCTGCCTTCCGCCCCTCTTGAGAGGGCTAATAAAATAAACAGTCCATGAAGCGAGGGAGAGCGGGAGTGTGAGAAAGAGAGAGGCAAAGGAGGGTGTGCAGCTGAAATGTTTGGGGTGGGTGTGTCCAGAGAGAACTGCAGTGTTTCCCTATCACTGTGGGAAGAAGATCATGCCAAAAGGTTTCTTCTGGGCTTCCCCCACTTACCTGACAGGTTAAGGACTAGAGCGCTGTTGGAAAATGGAATTGGTTGAAAAGCGCAGCTCATGTCCTGTACTGTAGGAAGCGCGAGGGACTTGCGGAGGTTTGCTGGGACAGACTGTGCACACGTTTGCTTCTTGCAAAGTCTGTCAGCCGGCTCAGTGCCTTTTCCCCCCTCCTCAGCTCACTTTGCAAGCAAAGCGCGTGTGAGAGGGTTCTAAGTGAGCCTCCACAGGCAAGAAGAACCGTTGAAAGATCAGGACCCCCACAGAGTTAATGGAACTTGTCTTTAATTTGGAAGCATCAAAAGAGCAAGAGATCAGATAACAGGGCGTCAAAAGTTGGGAGCTTCCTATACTCATCCTTCCCCCCAAATCAGGGCTTGAGGCGGCCTGTAAATTAACAACAAATGCAGTATAGTCAGGACACACGAAAAGCCAGCCTTAAAATGGATTCAGGCTTTAGATGGGATTAAGAGACATTTTAAAAGAATTAAAAATTATGTTAAAAGCAGGGGGAAAACAGTCCAACTGAAAACAGTTCAGAACCCTGTTGAGGTTATTTTTTAATAATTAATTGAGGTCACTTCTAGAAGTCACTTCCCGTTGTTTTAAAAAAGACACCTCTTGAGCATCAGATCAGCTGGGGGGGGTCAAATACATGGCAAAAATAGGCCCCCACATGCCCTAGAGGCAGAACCCCACTGAGCCATGAAAAATGCTTAGTGGCCCATGGAGTCAGCCTCTCTCTCTCTCTGGCCTACCTCACAGAGTTGTTGTGAGGGTAAAGCGGGGAGGAGAGCTGTCTTTTGCTTATTGGAGAAAAGGCAGGATTTAAATATCACAAATAGATACATTAATAAGGTTTAAATATGGTTGCTGTGTATGTAGCCTGCTGAGTTCTGTTTAAAAAAGAAAAAGACTTCTCTCTCCCACTTTCTTCCATTTTATGCTTTGCAGAGACATTCAACCTTCAGCAGTTCCAAGCCCCCCGGGAAAACGTTCTCCAAGCACTCTGATCTGCCAGAACTCCCATTAACAGGTAAGTTGCTGTTAAATGCAAGAAATGACAGCATCAACAGCAGTAATAACCTGTATTATAAATGTGGTTTTTAACCCCTCCATTCATATGGAAATCATAGAGTGGGTCAGTCTGAGCCTAGAGAGGTGTGGGAAGGGCACGGCTAACCCCCCACAAAGACCCTGATTGGTTCACGGTCCTTTAAAATGCTCTGCTTGCTCCCTCCAGGGTCACTCGGGGTTGGGCACGTGGGTATTCACTGCTAGAAGAGCCAGCGTGGTTTCCTTTTTTCCTCCTTGCACTGAGTAGCTGTTGCGGGCTACCTTTTCACACTCTGTCATGGGCAAGGGAATGAATTACAGTTGGCCCGCTGCATCCACAGGATTTGCATCCACGGATTCAATCAACCACAGCTTGAAAACATTTTTAAAAAAATCCAAAAAGCAAACCTTGATTTTGCCGCACACTGAGCACTACCCTGACGTGTAGGCATACCCGGCTGTAGCCCCCCTCCCACCGTTTCACCACCTCTCTGGCGCCTGTTTGTGTTGTTCGCTATTTTATATAACAGACCCTATTTTTGTGTGCTACTGTATCCAGTCGGACTTAAGGATCCACAGATTTTGGTATCCATGGGGGGGTCCTTGAACCAAACCCCAGTGGATACCGAGGGCCCTCTGTACCTTTTGAAAAGTAACTTCCCAAGCTCTGAGCCAGAGCTTGTATCAGTATGAGGAGCTCTACCTTCCGCAGTGTAAATCTGCGTAGCTTTCCAGATCAGCGCCGCGCTCTTAGCGAGGACCAGCATTAACATCTCTTGGGGGCCGTTTTGCACTCGCTGGTATCACGTCCTCCGGAACCAGGAGAGGACGGAGCGGTGCCCGCGTGCTTTGCCCGTGCTGACGCAAACCTTCCCTTGGACCGTGCTAACGTCCCCTTGCTTGGCATCGTGAGCTCAGCCGTTGGCTCGCCTTGGAGAAGGGAAACCCCGAACCGCTCACTGAAGCCTCCCGGTCGACTCGTTTCTGCCATCCGACTCAACCCTGGATACGGACCAAAGAGTGTCGTGGGAACAGTTTAGGGGCCCTGCACTCTTTCATCTATTTTTGGCACCATTAACGATCCCGGGCTCAAGGCCCTTCCGGCTTCCCTGGTTCTCAGGAAATGGATTTGTTTCCATCAGTGTTCTCACCCCCACCCGTTTATCCCGATCTCTTCAGAGTTCAAAACAAGCGTGCGTATACAAGCAACAGCATTACCTGTTAACACATTACTTCTTGAGGTAGCAGCAACCAAGAAAGCTAGCTGCTGCAGGAATTTTGTAACACTAGAAAAAAATGGATATTAAACCATGATAATTGGGGGAGAGAAATGAATGTAATTCATTATTTTCCATATGGTGTTTTAAAGGGCCTTTGGTGAATGGAGGAGAGTGTTCTGTTTTTAAATAGTTTTAATTTATCGATGGATTGATTGATTGCCCTATCAGTCAATTAATTAAAATAGCTCATTAGTAATGCTTGCTAGATCTGTGGACCATAATAAAGAACTATATTATACATTAGTAATACATTACTAGTGCCTTACCCTCTGGCAATAAGAACATTAAGGCTAACCATAGGCTGCTGTAGATCTTACAAGAGGGCAGTGGCATAAGCTTTCAGAGACTTAAGTCTACTTCATCAGATGTTTGTGCTACCAATTCTTTCTCTCAGTTACTCTCAAACGTGCCACAAGATACTTCTGCATACAGTCAGCCCTTGGTATCCTCTGGCGTTTGGCTCCAGAGCCCTCCGAGGATACCAAAATCCATGGATCCTTCCATTATATACCAGGTGAGAAGATGAATAGGCAGCATGGTAGCTATATTTGAATATTTGAAGGGATGACATCTAGGAAATGGAGCAAGCCCGTTTTCTGCTCCTCCTGAGACTAGGGCATGGAGCAGTGGATCCAAACAACAGGAAAAGAGACTGCACCTAAACCTTTGGAAGAACTTCCTGACAGTCAGAGCAGTTTGACAGTGGTAAACACTGGTGTCTGTGGTGGGCTCTCCTTTTTTGGAGGTTTTTAAACAGAGGCTGGATGGTCATCTCTTGGGAGCGCTTAGGTTTTGTCTTCCTGCATGGCTGAAGGGGGTTGGACCGGATGGGTCTTTGGGTCTCTTTCAACTCTTATGATTCTGTGAACATGGGGCTTCCTGCTTGCAAAGCATCCCCCTGCATCCTTAGAGTTATGTGGGTCATCCAGTCTCCATTACCCGTAAAGCTCATTTTTTCCTGCCTGTTTGCTGTTTCCATTTCGCAAGAGCCTGTCTTTGGGAAGTGCCAAGCATGTATCCGCCCTCACTCTTGGGGCATAGATGCCTTTTCTCTCCCATGGATTTGTCACCCCTGTTGTTGCCGTGGACCAATTTTGCTGGATTCATCACCACTATTGTTGAGGTGGAATGAAGGTCTTTTTTTACACTGCCGTGCCCAGGAGAACATTTCTGGATGCCACCACTTCCTTGAGTTCCTTCCTCAGTAACGCTATAACATTCTCTCTCAAACGTCTCTTTCGCCACTCGTTTGGAGACCCGGGCTTGGAAGATGTTAGTCATCTGATCGCCCAGGCCGTAAGTTGGGGGTGACCTCCCCCCGTTCCATTCCACCGCTGTGCTTTTCACACTCAGGGCCTGTCAGTTTCTTTGAAAGGGACACAGTGGCTAACAGGGATTCTTCTGGAATCTAACAGACAGCTGCTTGCCCTTGTCTGAAGGCATTTGGATCCTGTGTCAGTTAGCATCAGACACAGACAAAAAATATTTGCCTCCTACTGAGTCAGGGGTGCCAGCCCATCTCTATCAGGGCGTATCTGCACTCACGCAGTTATAGCGGTTTTGATCCAAATGCTTTAATTCCCATGGCTTCGTCCCGTGGAATGCCGGGATTTGGATTTGTAGTTTGGGGAGTGACATAGAATTCCTTGCCAGAAAGCTCTGTGAATGAGACTTCCGAGGCCAAGACCCCGTCGTCAGCCGCCCTGCTCAGGTCTTGCAGATTCAGCCGTGGCTGCCTTGACCGGGTCTCTGCATCCGTGAGGCCGTCTCCCTCTTTCCTTATGCCTTCTGCTTGACCAAGCACACTTGTCTTTTCTGGTGAGTCACGTCTTCTCACGAGAACAGTGTCTATGTCAAGGGAAGTGGTGGCACCACTCTGTTCTGCTTTGGTCAGGAATAATCCTGGGTCCAGTTCTGGGCGTCACAGTCCAGGAAGGACGTGGACAAGCTGGAAGGTGTCCAGAGGAGGGCAACCAAAATGCCTACGGCATTAGTCTCTTAAAAGCTCAGTTTTCTCAGCAGCCAGGTTGGTTGCCAAAAGCTGGCTTGGCAGAATTTTTTTTGCAAATCTTGGTAAACGACAACAGAAAATAATCTGAAACAAACCTCTCATCCATCTCAGGTTAGATTGGCAAATTACTTAGATTGGCCATTACTTCAACTACCTTTGAATTTTGCAGATGGTGATACATTGGCTTTTTCTTCTTCAATGAACTGAGACAAAATTCTCACCCCTCACTATTTCTCACATCTTTTGTTGTTGTTTGAGACAACATCAACTTTGGGTACTATCTGAATGAGAGAGCTCCAAGTACCCTGCCATCACTGTCCTTGCAGACTTAGGGCAGCCACGGCTTCCTTGATGGTGAGACGAACCTATCAGGGGTTTTCTGGGGCTGAGAGTGTGTCACACACCGAAGGTCACCCACTGGGTTCCCATGGCTGAGTGGGAATCGAGCCCATAATTTCATTTATATCTGTGGTAATAAATCCTATTGGGGATCTAAATGAGATTATAGGGCAGGATGAATTGTGTCTCTCTGTGCCTAAATACCCTAAAGGCACCGGGTCCTGCCTGATCTTGGAAGCTAAGCAGGGTCAGCTCTGGTTAGTACTTGGAAGGGAGACTGCTGATGAGTACCACGTGTTGTAGGTTTGTTTCAGGCAAAACCACTTCTGAGTCTTCCTTGCCTAAGAAAACCCTGTGAAATTCATGGGGGTTGCCTTAAGCCAACAGGCAACTTGAAGATGCACACACATGTGCGCACACACACACATTGTTGTGTAAAAATTTATCATGTTGCATAAAATTTACAGCTGATTACAACGCTTCTTAATTCCCACACCTGACAGCCACATTTTTCCATTTTCTTAAAAAAGATCCCTCATTTTAAATATGCGTAAATGCTTCCTGCTAGGGATGGGAACACAAGTGATGGTGTGTTTTTCGAGACTGGAGTGGGAATTGCTAAAAGGGGCATTTACTGTCCATTACCTTAATTGAGCAGCTAGAGAAACTCTTCTACCAGAAGAGGAGAATGCAAGCGAGAGGGAGAGAGACCGCAAGAGTCTCTTACGCCCTTGGAGTAAATATTCTGCATGGGTCTGGGCCAGAGACGTCTCAGGAGAAGGCCTGTTTACTGGAACACAAAACCACCACCAAGAGGTGGCATTGGCCAGCCTTTTGCTAACTTCACCAATTCTTCCGGCACGCTGTTGTTGATTATTTACATATTACTTACTCTAAACCATTGGTGGGCAAATGTGGCCCATAGAAACATTTTGAGGCCCACAGGGTAAAAAAAATGTTTTAGTTTTGCCAAATACCCTCTCAGAGTCATGGGGGCATTTGTGGTGGGGAGCTTACTGGCTTACAAGAGAGGCCTTTTTTTAAAAAAAATGGGAAGTGACTTCTTCCTATTGAGTCGCAGAAGAAGCACTGAATGAACTTAATTCCAAGAAGGGAGTTTTTCCAGAATGTAGAATTCTAGAGTGAGTGCATTAAATCCAGGAGTCAAATTCTGTTAACATAGATTTTTTTTTTAAGCAGAGAGAGAGAGAGAAAGAGAGAGAAGGAGGGTGGATGGATGGATGGATGAACAGAAAGATAAGATAGGTAGCCCCCACCTTTTGACTCCCTGTTATCTCACAACTTGCTCTTTTGACATTTCCAAATTAAGAACAAGTTCCATTAATTTGACTGGGGTTCTGTTCTTCCATTGGTTTTTCTTGCCTATGGAAGCTCATTTTGAACTGGTTATGGGCATGTACGGCTTTGCAAAGTGAGCTCATAGTGGGGAAAAAGGTGCCAAGCCAGCTGAGAGACTTTGCAAGCAGCAAACGCGCCTGTGCGGTTGGTCCCAAGTGAGCGTCCGTAAGTCCTTCATGTTCCCTACGATATAGTCCATGGGTTCAGCTTTTCAACCCGTTTTGTTTTCTGACAGTGCTCAGGTCATAAACTCATAAACTTTAACAACAGAGGGAAGTTTGTAGGGAATTACAAGAAGCCGTGAGATGCACAAATTCATCCATCTATATACGCACGCACACATACATATAATCAGGTTTTGCACAAAATAACATTAGCTCTGACTAACATTTCTAACATAAACATAAGCTAAAATTAAACACTAAATAAAATGCTGAGACACTAAACTAAAAAAAAAGAACCCACTAAACACTAACTCACTAGAACGCTAACTAGTAACTAAAATAAGCAACTGACTGTGAACGCTAACATGGCAATACACAAAAGGACCCTGATTGTCCCTCTGCCATCAAATTGGTCCATTTTGGGGGATCACACACTTACCAGCTTTCCTGTCTCTTCCTACCTCACCCCCCCACTGCCTCCCTCCCACCACAGAGCTGCTGAAAGAGAGAGACGAGGAGGACCTGAAGCCGGACCCCTTCCTCCGCAAAAGCCCTTCGCTGGAGTCACTGAGCAAGCCCCCCGCTGTGACGTTCGGCGGCAGGATGCTGACTTCCACCCCGAGTGGCTTAAGACCCCCCAGCAAGCTCAGGTAAGTCGTTCAGAAACGGTGGCGGTGAATCTCACCTCAGCCTGTCCGCTCTAGGTGTCTGGGAAGGCGGGCTGTGGGTACAGGGTTCAGCACTTCTTGAAAGGGATCTGTGTGTTAACAGATCACAAGCTGAACAGCCAGCCGTGTGCTGCAGCACAGAAGCGGGTGGTCCAGTGAGTCTAGCAGGGTTGAGAGCTCAAAACCAACCTTAGCAAGAGCTGTTCTCTCTCCCTCACTCCTGTTGCCCGGTTTTAGCGTGGAGAGGAAAGACCCACTGGCTGCTTTGGCGAGGGAGTATGGCGGTTCAAAGAGGAATGCGCTGCTGAAGTGGTGTCAGAAGAAAACAGAAGGTTATCCAGTAAGTAGACAGTCACCGTTCCCTTTCTCTTTTTGGCAAAAGATGCTCTTTTCTTGTCAAGGTTGTTGACAAGGCTGTTGGCTGTTTTCATGTGGCTTGGCCAGCCACCGTGTGGTCTTTTGGAATTCTTCAAAATTGTCATGTGCAAACCTGTCTCAGCAAGTAGGCCATGGCTTCTTAACCAACCACAGAGTGCCCTTCTGAACTCATGGTTTGTTTGCTAACAGACTCTGGCTTGTTTAAACCATGATTTGTTGTGATGCCTGCGCTATCAGATATGACTTGTCTCTGGCTTATTTTCCAGCTGCTCTCTCATCCCAAAACAAGTGCGGAGAAAGAGAGCAGGAGAGGACAAGACCAGACGCAATCTCAAAATGGGGAGAGAAGCCACACAGTTTGGATATTGGTTGTCCAGTTCATAGCTTTAGAAAGGAAACCATGGTTAGACAAGCCATGGTTCTGCATGACCTGCAAAACTGCTCAGCACTATGCTAGTTAAATGGCACCTGTTAATGTCTTCTGTACATATAAGTATATGTATAAGAGCAAGAGATTTTCTCCTCTGGAGTCTGGTTTCTTTTGTCTCTGTAGGGTAGTTTTCTTCCGTCTTCATTCTTCAAGGCATTCAAGTAATGCACGTTTCTCTAAAGAAAATTCTGAATGACTCAATAAATTGGCCCCTTCCTTTATGCTCTTTGTGGGTTGGCTGCCTGTTGTGTTTGTTTTCTTTTGAAGGGCTTTTTTGTACCGTTACATATTCCAAAAATTCCACAGCGCTTGGGTGGGGATGTATTTAAAGCCATTGTTTCTTTTATGCCTGCCTGTGATGTAGTAGCCAATTTTGAAGTGGGGACTGCCACCGTGACCATCCCCAAAGCCACACAGTCCAAGGTGAGTCCACAAACGCGAGACACCGTGTTGATCCGTAGCAGCAAACCAATTCTAGCTATTTCCGTTGCCACCGAAAGTGGGTCTTTTATAAAACCAGCGGCTCTTAATGGTCTGTGCAAACCACTCTCACAGATTACTTTGCATTGCAGAAGGGAGAGTTCACAGCAATATACTATTGCTGGGAAGACTCATCTTTCATCAGCTACCCAGAGAGAACAAGGTAGTCTGAAGGGCTAGCTGCTGCTCCAACTTGTCTCTGTCGTTAAAGTGAGGTGCACAAAAGTGAATGCAGTACTCTAGAGGAGGTCTGACCAAACCACAGTATAGTGGGACTGTTACTTCCCTTGACCTGGAAACTGTTTCTATCCATGCAGGCTAAAATATTATTTGCCTTCTTTGCTGCAGCATCACACTGCTGGCTCATGTTCAACTTCTGACCAACAATAATCCCCAGGTCCTTTTCGCATGCCCAGCTGCTGAGCCACATATCCCCCACCCTGTATCTGTCCCCTTCCATGATGTTCCATTCCAGCGCCTTAAGATTGATGCCTGGTTTCAAAGACAGAGGGCAGACCAGTGTTGAGCACACTTGTTGCTCTGATTACACTGAACTAAGTCTGTGTTTTTACCAATAACAAAACAAGACTCCCCTCCCCTCCCTCCCTCCTCTCCTAAACATCCTCTTGCTTCAAGGGACAGCAGGATCCATTCTGTTTATTTTCGTATTGAATTTTGACTCTCTTGTAGTTTTGGTATTGCTGCAGCCACCAGGCTATCCAAAAATGTCGTCTGTAATTTCAGAGGAAAGTGTGAACCAAGGCTTTTATTTTCTAGCCGTTTCTCTTGCTGGTGTTACTCTCTCCAGAGCAAAAAGCTTGGTTCCTCCAGCAAAATGTTGCACAGGCCAACACACCGGTGTGGGTGTGGGTGTGGGTGTCTGGGTTGGCCAGCCCACCTCTGTGCCAGCGATACCACTGGAACACTCTCTGAAAGTGGTTTCGGCTGAGAAAGGAGAAGTCTAGCGCCACCGTGCCCACTCACCCCCTTTCCCTCTCCTTTCCCTAAACTGGTTTGGACCCTGGGTGCCCGCTCTCCCCACCGTGCCTCAGCCCCCTTCCCACAGACACACACATACATTTCGATATTTGCAATTTTCCCACTTTTGTGGGGGTGCTGCATCTATAACCCTAGCAAACATGGAGGGCCAACTGTATAGCTAACGCTAAAACTAAGCTAAACTAAAACTATAACCCATTACTAAAAATTAATCTGTTACTGTAAACAAAGCCTAACTAATCAACAACTAATGAGGACACAAAAGAACTCTTCCCCCGCCCCCCAAACTGCAGTGGAAATGAAAAACCACTTAATAGAAAGCGTCTTACTCTACCATTACAAATCTATCTAAATTGGACTTACATAGAATTGCTGGTGACCATAACCACCGATTATTACGTAACTAGGCTTCTTATCCCTTATCACATTTTTTAAAAGGCTGATATGCAAAATGAAGGAGGAGGGACTCTAGCTGCCACGCCTGCTGTCACACACACACCGCCGCAGGCTCCGACGCCAGCCCAGGGCCTTCCTCGTGAGCCCATGCGATGCCTCGAACCCTTGACCCGCACCATCCTGCCTGTCTCCTTCGAGCCCGCTGACGCAATGGCACCCGGGATGAGCCAGTGACGCAACGTCTGATGCGTCACGAGGATCCGATCCCGGAGGCGTCTTCACGGAAATGAGGTGGTGGGGTGCCGACAAAGACCCATCTCCTCTTTTTTTCTGAGAAGGCCTCGCGTGCCATGCGGGAAAGTCTCTTGGGTGGACTAATGGTTTCTCCTGGGTCTTTGCTCTGTGGCCGTTTAGTCTCATCAGCCTCATCTTCCTTAATCACATCATTAGCAAAGAAGAGCAGCACCCTCTGAGTGCTCTGACACTCTGTTTATGCTGCAGAAAGGAATATTTTCTTCCAGTGTCACCACCCTCCAAACCCCTCCTAGATCAAGGGGGGTTTTGCACTATACAGTTGTTGTTTTTTGAATAGATTTTATTCATTGATACCCTGCCTTTCTCCCCATAATAGGACTCAAGAGAGCTAACAACTTATTTAAAACAATACAGATTAAAAAACGATGAAAAACATTCATAAAAGCTTAAACATAAGATTTTAAAAAAACAATTTATGAAGTTAAAACTTTAAAAGTATTAAAATCCATTAAAAGATTAAAAAAAGATTTTTTAAAGACCTGAGTCTTCACCATCACAGCATTGGTGAAGTCCCCTGTTGGGTGGTCGAGTGCCGTGATGAACAGTGCCAGGGCACTCGTACTGATCGCTGTGAGCCCTTGTGGAAGTGGCTTGGAATAGAACTGACCCTTGGCTAATCCCTTGAGTAAACATGCCATGACTCATTTGCGCTCCTTTAAGCGGAGAAAGGCTCCTTACCGAAAGCGGCTAAGTCGAGGCCGAGGGAGCAGCCGGACGGGCGAGTTTGGAATCAGATCTTCTCACGTCAGTTGGCCTTTTGTTGGGGCCAGTGCTATTCAGGAGAGGGTCTCTGCCCTCTCTTGGCCTTCTGGGTTTCACAATGATGACATAGATCATGCTTGGAACAGCCCCATCCCCACCCCAAATCTGTATCCCAATCAGTCAGTCTCCTTACAGATCAAGACTGGGATGCAACTGCTTTGCAGATAAACAGAAATAGATTCGGCCCTCCACATTCACTGGTTTAACTTTTGTGGATTTGATTTCTGGGCAGCTCTGATCAGGCCACACAGCTCTTTTAAAAAACTTGCCTCCAGCCCTCCTCCTCCTCCTCCACCAGCAGCCGCTAGCTGGCCAGCTAAAGATGGCTTGCACCCCAATTTCTCAGCATCACAGACCCTCTCCCAATGTCTCCCACCCACAGCCAAGGAAAGAGATGGGCGAGGCAGTGTGCAAGTAGTTATCCCTTTTGATGTGTTGGACTTCAGCTCCCACCAGCCCCAGACAAAGCCCAAGGATCAGAAATTCTGGGAGGGGCATCAAACAGGGGACGGTTGCTCTAACCACCCCACAACACTGCTGGTCAGTGAAATCATTAACAGGGCAGGATAGGTCACGGGTGGAGCCTTTAATCACTCCTGTGTGGGGAGTGTCCTGCTACAACTTGGGTTTTTGTCCTAATCCACTGGGATTTAGGTGGATTGTGTGTCCACAGTGAGCTGGTTTCATAACCAGGAGGAACACCTGAGAAGGTCACCTGGAATTTCCCCATTTTGCTGGAGATCTGCTCTTTCTGGTCCTGTGCAACGGTCCTCCCACGAATCAGTCCTTCACAATCTTTGGCTTTTGGATCTGCCTCTCCTCCCCAAATGGAAAAACACCTCCCAGTCTCATAGAAGAAAAGTACAAGGTTTGCACTTTAAAAGCAAGATGACCCAAGGTTCACCTTTCAGAAGAGAGGTGGGCAACATCTGGCCAAGGGGCTGAATGAGGCTTTCAGGGCCATGTTTGTCCTTCTGGGACTCTCCCCAGTGTAAAATGATACTGAAAAATGATTAAAAATTGACCTTGAATGTCTCCAAATGTCCTCTAGGAGGGATGAGGCCATTTCTGCCATGTTTTGTGTCCACCCACCCAGCCACTTTAAGGCCAAGAGAGACCTTTTAAAAAAACAACAACTTCATGTTAAAAAAGGTTTTCTCTTCATGTTGTGTTTTTAAAAAGGGCCTCTCAAGGTCCTAAAATGGCACAGGCCTCTCCAAAACAGCAGAAATGGTCCCAGAGCCTAGAGGGTGTTAGAAGGCATTTGGCAGGCAGGTTTTCTGTACAGAGAGTGAAGTGCTCCTGAAGGGCTAATGTAGCCCCCGGCCTCCCCTAGTTGCCCACTGGGGTCTCAGTCCCTCCAACATTTTGCAGAGGGCCAGGCAACATCACCGTGAGGTCAAGATGGCAAAAATTGGCCTTGGTTTTTGTCTGTGAAATGTGGGGAGGTATGCAGCAATGAGTTTGATAGCACAGTGGAAGGAAAAGTTTGCCACCCCCAACACAGCCTCCTGTGCCTTCCCGATGCCCACTCTTCTTTAATTGTTGGGGAAATGTGTACCTTTCAAAAATGCACGCTTAGAGACTAAAGTTGCACTCAGATTTCTGGGCTAATTGGGAGTCGGGCTCAGGAAGGGAGCTCGTAATCCAATCCGTATTTAAATCAGGACAAGATTGGTGAAGGAAAAACCAGGAGACAGCAAGATGGAGTTTGACAGTCCCTCACTCCTAGATTTGGGAAACCTGGACTGTTTGATTTGGATTCCAGATCCTAGAATCCTTCCATGCTGGCTGGAGGGAAATGTATCAGCTGTACTCTTGGAATGTTGTCCCATTTTCAAACTCTGGGAATGACGTTGCAACCTCAAGACCTTGAAATGATCTTCCGAATTTGATTCTCTTCTCTTTCCTTTTCCATCCATTTTGTTTTCATTGGCTTTTGAGAAGTGATTGAGGGGCCCATTTTTCTTCCTCGAGACTTCCTGGCTGCCTCCTGTCGCTGCTGTCTCCTTGTCGCTGGTGATTTACTTCTGCATCACAGCATCCCGAAGCTGACAGAGGTCAGGGTGAGATCATCCTTTGGGTTTTGCCTCAGCGGTTCAGAGCAGCCTTGGTCGGAAAAGAATCTGAACCGGCTCTGTCAGTTTTGGTCTGAAAGCGTTCCCTTCCCCAAAGACAGGCATCCCAAAACCCCAAGATCAAGGCAGGCCTGGAATATATATACTGCACGTATTATCACATACCTGCCAGAATTTCAGAGATGAAAACCAGGACACATGTGGCCAAGTGATATCAAGAGTGTAGTCAAGATGGTGAAAATTATTAATGAGGAAGAACGGACAAGCTGGGAGAGGCTGCCTGTATAACTAAGGCTAAAACGAAACCAAACAAAATCGTTATTTGCTTTCACGTCATTTCAGACTTAAGGCAACCCTATCATGGGGTTGGTCTGGGGCTGAGAGTGTGTGATGTGCCCAAGGACACCCAGTGGGTTTCCATGGCCAAGCGGGGAATTGACCCCTGGTTTCCAGGGTCGTGGTCCAAGGCTCACCCCACTTTTTTAAAAGGGATGAGATAGTCAGTACTCAAGGGCGTAAAAATCTTTAAAAGGACACCACACCAAAGGAAACAGGGAGCAGGGAGGAAGAGGAAAACGAGAAAAACCAGGAACAAGGAAGCGTGATGAGTTCTCTTAACCCTTTGCGGAAGCTTTCCAGGCAGTGGAAGAAGCAGCAAAGGCCGAGCACAGAGGCCCGTTAGGGCCAAACAGGACAAATATGCCCTGGCCACAACCAAACGTGGGCTTCTGGCTTCATAAACAGACATGAGGAGCACTGAGAAGGCACAGGGCAACAGGAGGCGTATGGGCTTTGGTTCCGCCTCCTATCACGTCCTGCCCTCTGCTTGCCGGTTGCCCTGAAAGCCGGAGGCCCCAACTGCGCCCTCAGTGTTTCCCTTTTGCTTGGAAACCGTTTTTCTGCATCCCAAGCACTCTGCCAGCTGAGCTGAGTTCACATCTGTTAGGCCCCCTTTTCTTTCGTCCGTTCTTTGTTTATTAACAGGATTTATATACCCTCTTTCTGCAGATCACCCAAGGCAGCTCGTAAATCAGAATAAAAATTAGCCAAACTCTAATAGAAATTAGGCAGAGGGAAAAAACCCCCAAGCAGTATTAATAACACCAGTGATAATGTTGTTTGCAGCCTACGGTCTCGATCGTGTGTGCGCTTACATGAAAGCTGAACTTGAAGAAGTTCTTTCTTGTTACATGCCTTCAAGTTGACTCCAACTTCTTCTGCCTTCCTCTGAGGCTGAGAGAGAATGACTTGCCCAAGGTCATGGCAAGATTTCTTCAGTTGTGATTGCCGTTCTCTCAGGCCAAGGGAGTAGGACTTGCCCAAATCCTCCAGTGGCTTTCCATGGCTGAGCAGGGATTTGAACTCGGGTCTCCCAGAGTCCTAGTCAGACCACCAAACCATATTCACTGGCTTTCCTTGAGAAAGGTTACCTTTTAAAAATCTACAACTCCCAGGGTCCCCAAGCCAGCACAACCCTTGGATGTTCTGGGTGGGGGGATCTTGATAGCTGTAGTCCCCAAAAAGTAACTTTTCCCTATCCATGTCTGAGACCCTCTGTCCTAGCAAAGGCGTTAGGAGTTTAATTACGTGTACAAGATTGCATCCTAAAAGACAGCAGGGGTTACAAAAACATAATTAAGAATGAACTTCTGCCAAAGCAAAATAAATGGAAGTCTCCAGTTTATTTCATCTCTTGCTTTCTCCTAAATTACAGCAGCACCTCATCCTCCCTTTTAAAAAAAACACCTCCTCTCTCTTTGTCTCTCCTTTTCTTATTTGTTATCTTATTATTTCAGCCCTAAGCCTGCTGTCAGGGCCCTGTTGACTTTTTAAATACTTCCCCAGTGCCAAGGATAATAAATACCCTTCTGGAGTTTGCAGGCCTCAAGGAGTGCGGATAAAGGGGCGGCCGGGATCAGGAAACAAAGGAGCCGTGAGGTGCCCTGATGGCCGGGAACCCCTCTCTCTGGCCTGGCCCTGGCGAGGGGCTGGCAAAGCCACCTCTGAGTATTCCTGGCCAAAGGAAACCCTGTGAAATGGAGTCGCCGTAAGATCGCGTGCCGGACTACGACTCTGGGGGCCGGGGGCTGAATCCCTGCCCAGCCAAGAAACCCTCTGGATGAACTCAGGTAGGTCACACTCTCTCAGCCCCAGGGGGCAAGGGCAACCCCCCGAGGAACAGATCTCGCTCAAGTAAGTTCAGCTGCTCTGCAAGACAAATCCTGTCTGAGGGGCGGCTTTTGCATCATTATCCAAGCCAACTTTCCCACCTTCTCTCCAAATGTGGAGCCTTCCAGATGTGCTGTCATCCGAAACATCTGGACAGGACCAGGTTTGAGGAAAGGCGGCTGGGGATGGCGTCGATGGGAGGGAACAGTCGGTCCTGTCTTAAGGCAGGTGCCTGAATTGTGGTTGTGGTTGTGGTTGTTGTGTTCTTTCAAGTCGTTTCCAACTTACGGCAACCCTATCATGGCATTTTCTTGGCGGGATTTGTTTGCCTTTGCCTTCCTCTGAGGCTGAGAGAGTGTGGCTTGCCCAGAGCCAGCCAGTGGGTTTCCTTGGCTGAGGGAGCACTCAGACACTGGTCTCCAGAATCGCAGTCCAGCACTCAGAGTTTCCTTTTGGTGGCGCGCACGTGTGTGTATGCATATAGTTACTCATATCCCTCTCAAATTACAACAGACCCCCTTCTTTCCCTATCCTTTCTAACCATCAAGAAAAAAGTTACCAGGTCATTTTCTTTCTTTTTTTTTAAATCACAAAATATCTATAAGGAGTTTCCAGTCTTTAAGAAATGTCACTAATAACCTTTTTCTAATCAGACTCGATGATTTGTCCATTTCTGCCAAATCTGCCAGTTTCAGCAGCCGTTTCTCCATGGCAGATAAGAGTTGAATTCTCCCATCTTTGTGCATCCAGCAGTCTTGTGGCCGTGGCCGTATGCTGCGTCCTTTCTCTCTTTCTTGAATCTTTGGGTGTCCAAGGATATGGCTGGGGGGTGTGCGTGTGAAGGGGTTACTCCTCCCAAATAAGAGTTCTGCTAACCCCTGATACAAAATTTGCCTTCAGTCCCCAAATTTGTAGCATGGCAGTAACTTCGAACATCAGTCTGAGGTTTTAGAAATAAGAATTTAAGTGTCCTGAGAAGAGGGAGAGGGGAAGGGGTCCAAGGGAGGACAGAGCCAGCCAAGACAAGAGTCTGAGATGTTTCAGTGGCTTGCTCCCCACAACGCTAGCAATTTGAGGACTGAAGGAAAATTTCATTATGGGTGCAGAATTCTCTTTTTTGGGGGGGAGTGCCCTCCTTTTGCCCCCTCCCCAGCTCCACCCATGCAGGGTCCCCTTGTTCTCGTCTTCAGCAGTCAAGGCCAGTGTTGACGTTGACAGGGGAGGGGGGCTCCTCTTCCACCTTCCAGGCCTGTCGGGAGTAGCATCGAAAAGGCCCCGGACTGGGAGAGGACAGGCGTTCTTCTGCGCCCGGATCCTCCTTGCATTGTGTGGCGGGAGGAGGTCAGAGCTGGGCGGAATTGCTTCTTCCGCTGGTTTCCTCCTCAGTGTGACTGACCCCACGTTTTCCCACCCACCCCTTTCTTTACTGTTTGCTTTTCAGTGTCGAAAAAACCTCCACACACACCAGGGAGGGATTTGCATCCCAGCAGGTCTCACTGCATTCCGGAAAGGCTAGATGTTGTTTTTTTCTTGGTCTCCCTTTTCCCCACCCTCCTCCTTGGCCATACTCCCAGGAGCTCAGGGAGGCAGCTGGGAGCCTCTCCCCCATCTGACCTCTCAACAACCCTGCAAGGTAGACTAGCCCAGGAGGCATTTTGAACCTCCACAGTTGCACAACACTGTGAGAAGGGAGGCAGGGAGCTCAAGTTGAGCCCATGAGGATTTCCACTTGGCACCCAAGGTAAGAGACCTCCCCTTGCCCCACGGCTGCCCACGCTGCTTGTGGGGCCCGTCTAGATGTCCTCATGGATCCTTATAATGCCACCACTGGGCACCGCCGCCCTTGAACGACTGCTCCCACCAAGAACACTGCTGTGCCTGAACACAAACGATTGTGCTCTCCTAGCATTCCCAGAGGCACAGCTGTTTATAATGCAAACATATCTTGTGAAATGAAACACAAAGCGATCTTGGAAGTTTTTTTAGACTGAGAGAAAGAAGTTTGGGGCTTAAGCTTTTGTAGTCTGGCTGTGTCTTTGAATGCTATTAAACAGAAATGAAGCACGCCGTTCAAGATGCCTTCTTAAACACATCCTAAGTTGTAACTGACTACAAACTCCTTCCTTGTCTCCTCGTAATCCCAGCTTGAGCAAGGCACACAGACGCAGGGCTTCGGTTAGTTTCCTCTTTTGCAGAGTATGGAAAACTTACATCGTCTGTGAACCAAGAAATAACAGCTTTTTTCTAAGCTCTGGGTTTGAGAAGCAGACACTGCAGCCCCACCTGCAAAGTAACTTTTCCAAACTCTGGGTTCTGCACCGGTGAAGTGCACTGAGAGTCGCGGCCCTGCAGACTTGACTGCTCTCCTTTCAAGGAGCCACTCGATGATGAATAACAATATTTAACTTTGTTCCTTCTTCAACTTACGAAAGAGAGCTAATCGAATCTCAGCCGAGACCTTAATATAATTAAACTTGTTCGTAATTAACATCGTTGAGGACTTGAGAGAATAGAACGCTTCCCCCCACCCTCCCTTTCGAACGATTGCCTCCCAGTGCTGCTGCGTGGCAGCTGGAACACTAACGAAGGTGTTAATTGTACGGACAGGAGGAGCCATTGATCTCGCAGCAGACGACACACGTCCTCGGGTTCATTTGTTTTGCCTCCTCGCCACTGATTGGGCTCGACGGCTCGGGTTTTGTCCCAGGGCTGTTCGTGCAGCGGAGGAACATCTCAAGCCCCAGGCCCCGTTGTTCGGAGACTAAATCATAGAATTATAGAGTCGGGAGGGACCGTGAACACCATCTTATCTAACCCCCTGCCGGGGAAGAGTATGCCAGTGAAGCTTTCCTCTGGTGCCCACTGGAAGATCTCTAGCATCGGAGGAACTCCCATGTAGAGAAGATTCCCGTTGTTAAACTCTGCTCTTACCACCAAGAAGACCGCAGGATCGGTTAGCAATGAAATCATTGTCAACACAACCCCTTCAGGCTTCCCTGTTCTATCTGAGCTTAGCTGCACCCCTCGCGGTAGCTGGAGACTGGGGAAAAAGAGAGATTCCCCCAGCAACAATCCATGCAAAGTATTTTCAGCGGAGCAATTAAGACCCATTAGCTTCATAAAAGACCCACTTCTGGCATAAAAATGCAAGGGCCATTTCTGCACTACACTCTTATAGCGCGATTATTCCACTTTCGACATCCTATGGAATCCTGGGGTTTGCAGTTTAGGGACTCCCTTTTGGACTGTCACCCCCAGAATTCTGGAAGTAGTGCTCCAAAAAAACTCTTAATGTAGCCAAGAAAAAAAAAGACAGAAAACTGACATACAACATCATAAAAAGTACAGAAGAAAAATGAAAAGAAAAGAGGAAAAGTGACAGGTTTAACTCTGATTTCCGACCCTCTCCGTGTGCAACCTTCACTCTTCTCTTTTTTCGTTCCCCCACTGACAGAATATCGACATCACGAATTTCAGCAGCAGCTGGAGCGACGGCTTGGCCTTCTGCGCTCTCCTCCACACGTACCTGCCCGCTCACATCCCCTACCGGGAGTTGAACAGCCAGGATAAGGTAAGTGCGTCTCCTCCGCCCTGGCTGGGGAAGGCCGTGCATGCAGTTCGAGGCCGTTTCCACACCAGACTGTTACAGTGGTATCATTCCACTTTCAACAGCCTATGGAATCCCCAGGAATAATACCTGAAAGTGGAATAATACCACTATAACAGTCTGGTGTGGAAATGGCCCAAGAGAGAAGGTGGGTGACAGACTGTGGAAGGCTGGGGCAGGGGGAGATGGCGCTCCAGGAGGCTTTGGACGGCAGCGTCCGCCCACTATTTTGGGCCTCACCAAAAATAAAAATTGGCCTTTTTTGCTCCGTCCGCCTGCAGGTCAACTTCCATCCAAAATAGGAAACCCGTAAGCTTAATCTGAATCTGACTCTCAAAACTCACTCACTTCCTGTGTGGGTTTCAATAGAGACGTGCAGAGGCCTTGGCTTCCTGCCCTGCTTGAAAGCGTTTTCTTTCTCCTTCTCATAAATAATGTCGGTCAGTATAGCGTGACACTCGGTGGTGGCTGTCGCCATGTGCCTTCAAGTCGTTTCCAGCTTACGGCAACGCTAGGGTGACTCTATCCCAGGGTTTTCTGGGGGCCGAGAGCGTGTGACCTGGTGGGTTTCCATGGCCAAGTGGGGAATTGAACTCCGGTCTCCAGGGTAGAGTCCGACACTTAAAACCACTATGCCACACTGGCACAAGGTTACTTGAGAACGTCTCCTGCACATAAACATCTATTTAAAAGGTCAGCTGAAAATACGAACTATTGTTACTAGCCAACATTGTTACTATTACCATAACGAAATGAGCAGGATTTCCCATCTTTGTGCTTACTTTGGGGAATCTCACATTTCTCCCACTGCTCCTGGCCTTCTCTGAATTTAGTTTTCTGCACCCCACAACAGAATAGGCCCTGCCCCCTTTTATCTTATTATTTGGCACAGCATGGCCAGTGGCTGGGGCTATTTGGGAACCGGAGTCCAAACGTTTCCTCCCAACCCTCCAGTGAGTTGTGACCAGAAGGCCTTCAGCAACCCACCGAGTCAACCGCATAAAACCTATTCATTTATTCTGACACCTTTGTACCCCGTCTCCCCTTCCACAGAAAAGAAACCTTCTCCTGGCTTTCCAAGCGGCCGAGAGCGTTGGCATCAAGCCCAGCTTGGTGAGTGTTTTTGTGCCAGGTTGGTGAGGGGCGGGCAGTGATGTGGGGAAGGGGTCACTGAGGGAGAGAGGGCAAGAGAGGACCAGATCAGAAGGGCCAAAATTGGAAAGAAGTGGCAGTAGGTGGAAGAGAAGCCGTTTTGCAGAAAGATTCAATATCGTTAGTATACGGAGTGAAGTGATGGGACGGGGGCACTTCGGGGCCCTTGATTCTAAGCCTCGCCAGCCATCCGTGCCCCACAGCTCTCCTCTGAAACCTTAGCCCTAACCACACATTCTCCAGGCAGCTTCTAACATTAAAACAAGAAACAAGTGTTTAATTTAAACAACACAGTCACAGTACAAAGAAAAGCAACAACTGGGAAATGACGAAACACAGCTAAAATGCAAGAGAAAATGTAGCTCAGGTTCCTTTCCTTCTAGTTGCCGACCTAAAAGTCTACAAAACCAGACATGCGTCTCTCTGTGTGGTCTTTATGACTCACCCACCAGGTTGTCCAGCAGTCTCACAGCAGTAAATACCACAGCTGTGGAGGGATTGGGTGCAAAAGCCCACGTGGAAAGCAGGAGGTGGAAGCCCGTCTCTGCTGTGGTCTCCCCCCGCCCACCAGAACTGGAAAGAGAGAAAGAGAGAGAACACCTGCAAACTCACAAATGCTGAAGACTTTGTTGTTTGCCCTCAAGTCATTTCCAGCTTAACATGGGTTTTCTGGGGCCAGAGTGTGTGACACACACAAGGTCACTCAGTGGGTCTCCGTGGCCAAAAGGGGAACTGAAACCCAGTCACCAGGATCACAGTCCAGTGCTCAAACCACTACAACGCGATGGCTCTCTGAAATGCATATTACCTGTTAAAAAAGAAAAAGCGCACCTAGTTGCACCTCCCTCTCCCTTGGTCGGTTAAGGCTGAAGGTCTGTTTAAACAGGCAGGTCTTTGCTTGCAGGCAAAAAGAGAGCAGAGAAGGGGCCAAGCAGGCCTCCCTTGGGAAGGAGTTGCGTTGCCTGGGGAGAAAGCCCCTTCTCACGTCCTCACTCAGTGACCCGGGAAGGAGAGAAAGCCTTCCCTGAAGACTGTTAGACTCGGGCAGGCTTTTATGTGGAGATAAGAGGCTTTGATCCATCACAGCGGGGTTGAGCAGGAGGGGATCCCACAGCTATAAACCATCACTGGGGGGATGTGAAACTATTCTTCTCTCATTGCTTTCTCCAGAAAAAGTGCTTGGTATCTCTGACTTAGGTTTCCTTTTCTCCCCCGCCCCGCTTCCTCCCCATATCTCCTCCATCCTTCCTCCTCCCCTGGCAGGAACTCAGTGAGATCATGTACACAGACCGCCCTGACTGGCAGAGCGTGATGCAGTATGTGGCACAGATCTACAAATATTTCGAGACCTGAGTCCCCTTGGGCCAAGCAGCAGAGAGGGAGGAGGAAGAAGACGACGACATCTGAAGGACACCACGCAAAGCACTTGATCACTTTAGAAGAAATTCCCCTGCGCCCCAGTTTGCTCCCTCTGTATGAAGCCCAGCGGACCTTTCTTGCGTCCTTGTGAAATTCGCGCGGAGTCCGTGCCCCGCTCCACGGTGCTCCAGCTGCGTTTTGCCTGGCTCAGGACATTTTAGGGGGCAGCCAGCTCCTTCCCACTGTGCCAAAAAGACTCTCTTTCCAACCAGGACTCTGCCATGGGGCAGAACAGCCCGTGTTTCACTCGCTGTGGGTGAAATCGAGGGCCCAATTGATGCTCGGATAGTTCCATGACCACCGAAGAGGTCACTGATATGTATCTTTTTCATTTTGCCAACCAGTGATTCCAACGAGGATGGTTTCACCCACCTTGTGTGGGTTTCTCTCCCGTGCCATTAACAAATGGGTATCTCTTGTCTGAAGCTCAATTTACTTCCCTCTCCATCATCCTGAAACGGCCACAAGCGTATAGGGATGCCTTGTCCCCGCAAACTGCACACACACTCCTCTCAGCTGTTTGGAACAGCAGTAAATCCAGGACACCCCAAAAGCTGTGCTGTTGGTACCACCCCAAGTAACCCCTGTCTTGCCCAAGTCTCACCTAATGGAGGCTGTTTTTTCCCCCTTACTGCAGAGAAGACTTGTTTGGGTCTTGTGTTTTGTGAATGCCCCATCACCTCTTGAGGCTTTTTACAAAATGTGAGATCTGCAGGTGTTTCTCTAACACCTTGTGTTTCTTGTGGGACAAGGATGAAGTGGGGGGAAATAATAGTGTTGACTCCCTTGCAAGGTGGAGCAGAAAGGTTACTGTATTCACAGAAATCTCCTGCTCAGTCTGTCAGGCCATCCTAAGCATGGGTGGGAAGCCTGGCTGAAGGGGCGCTGACCCCGCAAGGTCAACCCCTGGGCAAGTGGGAGGACTGCTCCCCACATTTACACTCCCCAAGGTCCCACGAGGAGATATTTACACCCCACGCTTCTCACTGCGGCCAGCCAGTGACACCTAAAGATGACAGAGGTAAGGAAAAGGGTGCCTTGAGTGTCCCACCAGAAGATAACAACAGCCCACGTCTTGGTCTGGAATATCTTGGTGTCTTCTCTCCCATGTTTGTTTTTCCTGCTTGATAAGAACTCGAGAGCTGGCAAATAATTGCTGTTTTTTGCAAAATGAATAGGCCTGCGCTTCTGTCCTCCCCCACCTCCGCTTCTCCTCCTGTTCTGATTGTTCTCGGAAGTGAGAGAGTTGCAAATTCTCCTCCCTTCTGGATTCTGTTTGGGTTGGGAGGTGTTGCTTTTTCCCCTTCCCATTGTTTGGTTTGTTCTCTCTTTCTGTTTATCTGTTTTCCCTCCCTTCCCCAGTTTAGGAGCAAGACTTCGGGCAGGTCTGCGCAGGCTCCGTGGCACCAGTTGAGCCCCCTGAAATGTATGATGCCATTCCTCACGGAGCCTAGTAGATGTTTGTCGTCCGCTACCCTGTGACATTCAGATTATAGATATATAGATATCTATAGGGCATTGAGTTCCATCTTCTCTGAAAAAAATAATAATATCACAGGCTGAAAAGAACTTTGCAAAACCTATGTCAAGTTTTGTTAGGCTAACAGATCTTGAGTTGGGGGGAATGTTGCAAAGGAGGGAGCCACCCTGTTCAGTCTCTGAGATTTAGGAAAGAGTTTGGATCGCTTTAACAGCTTGTGGGGTGTGAGTGGCTAGTAGCTGGTCCGTGTACGTTGAAGAGAAAGCCGACCAAGGTAGCAGTTCTCCAATCCACAGACGGGAGGTTCCCAGCACTGTCCGTTCCAACAGACATGCTAGAGGTGGATGGTGAGGGTAAAGATGTTTTGTGAGGTTTCACTGGAGATGCATTGCCTATGGGGATTATGGGAGTTGCAGTCTGACACAGCTGGAGGGCACCAGGGGCTGCCTGCTTAAAAGGCAATCTCCTCTGGGCCGCTTGAGTCCTCTGTGTGGACGCAGGCCCAGCTTTTTCACTGCCCCCACTTGTGCTTTATCTCCAGGATTGTGGCTTTCCTTGTATCAAAAATGGTGGCGTGCAGTCTTTGCTCTGCAGGTCAGTGAATGCTGGAGATGGAGGGAAGATCAGGAAGAGACGATGGTTCAGAGAAGGGAAGGTCTGACTTTAAGGATCCAGTAGCGGAAGGTCCCGCTCGGTGTTGTCTCTCTCAGGAAAGGGTGAGGAGGAGTTTGTGGTGGGAATTCTGGAAGGGAAAAGAGTAACTTTCCAGGTTAAGAAGCAGCAAGCTCTGGAACAAAGCAAGCGTGCAAAGAAGGCAGCATGAATGTGCAACCACACAAATGAAGGGAAAGCAGGGTGATGCAGGAACAAGCTGCAAGAATGAGGGAGGATTTGCAGGTGGTGAAATTGTTCGGTTTTTCTGGTAGTGAAACCTGAACTGCCAGCTTCCTTTCCAGTTGAGAAGTTCAGAACGTCTTCTGTGGCAGAGGCCTAATCACAAACTCACCTTTTTTCCTGTCCCCTTGCTAAACTTCTTGAGCTCCCAGATACCGTTCTGGAGACCTGCTCCAGGTAAGTCATACTACAGATCCCATTATCCCGGCCAAGCCTAAGTTGGTTCTGTCCCTTTTCCTGGGGTTTTGCCTTTCCTGGCATCCACTGATCTTCCTTCTGTCTCTCCCCCCCCACTAAAAAAAACGTAGGTTCAACCAGTTCTAAATCAAGTGGGATTTCAGCCTATGTACCCCCTTGGCGGGGCATGGCAGCCACTAGCTCAATTCCTGGGCTCCTGCAACCACCAAAAAAATGCCATCGTGTTTCAAGGTTGACAGGTGCTGCCTCCCTGCTGCTCTTAGAGTGTTAGTTCCCCGGGGCTTTCCTCCAATTTCACAACACCTCTCTCCAGCCTGTTTTGGGGTGCTCATACACTAAGACCTCTCCCCTCCAAACCAGGGATCACAACTTCAGATGGGCGTCAAGTAGTCCTCAAAGCAAGGTGGGACATTTAGTGCTACTTTGGGAATACAGGTTTTCCAAAATGATGCAGAAGACTCTAAAAGCAACCCTTACGGGGCCATTGTTGGCTTTTCCCAGCTGAATGGGGTGTTGGGGGATGTTCTGACCACGACTCCGGCCCATCCTCCCCTTTCCTGGCCACTCTTTCCCCTCTGTCCCAATCCCATCACTAGGGTCACGAAACCGTCCCTGTTTTCTCCAGCGAATTGCACTCAATAATGTCACCGCCAAGGAGAAGGGAGCCCAGCAGACGCTCCCTGGTGGGGGTGTGATAACCTGGACCTGTCTGTGGTCTCCGCGTGCAAATGATTTTTCTAAGATGCCATCGATTCTCACCGGCAGCGAACAAACACTGAGTCCTTGTCTTCCTCTCTGCTTATTAACGTATTTTTGGGGGGAGGAATGAATAGATTCTGATATTCACTCGCCCCCCCTTTTTAAACTCCTACGTGTGCCAAGTTCTGCCAGAGATGGCTTCTTGTTTTCCGTTTTAAAATATCAGACATCTTGACATAGGCCCAGAGTTCCCTGTCGAGAATTGACTGTGGAGCATCCGCTCAGAAACCAAACCATCTTTATTTATACCAAGAGCGCACACTAGAATGTACAGACACTACAAAAAAGCGAGATTTGTCCATGTTTGGATGCGCCAGTTACCAAGTTTTTATTTAAGAGGAAACAAAAAGTGTTAACGTTATTTGAAGCGTCGAATGCAGAGTCTGCATAATATTTCTAATAAATGGCTTTTGGGTTTCAGAGGCTGACTGTTATGTGTCGTGTGTTTGCCCGGGCAAAACGGTTGCGTCATTTGCACAGCATACCGAACATTTAAAAATTCAGACACACACTGATTGATTGATTTGATTCATTTCTATCCCGCCTTTCTCCCAAATTGGGAGGCCTACAGTACATGTCAAAAACAACTAAAACAAAATACAGGCCTTTTCCACACTAGACTGTTATAGTGCTATTATTCCACTTCCAACATCCTATGGAATCCTGATGTTGGAAGTGGAATAATAGTGTTGCAACAGTCTAGTGTGGAAATGCCCACAGCACAAATGTTTTCAAAAGCATTAAACAACTGCTCTTACAGTCAAGAAGTTCTCCCAGTGTGACTTGCCCAAGGTTTCCAGGGCTGAAAATTTAAACCCCAGTTCTCCAGAGTCCTAGGACAACACTCAAACCCACTGCACCACACTGTCTCACTTTTTGGGGGAGGGGGTAGACAAGATTTCTTCAGAAGAGACTTGCCTTTACCATCATCTGAGGCTGAGAGAGAGTGGAAGAGAGAGACTATCAAAATTCGCACATTTCCTTCGATTCCACTCAAGCAGAACTACAAGGTTGAAAAATTTGCATGAGGGAGAAAGTCAAACTAAAAGTCAAATTCTGAACTGCCGTGGTCTTTTTACCATCAACAGAACCTCTTTTTGGGGGGTGTGTGTACATATTACATATTATTAGCAGGCCGCTCTCTAAAGCTGGTCAGAGTCCAAAATATTTATCAGGATTAGCTATAGGCTGACGAGGCCCCCCTTCGAGCCGATGGCGGCAGCAGATGACGGGCTGCTCGCCATGAAGAGGGCTTTCCTAGTGGCTATCCCCTCTGCCAGGCGGGCGCTACGGTGTGACAAACCCTACTTGACATTCCACAGGGACAAGGTGGTTCTGCGGCCTGGTATCTCCTTCCTGCCTAAGGCGGTGTCCAGCTTCCATCTGAGCCAGGACATCATCCTACCGGCCTTCTATCCGGACCCGGCGACACCTCTGGAGCAGCGTACCAGATGTTGCAGCGTGCTGCGTCTTCATTCTCTCCATCAGCCATCACTCTCTTCCTCCAGCGGACTCCATTTCTTTCCCCCACCCACCTGGCTTTCCGTTCCTCCACCCACCCCTCCCCAAACTGTCAGCGTTTCCTTGCGGCTGCACACCTTACCTTCGCCGGCTTTGGTTCCTTTTCCCCTAGCCTTACCCTCCACCACTTGCTTCTAAAAATTATTTTTGCACTTGTCTAATTCTTGGGACTTCCCCCTAATGGCACTGAGACCTCCCTCGTGCTGCTATCCTTTTGACGCTCACTGCTGAACAGCGGGGAAAATAAAAAAGTATTATCGCATCACTCGAAGCTCAAAGTCAGTTGGGTTTTTAGCTGTGTGATTAATGAGCACAGTCATTTCAGTTTATGGTTTCCCATAAATAATGTGTGGCAAGGGCTCCGCTTTAACCATTGGCATAAAATCGAGACACGAACCACAGTCACAACAACAGATCGCAACAAACACATCACATGGCTAATATTGCCTGTGTTTTGTGGTGGGGGATGAATCAACTCTGATTTTTAGTCTGAATATTGAAGGTGCTTGACTGCCTCCCCTACATCTGACTACCAATTTGGGTAAATCATTTAAAATTCACTACCTTGACCCATGTAGGAGCTACAAGCCACCACCGATATCCTGGGGGACCAGCAACAAAAGATGATACCAACAACAAGTTATCCTCAGATGGTTTTCCAGCTAGCAATGCAGTCAGAACGTCCTATGGGACATTCCACTCCCCCACCTTCTTGATTTTTTTTAACAGATGCCCAAAATTCCTTTGTTCCGGACCATGCTCAGTCGTCAGACTATCTGGGGGTGGCGTGGCTTTGTTTCTGCCCCCTTGATATGGTACAGTGCCTTGATTGTTGGACTAGGACTCTGGGAGACCAGGGTTCGAATCCCAGCTGGGCCGTCGAGATCCACTGGGAGACCTTGGGCAATTCACACTCTCTCAGCCTCAGGAGAAGGCAAAGGCAAACCACCTTGGAAGATATCTGGGTTGTCATTAATCAGAAACGAGTGAAGGTACCAGCAACAAACAGGGTTAATTTCTAAAGATTTGATTTTTGTGCTTTGGGGCTAAGTCTCCCTTTGGTTTTCAAGATGTTTCCAATTTGGGTCCATCTCTGTGGTTACCCACCACCCAAGTTTGCTGTCATAAAGAGTTTTAAGCCATGCTGCTGGAAGAATCACAAATAAAAAGTTTGCAGTACAGTACCAAGAAATACTAAAGCCTCTGTTTTTCACCACTGCAATTCAACATTCACCCGATTAGTAATAATTCCATAATCTTTGTAGATACTAACTAACACATTAAAGTCTATTATTACATTAGGTACTGTGATGCTGTAAATAATTTTAATTCATATTTATCGATTTAAATACAAACTAATTTACAGTGATAGAAAGAAAGAAAAGGAAAAAATATGTAAACCATATAACTAAGGCTACAACTAAGCAAAACAAAATTGCTGTTATGGGCTTTTAAGTCATTTCTGACTTATGGTGACCCTATCACAAGGGTTTTTGGGGGCTGAGAGTGTGTGACCCATCCAGGGTCACCCCATGGGTTTCCATGGCTAAATGGGGAACCTAACCCTGATCTCCAGGATTGTAGTCCAATGCACAAATGACTACCCTATACTGGTCCTCTCAAGCTAAATTAAATTAAATTATAACTGAGAGAAAATACAAAATCATATTACTACAGTACTACTCTATTACCATAAATGCACCCTAACCAAACACAAAGAACTCTGAGCCTTCAATCCACACAAATACCAAGAAGAAATAATTAATAGGAAGTCTCATATTCTACCATTACAGGTCTGACTAAATTCAACTTGCTGGAATTACTAATAACCATAGCTATTAATAACCATAACTTTGTTGTTGTTACGTGCCTTGAAATCATTGCTGAATGATAAAAATCCTAAGACGAACCTACCACAGGGTTGTCTGGGGCTGAAAGTGTGTTATGCGTGATATAATCCCCCTGGTGGCTGTGGATTCTGGTAGTTGTAGTATTAAAAAGTCTCTTTCTCCTAAAGTCACTGTTTGGCTGCCATGACTGGCAGGCCCTGATAAACTCTTTCTCCATGGATTTTTCTCTGAAATCCATCCAAGCAATCATTCCCGGTTATGTGCTGTGGCCACAATGCCCAGAAATGAATTCTAGGCTGTGTGAAGTTTGGGGCAACAAGCCAGGATAGGAATCGAATAAATCCAACTTAAAATAAAGATATTTCCTTATTTTATCCTCACTATGCTCACCTTATCAAAGTAGATTCAGTTTGGGGGTTGTGAGCAAAGCAGAAGTTTTGAGCCCGGGTTGGTTAGCATTAATGATCTAACCGCTACACCACCCTGCCTCTGAGCATTGTAAGGTTCTGCCTCCGTTTCAATTCAAAGTCACAGGAGAAGAGCCAGAGGTGGAGATAGGGCCAAAGAAAGAGGGAGGAATAATTTGCAACTTCTTGGGACGGGTTCGATGCCAAACTGCAGGTCTTGGCAGCCCCTCTAGATTACATAACCAAAACCGGTTTCCCAGTTCCAGCCATCTCAAGAGATTTTCCTTCTTAAGGGTGGAAAATCCTCAAGAAGAGTCTACTTTTCGTAAGGGAAGGAGAAGCATTCCTCTGCCTTGAGCCACCCCAGGTGATCAACCAGGTAATCCAGGGCTTTCCAAATGGTGTGCCGCGACTGTGTAGGTGTGTCGCCTACAATCTTGGAGATGTATGTTATTATTTGTAAACCATATATTTTTTAAAATATATGAAAGGTTTTGTGGGATACGTTGTGTCCCCATACATTTTGTTACCACAATTTATGTATGTGTCTGTAAGGGGTTAGTTTAACCTCCGGTTTCCTAGTAAAACTGAATCGTGAAATGATGCATGTCTAAAAAGTGTGTCACTCACGTGAAAAGTTTGGAAAGCTCTGGGGTAATCCAACCGAAACATGCCTTCTCAGGTTACCTGTGGCATTAACTAGTTTTTAAAACACGCTCACTCGTCACAGCAACCCTGCAACTGCTCTCAAAGTGTGCCGGAATAAACCACAACAGTCCCATCAGAAATACATGAGGGATTGTCAGCTGTACTGATCCCTGCAGAGAAGCAACGGGCACCCTCCTTGAATCGCAGCCAGGTGCAAAGCCCAGGTTTTTAAGAAGAGAGGGTGATGGAACTAGTGGTTTGGAAGTGCCATTCTGCAGACCCCAGGAGAGGGGTGGGGAGCGTAGGTGGCCCTCACTGGACTGTAACTCCCACCACCCAACCACTGGCTAAGCTTGGCTGGGGAAGATGGGATTGCCAGTCCAATAGCTTTGGGGGTGGGAACAAGTTTGCCCAGCCGTTCCATGGGGGACTCTTGTCAGAGCAGGCAATGCTGGCACAAGGTGGACACACAAACTGATCCGGCCATTTTCCTACTGTGGGGCTGAACAAATGTAGGAGGTTAAGAGGCTACATGATCTCCCCCAGGAGTCCTGACATGCCTGCCACCCTCCACACAAGAAAACCAATTTCCACCCCGACTGCCCCCAAATGCTCTCTAGCAGGCATTTTCACCACATTTAAAACTTACTTTGCAACAGGAAGTACGGGTGAATAGAAATCACTTTCTGTTTTTCAAAAGGCCTCCCTGGGCTTGGAACGGCCTCGGGAGGGAACACAGCAAAAGTGCCCCCCAAACATTCCCAGGGGTCATTTTTTCCCCTCACAAATGCTGTGGGCGCCTGAATGTGCCCCACTGGTCACACACCAGCCATGCCCTTGCCTAACTGGAAAGATTCTTTTTGTTTAGAACAGTCAAATGTAGAGGAAAATAATATATTTGTAAGCAAGCAAGTTGTGATCATTCAGCCCCTGAGCCCAAGTTCTACTTCATTTTTGTCCAGCCGAATAAACTCTGATGGCGCCATGTTATAAATATGATTATTACCACTTAACTAAGACAATGAGTGGATAACAGCATTGTATAGATAATTCTGGGGAATGTGGAACAAAATCGCCCTCAATGGGCAGCAGGGTATTTTCCTTCACTCACCACACGCCTTGACTTTGCCACCTCTTGGATCCTTCCCTTCAAACAGAAAAGCCTTCCACACTGCACAGTTACAGTGCTATGATTCCACTTCAACTGCCATGGCAATATCCAATGGAATCCTGGGATTTGTAGTCTGGAGAGGCCCTAGCTTTATCTGTCTGGTCATTCTAAACCCCTCTCCTTAAACTACAAATCCCAGGGATCCACAGGATGCACCCACGGCTGTTAAAGTGGAATCACTGTGCTATAACCTGTGTAGTGCAGGAGGGCTCAGAGATTGCGGCCTCTTGGAGCTCTATGGCTTTGTTGTCAAACGCTTACAGTCAAAAATGTCATTTTTCTCCGCAGGTGTCAAAGCAAGAGCAAAAACACAGTCATAATTTTACCTCCCGAGGAGAGGGGAAAGGAGGAAGGCCTCATACAGATGACACTAAGTTTTAAAACAGAACCACAAAGGAAATTTTTGTTCTGAAGTTAACATTATGACTTTGCTGAGTCACACTTTGCTCGCTTGTGCCGTTACACTTATCACTCATTTCGACAGTTCTAGAGCCGGGAACCACGCTGCTGGGAAAGCCACAGCAGCAAATGTGGTTGTGCTCTCAGGCGGATGGTGTCATGGTATGTTTCGAACCAGGAGCGCCCATCATGCGCCAGAGTCAGGTTCCTGGGGAAGACGCCCCTCACAACACAGAGGTGGCACTCATCCGTCTCTTTCAGGGGGTACCATTTCACATCTCCTTTAAGAGTGAGTCCTTTGTAAAGCTAACGGATCTTAAATACTGCTTCAAGACTGAGACACTTTTCCAAGCTAGTAAAGAAAATTATGTAGGAAAAAGTTAACTAAATTTTTTCAAAGGCCAGTAGGAAGAAGAAAGATCATTTTAACTACAGTTTAATTCCCTCTCCTCCCAGTTTGCTGTAACCTGCAGGATTGGCCTCCTTTTTTCCTATGGCTATAGTGGAGTTAGAGCAGGTCAACCTTTGGAAACAGTTTCCCATCAATGGTTACCAAAAATTGACTTTTGAGTGGCAGAGACACCCACACACCTTGCTGTCTAAGCTAAGCCACAGCATTCATAGTGGCCAATAAGTGGCGGAGCCATTTTCCTAGCAATGCTGTGTTATCCCCGTTGTACTGTAAAGTATTCTGTGGATTTACTTTGCCTGGAACATTAGGTAGATGTAAAGAGATGTAAACCACTAGAAAGAGTTGCTAAAAATCACCACATCAGTCTCTGTTTGGGGGACTGTCCTTGAGCATGTATAAGGTTTCCTGCAATGAGCACCTGCAATTCAAAATTTAACACCACATTATGTCTGCAAGCCGCAAAATGGCAGCTGGTTGTCTCTGGCAGGCCTGCAAAAATTTGACAGTAAGGAAAAAAAACTTACCTTGGCTGTCTTCCCTTTCCTTGGGAGTCTTGCTAGTCCATGCAAAAGAAAACCATGACCTGTAACATTTCACAAATGAAAAGTACCTGTGAGCATCATCAGAGTGCAGTCAAGATGGCAAAAGTTACTAATTAAGAGACAAGCCAGGAGAGGTTGCAGAGTTTGCTTTGGCCTGAGCCTCCTGGAAAGAGCACAATTCTGTCCCCTCCTCTCCCCACAGAGTTAATGGATTGCAATGACTTTTGTGCTTTGACCTCAGTTTGCAGCAACTGAAGCCAGCTGAGAGGGGAAAGGAGGAGGAAGAGGAGAGAAACTGGGACATTTTAAAAGCAGCTGGAAAAGTGGGATGGCAGAGAATTAGTTGGGAATGCCCCTGTCAAATTGGGACAGTTGAGAAGGTACGAGAAACATTTGATCCAGTAGGTGAATGTCTAATTGAAGACTTCACGGAATTGTGTTTTTTTCCACAATAGCTGATGAATCCACAACTGCTACCCTCTCCGGAAATTGCTTCCAGACACCAGCCTCCTTAATCCACTTGTAATCAGAGGCCCGGGGCTGTAGTCTGCAACATAAATTTACTAGTCTTTAAGGTGCCACAGGAGTTTTTGGTGTGCGTTTGTTCTCCATTTCTTGTGACCGAGTAACACACAGCCACCCCTCCGGAGGGGAAGAAAAATCTCTCAGAGCCAAATGTGCAACATTTTTCTCCTTTAACCAGCAGGCAAAGTTCTTGGCGCTGTTTGCAACAGGACGCCAAATTAAAAAGAAAAATGAGAACAGTTGATAAAAATCCATAACACAATCTTATAAACACACCGTGGGGAAATACATACACAGAGAGAAATAGGCAGAAGCCAGTCTCCTCTCCAGATTACAAGAATAAATAAATGCAATACCAATTAAGATAATTGCTCTGTGACATCAATGGGAAGCAGACGAGGCCAGCCCTCGTGCAAGCGGACATGCCTAACATGGGAGAAGTATCAACTTTGCCAGCCTTTTAGCCACTTAACCAACTTACTTTTTACCCACTCGCTCAACTATTTCATGCTAATTTAATCAACTTGATTTATATCCATTTAATCAACTATTTCTTGCCCACTTAATCAACTTGATATTTTCCTTGCTTAATCAACTATTTCTTACTCACTCAGTCAACTTAATTTTTACCCATTTAATCAACCACTTCATGCCAGCTTAATCAACTTGATTTTATCTATTTAATCAACTATTTCCTACCCACTTAACCACCTTAAATTTTACCCACTGCACCAATTATTTTTACTTATTTAACCATTTCATGCTAACTTAATCAACTTAATTTTTACCCACCTAATCAACTATTTCATGATCACTTAATCAACATAATTTGTACCCACTTAATCAACTATTTCATGCCAACATAATCAGTTTGATTTATACCTCCTTCATCAACAATTCCTTACACACTTAATCAACCTGATCTTTTCCCTGCTTAATCAATCATTTCATACCCACTTGATCAACATGATTTCTGCCCTCCTCTTGCCCACTCAATCAACTTTATTCTTCCTTGCTTAATCAACAATTTCTTACCCACTTGATTTTTTCTAACATTCCATAATCAATCATTTCTAACCTTTCCCCTGCCTATTCAACTTGATTTTTTGCTCACTTAGCTTTAAAGGTTTTACCCACATAATTAAGTGAACAGGGGGAAGTTCAAGTTGATTTTTTTCTCATTTAATCGGCTTACATTGTTTTACCCACTCAATCAGCTGTATGTTTAAATCATCATTCCCTTCATTCTTCATCACTAAATCCCTACTAATGATAACAGTAATAAAAAAACTATTGTTGTGTTTCTTCAAGTCATTTCTGACTCAAGGAGACGCTATCATGGGGTCTTCTTGCGAGATATTCGCAGAGGAAGTTTGCCACTGCCTTCCTCTGAGGCTGAGAGAGTATGACTTGCCCAAGGTCCCCCTAGTGCAGTGGTTCTCAACCTGTGGGTCCCCAGATGTTTTTGGACTTCAGCTCCCAGAAGCCCTGAGCATTGACCATAGTGGCTGGGGCTTCTGGGAGCTGAAGTCCACGAACATCTGGGGACCCACAGGTTGAGAACCACTGCCCTAGTGGGTTTCCATGACTGAGCCAAGATTCGAACCCTGGATTCTCAGAGTCCTGCTCCAACATCCAAACCACTAAGCCATGCCAGCTCTCCGCTACTACTATTGACAATAGTGAGGATGACAACAATAAATGATTTTTGCCTGGGCTACTCTGCGGCAAAAATATGGAATTGCTGAATGTAAACAAGGCAGTGGGAAGTTACTTTCCTTTTCTGTCCAGTCTTATTAATTCCAGCAGAGTCCAGCAGCTGTAGGGGCCTACAGCTAGCATGCCAGCCTGCTAATTATGGTGATCTCTCTTCCTTGAATTGATCTCCAAAGTGTCCCTTGGAGCCAGCTGTGACTGTGACCAAGTCCTCCCAACGTCCTTTAGGGCAGGTTGAATCACTGACTTCAAACCCACACAGAGAAGGAACTAAAAGACGAGCAAACAACACAAACAATATTTCTTCTCCCTGTGACAAAATAAAAGTAAACCACTCAGCGAAAGAGCCAGTCTGGCATAGTGGTTGCAGTGTTGGACAATGACCCAGGAGAACAGCTCAGTTCCCTGCTTGGCCAGAGAAACTCACTGGAGGTGCATCACACACTCTCAGCCCCAGAAAACCGCATGGTAAGGTAGAATCCTAGAGGTGGAAGAGACCACAAGGGCCATCCAGTCCAACCCCCTTCTGCCATGCAGGAAGGCACCATCAAAGCATTCCTGACAGACGGCCATCCAGCCTCTGCTTAAGAACCTCCAAAGAAGGAGACTCCACCACACTCCACGAAAGCAGCATCTTCCACTTCTAAACTGCTCTTTCTATCAGGAAGTTCCTCATAACATTTAGATGGAATCTCTTTTCCTGAAGTTTGAAGCCATTGCTCCGCGTCCTGTTCTCTGGAGCAGCAGGAAACAGGCTTGCTCCATTCTCCATTGGATATCCCTTCAAATATTTAAACACAGATATTATGTCGCCTCTTAACCTTCTCTTCTCCAAGCTATGTTTGTCTTTGTCCCTGATTGTATATGTCAATGTTCTGACCTTTGGTGAAAAGGGCGTTATATATAAACATCACTGGTGGCGGCGGCGGCGGCAGCGGCGGCATCATCATCATTAAATATCCCCAGCTCCCTCAGCCACTCCTCCTAGGGCTTCATGGTTTCCAGGCCTTTTACAATTTCTGTCGTCCTGCCCTGGACACATCCCAGCTCGTCCACATCCTTCCTGGACTTTGGGGCCCAGAACTGGACACAGGTTTACTCCAGGTGGGGTCTGACCAAAGCAGAAGAGAGTGGTATTTTCATTTCCCTCAACCACTACACTATATTCCTGTTGATGCCCATCTTAGATTCATCTTAGGGGCACCATAAGCTGAAGGCACACAACAAGAATTAATCTATTAATCTTCAAAGCCAAAAGTTGAGTTTCTCCCCTGAAGGACTCTTAGGTACACACTCAACCTATCCCAACCTTTCCTAAATTTTACACAAAGATCCTTCCTTGATTAAAATAGTTAATTTAGCCATTTCCACCAGATCAGTCACAGTGTTTCCTTGGTAAGATCTGCTCAGAGGAAATCTCCCTTTGCTCTTCTCTGAAGATCTGAGCTATAAACTTTGTTTCGAATATTGGGAGAATTCTGTTGCCAATACAATTCGATTGCTGCTCCCTGTTTTCAGTGGGGTCATAGCAGAAACTTGTGCAACCAAAACTGCTCCGCCCACAGCCAAGAAGAAAGTATCAGTAGGGTCTAAAAAAGCAGGGGAAGAAAAAAGGTTGCTGGGAATGAGAATCCCAAAGCAGGAGGAGATTCAAAAATCTGAAGATTTTAGTGGATTGGAAACAAACGTGCAGGACTTTCGTGGACTGAAGACAAACAGACAAAACAAGAACATTTAGGGGATTAAAAACAAAGATTGTTGGGTTATGGGAGAACTGGGTTATGGGGGAACGTAATGGAGCATTATACAGGGTGTCCGCTGGCTGGCTGGCTGGCTGGCAGGAATGCTCCGCGCTGCAACATTTCTGATGCAGTTCAAACACTGGTTATTATTAACTCATCTCTCTGTTGGTTTTTTGATGGCTTCAAATTTGCAAGCAGCTCTCAGACCTTTGGCTAAAGAGCAACTCAGAAGCATTTTAAATTAAGTAAATAAATACGTTGGCTCTAGGCGCCTGGGTGCTGGCAGCAAAATAAGTGCTGTTTAGTTCAAGATGGATATTATTACTCTTTTTTTTTTAAACGATGCAAGCTTTCAGGTTTCACAGAGTCTGCGGTCAGGTCAAATGGTACGGCCTTCCCTGTTGGTCTGCAGTTACCTTCCATTTTAAAATTGTGAGTACATGCACGCTTTATGGCTTCAAAACCAAGTTAGCTTCTCTCCTGATGATGAACATCTCTCTTGATGCCTCTTTCTCTCAGCGTGATGAACCATTCTGTAGAGCCTGAAAGCTTCTCCATTGTTTCATGATATTTTAGGAGAGCCTAATAAAGGTACTTCCCTGGGTGTGAACACTGGGATTTTATTAACGGATGGGTATAATAGTCAGAGCACTGAATCAAGACTTGGGAAACTCAAATTCAAACTCCTGCTAAGATAATAAATTCTCTGTGTCACCAGTAAATTTCCCCCCATTCTTCTCTCTTTCACCCTGGCCTACTTCACAAGATTGTCGTGAGAATAAAGTGCAAAAGGGGGGTCAAATACAGTGGCTTGAAGTTTAATGGTGAAAAGATGAGATAGAAGTTCAACAAATCAGAATAAATAAAGAATATTTAAGAGAACATCCAAGTGAGACTAGCAATAAGACTAGTCACTTATTTAGGAGTAGCCACGGCTATTCCAAGACGATGTGGAAGCACTAGAGTTTCACATAACATGCTAAACCTGCCTCTGAGCATATGCAGAGTGCTTTTCCTACACCTCTGTATTGGAAGAGACACTCTTTCTTTTTCGTTTAAAAAGATAGCCGTAAGGGAGCGTTTGACTCATTAATCCATGATTCGCCGAGGCATCCTCTATCTTCCCTTCAACGAGGGAGCGAAAAGGGGTTGTAAAAACTCCTCCCCTTTTCTTCAGCCGCCTCGCCTCGAAGCCTTACGGTACAAAGCGCCGGAGGGGCGGGGCCGCTCCGCGCGTCTTAGCCAATGGCACGCCGCGATCCTCCCTGGCCCCGCCCCGCCTTCCCCATGTGTGCTGATATAGAAGCGCAAGCAGCGACTTGCCGGAGAAGCGCGCTGGGCGAGTGGGAGCAAGGCGCGCCGGCGGAGTTTCATTCTCTTTAATGCCAAAGAGGAGCGGCGGCGACGGATCCAGAAAGAAGAGAGGCAAAGAAGAGAGGGAATTACTTGTGTTGCACCTTCGGACCGTAATTGGGAAGGAGAAAAAAGTTAACAGCTCCCCCTCTTGGCTTCTCGGCAGAGCCAGCCCCGAACTCGTGGCCCGCCGCGGCGAGCCTCGCTTCGCCCTTCTCGGCCCGCCTGCGTCCCTCCTGGCGATGCAAGCCAAGAGGGGCTCCCTTCCCGGCTTCCCGGGCGGCCCGCGGTGCGCCTAGAGTCGGGAGAAGGCAGCACCGAGTTTCGGGGTGCGCTTTGCCCCGGGGTGTCCGAATGGCCGTCTGGGCTAGCGGCACCGACCTAGCAGAGAGGGCGTTGAAGGAAGCCCGGCAGCCGACGCTGGCTGCCCTCTCAACGTCTTAAAAGATGTGGCTAACGATGTGTCTCGGTGGGTGCCACGGCTGTGCGGGAGCTCCATCAACCGACCCCGGCGTCGTGTGGTGATGTGGTGGGTGGGCACCCCGAAATTCTGCCCAGCCGCCCACCCATGGGTGACTTCCCGACCTCTTTGACCCTTCCGTGGCCGGTCCGTGGCCTCCTCGGGCGAGAGAGCTGGACGCTTGGGCCTTCAACATGACGGTGCTGGCTCCGATGGCGCTGAGCACCATGGATTTGGTTTACATAGCGGTGGAACTGGCGATCGCCGTGCTCTCCATCGTGGGCAACGTCCTGGTGTGCTGGGCCGTGGCCATCAACAGCACCTTGAAGAACGCCACCAACTACTTCCTGGTCTCCCTGGCCGTGGCCGATATCGCCGTGGGCCTGCTGGCCATCCCCTTCGCCATCGTCATCAGCATCGGCTTGGAGACGGACTTCCACTGTTGCCTCTTCTTGGCCTGTTTTGTCTTGGTCCTCACCCAGGGCTCCATCTTCAGCCTCCTAGCGGTGGCCGTGGACCGGTACGTGGCCATCAAGATCCCGCTTAGGTACGGCAACCTGTGACGGGAGAGATGGGATGGGAAGGGTGGCTGTTCTCACTGGGAAAGGACTGGAATGGCCAGAATGCAGCTTGACTCGCTTGCTCGAGTGACCTAAAGTTCAGTTTCTCTGTAAGATGAATCCTTTCTGAGCGGTGGCTTTTGTATTATGATCCAAGCCAACTTTCCTACCTTCTCTCTGAATGTGATCCTTCCAGATGTGTTGGTTGACTCCCCGTGGGTTGTCATCCAACACATCTGGACAGGGCCAGGTTTGAGGAAAGGCTGTTGGGGATGGTGTTGATGGGAGGGAACAGTCGGTCCTGCCTTAAGGCAGACATCTGAATTATGCTGGTGGTAATGTCATCAAGTCGTTTCCAAGGTATGGCAACCCTAAAGCAAACCTGTCACAGGGTTTTCTTGGCGAGATTTGTTCAGAGAGGGTTTGCTTTTGTCTTCCTCTGAGGCTGAGAGAGTGGGGTTTGTCCAAGGCCACCCAATGGTTTTTCATAGCTGATCTGGCATTCAAACCGTCTTCTCCCAGAACTGTACTCCAACACTCAAACCACCAACGCCACGCCAGCTCTCAGAGAGAGACCATAAAGAAATAAATTAAAATCAGTCCAAATTTCTAGTTCCTACCCGAGTAGAGCCATAGAATTAACTGAATTTACAGAAATATTGGCTGGCCCTTTGGGCACTGGCTAGTGGATCTGGTCTACCTGGAAGCAGCAGATAGGTTTAAGTCTCTCTTCCCAGCCTGCTGGGGATTTCAGTCCGAACAACCAACCAAGTTCAGAATAGAAACTGGAACAATATTCAGCTGCAGCATCGAAATCTGTCTTGCTCTCTCCACTCCCACTTTGCAAGAAAGTTGTAGTTTCCTGCATTTCACAAGACGAGGAGGAGACATATTTGCTTTTCTCCTGTCAAAAGATGAAGTGCTGGCCTTTGGATTCTGCAATCTTAAAGTCCTTTCTCTGTCTCGTGTGTGTGTGTGTGTGTGTGTGTGTGTGTGTGTGTGAGAGAGAGAGAGAGAGAGAGAGAGAGAGAGAGAGAGAGAGAGACCAATTTGGCAAACTCTGGCAGCCGCGAGTGATGCCATTTTGGAACACCCCGCTTGGGTAGCTGTTTCAGCTGATGTGGTTAACACTGATTGGAAAAGTTTAGCGTCAGCCAGCACTTAACTGTCTCCTCCTTTTGAGGTCCGTATGGAGATAACAGCAGATTTGCTGAATCTAAATCCATTAAGCTTCATTGCTTGGCCCTCTCTCTCAGCCTCAGTTCACCCGTCTGTTAAATGGGCATCACAAAACAAGCTATCTCATTTTTACCAAGGAAGGCAGTGACTGTTGAGGCTGGACAGCCCCACCTGTCAGGGATGATTTTAGGTCTGCATTTCCTGCTCCAGCTGGGGTTGGACTAGATAGCCCTCAGGGATCCCGTGCAGTTTTAGGAGGATGTGGGCTGGAGCTGTTTGAAGGGAGGGGGTTCGGCCGAGGCTGCCTGAAACAACAGGATCCGAGGTTTCATAGGGCTTGGAGGAACGTGGGAAAATCCAGGAGAGACAGTTGCATTAGCTGGAGGCAGAAGTGGTTTCCACCCTCTTTGTTGTTAAATCTGAGAGTTGCCAGATGACTAACTCAGAGGTGATAGATCTGTCAATGTTTTTGTGCCATGGCGACAACCCTCCCCGAGAAGTTATCTGTTCAGGGGCAATCTGTCTTGAGTTCTAGTTCTCCTTTATCTGAGAACTTGTTTATTTACGAGGCCCTCGGTAGAGGTATTCTGGTAGTCTTAAGGCTTCCCTGCTGGGCTGGCCAGAGGTTTTGCGTCGCAAAGAAGCCGAGGCTACTCCTGGGGTCTCCTGCCTTCGGTAAATCAGGGGAAAAAACACACGCACAAAACAGCAGATGTCTAGGGACGGGAGGGTGCGTGGGACGTCACAAGAGATGCAACAATATAAAGCACTCTTCTTTGCGATGCCTGCCGGCCTGCCAAGCCCAGTGCGTTCGTTCGTACGGTTTGTTGTTGTGTGCCTTCAAGCCGTTTCTGACTCACGGCCGTCCACGAACCTATCGCTAGGTCTTCTGGGGCCGAGACTGTGTGATGCGCCCAGTGGGTTTCCATGGCCGAGCAGGGAATCAAACCCCCGGTCTCCAGGGTGGCAGTCTGACGTTCAGAGTGCAAAACCACGCTGTCTCTCTATTCGTGCAGGACGCCATTCTTGTTCTTCGTGTCACCCTTTGGCCTACGTTTCCCAAAATCTCTCAGCCGGAAGTATAGAAAGCAGTAAATAAACGTACAATGTAGACAAGCGTGTATAGCCACCTTGGGTCCCATCCCCGGATAAAGGGAGGGTATTAAGTAAATAAACACCGAAAGAACAAGCAGCCTGTGGTTCTCCAGACGTGTCTGAGCTGCAGCTCCCATCATCCTTTGCTCTCCTTGCCAGCACATTCCCTGCTCTCATGCTTCCTGGCCATGCTAGGTAGGGGATTCTGGGAGCTGTAGTCCAAAAAAAAAGGCAGTGCCGCCCACCCATTCCACCCTTTCAATTTCCCATCAGGTTGCTTTTAAGTGTTTCCCTGCCAGACTCCACTTCCTAAAGAACTTTGTTGAATTTGCAAACTTTGGACATCCCAGTCTGCTATCTCTTGAGAGCAGAAAGACTGTCAGGGCAGTTTGAGGATTTCAGTCCCGCGATTAGAATTTATCAGGGCGGGGAATGTGTTTTGTTGCTGTATGCCTCCAAGTTGCTTTCCTGCTTGTGGCAAACGTGTCATGGGGTTTTTGGGGGCTGAGAGTGTGTGATTCGCCCGAGGTCACCCAGCAGGTTTCCATGGCCGAACGGGCAATCGAACCCTGGTCTCCAGAGTTGTAGTCCAGGGCTCAAACCACTACTCCGAGCTGGCTCTTGGGGAATGTGCTACCTTCCCGATATTGAACTGCAGTGCCCCGACCTGGGGGGGAATGATGGGAGTTGTAGTCCAGTGACACCTAGAGAACCTTGGGGTACGTGCAAGTGTGTGTGGTGTATATATAAGCTTATTTATGGCTCTGCTTAGTTCTCCACGCAGTGTACCATTAAAAAGAGTTGGCCCAGCTACCACAGAGCCCTGACTGGTATGCGTGTGTGCGAGATGGGAGTTGTAGTGTCCTCTAAAAATACTTTTCCAAGGTGAAGTCTACACATATAAGTGTCTTTAAAAGGATGCTCAAGAAATTTCTGGAAGAAAGGTGAAATCTGTTGTCGCACAAGATGGTCTGCTAAGTTTTGACCTCACAGGATTGTTCTTGGGTCTTTCAGTCTGTGGGAATACTCTGAGAGCCGGCATAATGTAGTATTTTGAGAGTTGGACTCAGACCCTGGAGACCTGCGTTCGATTCCTCACTCAGCCATGGAAACCCACTGGGTGATCCTGGGAGCATCACATACTCTCAGGCCCCGAAACTCCATAGGGTCACCATAGGTTGGAAACGACTTGAAGTCACGCAACAGCGCTTTACTTTAGTGTGACCTAATGAAAGAAGAGGAGGACCGCTCTCAGTGTGCACATTCTAAATTTCAAACAAGGGCTCTGGGGTTTGTGAGGGTATGTCTCTGCCCAGCCCTCCAGCCTTGGGGTGTCAGTTTTCCCAACCTGGCTTGTTGAGCTGCGATAATTTTAGGGTATAAAAGCTTTGCTCTCCTTCCTTCTGGAGATTTCTGTCATTGCTTTCTAATTTACTGCTTGTGATTTTAAGCTAGGTTCATGATGTTGCTTGGGAAAGCATATGTAAAATATGCGAGAATTTTACTGTGAAATAATCAATAGGTGTTTTAAAAAAGTCTCACCTAAATCTGAAAGATTATAGCCAGGAGAATTAAGGGGGTGTCTACAGCAGGAGACTTGCTCTGCCTTTATCATAGGCAGCTGCCTTATATCTCTAAACATCATCTAAAAATAAAATAAGATGCTAGTCCTCATGAATTTGAACAAATAGGATCACTGGGAGTCTGGTGTATCCACTGAATTTAGCCTCCCTTACCTTCCAGAATGTCCCATGACATTCCCAATTAACTCTCTCCCTTCCTTCAGTGCCTCTTCTCTGCCTTCGAAATACCTAACGTATTCAAGGAAATGCTGGAAAGGAGGAAAAAATTGGAGAACTAGGAGTAATGGACTGGCATTACTCTGGTGGGAAGCAATTTGTCCATTTTTAATTATTCCTAACATAAAACGTGTCAACAGAAGATGCCTTGCAGGGAGTCTCTTCCTTGGAAGAGAATGAAATTGCAGTTACAACGCAACAGGGCAGGGTGAATCTGTTCATGCACGGGCTGCTTCATTTCTCCCAGCGGTCCCTCCCCCATTTAGATTCTCAGGAGGAAATCTAAGCACAAAGGGATCTGCTCTAGCTGCAAACGGTTGCCATTTTCACAATGGCAGTGTCCAGAAATTCTGTATTGGTAGTCTGTTGATTAAGGGATGTGATGTTTGCATTTTGAGTTTGAGAATATTTAGGTTTGAATGCATAGGCCCCAGGTTCAACACCTGCTTTTTTCCAACTAAAACTGAGAAAATGCTCACCTGTTTGAAACCTGTGAAAGATGTTGCCACCAGCCAGGTAGACAATACTTAGCTAAGTGGGTGCTAGTGATCTGTCTCAATATAATGCAGCTTCCAGGGTTCTACTTTTATTTTTAACCATGAGGACCAGGATCTTATTTTCACTTTTGCTCAGTGAAAGAGCGGATCAGTTTTGAATGCGGTTGGTCAATCCCCCAGTAAGGCTGGGGAGAGACCCCTTTCCTGATACTGGTGATCAAGTTTTGAGCTGTGTGGAAAGTGATTTCCGTGGCAATTTCTTACCCGCTGACATCTAAAAGTGAAGAAAAGTTCATTCCAGTCAAAATGGAAATAAAATTGGTTAGATGATTCGTAATTCTAGTATGCTGAATGTACTTAGATCTGTAATTACAGAATGACACATGGGATATAAATCTATTTTTCCTTTTCTTTACAGTCTACAGACTGTAGTGGGGGGCAGAGTCCTTTTTTGTTTCAGTTTGTGTAGGAAGAAGGTAGTAATAGATTAGTCTTTTAGTAACGGATTTTATTATTATGTTTTAGTCTTAGTTTAATTCAATTTAGATTTGTTTAGTTTTAGTCCTAGTTTTCCATGTTTATTGTTTATGTACAGTTTGTTTCTTTTTCTCGCTTTCTGTTCTTTCAGTAGTTGTGAGTTATTTTGTATCTTCTACTAAAATTAATAAATATTTAAATAGGAAATACATTTGGCTGAAGGGGGTTCAGCATGTTTGGGAATATTAATTAATTTTAATTTTTTTCATCGCTTTAGCTATATAATACACTAATATCTCACAAGACAAAGGGGGGTAAAAATATTTTTAATGCACGGCATACAAATAAAGCAATAAAGATCTAAAACCATTCCAGACTCAAACAATAAATTAGCCTGAACAGGATAAAACATAATAAATTTCTTTTTGTTGTGTGCCTTCAAGTTGTTTCTGACTTACAGCAACCCTAAAGTAAACCTGTCATGGGGTTTTTTGCTAAGTTTTCTTCCAAAAAGGTTTTCCTTTGCATTCCTATGAGGCTGAGAAAGAGTGACTTGCCCAGTGTCATCCAGTGGGCTTCCATGGCTGATCGAGGATTTGAACCCGGGACGTTGAGTCAAGCCACTACACTGTGCTGACTCTCCCAATTTCTTTAGAAGAGATTTGCACCTGACTTCTTCTTAGGCTGCAAAAGACTTGCCCGGGTCGCCCAGTGCAGATTTAAACCCTGGCTCTCAATATCCTAGGGCTATCTTGGCAAGATTTTTTCAGTGGATGTTTGCCATGACTCTCCTTGGAAGCTGAGAGTGTGTGACACGCCCAAGGTCGCCCAGTGGGTTTCCATGGCCAAGTGGGGAATCGAACTCTGGTCTCCAGTGGTCAAACCACTACACCGTGTCTGGCTGTCCATTAAACATGGCAACAGGCAAAAACAGCTTAAAGGGCTAGAATAGTTAAAACCCAGTATGTGTAGATTTAAAATAAAATTAAGCCTCAAAGGCACTAATAAAAAGTCATGTCTTAGTGTTGGAAAGAAACCATATTTGCCCCAACCAACCCTTTAGGATGTTTTAATATTATACCTTTTATCTGGCTTAAGGCAGGGTGACGCACCCTGTTAAAGATTTAGATTTAGACTCAAACCCCGAAACCGGCTCTTGAGGACTAGAACCTTGCTTCGCCTGCCTCTCAGTTGCAGAATCCCTGCTCTGGAGGCAGAAGGTTTTGCGCAAAATCTCTAGTTAGAATGAGCCAGGAATAACCTTAGAGAGCACCACTGCTAGGCAGAGAGAGGAAACAAGACTTGACCTGTCAAGGTCAAGGTGTGAGTCTTGAAAGAAAGGACTGCCCAAGCTCCTGTCAAGATAAACTTTGGCTTCTGCTGGCTTCCTCTGTGGAACGGCAGCGGGAAGAGAAAGTACAAAGTACGAAGGGCTTATCTTCTATTTTCTGAACACCACCCTCTTTATCTTGTTGATGGGATCATGAGATAGCCCAGCGTGGGCTGGGATTTCTAGAGCAACCCAGCTCTACACGTGGCTGTGAGATAAGAATTTTCTCCTCCTTTGCTCTTCCTCTTATGGGCTCAGAAACAGTAACACTGATTAATAAAAACTCAAAGAAATGTGGTTATTCTATTTTGTCCTGCCTCTGTCCCATCAAGACCAGTTCTCATCACAAAAATTAAAAGATAATAAAAATAAAGCTCATATCAGGAAAAGCACAGAATTAAACAATCAATGGAATTTTAAAAAATTAAGAAGTATATCCATCAAAAATATATTGTATTATTCAGAGGGGGGCAAAAACCCACTGAAGCTCAAGCAGATGCTTCCCTGAATCAGTAAGGATTTCTCCAAACTACTGACCGACTTGAAAATTTTCCTTCTCACCCACATTTGGATAACATATGTCCTTGTCACTTAAGAGTCTCCATATTGGGAAAAAGGTGGGATATAAATGAATAAAATCATCATCATTAATAATAATATCATCTCCAGTATTTGCATTTGTGCAAGGAAGAATTACCGAGGATTAAAAATGAAAAAGTGAATAATTTCTTTTCCTAGGTTGCCCATGTAGGTTTTCAAAACTTAAGTGTTTGGACCATGAGGCCCAGAAACCCACTTGAAAAAAAAAATTGGAAAGAGAGGAAGGCTGAAATTTGCTGCGCCTGGCTTATTTTTTTTTTTTTTCCAATCAGCTGCCCTGGATTTTATTTTTATCTGCTGCTATTTTTATGTGATCGATTGTTCTGCTTTAATTTTCATTCATTTTTTTTAAAAAAAGATTCATATAACTAAAGTTTTAGAAAACTGCTTTCTGCCTTCACAAAAGGAAAAGCAGGCTTTTAAAAAAGGAAGAAATCAGGACAGGGAGCTGTTGGGCAACTATGCAAATTGTGTGTTTGGTGTTGTGTGACTTATCACGGGGTTTTCTCCGCAAGATTTCTTCAGAGACGGTTTGCCATTGCCTTCCTCTGAGGCTGAGAGAATGTAACTTGCCCAAGGTCACGCCGGGGAAGTTTCCATGGCTGAGCAGGGATTTGAACCCTGGTCTCTCTAGAGTCCATAGTCCAACAACGCACAAACCACCACACCGGCCCCAAATTACATGTATGCTTGCGTAAAAAGAAGCCCTTGAATATAACACGAAGAGGCACACACACCCTCTGAAAATACACCCCAAAGCTGCCCCTGGATGCGTGAACGGCAACGGTCAGTAACAGAACGAGTTGAACAAGAAATGGAGGCCATCCCCTCCCTAAACCGCAAACCTCAGGATTCCACAGGATGTTGAAAGTGGAATAATAGCACTATAACAGGCTAGTGCAGAAATGGCCTTAGTTCAGAGAGAATAAGCAAGTGGCAATTGTTTGCTTCCATGGTCTTCTCTGGGTACCAAAATCCGTGGATGCTCAATTATATACAATGGGGTAGTAAAATGGCATCTCTTATATAAACCAGTGAACAACTCAAAGGTTTGCTTTTTGGAATCTCCCCCCCCCCCAGTATTTTCCAGCTGTGGATGCAAATCCGTGGATGTGGAGGGACCGACTGTACGTGGTCCTTGAACCCTATATTTTGAGTAAGGTTTATTCTATCAGATGTTTTGAGCTTCAAAGAGGACTAGAAACCAGCTGTGTTCCTTTGGCTCAAGGACTGGAGGTAGGGCGTGTGTGTTTCTGCGTACGTCCCGTCAAGTTGCCCATTGACCTAAGGCAACCCTATTTCATCCATATATGGAGCTATAGGTGGAACATCAAAGTTTGCAGAAGTATTTTTGGGGGGGAAGAGGAAACAGAAGAATGTCTCTTTATGTGTCTTCAAGTCACTTGCCAACTTATGGCCACTTCATTAATTTCCTAGGGTTTTCTTAGGCAAAGAATACTGAGAGGTGCTTTGGCCAGTTCCATCCTCTGAAATAGAGCCCATACGATCTATTTCCTGTGCGTCCCACAGAGAGTCTGGAAAACCCTCTCCCCTCTCCCCTCTCTAGGCCCCATCCGCTTGCTAAACCACACCTCCTGATTCCCTGGCATGCTATTGCTCCCTTTAGGGAACATTAACATGGGGTGAAGACTTTCCTGCTATTTGCCAAGATCCAGTTGACAAAATGCAAAGCATCACTTTCAGCTGGGCTGAGACCTCACTGTTATCACTGATCAGTGATCAGAGTTAACGTTAACGATGCGATGCGCTCCACTCGCCTCTCCTCTTCCTTAATGGGAAAATTTCAGGTCACAGCCTCAGTCCTCCTGTCTGCAACATGGCAATAGGAGCATTTGCCAACCATACAGGGCAGTGCTTTGTTTTAAAGGATTCCCGGGACAGTGTTTTGTGCGTGCGCATGAATAACAAGAGGAAGGATTACAAAGTGCCTCGTGTGAACAATTATTGAGATAGCAATGTGCTCAAAATACTTTTAGCCTCTTGAAATTATTCTTGTTACTATTTATAGTTTGAAATTTATGTGTCTTACTTATTGAATTTTTACTGGTGGTGCGTACCTTCCAGTCATTTCTAACTTACGGCGACCCTAAGGTGATCCTATCATGGGGTTTTCTGGGGCTGAGAGTGTGTGCCACACCCAAGGTCACCCAGTGGGTTTTCATGGCCAAGCGGTGAATCGAACCTTGGTCCCCTGGGTCCGTAGTCAAATGTCCAAATCACTACACCACATACCCCGCCTTTCTCCCATTCGTAAGCTGCCCCAAGATCTCTGGATACCAGGTGGGATATGTATCATTTAATTGATTAAAATCTCCGATATGTGATTTCAGTCTTGATTGCCAAAGCATGGGCTGTTTTATTATATTTTCTTTATAGCAAGGATTCAAACCTTGGTCCACTTTGGGACAAAAGGCAGGATATAAATACAATAAATAAACAAGCAAATAAATAGTTCAAGACCCAAGCGGCTTACACCATGCTGGATGTCTTGCAGTGTTTAGGCAGGGGGGAACCAGCAACAGAATTGGGCTGTTTTCCCCCTCTAATATTATTAGGAATTATAGTGCCCCTCTATTTTCCAGCATGGTGTAGCAATTTGAACATTGGACTACAGCTCTCGAGATCGGGGTTCAATTCTCTTCTTGGAACAAGAACAATTCTGCTTTGGTCAGGCTTCACCTGGAGGAATCCTGTGTCCAGTTCTGGGCACCACCATTCAGGAAGGATACGGACAAGCTGGAACGTGTCCGGAGAAAGGCGCCCAAGATGGGAAAAAGGTCTGGAAACTAAGCCTTATAAGGAAGGAACGACTTAGGGAGCTGGGCCTGTTTAACTTAGAAAACACTGAGAGGCAAAATGATACCATCTTTAAATATTTGATGGGATATCATGTAGAAGATGGAGTGAGCTTGTTTTCTGCTGCTTCAGAGACTAGGACGCAGACCAGTGGATTCAAATGACAAGAAATGAGATTCTGCTTAAACATCAGGAAGAACTTATTGACTGTAAAAGGTGTTCAACAGTGGAATAGGTGGCCTCAAAAGGTGATGTAGTGGTTTGAGCACTGAACTACGACCTTGGGGATCAAGGTTCAGTTCTTTGCTTGGCCATGGAAACCCAAAGGCTGCCACACACTCTCAGCCCCAGAAAACTCCTGCCTTAGAGTTGCTGTGAATCAGAAATGACTTGAAGGCACACAACAAGAGGTACTGAGAAGCCCTGTAAGTGAATTGTAAACAGGCATAATGGGACACCAGACGCACAACTGGCATTTGCTAGTCCGTGTCTCAACACACAAGGGTCCTGATCCAGGTGCATCCTGCCATTGTTGTTATTAGTGTTTATTTCTATAGTGCCATCCATGTACGCTGTGCTTTACAAGTAAAACAACCCAAGCCAAGGGGTCCTGCCAAAGGCATGCCATCTAAAATATATGTACATACACACAGAGGGAAGGAAGAAGTAATAAACGGTACTGTACTGTACTGTAAAACAGAGTATCCAGATAATGCAATATAATGTAAGGCAAACTAACAAACACATCATCAAAATATACAAGGTTATAAAACAATATTAAGCTGAGACCCCCCAAAACCTTTGGAAAACAAGAAAAGTTTTTGAGACTTAAAAATAACGAGGGAGGAAGCAGTCCGCCAGCACTCAGGGAGGCCAATTCCAAGAGCTATTCATCCATCACTCCACTGGCTCCTGTATGTAGTAACAAGATTCTGGCTCCTTGTTCTATGATTCTAAAAAACCTGCGGTCTCCCTTAATATTATGGTTTCTCTCGGGGCTTTTTAAAAACTGGCACATGCTGTAGTTCTCACTCAGCCTCAGCTGGCTGATTCTTTGAAATGGGCTCAAGAATCCTCCCTGGCGGATTATATAAAAGCGGAATCAATGCTTGTCAGACTGAGAAACCAAATGGAAACGTGCCTTGTTTTGAACATGAATTATTCAACAGGAAGAAAAAAAAAACAAGGGGGTGGCAGCATGTGAGCAGGTAAACATATTTTTTGTGTGTTAATGGCCAAATTAAAAATTGATAAATTCATCAATGCCAAAGCAAAAGCAGAGGAAAACAAAACAATGAGGCCTCTTTGGGGTCATTAATAATTGAGTATTTTTAAAAGTACTTGGGGGGGGGGAATTCTTGCTTTGGGTAGCAGAGTGCTATATTTGGTCCTGTCCTCTTCCCCTTTGCATTAGATGCAGAAAATCAGAGGAAGGGTGGGTGGAGCATTTTTCTGTCTGTCATCCATATCCTCAGTCACTATAGTTAAAATAATCTGGTGGAATTCAAAGCTTTCCCAGATGGGTTGCTTCAGGCGGCAGATTCTGGGAGGCAGTAGCAAAGCATCAGAGATCTGTGTCCCAAGTAATTCTGCCCCAGATCTCTAAACTAGTTGGCTGCCTTCAGACCCGGTAGCAGACCCAGTCCCATTAAGTGCCAAAAGGTTCGCCTTCCCTCCAACCTGCTTTCATGCAGATCAAACCAAGAGCTAGCTTGTTCTTGGCCTCAGGTGACAATGACTTGGGGTGGCCGATTTGTATCAGCGTCCACCTGGTTGAAAAAAGAATGGATTTTGTAGATTGGTTTGTCTGTCTCCTTGAACTGATCTGGGTCACACAAATAAGAGAGTTTGAGTGGTTGGGAGTTCAAAAAGCAAGAGCCTATTTTCGCACATGAGAAAAATCTGATTTTAGTTAGTAGGAAAAAATAGTGTGTGTGCTCATACATGTGAGAGGGGCTGGTCTTTCAAACTGAGAATTAACTGCTCAGTTTGAACAGTAAATTCCCCCCCTTTTTTTGCTCCTCTCATTCCATTAAGTTCTCTATCCTTGAGGGGCTTACAGTCTCCATGAAGATTGAGATTCATTCCTGAGCCGTGTGGTTGCTTTTTTTTTCTGTTCAGTTCCAACTGGTGAGGAAAATAAACCAGAGGAAGACTTGCCCTGTTAATATCAGCATTTTGTAAATTCTTTCAAAGTTCAGCTTCGTAATAAATTTTAAATTTGATACTTGGTCCATGTATTTTGAGTGAGGATGATATCTGGGTATCTTTGTGCTACCCTACACCTTTGTGACCTTGCGGCAGCTGAGGTTTAGCAAAGCTGGCCTTAAAATGTGGGGAGCACCTGAGGTCATGCAAACTTTGCCCTGGCAACTCAGGTTCTGCAAGGCTTAGGAAGGGCCATGGATTGAACTTGTTAAGGACATTGCAGTTCTTTTCTTGAGGTGAGGGCTAGTAAGGGGAAAGAGAAAGTGAGCAAGAGAGAAAAATCCACAATATTTTGCTCCCCAGCCCTGCCTCCCTTTAGAAATCTATAACTGCTTATTTCAAGCCGGGAATTTCAACTGAGCGGCGATGTGTTGTTTCCATGGGAGTCTTTGGAGTAAAGAAAAGGGATGTTGTGGCCTATTCAGGCCCTTGAATAAGAAACCAAACAGAAGGAGATGCTAAATAGAAATGCAAATAAGACAGCTAAGAATGGACTTCTTTGTGGTAATGGTGGTGGGGAAACTTTCACTCTGTGTGTGATGGGAAGGAAGGAGCCAAGGCGGACCGTCCCAGTATACTTCCCTTCTCTGTTATAAAGGGTGTTGCCATGTGAAACCCACATCCGAATGGTTGCTCAACCATGGAAACCCACTGGGTGATCTTAGGCAAGTCACAAGCTCTCAGCCTCAGAGGAAGGGAAAGGCAACCCCCCCCAACAAATCTTGCCAAGAAAAACCCGTGACACCAGGGTGGGAAACAACTTGTAGGCACACAACAACCACCACATTGTGAATGGTGCTCTTTTCCCAGCATTTACGAAACAGAGCAGCCAGTCTGTGGACACACATCTCTGCTACCAGTTGTGAAGCCACTTCCTAACCCGCTTCAGATGCCATTTTGAACAAAATGGTGCAGCACGGAATGGAATCCATTCTGTCATTCCCACCCATCCTCAAATTGTTCCTCTCAACTGTTCCTCAGCACTGTGTGGGTTACTTCACAAATAATTTCTTAGTGGCTTCTTCAGAAATTGTGCCTTGGATTGTTGGATATATTTGTTTTTCTCCATTTTCCTTATTTCACTTCCCCAACATGTTTTGGTGAGCTGAGTGGAACACAACGGCACTGAATTCTGTTGAGGATATTGTCTTCTATGGCCAGTAAAATAGAGGTTGTCTCACGACTGTTGCAACTGACGAAGCCATACAGTAGGATTAAGCGGTCACACTGGAATGGCAGATTTCAGGCTGCAACTTCCATATTCCATTGGTATGCCCTCCAACCAACCAAATGTGGTAGGAACAGTCCTTATTAGTCCTGTGCTGTCCCATCTTCTCAGCTACTTTTAAAAATGTCCCAATTTCCTTCCGCTCCTGTTTCCCCCCTTTGTCCTCAACTTTTTCCCATTGCTGCAAATTGAGTTCAAAGTGCAAAATTAGCGTCACTCCATTAATTCAGCAGCACAGAGAAGAAGGGAGGTGGAATCTTTCCCTTCACAGGAAGCCTCGGGTAAAAGCAAACTGGCAGGCTCACTTAGCTTGCTTTCTTTGCTAATTCCTTTTGCCATCTTGATCACACTCGGATGTCGCTGGCCACACGTGTCCTGGTCTTTCTCTGTGAAATGTTGGTAGGTACACATTGCAACGGGAGTTGCAGTCCAGCAGCTTCTGGAGAGCTGTGCATTCCCTGCCTCTGGGCCAACATTGCATTCGAATCCCTGCTCTGCCATGATGCTCAGTGGATGACTTTGGACCAGCACACACTCTCAGCCTCACAGGGTCATTGTGAAGTTACCGGGGTGGGGGTGGGAGAGAGGGAGGGTCCTGTGTGCCTTGGCCCATACCATTCCCTGGAACAAAAGCAGCATGCAAAGATAATAATTTAGCAGATACGAGTCCAGTGTGGAACTCCTGATCTGTCATGCCTCTCAACCTGGGGCCACTTGGTATCTCTGGAATTTTTCTAAGGGGAAGTCGGCCTTCAGGGCTGCTGCCTCCCCCACTGGGCGGCTCTCGCACTCCCTGCTGTTTCTCATATCCCCCCATTGTTCTCCTCCCGCACTGAGGCTGAGACATGTCACGCCGCTTCTGCCCTCCTTTTTCCCATGGAGAAAAAGGCAGAGGCTGAACTGGCAAAGTTGGACGTGGTTTCGGCCAGCTTGCCACTAGAACGCAGCCCCTAAAAAACTGAATTTGGCCCTCTGGCTGAAAGAAGTTCCTCACAATTGAACTGAAGCCTGGTGGAGACTGTGTAGCCCTGTAGATGCAGTTGGACTGCAAGTCCCAGCATTCCTTAGTGTGGACTAAGGTCCAAAGCTTGTTGGTTAGCTCCACTGAAACGACTGTTGAATGGTGAGCCATTACATAGGAAATCCCACTAATTCAATGGGTCTAGCCTGGTTGGGACTCACAACAAGATTCAGAGCAGATGGGAGTTGCAGTCCAAGAGCATCTGGAGGGCCACAGAATGCCTAGCTCTGGACTTGAACAGCAGGAAGAGGTGGGAGCTCACTTTGCAAAGTCGCAGGTTCCAAGAAGAGTTCATTATCTTCCCCTGCCTTTTGTTTCATGGAATCTTAGATCTGAATATATATTATATGTATTTTAAAAGGGCTAGATATATTTCTGTATTTAAGATGCTATATTTATATCTGGCCTTTCTCCCAGCCGTGGAATGTAAGGCAGCTTACAGAATTAAAACAGAGGCAGATAAAAGCTCCCATTGATAAAAAAAGTACAAAAATTAAAATAACTGATGCATCTTTAAACTATGATTTTGTAAAATGAAAAAAATGAAATATAATTAAAATGTTATTGCAATGTTACATGTCTATATGGGTCGTCAAGTCCCCTGTCAAATTATGGTGACCTCATCGATTTCATAGTTTTCTTAGGTGAGGAATCCTCGGAGGTAGTTTTGCCAGTTCCTCCCTCTGAAATAGAGCCTATAGCACCTTGCTTTCCTTGGTGGTCTCCCATCCAAGTACTAACCAGAGCTGGCATGGCTTAGCTTCCAAGATTGGATGAGATCTGGGGCCTGTAGGTTGACCAGACCTACATATATTTATTATAGTGATTTAAATACAGAACTTAATAGCTCGATTAATAAGCAAAATGTTCTGGCTTCCGCCTGACTCAATTGTTTAAAACAAAAGTGAGCTTGCAGCCAAGGTGGCCATTCAGAATTAATTTTTTTAACACACTCTCTCTCTCTCTCTCAATTTCTCTGTGGCAAATGTCGGGTTATTATCCTGTCCGTTCGGGAAAAAACTATCCCTGTGGGAACATCACAGAAAATAGCCACCAAAGATCTTAGTCTTTGGTGCCTTCGGGTGTAGCTGTAATAATACTTGGTCCCTTTTCTGTCTGTGTTTCTTGCATTGCAGATACAAGAGTCTAGTGACAGGGAAACGGCCGGGGTCTCATCGCCGTCCTCTGGATCCTCTCGTTCGGCATTGGTCTCACACCACTGATGGGCTGGAACCTCCGGGAGACAGCCACCAAGAACTGCACGAATAGGACAAGGACTCCTGAGGAGGAGGAGGAGGCGCCGGAGCAGTGGCTTGGCTCCCCCGTTTGTTTGGTCCGGTGCCTCTTTGAGAACGTGGTGCCCATGAGCTACATGGTTTACTTCAACTTCTTCGGCTGCGTCCTGCTCCCCCTGGTGATCATGCTTGGCATCTACGTCAAGATCTTCATGGTGGCCTGCAAGCAGCTGAGGCAGATGGAGCTCATGGGGAACTCCCGGACCACGCTGCAGCGGGAGGTCAACGCCGCCAAGTCGCTGGCCATCATCGTGGGACTCTTTGCCCTCTGCTGGCTCCCCCTCCATATCTTGAACTGTCTCACCCTCTTCCGACCGGACTTCGCCAAAAACAAACCACACTGGGTGATGAACTTGACCATCATCCTCTCCCACGCCAACTCGGTGGTGAACCCCATCATCTACGCCTACAGGATCCGGGACTTCCGCTACACCTTCCGCAAGATCCTCTCGCGGTACCTCCTCTGCAAGGCCGAGGAGTTCCCCAAGTACCCCAAAGAGGGCGGGGGCGGGGGCAGCAGCTGCCAGCTTGCCGTGAGCAACATCAGTACATCTCCCGCCTTCCTTTGAGGGAGGTTGCTGGTTTCTCGAGACTGTAACTGGCATTGCTCCCGGGGGAGCCTATGATCAATTTGGAATTTTTTGTACTGCTGCGGTTGAAATATTGCTGTGATACACAAACACACACGTGTTATCCTGCACTGAGAAAAAAGGGGAATGGGGATGGAAAAGATAATCTCACAAAATCTTTTTCAACTCAAAAAAACTAACTCTTGAAATTCTGGGATCTTCATTTTGCATTTGGGACAAACGCTAGGCCTCTCAGAGGAATTCCATGCTGTCTGAGCCCTTTGCCAGAGCCTGGGGGAAATACTCTCATTATAGGATTACCACCCCCATAATCCCCTAGCCAGCAGGGATGTTGGGGGACTATGGGAGTGGTAGTTCACAAAAAAAAGAGTAACATTTCCAAGCTCTGTCCTTAACAAACATGGGGGAAAAATACATTTTTTAAAAAATGAAACAGCACAGTAAATTCTTGCTGCCATAACAAGGGCAAATTTTCCAGTTTTGTCCATAAACTCTTTTTGGATGTCAGTCATGTTTGTATTTCAAAAATGTAATACTATAATAAGCTCAAAAATAACTTCTTTTTGGAGTAAAAGCAGGGAGTCAATGAGAGATATTCCGAAAAAAGGTTTCTGTTTTATTTTCCCTATGTTGTCACTTTGGGGGGGTGCTTAATTTAAACTTCTCATCAGTTGTTTGATGCTGCTCGTATTCTCCAATGGGAAATTATTTTCAGTAGGCCAGTTACGGTATCAGTAAATGTGTCTATTTTAGAAACAACAACAACAACTTTATTTTAAAGTAAGTTGGAGGGGAACGGCAGAGTTGGAGGAATTTGCAATTCATCACTGAACGGTTGGTTTTCAATTGAGAAAGGAGGGAGGATAGTTTGATAAAGAATATTTTCTTTTGTTTATTTTTTTTTATAATAAAAGAGTTGCTAGTAGCAAAACTCCTGGTCTAGATAGATGTGTTTTGTTTTGATTCTTACAAAATGCTTTAAATCCTCTGTTTCAGTTGTAAGGTACAGTCGGCCTTCCATATCAAAGGATTCAACTAGCCACAGCTTTAGATTCCAATATATAGGTACACACATACATACGTAGTCAGCCCTCTATATTTGCAGATTTTACTTTCATGGATTTATTGGCGAGTTTCTCCAACCCTTGGCTCCCCACACTTCTTTTCTTAGAGAGCCTTCTTTCTCAGCAAGTCCAATCGGGCTGTGCAGCCCTTTGAAAACCTACCTCTGGTCCTCCTCTTCCTCCTCCAGCTACTGCCTAGCCAACTAAGGATGGCTCACAGCCTGATTTCTCAGCACCACAAACCCTCTCCCAGTGCCCCCACACACACCCAAGGAAGGAGATGGGCAAGATAGGAACTATAGTGCCACCAGGCTGACCCAGTTTGGACTGTGGGTGCCTGTTCTCCCCACCACGCCTCAGCCCTCTTCCCACAGACATATGCACACATTTTGATATTTGCGAATTTTCCACTTTTACAAGACTCTTGTGCCCCTAACTCTAGTGAAGGGGGGGGGCAACTGTATACAAAAAGCAAACCTCAAGTTTGCCATTTTAGATAAGGGACGCTATTTTACTACACCATTGTACATAATGGGACTTGAGCATCCATGAATTTTGGTACCTATGGGGGTGGACACTGAGGCCCCACTATAGGTCGGAAGCCAGAAAAAGCTTACTCCTTTGGCCTACAAATCCCCATAGATCTCCTGTACAGTACTGTATTTTATGTATATGCAAATACAAATATTCCAAAATACTTCCAGTCTCAAGCATTTCAGGTACAGGATACTCAACCTGTGTATGTAAAGTTGCATAATATAACAGGCCATATAGGATTCCATTGGAAGTGTTGATATTCTTGGCTGAATTCATGACCGCAACCACCCCCACCCCACCTTCTGCTACTCCAGAATCCTGTCCAATGTGGAATCTCATTTTTTAAAAGTCCTACAACTCTACACAGACTTCCAGGGGCGCTGACACCCACTCATTTCAAGCCAGAGAATATACATGTATGTACATGAAAGTTTAATTCATAACCATCATCTTGGAAAAAAACACTTATCTGCAAAACAACTGCATGAGAAAACTACCTGTTTGCAGATCTGTCCTCCGCAGTGCAGGTAGGAGAGTGGACAGGCAGGTGAATTGCGACCATGTATTATCCTCCTCCATCTTCCCAGGAAAGCAAGAGTTTGGTCAGCTGCTGCTCTGGTACGGTCAGCTCCTGGCAGGCTCCAACAGCCTGGCTGAGGTAGACAGCCAGAATGTGTTTGCACTGCGGGAGAGAAGGAGGAACAGGCAGCGTTCAGAGTATGACCAAACACAGGGTGGGTAGGCAGCCAGCTGAAAAATGGCATGGGGCAGCTGTGGAGGTAGCAGCAAATAATTCACAAATACAGCCAGCCCTCCACAGTCACTAGGGTTAAGGGCACAGGACCCCCACAAAAGTAGAAAAAACACAAATATCAAAATGTGTGTGTGCCTGTCTGTGGGAAAAGGGCTGAGGGATGATGGGGAGAGCTGGCACCCAGGGTCCAGGGAGAAACTTGCAAATAATCTAATCTGTGAATGTTAAATGTTAAATCCACAAATGTGAAGGGCCAACTGTACTTTTGCCCCTTGAACTCAGTTTCCAGCAACTGACTTATGCTGAAGACAAAAGGGGAAAGCAAGCAGACAAGAGAGAAACCAGGACATTTTAAAAGCAGTGGAATAGCGGGGAGTAATCTGACAAATAGGAAGAGCTGAAGGGAACAGTGCGCTCGAGATGGTATTTGTGGAGGGCCAACTATAACCAAATCCACAAACATTAAACCAGTGAATGTGGAGGGCCATCTGTACTGGCAGTCCTTCCCCATGGCTCGTTCTCCCTCTTGGTCCAACAACTCACCACAAGGCTGTCGCTCTTTCTGAGGACGGAGAATGTGAAAGCCGGACACGTGCAGAAGTGGCAAGAGGCGTAGCAAGTGTAGAGCTTTCCTGAGCTGCCAACCACCTGTGGAAAGAGAAGATGAAAAGCCAGTGCTTAGTTAAAAAGAAAAAAAAAGATTAAAATAAAGCAATATATGTTTAATTTCAATCAGAATTTTAAGTCAATTTTTTAAAAATTGCATGTGCACCTCAGTTATTGACTAGCTGTGTTCTTGGGCATTAGTTCTTTAACAGAAAATTTGGCACTGGGACAGAAATAACAGGGAAAGAATAGGGATAAGTTCCTATATCACTAAAAGAAGAGCAGCTCAACATGTTTCACAAATGTTTTTATTGAAAACTAACCATATACACATGTGAAATTAAACAACCAGGTCACGGTAAGCCCTGCATAAGAAAACAAAAATATTTTGAACCTTCTAGAGACCACCTTAAAAGTGTCTTTCAAAATGCACCCAGGGATGACTTTTTCTTTTACATGAAGCCCCCACCTTTTGATGCCCTGTTATCCGACAATTCATTCCTTTGACACTTCCAAATTAAGGATGAATTCCATTAATATGATGGGGGCTCTTCTCTTTCATCAGCTCTTCTTGCCTATAGAAGCCTGCTTGAAACCACCCCTGCCTGTGCACTGCCTGCAGCAAACAGATGTTTCCACCTCCCTCCTATCAGCAATTTCCAGTGTGAGGAGGAACTATGTATGACTCACCTGAAAAGATGACAATGTTTGGTAAAGTGGGATGCAGTAGGAAAAGAGGGAGACCAGACTTTACATTTGCAAGAACTGAAGGCAGCTGATGGCCAGAGAACTTGAAGGCCTAGGTCCATCAAAATTCAGAGCTGAGTTGATGGAAATTAACAACAATCTCCCCTCAAACCTATTCCCCAATAACCCTGAATAAAATGAGATTTTGAATCCTGTCACATTGCCATTTCTGGAGACAAGGAACTGGCTGTCCTTACTCTTAGGTCCCCAAACTTCCAAAATAAAGTTTCTGCTCCACATGTCCTGAACTGACTCAAGAGAAAGAAACTGAGAGAGAGAGAGATGGACTGATTTTAGGGGGTTAGCCAGAGTGCAGAAAGAGGGGGTCAGAGAGAGAGCTCAGCCACTGAAGGATCTGTGGAAATGCTGGCTCATGACCAAGAGACAAATCTCTTCCAGGCTCTGTCTGTCCACCACCCTATCCCCACAAAGTTGCCCAAGGCATGTAGGAAATGATTTTTCAGTGAGCTGCATCTGAGGGGGGACTGTGAGAGAGCTGAGAGCTGGTCGCCTCCTTGTCCGAGGAAGCCCTGGCTTGGGACCAATGGACACAAGGGCCTCGGCTTCCCTCCAGCTTCAGGACATCCAGCGTGAAACTAAATCCACCCCTCCTACTACTTCATTACATCGAAGAAATAATAATTCAGCCCATGTAATCCACTTATTATTACTAGAGGGGAAGGGAGGAGGGGCAAACAGCAGGCTACCTCCTCCCAAGATAATTAAGATAGAAGTTTTTTTTAAAAAAATCCAATAAAAAAGAGGAGCTGAAAAAAGAGAATAAACTAGGGAAGGGAAGATCTAGTCTCTCCAGCAAAGCTGTTGGCTACACGGGGAAACATTCTCCATTCAGAACTCCCCCATGCTATCCACCCCCATTTTCTGCCTCAAACAATAGTGGTGGAGGGCAAGAAAGAATGGCAAACATGACCAAACCTTGATTAGGATACTGCAGTTATAGCAGAGGTTAGAAAATGTGGGGGGGTTTTTAAATAGTATTAGTGTTTAAAGTTGCAGGACCAAGGTTCCTAAAAGCAGTTTGGCAACCATTGTAGTTACAGCTGAACAACTCTTCCCTTACAAAGCCTAGGATTTTAAAAGATGGAGCCACAGCAATTAAAAGTGGGATGGAAATGCTTTAACCCGGTAGTGTGGATGCCTTTTAGCCAGTGTAGCCAATGATGAAGGACTCCTTACAACAGCCTTTCCCTAACCGTGCCCTCTGGGTTTGTGGTGCTACAACCCCCATCATCCTCAACCAGCACACTGCCTCCACCCAGGACTTTTTTCAGCCTCTGATTTTTAGCGGTCAGACAGAGCAAATCCAGTGGAAATCGCTCAGCTCATGCTGGGCTGCATGGTCTGGAAACCTGGTCCTGTGAGATAAAGTTGAAAAGCTAAGCACATTTAATCCGGGGAGAGAAGGGGCTCTGCTCTCTCGCTTTGTTGTCGCAATCTTATTATTAGGCCAGGTTAAGAGAAAGAGAAAACGGGCTTGGGCAACATCAATGAGTTTCATGGCTCAGTGGAAACAAGAGCAGGTATCTCCCAAACACTGGCCCAACACTTTAACTATTAGCCACTCTGCCTTGTTCTGGTTAAGCCTTGTTCTCTCTTCCTGTTTAGATTAAAGCTGCAAGAAGTATCAGCTTAATTTGTCTTGCTGTAGTCAATGCAGCAGAGAGCCAGCACAGTGCAGTGGCTGGAATGTTGAACTATGACCCTAGAGAGCAGGGTTCGCTTCCCTGCTCAATCCTGAAAACCCACTGGGTGACCTTGGGTGCATCACACCCTCCCAACCTCAGAAAACCCCGTGACTGGTTCACCTTAAGGTCACCATAAGTTGGAAATGGCTTGAAAGCACAGAACAAGTCAATATAGTATAGACCAATCTAATTCATACTATCCATTTTCACTAAAATTTTATATTCTGCCCTGCATCCCAAGATTTTACAGTAGTGTCTAAATAAAATTAATATCATGTCTGAAGGATGTATTTGCTTTTCAAAACAATGGGAAGATTATATTTTTTGTCAGTGTTTTGATTATTGTTTTCAAACAGCCCTATTTACATGAAACGTTGTAAGTGCTAGAAAGGGAATGGTTTCAATCATTTCTTTATTTTTCCAAGCAGCCCGGAGGCAGCTGCTGCTGCCTCTGAAGCCAGCCTGTCTGGCGAGCACCCCACCACCTTCCCCTTCGAGCTCAGCATCGCCCTTCTTACGACATCATTCCAGGATCTCATCCCAGTTGACGCAGCCATTTTAATCAAACCTTGGGAGGAAGGTGAGGTTTGAGAGGAGGAGAGAGAGCAGGCTCAGAAACTCCTTCAGGGCTTACCCTGCAGGGGAAGATGGGGCTCCTCTGGACCTTTCCGCAACTCCCGAATCCCCTAATAAAGTGAGGGATTGTGGGAACTGTCCATCAAATAAAGTATCATTTCCAATCTCTATTCCTGCTTTAAAACATCCCACCTTGTTGCTGTCACCTGGCCTTTTCCTCACCTGATGCTTCAACCTGCAGGCCTGGCCCTACCGTTAGGCACAGTGTGGCAAACCAGGCCCTGTTCTTTTTGCCAAGAGTCCCAGAAAGACTGTGCTATATCATTTTGAACAAAGCCTTATGGGTAACTGACTGCATCCAAAGGTGGAACTGAAACAAATAGGTACGTCTTGTAAAATTGAGCATTCCCACATAGTAACTGTCACTTGATTCCATCCAAAAGGCTCAAGAGAAAGAAAAGACGACTGTACCTGGTACACTGCTCTTCCGCTAGGGGACACAATGTGTGTGACCGACTGGTGATCAACTAAATCTAAAGCTGGGACAGCTGAAGCTCCGAAGACGAATTTAAGCCTAGGAAGAAGGAAAACTGCCCGGTTAAGTTTGGCTGAAAGACCGTACCTAAGCCTTTTGGCATACCCAGTTCTGTTGTTTTTAAAAGGCATTTAAAACCTGAAAGATTACAGGAAAGGAGATTTGGGAAGCATGTGGAAAAATGTATGTTGGGATGTTCCCTCTGCCTTGCTACAGAACCTTACCAGACACCACCAAAAATAAAGTAAGATTCTAGTCCTCATGGTGCAGAGTTAATAGGAACAAAAGAAACTGCCTTACACCACTCAGTGTCCCCCAAAATCCATTTCCAGTCCCAATCTGAGTGAAAAGGAATGTCAGAAGCTGCCTTACACTTCTCAACATCCCTTAAAAATAAAGTAGGATCCCAGTCCTCATAGTTCTGAGTGAAAACGAATTCAGGAAGCCACCCAGTTCTGAGCCAGACCCTTGGTTCTTCTGGCTGAGTATTTGTCTACACTAGCCTTCCCCAACCTGATGCCTTCCAGATGTATAGGACTACACTTCCTGTCAACATTTTGACGGGGACTGTAGAAGAGAACAGAGGTGCAGACTCATTTGAAGCCTCTCATCTGTGATGAGTACCCGCCAGGTAACCAAACACAGAACTTAACTTTTTTTTGTTTACTTTTTAAAAAAATTATTAATTTTAACCTGAACACAAACATGGTTAACATAAATTAGAATTAAAACACTGAAGTAAAACACTGAATACTAACTAAATGAAATACCAACTACTAACATAGTAAAACATGAAAGGGCTCTGACATCCCTGCCAAACTATAATGAAAGGAGGAAAAAATATACACTACCATTACAGAGCCAACTAAATAATCTTACTAAGATTTGTGTTGCTGGCGAGTGCCGTCCAGACATTTCCAACTTACGGCAACCCTAAAGTGAACCTGGCACACAGCTTTCTGGGGCTGAGAATGTGTGACATGATCAAGGTCTCCCAGTGGGTTTCCATGGCCGAGCAGGGAATTGAACTCTGGCCTCCAGGGTGGGGGTCCAACACTCGAATCACTGCACTGGCTCTCCCTACTAGGGTTACTATTAACTTCATTTTTTAAAAGTGTATTTCTTTTTCCTTTGCACAAATTACTAGTAACTGTCACCAGCAGATTAAGGACTTTTTGTGAAATCATTTTCAAGACTTTGAATGCATGTTCAGCAGTCTCAGGGGAACTCTGCGAACCCGGGCATCCTTTTACGCCTGCTGAAGGGATTAATCCCTGGATGACACTTTTACTTTACAGAACTGATGTCACAAGGGACCGTACAATTAACCAGAGGTGTCACACACTGTCCAACAGATTTAGAAGCTTAGCTGTTATTTTTGAGAGCCCTGCTGGCTCAGGCGCAAAGAGGTTGCAAGAGGTTTACTGGCCGCAGCGGTAAATATTCACAATGAAAGACGGCAGAAGCAGTGGCTGTACTCGAAGGGACTAGTCTGAAAACAAACCCCGGGAAGACAGCTTTTCTATTCTGGGAAGACAAGATCTAATTCCTCCCCCAGAGCCAAGGACAGAACTCGAGGGATTTTAAACACTGTACAGTACAGCTGACCCTAATCTCCACTGAAACGCCGACAGATGGACTTGCCCCTAAAAGCTGGCCATCAGAGAGGCCGCTGAGAAGCTCTTCTGTTCACAGAAAAAGGGGCCAAAATGGGTTCCTTTATGGAAGGGGTCCAAACTTGCAGGAGATAAGAGTTAGCGTTCCCAGTTCAGGACAGTCCCAGGCTCTGAAGTCTCCAGGCCAAACCCTGACAGCTAGGGGTGGTCCGGCAATGTCATGAAATGTTATGCATCAACTACCAACCACAGTTGCTTACAGCTTGTCATTTGCACACATATACACATAGAGAACATATTTTCCTGTTTGGAACTTATGAGAAAAGTCTAAGCCAAATGGGTGGTTCCCAGCTGAACTAATTTCAAGTTGAAATGAGAGGACTATTTCTTCTCACTTACTTTGGAAGATGGGATAAGGAGCCCTTAATCTAGTCTCCCTGCCTCTAGCCAGAAAGTGGATAAAGAGCCGAGTGGAAGGTGAGCCCTGGCATCTAAAAAAACTGAGGTAAGGAGGAAGCCATAGGCTTCCCCCACTTATCTGACAGGTTAGGGACCACAGCACTGTCAGAAAACAGAATTGGTTGCAAAGCAGAACCCATGTACTGTGTTGCAGAGAACATGAAGGATTTACAGAGGCTCACTTGGCACCAAACCGCATGTTGCTTGCAAAGTTTCTCAGCCAACTTAACATCTTTTCTCCCCTCTCAATGGCTTTGCAAGCAGTGCACAAGTGGTTCCAAGTGTACCTCTGAAGGCATGAAGAACTGATGAAAAAGCAGAAGCCCTGCTGACTGAATGGAACTTGTCCTCAACTTGGAAGCATCAAAAGAGCAAGTAGTCAGATAACCAGATGTTGAGAGGCAGGGGCTTCCTGTGACTGCACAGGCTCCCTGGTGGGTCTTTGTAAACTGCAGCAACAAATTAATTAATCCTTGGAAATTGTGGCAAGATGGTGCTCTCCTAGCTGAGCTGGAGATTTGCACCCAGAGCCTTCTTCTTTCCTGGAGCTAAGCCCCCCACAACTGGAGAATTTGCACCCTTGTCTTATGCCTGGAGATGACCCACCAAAACTGGAGACTCAGGGTAAGGCAATCCAAACTGAAGCCTCTCCTTCCCCTCTGCTCTTCATCCTCTCTCTCTCTCTCGCTCTCTTTTTTTCTTTTTAACTTTTTTCTTCAAAGGCCCTCTGTCTTTCCATCAGCAGGAAGTTGGAAGACAAGGCCAGATGAAACAGCTGCAGGAGGAGAATGCAGAGGGAGAGACGTGGGAAAAGAAGGAAAGAAGACGCCTCCGAGCCAAATACGTGAAAGGGAGGACATCCTGCAATGAGGCGCTACACCAGGGGTCACCACTGATCTGGAGTGAAAAGCACACATTTCTACATGTATCTCTCTCCTCTCTGGAGGAATCACACATCCCGTTACCTCCCCATCCTCAAATGATTACTACTGAAACGACCCTTGCTATTTTAACCTGGCCTTTCATATATCCAAGTCCAGTTTCTACACTATCTAGCACAAAACAGCTCACAAATTTTCAGGAGATGCTGAGAACCCTGAGAGCTAGAAACTTCCTTTTTAGAGGTCCACAAACAAGCCACCAGGCATGCATTCTGTTGGAAACGGTCTTGTACTATGTACAAGAAAGCTTCAGAAACTGAGAATATACTTCGTTATTTGTTCTTTATATTCTGAACCAAAAACTAAACTGTTGGGATCTATTCTCCCTTTTCTATGCTCTAATACTATTCCAGAAAAGATTGGTCTGTTTTCTGGTACTGATACAGTAACTCACAGCATTCTCTTTTTGCCTTAGCAGCAATGAAAATTTAGGCAAGATTTATTGCTGATATTGGAGCTGACTGTTCTGGGGAGGCTCTTACTGAATCATACCATGGCTGCTCATATTTAAAGTGCTGTAATCTTATTATTTCAGCTTTGTATATTATTTATTCCATGGTGCACTTTTCTACTGTACTTCTCGTATGTGAATGACCTATGGTCTAAGCAGTCACAAACTAATACTATATACTTGGCCTTCCACATTTGCAAGTTCCACTTTCATGGATTTATTTGTGAGTTTCTTGAACCCCTGCTGCCCCCACCCCCATCTCAAGTGCTTCTTTTCCATGGGAACCTTCCCTCTTGGTGGCTCCAATCAGGTCGCACAGCCCTTTAAAAACCTGCCTCTGGTCCTCCCCTCCCACCACAAGCCACTGCCTGGCCAGCTAAGGATGTCTCACCGCATAATTTCTCAGCAGCACAAACCATTTCCCAATTCCCCATAAACACCCAAGGAAAGGGGTGAGGGGGAGGGTCTGCCCTGTTTCCCCTGTCCTCCTTTGGACCCTGGGTGCCCACTCTTCCCACAGAGAGACACACACATTTTGACATTTGCAATTTTTCCACTTTTACGAGTGTCCTGTGTCCCTAACCCTAGCAAACGTGGAGGGCCAACTGTATTTACCCATGCATTTAGGACCTGGATTGCTCATGGTTTGGTTTTCAGTCAGCTGTATGGCAGCTTCACCTCTTGGTCTCCAACTGAAAATTAGCCCAAAATGAGTGCCAGAAATGACCTGGGGAGTATCTGTGTTTCTCTTTTCCACCCAATTCCAAGGAAGCCGTGTTCACATTAAACCAATATCTGGCATCTATAATGGACTGGATGAAGGAGAACAAAACGGAGCATAAAACAACTAAGATGAGATACTCCCAGTCAGTCCAAAGATAGATCAGGGATACAGTGTGTGCTGGATGGGGTTAAAACTCCTGGAAGATGCAGCTTGGTAGTTTTGTGTGTTGTTTCCAGAATGGAGCTCGGATGCCCAGGTTGCTGTGCTGGTCAGCAGTCCATTGGCACGGTTAAAGCTGGTTTGCCACCTGACTGCCATTCCTGCGGATTCCTGACTTAGCCACAGTAATACATGCCTTAGTTGCTTCCTGTTTAGATTACTGTAAAACGCTCTATGTGGAACTGCCTTGAGTACTGATTAACAAAGAAGTTGTGGTTAATAATAGAATCATAGTATCTTAGAGGAAGTAAGGATGTTTCCTCACTCTGATCCCAGCTTGTACTTAATTGCAGTTGGTCCATTATCCTCAGATGCTTTGCATGTTTGACGTCTTTGAAGCAGACAATGATGCTGGGGCAGAGGTGAAAGATGAGAGGGGTCAAACGAATCCTTCTGCTTACTTTTAAGAAGCTTTTAGTCTTCATGGTGGCCCAGGCAGGAGCCATAACTTCTTCTTCTTTTTACATTCTAAGAGCTGTTCTGACAGTGGAATCAAGTGCCTTAGCAAAGCGTGGTGAAGTCTCCTTATTTGGAGGTTTTTAAACAGAGGCCAGATGGCCGTCTGTTGGGAGTGCTTTGATTGTCTTCTTTTTTGCACGGCAGGTACTTGGACTGGATTTGTGGCCCCATCCAACTCTTAAGATTTCTGTGATTCTGTGGAAAGGAGTGCAAAGGTCATCTAGTCCAGCCCCCAGTGACACTCTGAATGTGAGATCTCTAAGTCACCCTGTAATCAGTAGCCCTGCCCAGGCCTTGGAAACTCAGGATTGTGGCTACTTGGATTGAGTCTACCCACTTGTAATGCGGGCTCTTCTTTTTCTATCTTTTACTTTACCAAGCGTTACTGTCTTTTCTAGTGAGTCATGTCTTCTCATGATATACCCAAAATATGACAGTTGCAGCTTATTGGCCTCTAGGGAGAGTTCAAGCATGATTAGTTCTCAGTTCTATTTACTGGTCTTTTTAAAAGTTCATGGTATCCACAGAACTCTTTTCCAGCACCACACTTCAAATGAGTTGATGTTGTTTATCTTACCAGTTTTTTTCACTGTCCATCCTTCACAACCTTATATAAAAATGAGAAATACCACAGCATGGACAATCCTGACTTTGATATTCAATAATATATCTTTACATTTGAGGATCTTCCCTAGTTCCTTCATAGCTGCCCTTCCAAGTCCTAATGTTTTCCAGAATTCTTGACCTTTAGTCTCTGTTTTTATTAATAACTGGGCCCAGGTACAGGAAATCTACAGCCTTCTATTTTGTGCCGACTGATCTTTACTTTATCACCTATCATTGGTATTTTAGCTTGCTGTTGTGAACACTGCTATGGCCTGTGGTTGAAAGTGTTTCAAATGAACCCACATCTGAAAACAAATACTGACATGCTGGATGGCATTAAGGCAGGGAAAGCATGCAACTTGCATTCAGTATTTTGATGGCAGTGATGAGATGCAGAAAGGTTCAGAATTAAACACAAAAAGACCAAAGCAGGGTACTCACGCCAAGAGGAGATCATCAGGGACTGCAAAGGAGAAAGAAAAACATTATTAATTTTTGACCCAGTTCTAGGTGTTGATTACTTCTACAAGAACAGGTACCAAAAAGTAAGCAAAGGAAGAGACCAGTTTTCACATGCTTATTGATGGTCCAGATTAGAGAGAGAGGTTTTTTGGTTATTGTGACAGGTTTCTTATGACTGGTTCTGGAACAGCAGAGACCTTACTGAAGTCTTCTTCTCTAATGAATGCCCCAGATCAGTGGTACTCAGAGTAGTTGTCCCTGTATCGGTGCTGCTGTCTGAGCTGTTGGCCACTGGTTCTTGTCAAATTTCCAAGAAAGAAACAAAATAATTGTACCCAAGGGGCCTAAACATGACGCCAGTCCTTGGAACACAGGGGTTAAAAATACAGCTCGAGCCTCTTTTATCTTTTTACGCTTGAGACCAGAAGTATTCTGTATTTCGGGACACAGTACCTTTTTTGAAAAGCCTTGCTTCTCATTCATTTGCCCCTTGTGTTGTTTATGAAACGAGAGGCTCAAAAGAGAACTGAGGATCTATGAAATGGCATGAATCCAGGTGTAGTGCTTGGTGCAAATGCATACCTCCCACCATTTTACAGGTCCTCAGTCTATCTTTATTTCCCCATAAGTCACCCACCTCCACCCTTGAGGCAGTGGCTGTGATGTTCCTCCGCTCTGAGAGACCACCCAGGGTAGGCAAAACACAGACTGGATTCTACTGCATGTCTTGTGTGAATGCTGGCCACTCTTATCTGTATGGCTCACCGGCTGCAGGGGAAACAACATGCCCTGCCCTCTCAGCTGCCATTTTGTCCTCAGTTTCCATTTGGCAGGCTTCTGAACTGCAGGAAAATCAGTTCCCACAAGCCTGAAGTCTACCCATCTTTGCCTGGAAGAGCTTGTGGCTGCAGTGAACTGGCAGCCTTCGACATCTTGGCTTTGGATCTTAACTGCTCAGCTGTGTCAGCTCCCTTACGGCATTAGCTCATAATACACTCTCCTCTGAAAGTGTCAAGATCCAGAAGCAGCTTTTCTTGTGGAACTGTGCAAAATATCCTTCCAAAGACTGATGCAAGTAAACAGAAAGGGCGACGGGTTACTCTAGTCAGCCTAAGCCCAAAGTGTACAGAGTCTCCAGTTCTGGAAGGCAGGACGGACAATTAGGAGCATACACAGACAATATGGATGGGGTGGCAGTGGGGACTTATTCTGCATGGGTTATAGAAATGGCTCCCTAATCCAGCAGGTAGAGAAGAAGAATTTTCCCATCTCTGTCAGGAGAAGCAGCCAAGTCTTTAAAAAAAAAAATCAAGTTTTTTTGCAACTTTCACTCTTTGGTGTTGAACAATCCCAAAGTTGGCTATGCTCTGGCACACTCTGCTGGCCACATTTTGAACATTTCTCTACAGGGCTGTGTTTGATTGGCTTCTACTACTGTCACCAGGTTTTTCAAACAGCAATAAGGGACAGCTGAAATTCACAACATGGAGAGTTGACAATCAGGCAGTGGCTGTTGACAAGTTGGTGTTGCCCAAAACACCAAATGAAAGTATTCATTTCTAGATATGTGTTTCTCTGTACAATGTGTATGTTGTCTACATTCATAAATTTACACGATGCACAGTTTTCGGCGTGACAGTCAGGGTGCTGTAGTGGTTTGAGCACTGCACTAAGATGCTGGAGACCCGGGCCTGAATCCCCACTCAGCCCTGGAAAACCCCTGGGTGACTTTGGGCAAGCCATGCTCTCCCAGGGTAGAATCTCCCTCTGATCCGTAGGGTCACCATAAATCAAGGTCAACTTGACGGCAGTTAACAACAGCAATAATGTAAGGGACACTTCCCAGTTCAATAAGGGACATGTTTTTCCAGACATCCCTTCTAATAAGGGACACCTGGCAACACTCCCACCCACCCTCCAAAAATGCGTACCATGTGATGTCTCTCGAAAAGCCCTCTCTATCTCTTTCAACAGTTCCTGTGCCACAGCAGGTAGAGTGGCGTCCATCCTAAGCGCATACCATGCTTCAGTCCCTCTCCTGTGGCAGGAGGCAAACAAACACAAGCAGGGTTGTTATTAAAGGATAACGCAGAGGTTTTTTTTTCATCCACTAGAGGAAGGGGAGAAAGGCAGAGCAGGCCCCCTTATTTATTTATCTTCAATAAATCTCATATCCCCTACGTTTTTTCATTCAAGCCAAAGGCCTCTCAGATATCGTAGGGGACCCTGGGATTTTGAAAAGTGCAAAGGTTTGTGAAGTGTCACCTTTGCTTAGCAGCAGCCACTGCCCATAGCCGGGCGGGGCCAGCAGAGCAGGGGTCATGGCCTGCTCCCCAGTGTTAAATGGGAACAGCCAGGCCACAGGGAGAGAGTCCAAAGAGCAGGAAGAAGACACCATGCCAAGGGACCTCCAAAGAAGGCCATCTCCCAGCAAAGTGGGGGGAGCTTTACTTCAGTTATTCTTGCATCCCAAAGCAGTCATTTCAAAAAACTTCTTCTTCCCCCACTGCTTCAGGCAGATTACAAGAGGTTTTATTTTTTCACGCTATTTAAAAAAAAAATCGGTTGTCTGAAAGAAAAATGGATTTTTGTGCAAAATGGCCAGTATTTTTGCAGGAAAGGATTAATATTTTTTGGTGCCAACAATTTTTTTTCAGGAGTGCCACAGCCACCACCCCAAGGGCAGAAGCGGGTGGTTGGTGGCAATGTAAAGTAATGCCATGCAAATACTATGCATATCCACCACCTCGGTTAAGAAATTATCGATTTTTGTTCTCTCCTGTATCTTCGGAGCCGCTAAAGAACGTGCTCTCTGACTAGGCAGATTCCTGCGACAAAGGAGCAAAGAAAACAAAGACAAAGAAGGGAAGGACCAAGCAAGGAAGAAGTGAAATTGGGACATACCTGAAGGTAGGAAAAAATACAAAGTCAGCATAGTTTTTCCTGGCTGCTACTTCATTAAAACACACACAAAGTCAATTCCCTCTGGTCCCATGGAATTACTTTTGATTATTTAACTACATAGGATGTTTGTCCAAGGCAAGGCTATAGACTTCTGGCAGCAGGAGAAAGCTGAGATCCTGGGATCCTGACCTCCAGGGATATTAATATTTTGAGATGAACAGACAGAGGGGTCTGATGTGTGCGACTCCATTTTTTCTGCTTCATCAACTAGCTAAACGCAGACAACGCTCCACAGTGGAGACTGGCAATCAAAACAAGGCCAGAGTGTTCGGGACGGACAACCCATCCCAAGAATTTGGATATAAATCCACAGCCCTTCTCTGGCTTTTCAGGCCTCCAGAAGCCTTGGACTACAATTCCCATCACCCCTGTGGTTTAATACAACTGAAGGCCACCAACTCAGAGAAGGCCTTGTTTTTTGAAAAAAGCTTCTGGGGAGGGTTTAACAAAAGCTGGAGTGTTTTCTTTATGTTGTTGTGTGCCTTCCAGTTAATTCCAACTTGTGATGAACATCTCACAAAATTTTCTTCAGAAGAGGTTTACCTGGCCTTCCACAAGGCTGAGAGAATGTGACCTGCCCAGGGTCCCACAGTGGGCTTCCACAGCTAAGCAGGGAACTGAACCCTGGTCCAAAACGCTCAAGCCACTAACTACACTGTGTTGGCTCTAAGAAAAAGCTTTTCGTGGTTGGGTTTCTTCTATTATCTTCCTCTGAGGCTGAGAGAGTGTGACTTGTCAAAGATTACTCAGTGAGTTTCTGTGGCTGAGTGGGGATTCCACCCTTGATCCCTCAGACTCCTAGTCCAAACATGGTGACTCTTGTTTTCCTTTTAACAGTCCTTTAAAAATTGTGCGCTACACACATTTTACAGAGACATGCGACAAATTCCAGAACGAATTTTTTGCAACTGAAGCCCAACTTAAAAAAACAACTTAGTCCCTTGACTGCATTAGGGTAAGACATGTTAGGAGAGCATAGTGTAATTGTTTGAGTGTTGGACTATGGCCCTGGAGGCCAAGGTCTGATTCTCCACTTGGCCATGGAAACCCACTGGTGACCATGCAGGCATCACACACTCTCAGCCCCAGAAAACCTCGTAACAAATTTGCCTTAGGTTGCTGTAAATCAGAAACAACTTGGAGGCTCAACAACAACAAGATATTACACATGTTGGCCTGGGAATAAGCTCTGTTGAAAATGAGTGGCCGCACATCCCAATAAACAGGCATCAGATGTCAATGGCAAATATTATATAAGGTAAATAAATTCTAAAGAAAAAGGCACCGCTGAGTTTTTAAGACCATCTGTCTATGTATAGGATGACTTCCCTAGATAACCTTGGATTTGCTACCCAGTCTGACCTACCCCATAGGGCTGTTGGGAGGATAAAGTAGGAAAGAGGACAATCACAAATGCCATCTTAAGTTCACCATGCTCTCCAACTTTCCCCATTTGTCAGATTAATCCTCTAGTATCTCACTTTTTCAGCTGCTTTTAAAATGCCCCCGTTTCCCTCTCATCAGCCCACTTTCCCCCTTTGTCTTCAGCTAAAGTCAATTGCTGCAAACTGAGTTCAAAGTGAGAAAGTAATTTGTGCTCAATTAACCCCAGTGAGAGAGAGAGAGGGAAGAGAGACAGGGACAGAGCATTACTCTTCCCTGCTGACTTATGCAAAACCAGCCTTCTGCAGCCCCTCCTGACTTTTCTTCTTTTGCCCTCTTAATTACATTCTGAAGTTGCTTGGCCACATATGTCCCAGTTTATAATCTGTGAAATGTTGCAGGGGGATGGTCCATTGGAGGAAAAATGATACACAAATTTAACAAATAAATGACATCGCAAAATGCGCCATCTTCAAATCTTCTTGCACGAGAAATGCCTCCTTACCTCTCATTAAAATAGATCTGTTAAATCATCCAGTTTGAATGTGTCCGGAGGAGGGAGAGCAAGATGGTGGTCGTGAGTCTGGAAACAAAGCTCTCCAAAGAACAGTTGAGAGCACTGGGCAATTTTAGTCTGGAGAAGAGAAAATTGAGAAGTGATATCATAGCCGTCTTTAATACCTGGAATGCTGTCACATGAAGATGGAGTGAAGATATTTTCTACTGCTTCAGAAGATATGACCCAAATGCCGGTGGATGCAAATTACAATCAGCTCTCCACATCTGTGGGTTTGACTTTCACGGATTTTATCATCTGTGAGCTTATCCAACCCCTGCCTCCCGGCCTCAGGCACTTCTTTTCTGGAAGACCTTCCCTTTCAGGTGCAGAACCTTGCAAAAGTGGAAAAATTGCAAGTATCAAGATGCGTATGTCTGTTTGTGCGAAGGGGGGGTGAGGCACGGTGGAGAGAGCAGACACCCAAAGTCCAAGCCAGGGAAAGGAGAGGGAAAGGAGGTGGGTTGGCATGGTGGCCCTACACTTCCTCTCTCTCACGCTTATCTCCTTCCTTGGGTGTGTGGGGACACTAGAAGAGGGTTTGTGGTGCTGAGAAATTGGGCTGTGGTCTGTCCTTAGCTGAGCAAGCAGTGGCTGGCGGAAGAGGAGGACCAGAGGTAGGCACAGCTTGATCGGCGTCACCAAGATGGAAAGGCCTCTGGAAAAGAAGTACCTGAAGAGGGCTGTTGGAGAAACCTGCAAATAATCAAATCCGTAAAAGTTAAACCTGCAACTCTGTAGGGCCAACTATACATATATCCCCTTGAAGAGCCTTTGTGAATTGCAGCAACCTATCAAAGAATCTTTGGCGATTGTAGCAAGCTAGGGATCTGCATCCAGCCCCCTTCCACTTTCCCGGAGCCTCTGGCCTGGAAATGACCCACCAAAAACTAGCCAGGCCCTAAAATCTACAATCCCCATTAAATGTATTTTTAAGCAGGTTCTTCCACCAATAATGCAGCTTCACAAAGCTTTATTCTGAAGCAAGTCTCACATTCAATGGGACTTGTTCCCACATGATTCTAAATCAGAATGCAGACATGAGCAGTGAGCTTCTGAAAACTCAATTTAGGATTAAGCCTGACTGGGTAAACATTTATATGGTAATGTTGTAAAACAACTGCAGCCAAAAATTTCCGTGTATGTTTCAAATATTAAATAAAAACATACAGTAGACAACAAACGATGACTCGTGAGCAAAGAAACAATGTAGACCAACTAATATCCTCTTCATAAGAAAAACAATTACTTTTGTAATCTTTCTGTGCCCCCAGTTATTATTCCAATAAAGCTGGTCCATTCATCTGCTTACGTTGATCCCAACGTCTCCTACAAATATTTTGTCAGTTTTATCTATTCCTGCTCCATCCAGAAATTTAATCAGAGAAATCTGAAAGAGCATTATGGAGCCTGAAATTTTAATACACGTTATGGTATTTCAAGTAAGTTCAAAAATAAGCTGTTCAGGAAATTTAGAGCTAGCTTAAATTTTACTGTAAAACCCTGTGTCACCAACTTTGTAATAAGAAGGGAAGTGGTAGTTTAAAAATAACATTTGTTAAGAACTTTTTCTGTACCCTCCAACTATATCTAATATTTGTTGAAATCTGTTTAATTATTGTAATGTGTCAAAACAGATAGGACATTTTTAATTTTTAAAAAAATTCTCTTCTTCAGAAATACCCCTCCATGTTCCTTCCCCTATTTTATAAAGTGTTGGAATGCATTACAATGCCACTGCCTTTTTTTTAAAACAACGTAAACATTTGAAAAGCAAAAGTAAAAAACAAAAAAAAACACCACACAATCTTTTAAGTCCTAAAGCATTTAAAGAGAAACTTGAAAATGCTCTAAAGCTGCCTGTTCTTCAGTTTTGCCAACTAATCACGCAAAAATAGCAAGGTCAGAATTAGTCAAAAAGAGGCAACGTCAATTTTTAATATTTTGTTAGACATTCTATTTCATATTATTTTATAATACAATGCACATTTTGATACAAATGTGCCGTGCATTAATTTTGTCTTTGTTCACTTATCAATTTTTGTTTAGTAGTCTTTTTTTCAAGTAATAGTCTCTTCTTTTCTTTATGTGTTCCAGAAGTTTCTCTCCCTCGTGTTGTTGCTTGTCTATAAATATGGCCTTTGGTAAATAGAATTTTAAAAAAAAATCTAATAAACGGTAATTACTTTTTACTCTAATGTTTCTGTCAGCACTGCCTCGAGTGCCATTTTTTTCTGTCAGAAAGATGGACTACCAAGTGAGCAAGTGTTGAAATTGGGTAGGCATTGGCTTATTTCATTAGCTACATAACTAGGATATTTTTTTAAAAAAACTATATTATTGACTGGTATAGAAGCTTTATTAAATAAAAAAGCTAATAAGCTGTATCTCCCTGAGTCTCCGTTTTTAAAATTATTATTAGTATTACCCTTATTTGTATGTCACTTTTTGCCCAACATTGGGCCTTTGTTTCTTTTTTAGCACGAAATAGTGTAAGCTCTACCACATTAAAAATAAAAAAAATAAAAATATTGTCAATGGAGGGCAGGCCAGGCTCGCGCCACGCCGTTGCTTAGCAACCGACGGCTCGCGCCGCATTTCAAACCCGCGGGTTTCAGCCACCTGACGATGACGACTGCGCGCGCAGCTCCAAAACCGGAGCGCAAAACGCTCTACGCAGAAATGCGGGAAACTAAAAGGCGCGACCAAAACCACGGCACGTGACTTCTTACAGCCAATCAACAAGCAGCTATCCCAGGAAGGGTGAGGGGCGAGCGGAGCGAACCCTGAGGGAAACAGGAAAGGACAGCATAGAAATTCGAAGTGATTTTGACTGGAGAGAATTCAGAGTCCAAAGTTACCTCACAATCCGCGGTACCGGCACTCTAATTCTGACCTGTAGAGTACCGGCACTCTAATTCTGCAGCAACAGGAACGGAAGCCGAGCTCAACTTCCTTCCCCGTGTCTCTCCCATGTCACGTGACAGGAAGCGCCGTCTCTCTCAAGGTCGGCCGGGCTCTTAAAGGGCCATGTCGCTCTTGACGCCGCTCCAGTTGCTGCTGCTGCTGCCCCGGCGGGGCCTCGGGCTGGCGGCCGCCGCCGCCTCTGCTGCCCTTACGGCGGGGAGGAAGCACTGCCTGACCAGGATGCCGCCTCAACCGAGCGGAGGGAGAGCCCCCACGGGAGAGAAGGAGCCGAGCAGCGGTGGGCGGGGCCGCCGCTATTATGGGCGGCCTCGGCCTATCAGGTGAAGGAGGCGGGGCTGCTGGGCGGGACCAGCCAAACGGGCGGGGCTACCTGGGTTAGTGGGCGGGGCTTTGGGGTGTGGGCGGGGCCGTGTAGACCCTGGCGGAAGACAGTTGGTATTATTGCATTTATTTGAGTATTTCGTGCCTTTCTTCCCCAATTTTCACCCGAAAGGAAAAAGAATTGCCCAAAGCAGCTCACCGCATCTCTGAAGACGGATCCAAAATAAATTAAAAACAAATGGGAGGAGGCATTAAAACACTGCATTTATTATATAATTAAAATAACCACAATAATCCGTAATAATTAGAAGAGGCGGAAAATGCCGGACGTAAGTCCTTTCCATGCTGCAATCCCTTTTTCTTTCTGTGTCCTGTCTTGATTAGACTGTAAGCCTGAAGGCCGGGAAACTTTTATTTTTATTTTCCCGTGTAAAGCACCATGTTCAGAGATGGTGGCATATAAATAAATGATAACCACAATAGTATTGCACCGTTATAATGTTTAATGGGCCCTTTTATATGCCTTTTTGCAGTTTTGAGATTGTTATTAATCAGTAGTAAATAATACTTAGTAGCATTTTTAGGTATCTTTAGATATCCTGAATTCCTCTTTTGGCATAAAATTAGAGATATTCAATGGTTGTGAATATACTTTTCCTTTGCCTTCCTCACTGCGTTTTCCTTTTGTGTTGCATTTTTAAAAAGACTTCTAAATATGGGTTTGGGAGTTACCTTGTCTTGACTTTATTCGCAGGTAAATCCTTTTTGGGAGGGATCAAAGTTATCGAAGTGTATGACATCTAATTGTCTTCCTCCATCTTATTTTGGTTTGTGCTTTGGTTTGTGCTTGCTCTTTGTGCCTCCAGCCTTTTCACTTTTCTCCCAAGCAGCTGAGAAGGAGGAAAAGAAAGATGGGGAGGAAGGGCGGAATGAAATGACCCAAGAAGACGCCATCATACACCTGCTAAAAAAGGCAAAGGTGACACCTTCGAGTGTGCTTTGTATGTTTTCAATTCAGTTGTAAATGTACAAAACGTGAATGTTAAACAAATTGGTCAGTTTGCTTTACTTTATATTGTCCTTTTTTTGTATCATATCTAGATAATTTCTTTTATAATTGGATTTTATAAATGGTGAGAGGACTGGAAGACATGCCCTATGGGGAGAGACTTAGAGAGCTGGGTATGTTTAGTCTGCAGAAGAGAAGGTTAAGAGGGGACATGATGGCCATGTTTAAATATTTGAAGGGATGCCATGTAGAGGAAGGAGAGGGCTTGTTTTCTGCTGCTCCAGAGGCCAGGACAAGAAGCAATGGACTCAAGCTGCAGGAAAGGAGATTCCACCTGAACCTCAGGAAGGACTTCCTGATGGTCAGGGCTGTCCGGCAGTGGAATCCGCTGCCTCGGAGTGTAGTGGAGGCTCCTTCCTTGGAGGCTTTTAAGCAGAGGCTGGATGGCCATCAGTCACAGGGAGTGCTCTGAGGGTGTTCCTGCATGGCAGAATGGGGTTGGACCGGATGGCCCCTGGGGTCTCTTCCAACTCTACATTTCTATGATTCTATGATTGTACAGTTTTGTATCTGTATTTTAGATTGTACATCTTTGGCCAGGCTGGCTGTTTTTTTTGTAGTTTTACTTGTAAAGCATCATGTACGTTGATGGTGTTATATAAATAAACAACAACAATAATAATAAACCATTGCCTCTTTAAAACTCTGTCGCCCCAGTATCTCCAGTCAACCCTTGACAATTTTATTCTGTTTTTTTTCCTTCCCCTTCTAGCTCAACATCATGAAAGGATTGCTGGAAGATGCCGAGAGGATCCTGCATGAAGCCGCCCGACTCTCACACCAGTCTGAAAACAAGGCAACCATAATCTACACATATGACATGGTTAGTCCTGACAGTGTTTAAAAATCCTGCAACAGTATGCGTTGAAACAGCAGCGAGTATATTCAAAGACGACAGTGCACTTCCATTGTTCTTTGCAGATCCTCTCAAAATGGTGGCAGGATGTGATGTGCCATCACTTCCTGTCACTATCTTGGGAGGCTCTGCAGACAAAACCAGATTTATTTAAGGGTTGTATTGGGTTCTATAGTACTTGGGGGGTGTTACAGGTATTTTTGCATGTTTTCATGCATTGCGTGGGGGGTGTTTGGCAGGGTCTGCGAGCAAAATTGCCCCTAAATTATATTATTTTTAATTTTGGGGCAGCTTTTGGGGATACTTGAGGAGCTTTGGGGGTCAAATGTGGCTGTACTCTGCCCACCCCACTCTAAGGAGGGCTTTTGTTTGGTTGTGTTGCAGATGGCAAATCTTGCCTTTATGAGGGGGCAGATGGAGCATGTAAGTTTGTACCAGAAGACCCCAAATCCTGGTGCTGAAAGAACGAGAAAGGGTGGGTGGGAAGTTGAAGACCAGACCCTGTTGGCTTTTCTGATAATTCCTCATCTTGGTGGCCCCCTTTTTCTCTTTTCAGGCAGAAAAACTTTTCAAAGCAGCAATGAGTTACCTGCTTGCGGAAGGCATGAAGGAAGTAAGGAGGCGTCTTCACTTTGAACCCAGCCTGTGCTGAAATTGCGGATGCTCCGTTATCCCGAAACACTTTGAATGTAGCAATTCATAACAATGCTTGATGTATACAGGGCAGACAAGGTTGCGGGGGGCTTAGGTGAAAGATCAGAGGGATGAAGGGGTAAAGCTAAGCCTTTTGCTCACTTCTAAGAAGTTTCTAGTCCTCATGATGGACCCAAGAATAGATTCCCTTTTTTAACCTAAGAGCTATTTTACATGGCTGGTGGTTGGACTGGAGAGGGCCCTTGTGGCCCCTCCAAGGAGCATTATTATTGGATGTATAGTTTTTATGCTTTTTTAAAACTTTTGTAGTTCATATTGTTTTAGATGCTCTGTTTTAACTGATACAGTAAGGCCCATTCAGGAGAAAAGTGGGACATAAATCAAACAAATAAAAGAAATAATAATTAATCACGAACAACGGGAAAACTAGTCCTCATTTTCCTTCTGTTTCCTTTATTCCTCCAGGAGGATAATGCCATAATCGAGATGTCCCTCAAGTTGGCCAGTATTTACGCTGCACAAGATCAGTTAAGTTTTATTATCTCTTGCTCCATCTTTATGATTATTGTTGAGCCCATTAAAGCTCAGAGATTGTGCTAACTGTAAGATCTCTTTGTATAGTGAGCCAAACTAACGAAGCTATTTATTTGGCTATGGTAAAATGATAGTTTCCCTCCCTCATCTTCTGACTGTGAAAGAATTTCCTGTTTTGTTGGGCAGGTACAAGCTGGCATCGGCCGGCTACGAATTCTGCATCCTGACCCTGGAGGAGAAAATTGCCAGGCAGAAGGACGTGCCCGCTGATGCTTTAACAGGTAGAATTGCTGAGCAGCAACCTGGGTGGGTTAGGATACTATTGGTGGCTAAGAATTCTAGTTCCTTGCCTTATTGCAACAGCCATTGTGTTTCCAGACACAACTCAAAGTCCTGGTTATGATCCGTAAGACCCCCCAATTGTTTAGCACTAGTGAAGATGAAAAAACATTTTGAACTCCTAAATGAGAGTGCTTTAAGTCAAGAAAACTTGAAAATAGCAGAAGAGGGGAGTTAGTTTGTGTGTGAGCACCAGCTCTGATACAGAAGACAAATTGCTAGACTGACTATATGCTCAGAGATACCCTTATTCTTCATTTCTGTGTCTGCCTTCCCAAACTGCTATTTTGCAATTAATTCTGCTTAATGAAAAAACATAGTAGACCATGCAAACATAGGCTGGCCTAGTGTAGAAGAATCCTTCCTATTTTATCATCATAGCAGCCCTGTGAGGTAGGTTAGGCCGAGAGAGAAGGCAGCTGGCCTAAGGTCATTCAGTGAACTTTGTGGCTGAAGGTGGATTTGAACACAGGTCTCCCAGCTCTGAAACTCTTTAAAACTACTACTCTTGGCAGTTTCTCTTCAACCGGCTCTCCCTGTCTTGTTCTCAGAGGAAGAAAGGAAGGACACGCGCCTTCTTCTGGGCATGAGCCTGGACTCTTACGCACGCTACCTACTGGCTCACAGTCAGGCGGCTGCGGCCCAGAAGATGTACGAACGGGCACTGCAGATCGCGACGGAAGTTCAAGGGGAGATGCACCCCCAGGTGAGGGAACAGCAGGGAAGAAATGAGAGAGCCCAGGAGGGGTTTCCCTTTGTCTTTGGAAGCCAAGCTGACATGCAGTTCTAGGCTGCATCAATAGGAATATAGTGAGTAGTTCAAGGGAAGTTAAGAGTACTACTCTATTCTGCTTTGGTCAGACCCCTCCTGGAATCCTGTGTCCAATTCTGGACATCGCAGTTCAGAAGGGGTATTGACAAGCTGGAACAAATCCGGAGGGCAACGAAATTGACAGAAGGCCTGGAAACCATGAAGCCCTCTGAGGAGTGGCTGAGGGAGCTGGGGATGTTTAGTCCAGAGAAGAGAAGGTTAAGAGGTGACACGATAGCCATGTTTAAATATTTGGAGAAGCAATTTCACCCATGATTTTAGATCTGATTTAAACTGTGGGTTAAGTCTTTAAACTAGAGTCCTCCAGAGATTCAATTTAAACCATGATTTTAGGGCTGATTTAATCTGTGGTTTAAGTCTTTATGGAGTTCTCAGGAGAAGCAGTTTAAACCATGATTTTAGATCTGATATAAATCATGGTGGCCCAGTTTTTGACACCACATCCCGGCTTTGCTCTGAATTGGGTTTCTCTTGAGGCAGACAGTGGTCCTGATGAACGACTTGGCAACTGCCTTGGATGCTCAGGGGCGCTATGAAGATGCCTACGCCCGGGTGAGGAGGGCAGCAGAATTGGCCCGAGAGACCAAACACCCAGAAACCCACATTGTGTTGAATAATTTGGCTGGGATCCTGATGCATAAAGGTAGGATGGCAGGGACGGGGGCTAAAATTGGCATTTATTTATTAGAATATTTATATCCTGCTCTACACTGAAAATTCTCAGTGAAGAGGGGAGGTGATACCAGAAGAAGATAAATAATGCCCACTTGAAAAAGTATTGGAAGAGATTAAAAACAGTTTAAATGATTCAAAACAACTGACAGGTGTCAGAAACATTTTTTTTCTTTTTGGACTACAACTCTCAGAATCCCCCAGCCAACATAAATCAGATGGGCATGGGGAGGAATAACTGGACCCAAGGGTTTTATCCTGCCACAAATTCACATTTTTCAAATCAAAGCAAACACTGGTTTGCAGGATACCATTCGATTATTGTGCACTGATTTTCTTTCGAACTGATATCTATTTACCTACAGCATTTATCAATGGCTTCTCAGCCCATTGAAGTGATTGTACTATGGAGCAAAATAATTAAAACATTCAATAAATGAATAAAAACAAGTTTTAAAACAGTTTTTGAAACATTAAACAGTACAATAACAATAAGAGGGTGGAAACAATTTAGCAGGCTGAACTAAACACACTAATGTCAAATGCCTCAGCAAATTAAGAAAGTTTTAAGCTGATGTTGGAAGGAATATTGTGTTGATGGCTTTACATGACATCCCTTCAGAGAAAACTAAATACCATTTCTAGCAAAGGGCAGCTTGCTTGCACATCAGTTAATGCACGTTGGCTTTTTGATCTCTGCATTTCTCCTCTCCCCAAATACAGAAGATTATTCCCAGGCCAAAGAAGTCTACCAAGAAGCCCTGAAGCAGGCGGAGGAAGTGGGAGATGGGCCATCTGCCCGATACATTCGGAAGGAGCTGGTGGAGCTGGCCAAGAGGAGGAGAAAGCGGTCAAATTCGCAGAAGGAGAACAGAAAAGATGCTGGGAAGGAATGAGGATAGCTTGGCATGCCAGTTTCTGCACTGTGCAAAACGTTTTGGACAGTGATGTGGGTTCTTTGGTGCAACAGGGAGCGTGTTGCATGTGAAGCACCCGACAGAAGAGATCAGGGCACAGTGAAAGTCTGAAAGGCCAGGGCTGGTTGCGCAATGTGTTGTGGCAGCAAACCCCGAATTTCAAGGATGTTGAAATTTCAAGGGGACCTGCCCTCCGGATCTTGGCTCTAAATAAATGGTGAGTGCACCTGCTTACCTCGGCCAGAGTGGTTTTGCTCAGTCTCTCGGCTGGCCTGCCGCCTTCTCCTCTCCGCTCAGTTCACTTTGCAAGCAGTGCGTGTGCGCAAGAAGAACAAGAAGATGCCGCCTCAGATCCTCAAGCTTTCATTCCAAACCAGGAGGACTAGAATCTTTCCTGTAGCTAAGCAGTCAAGCCCCTGTTTGCATGCAGTTCAACCGAGAGGCCCTTTAGCAGCTGCTGGTCACTGAGCTGGGCTGACCCCCGTGGTCTGACCAAAGGCAGCAGCACCTTTTCCTTCTGGAGCTTGCAGCGAGGGCCAAAGTCCTTTGCGGTACGAGATCTCCTCTTCGTTCCTAGAAGATACTGACGAGTTTGGATTTGTCATTTATACTATGACTCCCCCAGCAAGCCAGCCAGGACACAGGCCCTGGAGTCCAATAAATTAACTTTTCCAAGCTGTGGCCCAAGGAAAGAGGGCCTCAGTTTGGTGGAAATCAGAAAGCTAAGCTTGGGGTCCCACCTGTCTACAGGCTGCAAGGAGGGGGCAAGCTGCTACAACCGGGGGAAGGAACCAGGGCCAGGAGTCCCGGTCCATTTTCTACCTCCTGAGGCAGGTTGGGAGAATGTGGCCTTTGGAACCCCAAAGTAAAGTTGCCAGATGCCCCTCAAATTTTTCTATTTTTTTTTCCACATTGATTCTCAAGTAATTTTTTTTGCCTGAAAGCCACCAAAATTTTGGTGGTTTACTTCCCCCAGATCCCCAATTTCACGCAAAAGAAAGCCCAACAGGCTAGCCAAAATGGCAGCCAGCTGTGTCATAATGGCACTTCCAGCACTCTGAAGTGCAACACCGCACAGCCTGCCAGGGGACAGTCCCACCCTATCTGCAGTTGCCCACCCCAACCCCCGATTTTCCCAAAATTCTGCTTGGATCCAGAATTGGGGCTGGGGGACAGAGGAAGGAAATGCTACTTGTCAGGCAAATCAAAGACCTTGGAGTCACAACAATCTCAGATTTCTCAATTTGCGGCCACTGTTTGACAGCATCAACAGCTGCCCAGGTTGGCTTGGTTCTGGTCTGGAGAAGTTCATTTACCTGATTACAACTGTTTTTTGCAGGGGTTGGACCACTGGGGGTCAGGGAGGAGAAAAATCACTTTGGCTAAGCATTCTATTTGCTCCTTATTGGAACAGAAGAAGACAGGACAGGCTTCCATTTCCACCACTCAGAAACAAGATTTCCAAAAGACAAAATAATAATAATGGGAGCACCAATCCCCATTTTTTTTTTGTTTTATTTGATTTTTCTGAATTGCAGAAAGTTGGCATCTCACTCAAAGAACAGGGATGTGACCAGAACACAGGACATTTCATGAGGCACAGGGTCTCTGGGTTGCTCCCACCTCACTCCAAATTAAAAGAGATTGGGACAGAACTGCTGAACATACTAAGCTATGATAAAAAAACAAAAAACCATAGGCGTACATGTATGTATATATGTCCTTTTAAAAAGACACCCAAACCGCATTGAGATAGTTTGGATCTAATGATCAACATCTTCTTGCCCAAGAGAACATGCTGTAATAAACATTTTGGAACTTAAGAGAGTTCTTGCAATTTCCACTTTGGGTAGGGGTGGTGCTGATATTAGGATGTAAAGTCGGCCCTCCACATTTGCTAGGGTTAGGGGTGCAGACCCCTGCAGAAGTGGAAAAACTGCAAATATCAAAACGTGTGTGTGTCTTTGGGAAGGGGGCAGAGGTGTCGTAGGGAGGATGGGCACCCAGCGTCCAAACCAGGTCAGAGAAAGGGGGCAAGTCATCAAGGTGGCCCTTTGCTTCCTCTCTCTTGCCCATCTCCTTCCTTGGCTGTGGGGTGGCACTGGGAGAAGGTTTGTGGTGCTGAGAAGTTGGGCTGCAGCGGCTGATGGAAGAGGACTAGATGTGGCTTTTAAAAGGCTGTGTGGCCTGATCGGAATAGCTGAGAGGGAATGCTCTCTGAGAAAACAAGTGCTTGAGGTTTGAGGGAAAGAGGTGGGAAAAACTTGCAAATAATCAAATCTGTGAAGGTTACACCCGCAAATGTGGAGGGCTGACTGCATTTTTTTTTTTTTTGAAGTATGGGCGTCCTTCGGTTTCACAATAACAAACATGGCATCATTTGAGCCATGACACAAACTGGGCGCAAAAACAAAGTTTATTGACAGGCACGGCACAGAGATTTGGGGTTCCTGCGCGGACACAATACACCGATTACTGTCCCTGCATGACGTATCCTGAATCGGGAAGAGCCGACAGTCTCGCGAAAAGAGAAAAAGGTTTAACTGCTTGTGGGGGAGGAAAAACCAGATCTGTGAGGGTGCAGGCCAGGCTGAGCGGAACAGCAGCTTTTGAAAAAGAAACAAACATCGAAAACCAGAGTGCATGTTTGAAAGAGGATCTGGTTGGTATCTTGTTGCTCACAGTGTTTTGTCAAACAAAGCAAGCCACAGGGCTACGCCAGACACTCTTGTCAGTGCCGATGCTTAAAAGTGTTCTTCTGCAACTCTGCATCCTGAAAAATGGGGGACAGAACAAAAGTTCCTGGTTATGTTTTGCAGAGGTTTGCAAAGATGTCCACGGCGTACACAGACTCAGGTTTAATCAAGCAATCATTTGTAGTCGCTAGTGTATGGAAATTACTGCCAGTAAAGTTCAACTTTGCTTGTTGACAGCCCCTTTTTTAAGAGCACCTCTGGACACACATTCCCCCCGCCTTCATGTTGAGAAAACACCATACATCAGATTTGCAAGACTTTACACATCAAGACTGGCTGTTTTGCTCCCTTCCCTGCCCCCCCCAGTTAAGCGTGAGCTTTTATCAGTTTAAAATCCACTCAAAAAGTGCAGCTTCTTTTTATTACAGAGATTAAGCCGGTCCCCAGATGCTAGAAGGATCCAGTGCTTTAAGGCGGCTTCTTACTCCATCATTCAAGAAATTTCAAACACAAGAGAGGCCTACAGGTCAAGAGTCGTACCGGAATCTGAGCTATAGTGTGGTTTTTATAAAAAGCAAAATACAGAGATCAGGAAAGGTTTTAGGCAGGTACCAGTGGGTGTACTGCGGTGTATATCTATCTATATATATATATATCTATATGTATTTTGTCTTAGTTGTAGCGAGAGCAACAAGAAGGGAACTAGAAACATCTCCATACAAGAATTGGAAAGTCAGAAGCAAAAATCCAGTGGCATTAACATTTTTTTAAAAAAAATTATATTAAGACCTGACTCCAGCCTTGTTTGGTTCCACAATTTCGTTACAAGCGCCTGTCAGAGCTTAAAATTCATTTTTAAAACAGCAATCTCAAAGCAAGATTATTTTTTGTTTTTCTGGTGGAACAGCCAACAGAGGAGATGCGTTCGCCCCCGTGATGCTCGGCTTTCGCCCACTGCGGGCGACGCGTGTACGCGAGAGAAAGACATCAAGGTTACGTCCCCGTGCCAACGTTTCACAGTGTCTCTGAATAAAACTGACCCTACGGGGAGCGGCGGACGGGGAATGTACAGTGTGGCAGAAATCGGTAAGAACAAGATTGCGTTATCCCGGGAGAAGAAAAGTTCCTTTAAAAAAAAAAATGTACAGCACTCAAGGGGTGAGCTTCAAAATTAAAAAAGGTTCTCCACAAGGTCTTTAATAACCACAGAAAGGCTGGGGAGGAAGAAGAGATGCATTTTGGACGAGGTGGGAAGAACAATGCCACCCGTGGAAAGTAGCAATATACAGCCTGGGTGAGGTTATGTGCAGACTAGCTAGAAGCATTGCCCAGCCTGGACATCTTGGGTTAAAATGGATGCCCATGCCCAAAATGTTCAAGCTAGGCTGCCCCTTAAAAAAAAAAATTACAAACATTCTACTCTTGAGAAAAACACTTAAAAAAAATTATAAAACGACCCCAAAAAGTGTTATGCAATGATTTCAACATAAGTACACCAGATACTCTAGCAAGGGGATCAGAGGGACCAGAACACTGCAGGGATTTATTTACAGACGGATGATCTCTTTCTCTCTCTTGGTTTTCTTCAGAGACGTTATGCTTGGATTCTCTTTACAAATAACGATGTTGCTCAGTAATATGTCCTCTTTTTAAAAAAACAAAAACACCTCTTTACATATTTTCACGGCCCTGGCTTTTCCCCATCCCACCCACCCATTCACACACATAAACACACACACTCACTCTCTCCCCGGCTCGTGTAGAAAGGAGTCTTTTCAGCCAGATCGGGGGGGGGGGAATATTTCCAAGTTCCGGAAACTTCTTCATCTCCTGTGGCCAACCCCCGTTTGTCTTTCTCTGTGGAAGTCCTCGGGGGACATGGCGCATTTTATTTATTTTTTTTAAAAAAGATCAATTTGACAGGTTTCCAAGGCCCACAGATGAATATCTTTTCCATTTTGTGTTTTCTTAAAAAAAAGTCTCTCCTCCCCCCAGCTTCAGTCATCGCTGTCCGAAAGGGTCTCGTACTGGGCCGAAAGAAGCGGGGCAGGCTCTCGTTCCCATATCCGGTTGGGCTGGTGAGAGGCGGCCTGGCTGACCGACGACGGGGCGCAGGCGATGGAGGTCGGAGGGGTGCTGCTCAGCATGCGCATTGTCAGGGGGTTGTACGGGAACTGAGTAGATCCTGACAGAGTTAAACAAACAAAGACAGACAAGATTGAAACATCCCCCAGGGCCTACTGAGACCAAGATCATGGGGCGCTCTCAAGAGTCCCTGTCCCCCCGTTTCCAAGGCCCTTCTTCCAGTTGCAGGGAAATGTGGGGCAGTGCTCCCTTCGAAGAGCGTCCGCACACTCCAAGCTCAGAGGACACAGTCAAGAATTCTGTCCTCCAGGCTCAGGAGACAAAAACATTGACCTCCAAGGCCTCGGAGACACAACCACGAACTCTGGTCAAATTTGGAAGGTGAGATCTCTGAGCTCCAGGCTTGGAGGACAAAGACAAAGACTGTGCTTTCTAAGCACAGAGGACACAGACAAGAACTCTCAATTTCCAAGCCTGGAGGACAAGGACTCTGCTCTCCAAGCCTAGGGGACCCAGATGAAGACTGCTCTCCAACCTAGGAGTACACAGACAAGAACTAGAAATCTGCAAAATGAAGCAGAGAACCAAGTGTCATCTATTAAAGGGGTGGGACCTCTTTAAGCACCAAGGGCCACTACCAATTTCAAAGACAAGTGCTGGGGAGGGAGCATATTTCAATGGTGAGTGGGGCCAAAGGCAAAAGGGGTGGGACCAAAAACACCACCGGGTTTAAGCACAGTAATGATTGGGCATAACAGAGGCTTGCAAGAAGCCCTTCAGCCTCTTTGAGGGTGAAGAAAAATGGGTGCAGAGCCTGGGAAACTAGTGCTAAAGAGCTGGAGAAACAAGGTGTGGCTCTTTCAGGAACCCGCAGGGGATGCATTCGATCTCAGGACCAGAGCTTCCCCACCCTAGCATTAACGTGACTGTACCACAGAAGCTCTGGCGGTGTCTTGCATTTAACAAGCCTCTGAGGGACAGCCATTGTAGTGTCAGATGTTGAGTTCAAATCCCCAACTGTGAAGTTCTCTGGCTTATCCCGGATGAGAAGCATTCCATTCTTTCTCTGCTTTAGCCACCTAACCGGGCTTTGTGAGGGTAAAGGGAGCAAACACCCTGAACCCACCTTGAAATTTTCAAAGGAAAGGGCAGAAGAGAATCCAAAGGAATAAGCGTGGCAAAAGGAGTCACCTCAGGACAAAGCTGTCGGTTTTTGGGCACTGCCTTTTTGGACAGAGAGCAGAGGGGTAAGTTTATTGACTGAGTGATTTAATTGTGGGGAAGAACCTGCTTTTAAGTTGCTCTCCCCGTTCGCTGCCTGGCTCGGCTGACCTGTGGAGGAGGGCCTGTCCTCCCACGACCACACCGGTGTCTGCCTGTGGTAGTCGCCTTCCGAGTGCACCGAAGAGACCGACGAGGGCCGCTCTGTCCCCAAGTAGCATTGCCCCGGAATGGGGGACTTGGACTTCCTGCTGCTGGACTTGCCCATCAGCTTCTGCTTGCTGACTCCCCCGCCTGGAAAGAAAGGGAAGAGGACGAGTTAGAAGGTCGGAGTCCTGGGGCCCATCTCGTTGGCCTTCCAGTGAGGGAATAAACAGGATGCAACTTAGCAGGATTTGTGAGGGGATCTTGCCACGCAGAACATCTTGAGTTCAGGTCCTGGCAACATCTCCAGGGAGGGCTGGGAAAGAACGCTGTTAAACCGGGGGTGGGAGCATGGGGGCTGTATTAGCCACAGGCCAGGCTTGGCAGATTGAAAACTAGAGAGAACTCCTCTCCCTTTAACAGCTGTGTAGAAGAAGGCATATCAGCCCATGTTATTTGTTACCTTGTTGTGTGACAAGCAGCACCTGCTGAAACACCCTTCTACACAACCATTTAAGATGCAGGAGTTCCCACCAGATTTCAGTCTGACAACACACACACACACCTCTGCACCTCACTGCAATTGTTTTTTTTTAAAAAAATGCCCCAAATGCCTTCTATGAGGTATGGAGGTGTTTTGCCATGTCTTGGCCTCCCTTATGCCTTTTAGGCCTGGAGAGGCCTTTTTTAACAGCAAGTGAACCCAAGTAACTTCCCTTTAAAGGAAAAAAAGGGCTCCCCTGGCCCTCAAATGGCTGTAGAGGGGGAAACCGTGATAAGAATGCCCCCACCCGTGCCCTACAGAATGTATCTGGAGGCTCATACAGAGCTAGTGTTGCATAGTGGTTTGAGCACTGGGGCTACAACCCTGGAAACCAGGATTTGATTCCCACTAAGCCGTAGAAACCCACTGGGTGGCCTTGGGCATGCCACACACTCTCAGCCCCCAGAGACAGGTTCGCCTTCGGGGCTCACCACACATCAGAAACAAAGGCACACAACATCATCATACATACACACAAACTGAGCGGGGGCACAAGGCCTACGCTTTGCACTCTGCTCACTCTGCCAGACACTAGTGGTTGTTACCCGGATTTGGGGATGGGTTGGCATCTTCCCTGCGGGTTTCGCTGTTTGCCGGCAGCGCCGAATTGGACCCGCCCGGCACAAGGCCCATGGGCTGAGCCATGATGAGGTTGTGGTCTTCCCCTTTGTCGTCAAAATTGCCCATCAGGGCTTTGCGGATGATGTCTTCCAGGCCTAGGTTGCTGGCAGGGTCAGCGAAGGAATGACCTCGAGCGCTGACCGGCCCTGGGAGGGGGAAGAGGAGACCGTGGGGAGGGCAATGCCCCTCAACGAGGGTGACAGAGGCCGCCCGGGGTTCAGGGGGTGGGGTGAGACAGGAAGATGGGGTGGAGGAGAAGGAGAAAGAGAGGCAAAAGGTGAGTAGAGTCAACATACACCTCAAAGTTTTGCCTAGCAAATTCCAAAATGACTGCAAAAAAGCTGGTCGGCTTCAAAAAGTGATTAAGTTTTTTGAGGTAACAATCTTCAGAATTCCCAGGTGGGATCATGGCTTGGAAAATTCAGTTGCGATCAGAAACCTGGCAAAGTTCCTTCTTTGGAAGACAACTCATAAAATGGCCAGGCCAGCATTCGAACGCTCGGCTCAGAACACTGGCTCTTTGGCAGTGTGTTTCACAGCACAAGATTTCAAAGATCAAGGGTGCTCCTTCACCACAGTTTACTTACATTTCTAAAATTCTTACCTGAAGTAGTTACTGCTGGCAAGTTAAATATTTCTGTCCCCGGCTGAGCTGCAGCTGTTAATTGAGAGAGAAATGGTTGGGGGCGCGTTCCAGTAAATCATAAGGAATCAATCCAAAGCACAGACCCATTGAAAAGTACATGAATTACATTTTCTCATTCTTGAAAAAAAATTAGATAAACTAAAACAAAAGAAAACTATTAAAACAAGGTTAGTTTATGCCCAAGGTAAATTTGCACTGGCAAGGTAAATTTTACCTGATCTATAAAACATGTTTATCTAACATCTAATTACCAGATTTCCACTGTGGGAAAGACAATCAACTTTTAGTTTTCTAGTCCTCACAATGTAATTCACACACACACACACACACACACACATTTAACTGCTCTGCAAAAAAGACTATAGTTTGATCTGAACTTCATATTGTACTATGTCCTAATTATTCTCCTAAATCAGTGGTTCTCAACCTGTGGATCCCCAGATGTTTTTGGACTTCAGCTCCCAGAAGCCCCAGCCACTATGGTCAATGCTCAGGGCTTCTGGGAGCTGAAGTCCAAAAACATCTGGGGACCCACAGGTTGAGAACCACTGTCCTAAATATATTTTGGTCCTCTCTTGCCTCCCACAACCAGAGACACTTTCAAAAACAGCATTAAAACAAAAGTAGTGCACAGACACCTTATCTATCCCTGCTAACCAACATTCAGCCCTGGATTTTGGCTGGCTTTTGTATTTGACTTGGCACAGGTCTCAGCAATTTCATTAGCAAACGGAGAAGGGTGATTCCCTCAAGCTAATTTGGGAAGAGGAAACAGGAGAGATCATGGAGGGAACTGCATGGGATTTTAATTCAATGAATTAACCCATTTCCTTGAGCTTGCTTGTAGTTCCTTCCCATCACAATTATCTGGGAGAGGGAAAAGGAAGGAAAAAGGGACCGAAGAACAGGCAAGACAGAACTCTTACTCATGTCAGAGTCGCCTCCGCCACAGGCGTTCAGCTTCCGGAAGATCTCCTGCTTCTTGGACTTCACCATGGGTGAGGTGCTCTCCAGTTTGGTGAAGAAGGAAGGTAGGTAACTCATGCTCCCGGGAGAACGAGAATCCGTCCTGCTGAGACAAAAGCACATTCAGGGAAAAATGACATGTACGCACACAGATGAGAACCCCCATCTTCTTTATCCTTACTCAGATGTTTCATCCAACCCAGAGCCCTGTCTTGTGGCAGAATTCACATCCAACTATACCTACCAGAGAAGCATTTTATGAGATGGTCACCTGGGGAACGGATCTGAATGTCAGACTAGGACTCCAGGAGACCAAGGTCCAAGTCCCTGCTCAGCTATGAAAACCCGCTTGGGTGACCTTGGGCAAGTCACAATCTTTTGGCCTCAGAGGAAGGCAAAGGATAGCTTTGCCTTAGGGTACCATAAATCTGAAATGACTTGAAGGCACACAAAACTACCACCACAATATGGATTAAATTGATTTTATTGTTACATGTATGTATTTATGTACCTTTAAGTCACCTGTCAACTTATGGCAAACCCATGATTTTCACAGGGTTTTCATAGGCAAGGAATAATCACAGGCAGTTTTGCTAGTTCCTTCCTTTGAAACAGAGCCTAGAGCACCTGGTATTTGTTGGTAGTCTCCCATCCAAGTGTCAACCAGGGCTGACACTGCTTAGCTTCCAAGATCAAATGGAATCTGGTGTCTTTATGCCACTTGGGCCCACATTTTATCATATACCAGTTTGAAATGATTAGATAAAGGGTGGGAGCTATCTAACTACACATAAATGTACATATTTATAATTCAAATGTATTTATTTACACATCCAAATGAGAATTCCATTGATCAAGTCATGCTTGAGAAAAGAGAAAACTTTTCCATCTATAGACTTGATACTGCACGGCCTTAATTTAGATAATAATAAATACTACTTTTAACATGGAGCAACATTTTTATCTGCTTCCTCTGAATTCTATTCTTAGACCCTGGGACTTCTACAACTGTCACAGGATGTATTGTCTCTTCTATTCTAACTGACATGACCGAGGAAGACGGAATCCAAAAATCTAGGATGTCTTTTCTAATCACCCATTTTCAATAATTTTATTAAATTCTATTTCACAGTTTATAGTATCATTCTAGGATTTAGGTTCTATCTGAAAGTGATGCTGTTCATGTCCTTTTTTCAAGTGCAATTCCATTTATTTAAATTCCTAAATAAGATGTGAAAGAGAGCCTTTTTGGCTGTGGTGTCCACCTGGCTTCATTCTGGCACCTCAGTGAGCCAACCCTTTGTGGACTCATCCATAGGTAAACACGCACCTACGCCCAGCTTTGCGTACCTCTGTTCCGAAGGTTCAGATCTTTGAGACAGTAACAAAAGGTTGTCTTGCTTCTCGTGGCCAGCGGGGGCCTGGGGCGGAGAGATCGGCTCATAAGACTCAGAGGAGACGTGGCTTCTCTCGGGGGATTTCCCAACCCTAGGGGTCAAAGAGCAAGAGAGGGTGAGAAAATGGGGCATGGTTCCCAAAATGACACTCAAGCTTCTCATACGTCAGAAGTGACTTCAAGACACACATCACCAACATATGCTTTCAGTCTAAGTTACTTGTATCGTTTAAAAAAAATTTTTATGGTACACTACTCCAGGACAGAGTGGGCTATAACTATTTCAATAAATAAATAAGAAAGTATTATTTTAAAATCTCTGTTAAAAGCTTTCTTGTTTCCAAAAGCCTCTGGAGGTTTAGTTTAATACTATTTTATAATTTCGTACAGTTCGATTACATGTACTTGTCAGTTTCCTTTATAATATACTCTATTTTATCTGATATTAATTTGTTTTACAATCGCATGGTGAAGTTTTATTTTTCCTTCCTTTCCTTTGTATTTGTACGTATATACATAAATTTTAAAAGGTATGCCTTCAGCAGGACCCACGTTTTTTGGCTGTTTTACTTGTGAAGAGCCACATACGTAGATGTTGTTGTGTGCCTTCAGGCATTTCTGACTTCCAGGGACCCTAAGGCAAAACTATCACAGGGTTTTCTGGGGTTGAGAGTGCGTGACACACCCAAGGTCACCCAGTGGGTTTCCATGGCTGAGCGGGGAATTGAACTCTGGTCTCCAGCCTCATAGTCATGGACACAGACGGCTTTATATAAATAAACAGCGAAAACAACAACACTGAATCTGTCTCAATCCAACAGGATGTTCCACAAACCCCAGCCCAACAGTGTCCCCTCCCTCCCGGCCTCCTTACCTTCCCCTGCTTTTGTCGGAGAGGTTTTCGGGAGAGACGCGGGAGCCTGGGCGTTGGTGGGGAGCGGACTGCGCTTGCACATCGGGGCTGTAGCGGTTTGTAGGCTTGGCCCGGTTGGTGGTAGTGATGGAGGAGGGGGCCGAGGTCTGGAATGTGCTGGTGGGGGTCTGGAGGGGGGCCTGGGTGGATGCTTGGCTGCGCGCAAAGTCCTGGGTGATGATTTGCTGGGAAACAGAAGAGAGGGGGAAGGAAAGAGAAAACAAAAAGGCGGAAACCCTGTGAGTCACTCACCTTCCAGCCATTTGGAGGTCAGCTCAGGACTGAGGCAACACACAGAGAGATGCAAAACTTCCAGAAAGAATGAAGTCAAGGAAAATAAATGCATTTTTCTGTTTAGAGTCTTTATACCCCACTCTTCAGCAACAAAGGCTCTCAGAGCAGCTTACAAAATGTTAATTGGACAGTTCCCCACCCTCTGGCTTACAGTCTAATTAAGACATGAGATGAAATGGGAATGGCACTGGAGCAGGGAATTAAGTCCAGCAGGGACTGTTGGTTCATCTCTCCCTCCCTCCCTCCGAGGGCAGGGCAGTGGCAGCTGGGATGGAGGGAGAGCCTTTCATCTGCATCTGCGCTAGGCATAACAGAGCTGTGTCTGCCTCTCCTTTTCTTCCTCCAAGGCCCCAGTAGTGGCAGTTGGGATGGTGGAAGAGCCTCCATCACTCAGAATTTCACAGAGAAATCATCCTTCCCATTTTTTTTTCAAGGAAAAAAACTGGGAAACTTTTGGAAAAACAGATGTGATATTTAGCCTCCTGCAGAAGTCTCTCTTACATTAGAATTTGTCTGGGGGTGCACTCTGAGAGCTTTAGCTCCTAAAAAGGAACATTCCCAATGTTGCGGGGGGTGTTAAAAAATGGGCCATCATCCAAGTTTCCATGGAGGCTATTGAGAGTGGAGACCCCAGGCTAAATCCTCAGAAATAAAGGCATGGAACACCCCCTCCCCACCCAGGAACCGAGTCCCAGAGTGCAAACCTACACAGATGTGATCGGCGAGAGTGATGAGGCGGTGGGTGCGAGGAACAGGCCCCATTCCTTCACCCTGTGCCGGCGGTGCCGGCGGCGGCTGCTGAGCTGGTGGCTGCTGTTGCTGAGGTGAAGGGGAATCTTGCTGAGGCCGGTAAGGGTGGATCGGGCCCTCATACTGACGGCCACAGTCTCCTGGTTCCCGGATGAGGTGGGGGAAAAAAAGGAAGAAAAAGGTTTGCATTCTGCACAGGAGATAAATGCAAAGACTTAGACTTGTGAGAAGGCAAAAAGGGGTTCTTGGTCCAAATGCATACTTTGATTCAGAGAATACTAAAGATTAACATACAAATAAAACCGGAACTGTTTTTTTGGGGGACTTAAGGATGAACAACTGGAAAGAACCACAGAAGAATACTTCAGTACATGACCACACCAGCAAGACCGTTATATGCTCAAAAGAACTCAGAAATTTCTACGGTGAAAGAATGGATGTTTAAATGGAACGCGTTAAGAGAAAAGGATAAACTGTCAGGTATGATTAGAGAAAAATTATTGGAGACATTTTTAAAACATTGGAAACCTTTGATAGACTTTTTGAGGCAAAATTTAATAACTGTTGGTTTTGAGAACTATATGAATTAGTGAGCAGAAGAGTGTCTAAGTTAACCTTTAGAGGAAGAGACAAGACCATCCAAAGTATATGAGTACAGCCACTAAAAGCAAGATTGGAAGTCATTTATCTATATTTCTACTCAAATCTTCAGTATGTCTGCATGCCTGTTGCCACCCTTTTAGGTACAGGGGCATGATGCATCATGTAACCTGGAAATCGCAAACGCGGAGGTCATGAGTCAGGTAGGTCCACTGTATGCAGTTTCTGGGTATAATTCAAACTGGTTGAAAGAGAGGACTGTCAAAAAGCCTTGAGTCCCAATTGCTTTAGAAAGATGAGATGTACAAGAAAGAATGAAAAAACCACCACCACCACAGCTTCTTACTTTCTCCTTGGTTCATTTTGGGGGGCTCCGGCTGATAAGAAGGCATCTTCTCCTGGGGCGGGACAGGCGAGTTGGCCGGACTGATCACCTCGATGGCGTCTCGGGGTGGTTCGTATCGGTGGGAAGAGGAAACTGCACCATAGAGGAGTGAGAAGAAAGGGGGAGGTCATTCAAAAGTATCTGCTGTGCAGTTCTGAACCTGTATCAGCAGCTCCGGTCTTTTCCACATTACACATAAAGCACTTTGATTCCATTATAACTGTCATTGCTCTATCCTACGGAATCCTGGCTGCTGGTCAAAATCCCTTCAGGACAGAAAAAGGAGGGGAGAAGAATGGAGGCTAGAGGGAGGCAAACTGTGGCCCCAAGGACGTTTCTTCAGCCCACAGGGTTGCCCAGGTGAAAGGAAAATAATCTCACCAAAAGTGATTTTGTAAAGGCTTTCAGGAACAGTAATTTTGCAGTGAAATAGGGTGAAGCTCACAACTTCCTCCTCCCACCCCCAAGCCCAAAATGAGAAGCAGGACCTCTGGCTGGGAAAAGTCACTACAGAAGACCGGAGAATGTAACGTACGGCTGCTGGAGGAGTCTGAGCTCTGGGAGCCGCGATCGCGGGCATCCTTGTCGGAGGCGATCTGCCGGGTGATGATGACATCAATGAAGTTGGCGGCCGTGATGGTGGTCTTCCCGCGGGTCCGCAGCTCCTCCTCATACTTGGAGATGGAAGGTGGGCCTTTCTCCTTCCCAGCCTCCGAGTAGATAGATGACGAGGACTGGCTCTGGGCCTTGCTGGTGGAAAAGGACGAGGAGGAGGAGGAGGAAGAGGGGTACGGGCCTGGGGCTCCCCTTTTCTCAGCTTCCAGCATCTTCTGCTCCATCTGTTGTTGCTGCTGTTCACTCACCACTGACCGGCGCCCCGGGTTCTCCTCGACCCGGCTCCCATCATGCTTTCCCTCTTTCGACTTGGCCACCTCCATCTGGGGGGCTGAGGCAGCAGCGTCCACCAGGGCAGCCAGAGCATCAGCGGCTGTGTTGTAGCGGGAAGCAGGCAGCCCCTGGGTGATGGAGGGGCCACCAGGTGGGAGTTGCCTGTTGTCCCCCACATAAAAAAGAAAACAGAAGGAAATGGGTCAGAATAAAGGATAAATCATACAGGCTAAGCATCTCTAATCTGAAAAGCTAAAATGCTACAAAATCCAAAATGGGTAGCTGAGAAAGAGACACCTTTGCTTTCCCTGGTTCAATCTACACAAACTATTTCATGTACAAAATATCAAAATGCTGTATAAAATTAAGTTCAGGCTATGTGTACATGGAGTATATGAAACATAAATTTTATGTTTAGATTTGGGTCCCATCACCAAGATATTTCATAATGTACATGCAAATATTCCAAAATCTGAAAAATTTTGGTCTCAAGCATTTCAGATAAGGGATACTCAATGCATAACAGCAACAACAACAATTATTATTGTTATTAGTATAAATATTTCATCTATTTGCTGCCCTACTTCTGGAAGGGGACCCAGACAGCTCACAAAAAGAATCAGCTAAAACCCAACAATTAAGATTTTACAATACAATTAAAAATCATGTTAACATGATGGCTTATAAACAGTATGCAAACATTCCAAAGCATGCAGAAGTTGAAATTAAAGCATACTCTCCACTGCATAAGAAAATAAGCGCACACACGTAACATCCTCCCACCCCACTGGCTCAATCTCGTGAAACCGTACATGATGCGCAACTGGGCCGTGGGGTCCAGCGGGGTGATGACGCTCGTCCCGTTGGATCCTTGGAAAATGCTGGGCCGCTGCTGCATGATACTTTCCTGGCTCCGTACTGAAGGGGAGGGCGAGCGGACGTAGCCGTGGCTGGCGGGTCGGCCGGGTTGCTCAGCACCTTTGGAACAGGGAGAAGGAAGAAGCATGAGGCAGAGGAAGAGCAGAGACAGAAGGGGCAGGAAAGGTGCGGGCCTGCTCCTGATTGTAGTGAACTCCTGGCCCCATCATCCTACGCCACTGACTAACCAGACTGTCCAAATAAGAGCAAGAGCAGGCATGCACTGGCCAAAGACTGGTGCAAAAAAGGCAGGGCCAGTCTTCTTGCCAATCAGAGCTAGCGAGTAGCATGCCAGGCAACCAACACGTGAAGTACGGCCAATGATTCTAGGATTATGACTCTGGAGATCAGGCCCAAAGCCAATTTTGGATGTCTTAGGGACTGCTGTTTCTTTTCAAAACCAGTACTGATGGCTAGCGGTTCCTTTCCAAATTGGGAGCGTGGAATGTAATAAGCATTTTGCTCAAGAAAGTCACTTGTCCCTTGTATTAGAGGAGAACTCCTGGCCTTGGAGACTTCCAGGAGCACAACTCTTCTTGTTTTGAACCACGCACTCTCTGCGTGAGGGTCCAGAATGGCCAAGGGGTACTCACCTGGACGAAGGTAGAGCTCCGAGGTGGCTATTCTCTCCCTCTCACGCTCACGCTCTCTCTCTCGTTCTCGCTCTCTCTCCTTCTCGCGTTCCCGCTCACGTTCCCTCTCTGCGTTGGCCGCTGCTGAGGCTGCCAGGTGGGAAGGGTGACCTGGGAGGGGAAGAGAGAGGACTGGTTGAGAGAGACAGACTGCTTTGGGTGACAAAGGACAGGAAACAAAAACCAGGGAGCATCTAGTATGAAACAGAAAACATAAGACATGTCTCAAGGTGCTCAGGGGATGAATGGTTCAATAATAATAATAATGCCCAGCATCCTTTGGCCTGTATATGCCGTATGTGCGCATATGTTCGGCTGTTTTGAGGCTGAGAAAAAAAACGGCAGCTGGGAACAGGCCAGGGGACCGAGTCTTCCTCTGTTCCTAACCTGCCTGCACAATCTTGCAGATTCTGGAGGGGGAGATGATTCACACTTACACACACTTCGATTTCCTTTCTTTGCTTCTGCACTGTATAACCCTTGGGAGCCCACCAATTCCACCCTGGGGTATGCGCCTCAGCCCTAGGGTTCCCCATTTAGCCAGCCATAGGGAACTGCATTGCAAGTCTGGATAGAACGGATTGTTTGGGATCCCGGCAAGCTGTGAAGGGAGGCTGGCCTGGTGATTCCAATGGCAGGGGAAGCTCTCAGCTCTTACCTGGGGACATGGAGGGAGGGTTGTAAGGCCTGGTGGGGAACGCAAGCTGAGTTCCAGGGATGTATGTGATCCTCTCCATGGGAGGGGTGCTCGGGCCTCCCGGGTGGGGCACCAAAATTGTGGGAGCCATACTGTTCAGGTCGATGATTCCTAATTAAAAAGGAGGAAGGGAAAGAGAGAAAGAAAGGTCTAGTGGTGTCAGGTTACCAGTGGCCGAAAGGAAAGAAAGGAACAGCCTTTCCGGAACACCTCAGCCCCGCTCTGTGCAGAGTCTGTCTCCAGGAATCTAGACACCACCAAGGGCGTTTTTTTTCCCCTCCCTCCTCATCAAGTTGCAGCATCTGCTTTAGGTGTTTTAATCATTCCACGCTTTAATTGTTCAATGCTTTTTTAATACTTTTGCACCACATATCATTTTAGCTATTTTAGCATATTGTAAACCACTCTGAGTTCCATTTTGAGTGAAAGGCAGGATATACGGCCGGCCCTCCACGTTCATTAGGGTTAGAGGCACAGGGCCCTTGCAAACATTGAAAAAAATCACAAATATCAAAATGTATGTGTTTGTCTGTAGGAAGGGGACCAAGGCATGGCAAGGAGAGGGGGCACCCAGGGTCTAAACCAGGTCAGGGGAAGGAGAAGCAAAGGGAAAGGGGGGGTCGGCATGGTGACCCTATACTTCCTCTCTCTTGTCCATCTCCATTCTTGGGTGTGTGAGGGGCGGGCATCATGAGAGGGTTTACGGTGCTGAGAAATCAGGCTGTGAGATGTCCTTAGCTGGTCAAGGCAGGGGCTGACAAAGGAGGAGGAGGAGGAGAGGACCAGAGCCACCAAAAGGAAGGCCCCCCCAAAAAGAAGCACTTGAGGTGGGGGCAGGGGTTGGAGAAACTCACAAATAGTCAAATCCATGAGAAGTTAAATCCACAAATGTGGAGGGCCAACAAATAAATATATAAAGGCAGAAGGCTGCTCTTAGACTGAGTCAAACCCTTGGACCATCCACACTAGCCTTTCTGGGGTCTCCAGCAGGATTCTCTTCCTATCCTTACCTAGAGAGCTCCAGGTTTCACAGGGAAACAGTGGGCACTTTCTCAGTGGGACTTAGACTCACCTCTGGCTCCTGCATAAGGAAGGCCCAGCGTCTGCTCTCTGGGGGAGAGCCCCCGGGCCAAGTCGGGTCGCAGGTTGACTTGCATCTGCTGGGAGGTGATGTAGTCGTTGAGGATAGTCTGCCGCGTGTTCTCCATGGCGTAGAGCTGATATTGGCTCGGGTAGCCAGGGGTGGGCGAGAGCTGTCTCTGGAACATGTAGGCCGTGGCTGCAGGGGGAAGATGAAGAGGGAGAAGTTGACTGGGGGGGGGACAGAATAGAACTACTTCAGCTGCAGCAACAGCTGGTAGGCCTTCAGAGTGTGGGAGACTACTTCTCAACCCAAAATTTCCACCAGGGACTGCAGCAACTCTCCCCCAAAAATAGGGGGAGCAGAAAACCCAAAAATAATGATGAAAGTGAATAGAAGTCTGCTTCTCTTCTTAACAAAATAGTATTTTCAGTTTTTTTGAATTATTTTCTTGACAATAAATAGCAGATATTAACTGGGAAAATATAAACCTACTACAGTCAGGATACAGTGGGCCCTTGGTATCCACGAGGGTTTGGTTCCAGGGCCCCCATGGAGACTAGAATCTGCGGATGCTCAAGTCCCATTACATACAATGTTGCAGTAAAATGGCGACCCTTATATAAAATGGCAAAATCGACATTTGCTTTATGAGATCTGAAGAACCACAGGCATTTAGCTCAATGCTGAATGCCTCATCTTCTAGAAGGGAAGAAAGGTGCTTACCGGGATCCAGAGCCCTGTGGAACTGCATGGCCGGATCCAAGTGGGAAGGGAGGTGGGTCCTGTAGACATCGGGAGTAGCCCCCCGATGGTGGGGATCGAAGGGGCTGTGAGTTACAACGGGATCCACCCCGGGGACAGGAGATTTGGATGAGACGCTCTCCCGCTGCGTTGGCGTCAGGGTGGACTTCCTCTCGTGGTTCGCTGGCTTCCCTGAAGAGATGCTACCTGCAAAAAAGGGAACGAAACAACACGACACAGGTAAGGAGCTTTCCTGCCAAAAGCAAAAAAAAAAAAAGGTAAGACGAGGGACAAGCAATTGCCTTTTATTATAGCATAAGCTTCCCCCACTTATCTGACAGTTTAGAGACCAGAGCACTGTCAGAGAACCAAATTAGTTGAAAAGCAGAACCATCTACTTCAGAGCTAATATGGACACTGACATAACGTTAAAATGTCCAAAACAATCACACCCAAGGTTCCCCGCAATGTACAGAAATGGGCAAAACCACACTGTCCTCCAGGCCTTAATTTGTTTTAACTGGTCCCTAATTTTATGACAATTTAACTGCTTTTTAGCCTTTGCATGCTGTTCTTGTTGTTACTATTATATTTATTTGTACCCCGTCTTCTACCCAACACTGGGACTTCAAAGTGGCTTATGCTTTAAAACAATACAATTTAAAAACATATAAATAATGCATATTAAAACAGACTTACACTGTTAAAGAACAAAACAGCTCAAAAGACAGATCAAAAAGGGAGCAAAAATTTAATGTTTAAGTATGTTTGTTTTAACTGTTGTAGGCCGCCTTGAGTCCTAAATTGGGGGAAAGGGCAGAACATAAAAAAAGAAATACAAATATGATGATGATGACGACGACAATGACAGCAATGATTCTGGTTCCCACATATAATAGTAAAAATGATGACTGGAAATGCTACTTCTAGCCACTGTTTTAGGTTGGGAAACATTTTCATGCCATCAGACTTTTACAAATGGACTGGGTTTGGGCTTTAAATGCTGTGTGGTCCCCGTTTGTAGGGTTTGTACAGTCTTTTAATGTATTTTAATATTTTCAATATGCAATGGATTAACTTCATAAATTGTTTGTTTTTTAAACCTATTTATACTTTTATGAATGTTTCGTACTGTTTTTAATTTGTACTGTTTTAATATTGTTAGGCACCTTGTCAGGGAGAAAGGTAAGAAACAAAAAAAGAATAAAATAGCAACAACAACAACAGAGATACAGAGAAAATGTAAGATATTTGGGGGGTGCTCCCTGGGACTGAGGGAGCCCTGAGCCCTGGGCACAGTTGACCACCCTGCTCTCCAATGAAACACACCTTCCGAAACTCTGTTCATCATTGGGGAGCTCCTGGACATGCTTTGGTAGTTCACAGGCGTCCTCCTCGCGTTGGCGTCCTCATAGATCCCGGGGCTCACTTGGGACTTGGGCGCCTCATGGAGCGTCGACCTGAGGACCGAGGTCCCAGAGCTGACCACCGAGGTGTGGCGGGAACGGACCTCCCCGGACTTTGCGTCTTCGTACTTCCCTCGCTCCACCACCTTCACGTTCTCCGACACCATCTCCAGTGGAGGCATCCCACGAGGCAGTTTGCTTGGGCCCGTGATCAATGACTTGACGTTGTGTTTAATGGCCGACTGGCCAGAGCTGTTCTCGTATTTGATGGGGGTGCCCTGGGGGAGCAAGAAGCAAAGAGAGCCTACATCAGCTGACATCTCCTTTCCACCATGGTGATGGAAAATTACCTCAGAAACCATGTCCTCAGGAGCACAAGAGGATTTTCCCACAGCTTATAAAGATTATGATGTGCTGTAAACATAAGATGACCTATGACAACCAGATGAGAACTTTGGGGCAGCCAGATACCAGGCCGAGAAAGGTTAAAAGAAAGATAGCTTTTTATTTTGAAAGACTTAAAAATGAGGCCAGAACAGTGCAGTTCTCCAGACGCTGTTGAATGGAAACTCCCAGCATTCGTCACCATTAGTTATACAGACTGGGGATGTTCGGAATTGCATGAGGAGGGATGCAGACATACCCCACTTCCAACCCCACAAATAGAAGACTTTTACTGAGTAGTTTTTAAAATCTCATCACCTCACCTGTGGGACTGAGAAGGGAGAATGTTCTTCCTATGAAAGGGTATCTAGCTCAGGTGGGAATCAATAACCAGGTGGGAATCTGGTGGACTTTCTGATGTTTTTGGACTGTAACTCCCAACATCCCTCACTATACTAGCTAAGACTGTTAGGATTTGGAATCAAAAGGTATCTGGAGAGCGGCACAGTTCCTATCCTGGGCTACGAAAAATGACACTTTACTCCATGGAGCTGTGCTCACTCTCTTCACTGAGTCATTTACAACCATGTTGTGTAGAAAGGCCTTTTCACAACAGCCTGAACATGTTCCATCTTTAAAAAATATTATATGTATGTTGTTGCCGTGTGCCTTCACATGTCATTTCTAACTTAACGGTAATCTTAAGGCAAATCTATCACGGGGCTTTCTTTGCAAGATTTGCTCAGCCTTTGCCTTCCTCTGAGGCTGAGAGGGTGTGACATGCACCAGGTCACCCAATGGGTTTCCATGGCCAAGCGGGAATCGAACCCTGATCTCCGGAGTTGTAGTGCAATGTTCAAACCACTTGACTTATTTGGCTGTGCTTTTGTGTGTATGTTTAAACGTATAAAAATCAGGCTCTCTTCCTCCAGCAATGAAGACATCAGCCCAACATCTGCCCACCTGGGAGATGGAGCCCTCGATGATCGGCCGGGCAGTCTGGACAATTTCAGGGGTCTTCCGGCTTTCTTGGCTCAGCAGATCCTGTCGGGGAATCTCATGGATGGAGCGGCCCATCTCCTTGATGGTGGTGACCCCCTCGTACGGCTTGCCCTTGGTGATGGCTCCCTCAAAGGTACGCGTCGGAGGAGACTCCCTCTTGATCTTCGGGTACTTGAGGCCTTCCTCGTAGCTCTCAGCTGTTGCTCGTGGGGTGCCTGGTCGGGAAATGTAGAATTGGATAAGTCATAGGACAGGGAAGTGAGGCCTGTGTGTGCCCGCAATCCTGTTACCCCTAAACGCCCCTCAGGACTCCCCTGAACATCCATACGGGAAAATAAATACCCTGAAATCATTCACAGCTCTCTCAAATAATATAGTGTCATTATTGTAAATTTTGCTTTACAAGTAAAAGAACAACAAGACAGTTTCCTGCCCTCAGGCTTAAAATCTAATTAAAACATGACACAAAAGGAAAAGGAGATGGCAGTGTGGTAGAGGAAACCTTAGATAGACTCAGCTAGTCAGTGCGGACAAGGAGGGGGGCACCCCTTGCCTTCAGGGTGTTATTGGTTGGCCCCTTTATCATCCTTGTCCATGGACTATACTGGCTTGAGGCCAGTGAGAGCTAGAGTTCAATGCCTCCAGTGTCCCAGCTACCCTGCCCTGATGTAGACAAACTCAGCAGCGCAGTTTTAAGTCAGTATAAGCTGGTCACTTGTGCTCTTTTTTTGACTGACTTGTATATATTAGTGTATCTTTAAAAGCCTATAACAGATGCTAAGTACTTTCTCATTTATTCATCCCTTAAGACAAATACAGTCCTTCCTCTAGATTTGTGGGTTTCGCCTTCGCGGATTTGATCATCTGTGGATCATCTGCCCCACCTCTGTTGCTCCTGTATGCCATTTTTACCACTTCAGCAACACTGATGTCGCTGGGAGGAAATCAAACTGGCAGGGTGTGGCAGACCTGGCTCATGAACATTCCCTCACCAGCACACTTGCTGCGGGGGCTGAGATGAGAGGGAGTGCCTGAGTATTTGCATGGGCAGATGGAGGAGATTGCTGGGAGGGAAGGACGGCACACATGTGTGTCTGCTCACTCAGGTGGCCAGAGGCAAGGCAGTCTACCATCGGCTTCTGTCTTTGGAAGGAGCAAAGAGAAGCAAACACCTTTTCATTCTCTTCACTCATTCTAAAAAAAAGGGGGGGTCCAAAGTATCTGGAGGAGCCCAAGACAACTACCTCTAATCTATACAGACAGTAATATATAGAGAGGCAATATAAAAATCACATAGTGCTTGCTTTTTTCATTTTCAAGAGACACAGGATAGCAGACATGACTGTTTTTCTTTATGTTGCCACAGGGTGGTGCAATCTAAAAACTTTTTTTATAGAACAAGAACGGGAGAATTTCTGTATGTTTTTGGTATAAAATTGCCATTTCAGGCTACAATTCGTGAAACAAACACTTGCGTGAGGGACAGAGACCACAACGAAGCACATTTAAATCATGCCCTATTTGAGAAGTTATCGGACAACAAGAGATTTTAAAACCAATTTTAAAAACCAATTGAAGCACTTTTAAATCAGAATTCCAGCCTAACTGGGAATGATACCTTAAACATCAAAGGCGCTTGCAAAGAGTCATTTTTCATGTTGGCCCCAAACTGAGGCCAGAACTGCAATCAGAGTGCTGAAAAGATGCCAGCCAGCAAGAAGACATCCCATAACCAAGGAGCCACAACAAAGAAGACCCTCTCTCTCTCCTGTATCCAAATTGCTCCCACTGGTGAGACAGACACTTCCAAGCATCCCATCAGGCTGTTCTATTATTTCTGTCCGATATGATACAGTACAAATATTGTGGCGTACTGGTTAGAGTGATGGATTGGAATTTGGGAGTTCTAAATTCTCAGCAAGCCATGAAACTCTCACTGGATGACCCTCTCTCGCAGCCTGGGCGACCTCCCAGGGCGGCTGCGATGATAAATTGGGAAGGAACAGATAAAACAGGGCAAAGATGCAGGATATAAATCTAACTGATACACACAGGCAACATTACTGAACAGGAATAACAGTCCAGAAAAAAAAAAGTCTTCTTTACCTTGCATTATAGAGCCTGAGAGTACAGTTCTCTCTTTTAAGTCTGCATGGGGACTACCCCGAGGCAGGGCACGGCAGATTAACCCTTCAAAGAGGACAAAAAACAAGAGTTAGAAGGTGTTCATACAAAGCTGTTGTTTACTTTTGTAAACAGGCATTCTATTTTATTGTGTGCCACAATTCACTAAGGATTCCCCACATACACACTGTTAAAGGTGTTCCTCTGTAAATGTCTTAATCCACCATTCCTTCCCAATATTCCCTCCGCTAAATAATCAATTACAATAAAAAATTTTTGAAGGATGTGTTTTACTGCTGCTGGTACATTCTTTCGAAAAATATCCTGAGTTGCCTCGAGAAGCTTTATGTTCTGAAATTTTATTTATGTACTTCTCAAGCGTTTCCCCTTCACACACACTCCTTTCTGAAAGAAGGAAGTGGAACAGCAGCCATGTGTACCTTCTAGAGGAGCAGAGACAGGAGATTCCCTCATGGACATCCCCTGCTTGATGTTTCCTTCCATGGCATCGTAGGTCCTCTTCAGGCCCATTTCATGAGCTGTCCGTGGACTCCGGGTTCCTTCACGGACATTCTTGATGGCTGTGAAAGTGCAGAGATGTGGGTCACAAAACGGAGGCAGGAAAAACACCAGATCTCATGTAATGCAACAGGTCATCATGAGAAGAAATTGAGACCACACGTTTCATTGCACGTGGGCATATTTGCTTAGTTTCAAAGGAAAAGTTTGCTGAAACATGTCTTTTTTCTGGTATAGGAACACTATCCTTGTTCTTTCTATGTTTTTTTCTGCCTCTGGTACCAAATTTTCTGTTGAAGAAATAATGCCAAGCAATACTTCTGCTTCATTGACTAAGATATGCCTATACTTTTTAAAAGACATGTCATTTTTACATTGTTATAAAAACAAACATCACAAATTTGTCAGGGGGGAAAAAACAGAGAAGATAATCAAGACACCGTACACAAATCATCAAGGTGAAGCAAATGTTAAAAGGCTGCTCTCTTGTGAGAACAAATGCTTCCAATATAGTTCATACAACCTATAAAGACAAACCACAGTTTGAAAAATGTATCCTTACTCTGTGTAATTTTTAAAAAAACTCTAATTCGATTTTGTTATATCTTCCAGTAAAATCATGGACTGCAACCTGTTCTTCCGCTCAACAAGAGACAGCTTACAATCTTGCATCTGATGAAATAGACTTATTCTCTGAAAGCTTATGCTACCAATTTTTTTCTCTTAATCTTCAAGGTGCCACAAGATCACTCTGAATCCTGCTTCCAGATTGATCTACCTTGTCAATATTTTTGACCATTTGGGGAATGTTCAGAGTAGGAAAGTCAAACAACTATTATCTGTAAATCTGCACCCCCTAGAATTTATTTTGGTTGGTTGGTTGGTTATTTTAAAAAGCTGAGAGATCTAGTGGGGACTACAGTCTACAATATTCCCATGCCTCTCTACATACTCACTGTCATAAGTTATGATGTGCCCACTCTTGCCCTCGTAAATGACATGGCCTTTGGATGCCCCGGCCTCATCCCGGCACTTCTCTGGGCTGCTGTCTTCTGTGGCCAGTCGAGTGATGGTTCCCTTCAGCAGCACATCGGCTGCAATCCCAGATTGAGAGAGAGCAGGTGTCCCCTGCAAAGAAAACGGAAAAAAGAAACTAGAAACCTGGCCATCAAGCCAAACCACCTGGAGAAGAAGAACAAATGAAGTTATCTCACATCCAATCACTCCATCAATTAATTAATTCAAGCAAGGAGTGAGGAGGAGACAATCATGAGGATGCTTTGGACTACAATCCCCATCATGGGTTCAGGACCAACAGTGAAGGATTAGGGGAAGCTGCAGTTCAAAGCATGTAGAGGGCACTGGATTACCTACACTTGATGTAACCTCAGTATTCATATTATTTATTTATTTATTTAAGCAGCTCTCTCTCTCTCTCTGTGTGTGTGTGTGTGTGTGTGTGTGTGTGTGTGTGTGTGTGTGTGTGTTTTCAAGAGCAAGATAGGGGCACAGCCTTCATGCCCTGTTTGTGGACTTCCCAGAGATAGTATCTGATTGGGAAGGAGGGACCCAGTTCAAATCCTCACTTCACCAAGGAGTTCACAGGAGGATACTGTCAGAAGCTAAGAGGCATCAATGCCTATACAATGTGATTAGAGAGAGGAAATTCTATCAAGCATGCCTGCACTTTTGTTTCACCTGTTTCTTTTTTTGGTGTATGTTCTCAAGCCCTTTTGCTTCCTTCCTGCCTGCAGAGGTCACTTCCCCCTTCTTCCAAAAGTTACCTAATCCTTTGTCTCCCTTTATCTGAGACGGGAGCATCCATGAGGCCCCCCCATCCACGAGGCCCCCCCATCCACATGTGAGAGCCAGTGTTGGGACTCTTCTACTGAAATTTAGGTAATCTCCTTTCCCATCCCTAGATGGATTTTATGAAACAATCCATAAAAGTTTTTCCTTTTTTTTTCACCTTACAAGAACATCCTGAATATTTTATCCTGTTTTCTACCACAAGCTGATATTGCACTGGCTATGCTGTACCTTGCTTGACACAAATACCAAATATCCCTACAGACACTGGCCCAGCCGCTCTCTGATGATCTCTGCAGGGTTGTTGTGGGGTAAATGAAAAGTCAGAGACACCACAGAGCTTGACAAAGTTCCTCCTTTTGGACTACTGCCCCCAGAATGCCCCCAGGGAGCATGGCTATTGGACTGCAACTCCCCAGCAGGCACAGCTAATAGTTGGTGCTGATGGCTGAAGATCAATGGTGTGTGGGCCCATGCTACGGCAGCCATACCTGGGTGATGGAACCTCGCAGAGATGGCATCGTTTCAACAGAAACTTTGCTGGCTGGCGTCCCTCGCGTTATGCTTCCTTCTTGAATGGTGGCTGCCGTTCCTGGTTGGAGGTATGACGCATTTTTTAAAATTTATTAAAATAAAAGTGCCCACCACAGTACACAGAGCCACACACAATGTACACAATTTTAAAATATTTTAAAAATATTAAAAATTAATATTAAAATATATTTTCAAAAGCGGAGAAAATACTTTCATTCATTTTATGCTGTGCCCCTCAATACAAAATATTGCCTCTTGGAGAGCTCTGGCATTCTAGTTACCACTGGATTAGAATCTAACAAAAAAAGACAGACACATACAAATGCAAGATGTGCCTTCTCAGAGTCAGCTGAAATTTGCCTCCCTACTAGACTGTTAGCCAAAGAGTCAGCCACTGGTTTTGCTCACCTCGAACCACCCCCTCGTGCTGGGCTCTCACCAACAGGCCTTCAGGCTGTGAGTTCTGACTTCGCGGGGAAAACTCCTCTTGCTTGATATAGGGCATAGAAGCTGGAGAACAGAAGCAAGAAAAGGTTTTTCATCACTGTGAACAGCAGCTGGCTTAGAAACATAGAATCGTAGAGCTGGAAGAGACCACAAGGGCCATCGAGTTCAACCTGCTGCCATGAAGGAATATACTATCAAACCACGCAGAAATATACCATCAACCATGCTTCCTTGCACAGACACATCAGTGCTGCCCTCTCTCTCTTCCCTTCGTTCCCACTTCAAAAACAACCTCACACTCAACCTCTGAGTTCTCTCCTCCCTAATGGAAAGAACAGCCGAAGTATCGACACTGACATATACAGAGAAGGGCAACAAGGATGGTAAGAGAGACAAAGAACAAAACATACGAGAAGAGGTTGAAGGAGCTGGGCATGTTCAGTTTGGTGAAGAAAAGATGGTGGGCTGACACGATTGCCCTCTTTAAATATCTCAGGGGCTGTCGTCCTCACCTGATTTGGCTGAGTCCTGTTGCCTCGGCAGTCCGAGGGAGATGGAACCGACGGACGGCTTGGAGGGTTCCTGGCTGTAAGGTGTTTGACTGTGAGATGTTAAGTACGTGCCGGGCGTCCCTAAAATGACAGAGGGAGAGGGAAAAAAGATGAAAGGAAAGAAAGAGGAAAGGTTAACAATGACAAACTAAAAGCCGGAGGAACTGGTCACAGAAACATAGGATTTTAGGGCGGAAAGAGACCTCAAGGGCCATCTAGTCCAACCCCCTGCCTTAGAGGAATACATAGCTAAAGCACTCCTTAAAGACGACCATCCAACCTCTATCTATCAGCACATACATACAGAGGAAGGGATAGGTAAGGAAAGTCTGATAATTTTTTGTTTTATATTCATCTCCTGCCTTTCCCTCCAAAGAGCTTGAGTGCTTAGCTATCCTTCTTATCTTCTTTAATCACACAACAACCCTGTGAGGTAGGTCAGGGAGAAGATGACCAGTCCAAGGTCACCCAGTTTCTTGGCTTGCATCTGGAGCAACACTGGTGGGATGACACAGCTGTCCAGGGCTCTGATGGTCCAACCTCGCCTTTCTTAGCACAAATGATCAACAAATGTTTCTTTGCGCCGTTATAAATACAAGGCTTTCCAAATCTGGTGCCTCCAGACAGGCTGGATTGCAACTTCAAGATTCCCCTAGCCAGCAAAGCTGAGGATTCTGGGAACTGCAATTTAACCCACTTGGAGGGCACAAAGTTCAAATTGGCTGGGATATACTAACAGTTCGTTTTTCAAAGCTCGTATTCAATGGGAAGATATTAGAAAGATCCAGAAGGAACCAAGGTTTTTCAGAAAGAACCATGGCGGGGAGGAGAAAACCCCTATACACTCTCAAAATGACAGAGCAGACAATGGCTGTAGAACAGCAGGTCCCATTGTGGCAGCTAGAGCTTGGGCAAGTTACAGTTTGGATTACAGCTCCCAGAATTTGCTCATATTAAATTTGGTGGAGAGCCTGGTTGCGCTTATTACAGTGAACCCACCAAAGCAACATAGTCACTAGTCCACAATAGGGGGTCATCCGAGGTACACAATCCAGGAAGCAATTAAGGGAGAGGAACGGCTAAAGGGAGTGATAGAAACCTGGGGTTAGAACTTGTGGGGCCAGCCTGGCAAAGGGATCTGTCACAATCACAATCTTACCTGTGAGATGGAACCCCCCATGATGAAAGAGGGCTTCTCTGAGGGCACCACAGTTTTAGAGGAGGGGATCAGTGGGGGCGGAGGCCTGGTCGGTCGCGTCGTCGGGGGCCGGACCCCTTCAGGTAGATTGGTTATTACTTGGTGAGGAGCAGGCTGGAGAACTTGAAAAAGGGAAAAAAAGAAAGATATCTTAGTGAACACAACAAATAAATCAAAACAATGTGTTCTGTAGTTTCAGCAAATATCCAAATTTCACCAATAGCGGGGCTCTGAATATTTTTCAGGTTTCTAGTACTGAAGTTTTAAAAAATTAAACTAAAGATTTGTTTAAAGTCTTTGCTATTATCTAGCTTTCACACGGGGGGGGGCCTCCAGATGTGGCTTGACTGGAACTCCTAGCAACTAGCTGGCATTGCCAGTGGGAGGAATGCTGGGATCCAGGGGCTTCACGCCACCTGTGGGCCATACTCTGCTCATCCTTGCTCTGACCACTACACCATCTTCGTCTTCCTTTTTAGATTTCAATCAGAAGCAAAGACTGTGGTGTTCTGATTTGGAATTCAGTCTTGGCTGTTCAATGTACATAAGCAACGGTCATGAGGAAGAGGAGGAGACATAGTTAGCAAAGTTTTCCACCAGAAAGTTTTCGCAAGAGTTCAGTGTGGAGCAGGTTGCCTGGTAGAAGTTACCTGGCGGGACGCTGTAACGCACAGCGTTCATGTCCGGCTGGGGCGAGGCTTTGCTGACCTCCCTCGGGGACAAGCGATATGGTGAGGAGGACCTCACCACCGCATTCTGCATCTGCGCCTCCTGTTCCATGGCACGCTTCACTTCGGCGTAAGGCATGTAGGCAACAGGTTTCCCTGGGAAAAGGCAAGTGAACAGCATAAGCGGTGGCTGGAAATTATCCTTGTATGCAAAAAATCAGAACTCTGACAGGTGAGAAGGCTCAGAATCATTTCTTCCCACAACATATCGGGGTCACCAATTCAGCTCAGGAAATAAAGAACAAACGCAACAAAATCTCAGAGGAAGAGAGACCAACCTACGCCTATCTGTCAGGTAGGTAAACAGAACCTTCTTGCTTAGACACAGTACACCTCAGTGCACCAGGAATAAGAAAAAAAAATTTTTTTCTCACATTAAAAAAAACAACCCTAGAACTTGAGAATTCAAACAGGCTCTCGCTCTCACACACACGCACACATACACTCCTTTCAGACGTGAGGTAGGGATCCTTTCGCCTTCCAGTGGTTTCAGACTGCTGCTGGCTGGGGCTTCTGGGAGCTGGAATCCCTCCTCACTCCTGACTTTTGGAAAAAGACCAGACTCTGTATGTGGCAGCTCCAAAGGAAGCTCACAAGAATCCTTTCACCTACCATCCCATTCGACATTTGGACTCTTGGCCGGGCCGCAGGGGCTAGCCGACTGCCGGCATTCCACTTCCATCTGCTCTTGCCGCTGGCGCTGCTGGTCCTCCAGCATGGTGGACTTGTGCATGGCTTTGATGTGTTGCTGAAAGAGGGTGTATCCGCTCATAGCTATTCCCTGGGGCAGCCCTGGCAAGGCAGAAGAGACCTAGAAAGAGGAGGAGGGGAAAGAAGAAGAACTGATTGGCCTCCCTGCAGGAATCAAGCACAAGGCAACTGCTGCCTGCACTCTGGGCCTGCTGAGCAGAAGGGAGTAACTCCGATGATGGACCAGGGAAGAAGGGACTTGGGGCAGAGGCCTTTGCTTTCTGGCCCCAAGAACGGACACCTTGATAAGGGGAACACCAGCCTGGTGAGGGATCATTCATAAAGCTTGGGGAAAGTTGCTTCTCAGAAGTTAAACCTGATTAATTTTAGATTAAATTAGCAGTGCAATCAGTTCTCCACATACATGGGTCTGACATTCACAGATCTGATGATCTGCAAGTTTCTCCAATCCCTGGCACTCCTTTTCCGGGACAACCTTCCCTCTCAGTGGCTCCAATCAGGCCACAACCTTTTAAAAGCCTGCCCCTGGTCCTTCTCCAGCCACTGCCTGGCCAGCTAAGGACAGCTCACAGCCCAATTTCTCAACACCACAAACCCTCTTCCAATGCCCCCACAAGGAAGGAGACGGGCAAGAGAGTGGAAGTATAGGGCCTCCAGGCCATCCCCCCTTCCCTCTTCTTGTCATGACCTGGTTTGGACCCTAGATGTCCATTTCCCCCATCATACCTCAGCCCCTTTCCCAAAGACACACACATATACTTTGATATTTTTCAATATGTTCGATTTTCGCAAAGGCCCTGCTCCCCTAAACCTGGCAAATGTGGAGCAACTGTTATTGTCCTGACTGAGGCTTCTAGGAGATGAAAGGCCAAAGTTTCACCCAGCTGATGATTTAAGGGCTCTAACCACTGAGCTCTGGACCCTTCCAGAGATGAGAGACTTATGAACCCTGTCTAGAACTTACCATTGGTGGGATGACCGCTGCCCGATGTTGGAGCTGCTGCAAATCCATCGGCCCTTGTTTTATGGTTGGTGACACCATCAGAGGCCCAGTGGGGTTGAGTATGGAAGGCTTGGACTCCATTGTAAAGATTCTGGAAGGGCGGAAAGAGAAGTACAGCAAACCATTAGGTAAGACACACAGCATCTTAAGGACTTTACGACCCTGACACAACCTCCCAGTGTTCAGCGCTCAGACCACTATTTGCTGTGCCTCCCTACGTTACAACATGAAAGATTATTTTCACTTGGTTAGTGGTTGCTTGGTGAGACAATTGCCAGTGACGAAGGATATTAACAGCGTGATATTGCAAGGGATGTCTGAAGGTAACTATTCCATAGGACAGAATCTGCCTAATTCAGTCAGTTGAGACCCCAAAGGAGGTTCCACCAGTTTACCTTCCAAACCTCAGAAGCTCAACAGAGCCAAGTGGAGGAACATCTGCTGACCGCGTTCTTAACATGCAGGGAAGACGGGGGAGAGCAAAGTGCCCTGCACCAGAATTATTCCATCTTCTCCCTCCTCCATTTATGTCTTGTCTTTTTTCCACCAATAATGGACTCCTATAATTTCCAACTGTTTTGGACATGGCAGTGTGGCCCGCAGAAAGGTAATCAAAATGGCCCCACCCCAGCAAGACTACCCTCCCTTGTCCACTCCAGCTGTTTTTTTGTAAATACCCTAAAAGCATCAAATCCAGCCTGATCTTGGAAGCTAAGCAGGGTCAGCCCTGGCTAGTACTGGGATGGAAGACCATCAAAGAGCACCAGGTGTTATAGGCTCTGTTTCAGAGGCAAAACCACCTCTGAGTCTTCCTTGCCTAAGAAAATGCTATGAAATCCATGGAGTCGCCATAAGTTGACAGGCAACCTGAAGGTGCATACTCAAAGAGATTCCACCTCTGAAAGACCTGAGAGAAATGTTCTCTGGACAATCCCCTCATAAACAAATAAATAAATAAATACACTGGTAGGAATGAAGCAACTCGATAGCTTTGACATTTCATGCCCACTCCAGGGCAGGCCCAGCTAAGACCGTCCTGAGGAATGCTCCCGAAGCACAGGAAACTTTCCATTACACATAATGCTCTCAGTTTATCGTTGATGGAAGGAAGGAAGGTGGACAGAATTAACCAGAGTTGTTTCCTTGGTTAATGCAAGATTGTGGGACATATGTATAGCAAGGAAAGGCGGGCTGAAGCATTGAAGTGAGGTAGTGAGTGGTTGCTGACATTGGAGAACTGGGCATGGGACACAACAGATCCTTTGTGAAAAGCAGCCTTCTACGGAACAACTCGCCTGATCACCATTGCTGACAAGGAAATTAGACACAGGCAAGCAGGCTGGCTAGTGGAAAAAGGATAGTTTGCTCTGTCGCTCCCTTATTAGTCTGTTCAGCTTCCCTACTGGTCACAGAACAAACCACTTCTTTAGAGGTTAGTGGGGAAAATGACAGTTAATAATAAACTTTTGCCACTTACCTAACAAATAAACTAAACCCCACACACATGAGAATTCTTAGCATATAAAGGAAGTGTCAGCATACACTCAGTCAGGGACCCTGGACTGAAAGCACCTTCTAATTTTACTTATTCGCTCATTCATCTCTTGCCTCTGACCTATGATCTAAGGCAGCTTACAGTAACTGATTAACTGAAAATGTACTAGATTGCTTGCTTGACCACTTTCAACAAGGAGCCCTGCAAATCAGCTCATGAATAAAGTTGGGAAATAGGAGAACAGCTGGTTTTCTACATGTTTAGGACTTCCAGCTCCCAGAAGCCCTAGCCAGCATCATCCATGGCAAGGGATTGTGGGAGTCACAGCCCAAAGGATGACCATCTCTGCAAACCTTTAATGGTAGAGGAGGAGGGTGGCCTTTAATTACACGAGTAAGTGGACCCTCACCTCTGCCTATCGGGCTCCCCATCCACCTCTTCATCTGCACTGCAGGTAGCGCTCGAGTCATTATCTGAATTGGGATCCAACGGCTGGGCACTGCTGGCCTGTTGAGGGAGGCTGAAGTCCATGCCTTCTGGCTCGGGCTTCTCCTTCGGCATTTCCTCGTCCCTCTCTTTGGTGTCGTTTTCTGTCTTCACTTCGACATCTTCGGGAAGTCCTGTCGCTTCGGTGTCGGCGGGCTCCGCTTTGGTACTTGCAGGAAGGTTGACAATGGGTTTGGTGTCAGCCGACTGGCTCCGGTTTTCCACCTCCATAGGTTCCTCCACCTCGGTTGCCGCCTCTTCCTTCACTTGCAACTCCACGCTCTCATTTTCCTCCGGCTTCACGTTCTGAGCCTCTGAGGGCGGGGATGCATCCAGGGCCGGTTTAATGGCAGATTCCTCTTCTACCGCTGCCTCGGTGGTCACCCGGGAAGAGTTGCTCTCGGAAGGAGCACCTTCTGTTGGCTTGGCAGCCTCCGCTGGACAAGGCGATGGCGCACTCTCGGTATCTGAGCTATTTTCAGCACCTGGAAAGGCATTGAAGTCAAGTCTAAGCATCCAAAAGGTAATTAAGAAGGTTTAACTGGATGCTACGTGATTACCACTTAGGATCACATAAAACACAAGTGCAGACCTCATGCCTCACAGACCTCATGACACGGTAGGGGACTGAAGGGGGAGGGATACATTTGCACCTCTGGAACTACACCAAACACACACACACACACCAGACTTCTTCCTCTACTGTAAAGCCCTTCTAAATTGGCCACTCCCAGCCCAACACTGCCCAACTGTGCTGGATTGTAATTCCTGTCATCTCCCACACCAGCATGGCTGAGGATGGGAGCTGAAGTCCACCATACCCAGGAAGTGCCAGCTTGGGGAAGGCTGTGCAAACCCCTTTTGGCATCACCTTCACTGTCTTCTGGGTTCTCCTCCTCATTGGATGCTTCAATGTCCTCATCCTCCTGTGCAGAGACAGTTGATGCCACACTTTCGCTCTGGGACACTTCACGCTCCTCACGGGGTCTTCGAGAGGACTGTGAAAAAGGAAGAAAGAAGGGGATGCTGGGAGTCAACTCAAGCACCACACAGGAGATGCCTTCCACACACATTCCCTCTTCTCTCCATCCCACCTTTCCCAAACCTGCACTGGGTGTATGGCCTAGCAGGATTCTCCAGCTCGCACAGTTCCTCCTAATGTCCACATCAGACACTGGAAACTGTGAATGTCCCCAAAGTCCCAAAGAATCCCCCCAAAGCCTTCACTAGTGAAGGCTGCACTGAGTTTCAGAGAGTCCAAAGTGATGTCACTTCCAGATGCCATTTTTGGTGATTTGAGGAGGCATGGCGGGCTTGGCTGGGTTGCTGTTGCTGCATGCTTTCAAGTTGTTACCGAATTATGACCCTATGGCAAAGTTATCACAGGGTTTTCCAGGGCTGAGTGTGATGTGCCCAAAGTCACCCACTGAGTTTCCATGGCTGAGTGGAGAATGAAACCCTGGTCTCCAGGATCATAGGTTAATGCTCAAACCGCTACAACATACTGGCAGTTTTGGCCAGTTAGTGGACAAAAAAGGCCTGAAAAATCAGGTAGATGGACCTGGAGAGATCATCTGAGGGATCCAACAGGCCAAACTTGATGGGTCCCAAGGGTCACATGCAGCCCTGTGAGCTTCAGTTTACCCACCCCTGCCTTAAAGAGAATTGAGAAAAGGAGATTAAGATGAGATGATGCAATGACCTGAAATGGTACGCTGTCCTATAAGAAAGGCTTCCTCTTACATACTTCTTTCAAAAATAATGGGGGGGCAAATAAACAAACAGCTTGTCTCAAACATTTTATTCATTATTCTTAAAAAAAAGTCTCATAATCAATTTGTCTCCAATTTTTCCAGAAAAGAAGGTGGTTTAGGAAGAGTTGGGAAAAAGGAAAACATCACCCCCCGAATATTCTGGGTGTTTGAGAGCAGTACAGGTTTCCCAACCCTGTTTTATGGGCTTCTTCAATCTGTTAATTTCTTTTTCTCTTCCAAGTGTACAGCACAAAGCTGAAACCTTAACATTAAAAAATTCAGTGGGTGAGAAGGCGTGCCCTTCATGGACACTTTTCTGAAACAGCACCATGTCTCCCTCTTGAGCCCCTGGATGAACCAGGAGATGCCAGGGAACCTTGTGCACTTCCAGGTGTGCTGGACTACAACTCTGCGTATCTGCGTATCCCCTAGCCAGTGGGGAGTTATAGTCCAACACATCCGAAGGCCACCAGGCTCAGGGAAGCTGCTCTTGAGTGCTGTGCTTGGGAGCATCCTGAGACTGCTAAGTGATGTGGTAGGGTGTGCGTTTGTTGGCAAAGGGTGGCAACAAATGGAGAATCAGTTGGTTGAATATCCCTCCCTCTTTTCCTGACATTCATGTCTTGCCACAGCCAAGTGCCAGAACGCCACCGGCACAGGTATGTCCAAGCCCGCTTCCGAAATGCTCATCGTAAGCCATTGCTTTTTACAGCCTGGAAAAAGCTGCACAGTCCAGTGCCTGCCAAGTTCTGAGCCTTCTCTTGACCATAATCCTGGCTCCTGGCTAGAAGCTCTTTAAGAAGGTGCTGGGAGCTCAAGGTGGGCATGAACCCATGACCTTGATTGGAAAGTGCGGCTCAGACCAGCCTTTCTTCGTTCTCACTCCCTCCCTTTCTTTCTCTTTTAGCACTCTTTCACTCACTGGTACAAGAACAGAAGGCTCTGCCCTCTGTCAGGTCAGCATCTTTGCCCCCCTAGCCTGGTCTTGTCTCTCCCGAAGGGTAACAGCATTTTAGAGTCTCCTGCAGAGAGAGGCATCTTTCTTATCATCTGCTGCTCTGGGTTTGATTAGAGATGTCAAGGACTGAATCTGAGACTCTCTCAGGGTTTGGGAAAGTTCGTTTTCAAATTTATTCATTCACTGATTTTTGGAATGCCATTCCCAGAACGCCCAGCCAGCACACTGGGAGTGGTAGTCCAAATATATGAATGCTTGTAAGCTCTGAACCATCTGCACGCAAAGCTGGCAGTGAAATAAAATTCTAGTCCTCAGGGTTCTCGCCCCATTTTAACTGGAGATGGTGGAGATTGAACCTGGGACTTTTTTTTTTTTTTGCAAGCCACGAGTGCAACAGTGCCTCCTTCAAACACAACTTCTTGTGCATCTATCAACTTCCACGCTTGCACACTGATATGTTTTAAGAAGCAAGGACAATGCCTTCCTGTGTTGCTTGCCTCCGGCTTTCATGTTTGCTCTGAGCTTAACTGCAATCCTCACAGTATGTTGCTGGGGGTGGGGAGGATACCTGGTTAGATTTTACCCAGCAATAATGTATTTTTATGAGCTGCCCCTCACAACAGTAGATTGCTGTGTCTTGTTTTTGAATGGGCCCACCCAGAGCTATTAGCTCAACAAAAGGCCAGTTCCTAGTGGAGAGAAAAATGGCTATAACTGTGTTGTAGATGAAGATCAACATAGGGCCTTTCCACACATGGAAGGAGAAACGGGGTAAAACGTGCAGAAACGGAGCTTACCAGAAACCGGGTAAGTCCATCGCCACAAGGAGCAGCGCGAGTTCGCTGCTCCACACTCCTGCGGCGTCTGGCGGTGTCCAAAATGGCAGCTTACGACTGGCGGAGGCTCTCCACCAGCCGGAGAAGCTCGCCAGCCGGAAGCCCGCCCCCTGGCAGATCTGCAGGCACGCACTTGCGCACACCTGCAAATCTACACCGGGACGCTGCGACAGGGTGGAACGGGGCTGCATGCTCGTGTTTTATAAAAACCACTTGAAAAGTGGTTTTTAAAAAACACGCGGCGCCACCACTTCCGGTCACTTCAGGGAGGTTTGAGGTGTAGAACCTCAAAATTATAAATGCCCCAGCGCACCCACGGTGTAGACGACCTCCGTTAGAGGTCGCTCTACACCATTTTAATTACCCCATGTGGAAAGGGCCATAGTGACTTGGGTTTTGGGAGTGTCTTTAGGAGTGCAGCTACAGAGCAAATAGATGTCAACATTTAGCATTACACCATGGCTGATCAGAACCTGACAAATCTTTCGCAGCTTTCACCGGCTGCTAATTTCCTTCCAGTAAATAGCATCCAGAAGGAACTGGGAGCTTCTGACTCTCCAGTCAATCAGGGTCCTCCGCCAGCATCTGCCCTGACAAACACGATGGTCACAACAGTGCTCAGAACGTCATGTATAGTTCCTGCTCCTGGGTCTCCTGCAGTAAGCTACATCATACAATCCTAGAGTTGGAAGAGACCCCAAGGGCCATCTGGTCCACCCCATTCTGCCATGCAGGAAGACACAGTCAAAGCACTCCTGACAGACAGCCATCCAGCCTCTACTGAAAAACGTCCAAAGAAAGAGTCTCCACCACACTCCTAGGCAGTGTATTCCACTGTGGAATCTCTTTTCCTGTGGTTTGAAGCCTCTGTGTCCTAATCTCTGGAGCAGCAGAAAGCAAGCCTGCCCCATCCTCCATAGGACATCCTTTCAAATATTTAAACACGGCTATCATGTCACTGCTTCACCTTCTCTTCTCCAGGCTAATCATGCTCAGCCCCCTAAGCTGTTCCTCACAGGGCTTCATGGTTTCCAGGCCCCCTTCCCTTGCCATCAACAGCTTCTCCGCAAAATCCTGCCTGTAACCAACCCTCCCAGGAGTTTTCCTTAACACCCACCTGCTCTGTCTGCCCACACACCTTTGCACAGTTGTGACCTCAGGTGGTGGCAGCTCCCAGTTCTCTCTTCTCTGAGCCAGACACACCTCAGTTCACCTCTCCCAGCTGGAAAAGGGATGCCCGTGGGCAGGTAGGCCTGCCCCCCCACCCGACGTAAGGCCAGCCGCAGGACTCACCTTTAGCTTGTACTGCTGGAGGAGGCTGTCGAGGTTGTGTCGCCTCTTATAGTTGAAGTAGAAATTCTTGCACTGGGCCTCGCTCTTCGTCCCCACCATCTTGGCAATGGCTGCCCAGTTGCGCCCATGTTCCACCAACCCTGTCAGAAGAGAGGATGGACATTTTGCTGAGACACACCATCAGTTGCTCCCCTTGACTTACGTTTGAAGCTTGGGAGCAACTAGTTACAAATAGCTTGCTGACTGCAATTAATTCCTCCTCTCCCCTATTAACCCTATTAAGATGAAGCAAGTAAATGACATTATGATTTTAATACAAGATACAGATATTCTGTCTTCTTCTCAATCTATGACTCCAAGGAGCTTAACAAAGTTAGAAGTGATACAGCTAAAAAAAGTCACATCACACCAAAGCCAAAAATTATATCATTCAGCTATCAACTTTCACCAAGAACTGGAAACCATTAACAAGCTTTTTGTAAGAGGAAAAAAAAAGATTACTGTAACATTATAGTTGGATTTGATAATTAGTATTTCTTGAGAAATGTAGGAGTGGAAGCATTGGGGAGATATGTGCTGTTAGAGAAGTTGTCTGTGTTAACTAAGTGGAAAATTACCTTTGTTGCCTTAGTGTTAGTGCTAGTATTCTGCATTTAGGGAATAGGGTCAGTTTTTAGTAAATAGCATTTAGAATGTGTTCACATTGTATTATATCTCTTTTTTTTTCTGTTGCTGTGTGTGATTGTAGTTCACTTTTTTACTTTGTTTTGTACGTATGTGTTTTGTATTCCTAATAAAGTATGTGTGTCACATATATGCATGTGTATACTTATATATCTGAGCTATCAATGGAACTGAAAGAAGTTAAAAGTGTGACCAAGTTACATAGAGCATAACTTCACAAAAGACAGTGTTACCCCTTTTCCACTGTGATGGTAACAGTTACTTCTGTAGTCAAAGGAGTGCGGCCTCATTCGATAGCTGAGGAGGAATACTACGTGGTACCAGTGCCGGTTTTTACTGTTGCATCATACTCTACAGTGGGTCCCAAGAAAGGAAAGAGGCTGCATTTTGCAGTGCGAGCTTGTAGCATGCAGCACTCAACTTTTGCAGAAGTAACTAAAAGTAACCCTTTCAATTACTTTTGAGAAACGCGAAAGTGAAGAGTTAAAACATAAAGGGTTGGATGTGGGGCTGACTTGGGCTTCTTAGCCACTTCAGGTGAGAAACAAGATGACGTCCATTCTCTTTTCCACGGACAAAAAGCTGACTGGGCAGATGAATTTTCCTCCAGCCTGGAGCAGCATCCCTCCAGCCCTTTCGCCACTGTCGTTGCCCAGTATCCACCGCCTAAGGCAAGCATCTCACTTTGCCTCAGGGCAGAGCTGGCCTCCCACGGCCCAAGATTCTCCCCCCGCCCCGGGAGAGACAGGTATTAGCCTCGTTTCTCACACGTATCAAAACCAAGGCGCTTGCTGAGGCCCCGGCAGGGGGCAGAGGGGGGAGCTCAGCTCTCCCGGAGGTCAAACCATGTCAGCGCTAAGAATAAATATAAATAAATAAATAAATAAATAAATAAATAAATAAATAAATGCCGGCTCTCCCTGACCCCACAGCGCCGAGGGCTTATCTGCTGGACCATGCTGTCTCCCTGGCTGACATAACCTAATTCTCCCTGGGCCATAAAGCCGCTAACCTCGCTGCTGCCGTCCGCACTCTCCACCCAGTGAGGCACTGAGCCCCGTGAAACGGGGAGGGAGGAAAATGGCAAAGCTGGGAGGAAAAAGCCCAGGCTAAGAGAAAGGACTTTTGCCTTCCTGGGAGGAAGAAATCGGGCCTGTAATTCTGTTTTTTAAATAACGCTACAGTGTTCAGGTTATCACTCCGTGTAATACTGAGATCACAATGCGCAACACACCCAGTGAGGGAGGCAGCCAAAAAAACGGATCCATGGAGAAAATGAATGGGCAGGGAGGGGGGATCCCAATATTTGTAGAAGTACAAAAATAATTAGAATAACAAACAGCTCAGGGAGAACCGGACATGCTCAGAATTCCCCGGGAACCACAGAACAGAGAGAGCCTTCCTTGGAAAACAAGAGAAAAACCAAGATGGGAGGGGAGAAGAATAAATTGTATGCTACGGCTCCTAGCAATTTATACTTCCCTGAAAGCAGACATGTCTAGCTGGCTGCAGATTATAATGCAACACTCAGTTGCAGCTCCCACTTGTGTGAGTATCGATGTAATCTGTAAAATTCGAATGGGACCAACTAACAAAATCCAGGCTGGACCCACAAAGACTGAACAGTTGGGGGCGGGGAAGCTGAGGCACCCAATATATTACTAAAAACATCCTCTTAGATCTGGTGCAAGCAACATATGGACCTCCAAATCTCCTTGGACTGCAGCTCCCATCAGTCCTAGTGACATAGCTAGGGATGATGGGGGGTGCAGTCCAAACACTTCTGTCAGTTCATAAGTTGACCATCTCCTTGCTTACAGCAAGGCTGGAGAACCTTTGGCCTGCCAGATATTTGGGGCTACAATGCCCATAATCTCTGTTATCATTAGCAACATTGGTTGGGGATAATGGGAGTTGTAGCCCAACAACTTTTGTTAAGAGGTAAAGACTCCATAACGCCCCAGCTGTTGTTCAGTTAATTTGGGGAAGTCCATTTTCTCCTAGGCTTGCAAGAGAGAAAACACTGCAGGCTGTGGGTTGCACGAAGCAGAGAAAGGAGTGGATCATTTGTAAGCAAAGGAGATAGCTGGTAATTTGTTTTGCAAAGTGCAATTTGAGGGCAAACAAGCCCAAGTTAGGGGATACCCAGAACTAACGCACCTCACATCAACCCAGGTCTGTTATGGTCAGATCATTAAAGGGTGATTAAACTTTCTCCTCCTTCCCTCTTTCATTCAAACTGCTGGAGTGGAACCTGGTCTTCTTTTTCTCTTTTCTTTTAGAAAAAGGTTTCTCTTTATAATCTAAACCCGGATGGATTCAAAGAAAAATGGCAAAGTTAACTGCTGGGGAGGAGGCAGGGCCCCAGCCATTCAGGAGCAAAGAAAAAAGCAAAACTACTAGGAATGGTGTCTTTTTAAATCTATTTTTATGTATCATGGCAACTGTACTCTGCCCTCTCATACTGTTGGGAAGGCCAAGCTGAACAAACACACATTGTCAGCGTGCAATGTTTTTTTTAAAAAAAAATTAACTGGCTCTCCCCCTATTTTGCCAATCAGTATTAAGATAAGCGATATTCAAGGAGGAACAAAACATTCTCCTAGGTGAACAGGGCCACATGTAGTGGTTAAAATTAAATGCCAGCAGGAACAGAGAAGCCTTGAGTGAGTCAGTGTTGTGTAATAGTTACAGCAAAGGTGGGAACTGTGTGGCTGTTCAATGGTTGTTCTACTGCAGCTCCCAGTACCCTTGCCAACAAAACTAAGTGGGAGAGATGCTGGGAAGTACAATGTGACATTTTCCGGGTCACAAAACTCCCACCCTTAAGTTACAAGCACTGGACCAAGACTTTGGGCCCTTTTGTACTATACAGTAATAGCCCTATGATTCCACTTTAACTGCCACAGCAACATCCCATGGACTCCTGGGATGCTAGTGGGGGACTAGGGCTCTCTGGCTGAGGATGCTAAAGGCTCTTTCTTAAACTACAATTCCCAAGATTCTGTGGGAATGTTGCCATGGCAGATGAAATGGAACCACTGTGCTATAACTAGTTGGACTCCAATTAGACTACAGTCAAGTCTGCGCTAAGCCACAAAACTCACTGGGTGACCTTGGGAAAATCCATCTCTCATGAAATGCTAACTCCAAGCCTTCACAAAGCAACAGTATTAAACCAGAGATGAGCAAATGTCAGGGGCTGAGGGTACCGATGGTCCCCACCAAAGAAGGAGGGCACCTGGAGGTCATAAAATGGCCCCAGGAAGCCAACCAGAGTTTTCCCTTTCCCAACCCTTGGCAACGGGTTCAGGAACCAGTGAAATCTCTACAAAGAAGAAGCACTCTAGAAACACAAAAATACAGCTTTTGAGAAAGATACCGGGAGCTTTGATGTTTGCAAAAAAAAAAGGAAGGGTCTCTTCTCAGCTCAGTAAAATCCAGGCCAAAACTACTTCAAAAACAGTCATTTTGCAGTATTCTCCAGGCATTTTGGACTCCGAAAAGGGTCAAGACAGCTTGGCTAATGGTCAAGAGTTCCAAGAACTGAAATCTGTAAGACTGAGAAGCACTGATTCTGTGCTCCACCCCTAAAGAACTCTGGGAAACCATTGTCTCATTTACAGATTTCCAAGACAGGCCATCAACATCCCTCACAGAACTTCAATCCCCCGAGTGCTTCAGGGGCAGAGGCAAGCGTTTGAAAGGGACAGAAAGTGACAAGGCAGACCTCCTCCTGAGGGACGTCACAGAATCGGAAGAGACCACAAGGAGCACCTACTCCAACCCACTGCTATGCAGAAACACACAGCCATAGCACTCCCAAGAGATGGACATCCAAGCACGGTTTTAAAAACCTCCAAAGAAAAAGTGGCCAACACGCTCCAAGGTCAATCAGTTCATGGTCTATTCTCCAAGGTCTTTGACAGAGGTGGAAATACCAGAAATTGAGGCTGGGACTTTCTGTACATAAAGGAAAGGTTCCAAGAGCCAAGTCCATGTGAGCAAATGTTACATGGTCTTAGTCACATGAATCTGTCTCCTACTGGAACAGAACTCGAGCACAACCAACAAAATATACTGGTTTCTTCCCCCCTTCCTCAAAAAAGGAGATTTTTTTTTACCTTTTTTTGCAACTTCCATTTCTTCTTCAGTCCAGCGGGAAGTTTCCACCGGCTCCGTAGAAGCTGAAACAAGGAGAGAAAGAGAGAGAGAGAGAGAACCCTGTCAGATGGCGAATGAGTCTTCGCTTTCCGAGTAATCTATTAATCTGTTTACATTAAGGCCTGTTCAGGACATTTGGGAAAGATGCCCACTGACAGCGGGAGACAGTCAGTTTTTATTAAGTCAAAAAATTGAGAGACGGTAGAGTTGAAAGGAGGGAGAGAGAAAGAGAAAGATTGAGAGATATGCTTCTGTGTTCTGAAAGTGCATAGGCATACCAACACAGAGCTAAGAGGACAACATATGACAGCATCTTCAGACTGCTAGTCCAAAAATGTGTATTTCCGGCACCCACACACCCCGTCTCATCTCCTGACCATGCATGACCTTCCAGAAAGCTCTCTGGCACCAGCCCCCTTGAGGAAAAGGGGGAATGGGGTAGGGTAGCAGTTCCTGTTCACTTTGGTGAGACTGGCACAACAGAACTTTCTGGTGTGTCAATGCCCAGACTGAGAGACTCTGTTGGCCAAGGTGACAGTGGGAATCGCTCAGCTCTCCAGATGTGGCTGGACTGTAGCTCTCAGCAGCCCCCGGGGTGAACAGAACTGGGAGATGCAACCCAACAGCATCTAAGGACAACACGATTCTCACCCCTGCCCAGGGCGAAGGAGAGGCTCACTTCACTTTATCTAATGGTAGAGCCTGCTCTGTTCTGAGTTATGGACTGATGTCTTCTTCACACAACACCATTACAGCGATTCAATACCAGTCTGACTACCATGGGTGCATCCTATAGAATCCTGGGATTTGTAGACTGGGGAGACACTAGAGTTCTCTGGTTCAGAATTCTAAATACCTCACAAAATTATGACTCCCAGATTCCACCGAATAGAGTCACGGCAGTTCCAAGGAAAACAAATGGCTACCACTGTGCAGGTCTAAAAGAGACCCCAGAGTACTCAAAACTTGGAAGAGTGCATTGCCACCAAAAAATCAAAAAACCCAACCGTGGAACTTCGTGGTTGCCTCTGCTTTCTAGTCTAATCTGCTCTGGTCCCTCTGTCACATACTAGGCAACTTGCTCCCATGTCCTGATATCATTTTAGGATTATAGACTACATTATGGGCTGCAGGAATGTGCAAGCGTACATCATGGTCAGAAGATATAATATACAGTTGGCCATCCACATTTGCTAGGGTTAGGGGCGCAAGACCCATGCAAAAGTAGAGAAACTGCAAATATCAAAAAGTGTGTGTGTGTGCGCATCTGTGGGAAGGGGGCCGAGGCAGGGTGAATCACTAGGGAATTGAACTCTGATCTCCAGGGCCACAGTCTAAAACTCAAGCCCCTGTACCATGACGGCTCTCCACCAGGTTGCCTACCCTTCCCTAAATATAGCAGTATTTTTATTTTTCCATCACATTTTTTTTGTCTCTTTGAATTGCTTTCTGAGCCAAGAACTGCATCACCTTTTTCCTTTATCTAGAAGAAATAACTATCAAAAATTCACTACTCAGCAGGGGCTCGCTATGAGGGCCACGGACTAGAATGTAGCAACAGTCAAGAGTGAACATTGACTGAATATCGAACATCAAGGCCCTATTTGTCTGTGTTTGTCTCCCAATCTGAAACTAGGCCAGCTTGTCCTCACAGTCAAAAGAAAAGATTCATACAGTACTGGTATAGGAACAGTATTTACCAAACTGGAGGCAGTGAGGCGGAAATCAGGGAGTGTTTAAAAATATCACTCTTCATTATTATCTTGAGGTTTGGTTTCTCATTGTGCACCCCTGAGCCACAAAACTGCCCTTGTCACTCCCTCTTTCCCTCCACCTGTTCTACCTCACAGGTTTGTTTTGTTCCAGGTCTGAGAAATCTGGGTTCTTGTCTCCTCTGAGACATGTAGCTTGCTGGGTGATCTTAAGCCTTTTAGCTCTACCTGGCCTACCTCACAGGTTTGTCCTGAGGATGAAGCTGGTAGGTTGAGCATGAAGGTTAGAGAGCTGGGCCAGGATCCGGGGAATTTTGATTCTCTCCTGTCCCATCGACATACATAATTATACACATTTGTCTCTTAGCCTGATCTATCTCACAGGCTTGTTGTGTGTGGGATCTGGGAGATTTGGGTTCTAGTCTCCCACGAGCCATGAAACTCCCCGGGTGACCTCAGGCCTGTCAACACTCTCTCTCTCTCCCAGCCTGACCTACTTCATCAGCTTGTTGTGAGGACAAGGAGGAAGGTCAGAGTGTTGGACTGAGGTCTGGGAGATCATAGGTTTTCATTGCCCTATGTCGTAAATCTCACTGAGCTACCTCAGCATGGACTTCTGAGTTCCTCACCAAATTACAAATCAGAGGCTTCCACTGGACACAGCGATGGCAGTTAAAGCTCAATCAAACTGTATAGTGTGGATACACCCCTTAGTTCTGAGGTCGACTTACAGGGTTCAGGTGGAGGAGGCAGTGGAGGGGGCGGCTCTTCTGTAGCTGCGGCTGCGGCTGCGTTGGCCGCCGCCGCTTCATTGGTCATCGATCTGGTGATCCGGCCCTTCCGGCGACCTTGGCTGTTGGCGGTCTTGCGACCTCTGGGAGCGGCCTGCTCCCGTTCTTCAGGCTCCTCAGGAACGGCTTCGACCTTGTCCTTCTCTTTGATATTCTCTCTGACGGTGGAGAGGAAGGAGACACAGAAAAGAACCAAGGAAAAAGGGTGAGAATTTGACTTGTAAAAAGATGGCTCCAATCCTGCCCTCGCAACATACACAAAGAGAAAAACAAAGTGTTGCAAGCTTTGAGGATCCACAGAGTTGTTCCACAGTCAAGGATGTTACTGGTGAATGAAGAATTTTGTGGGAATTCTTGAGAGCCTGAGAAAACAGCCTAGCGAAGGGAATCATTCCCAAAGAATTTCTTCTCTGGGGACATGGCTCACAATGTTGTAAACTGCAGCTTCCAGGAAGACTCTTTTCTGTGTTGTCTCCCTGATCTGTTACCTGGGCAGCCCTCTCAAGGGTGACTGACCTTGCGTCCGGTATATACATTTAGGTGCCAAGCAAGGACTCTTTCCTTCTCTAGCAGCCATTTAATCTTTAACTTCCTCCTTTTATTATCAGTGCCATTGCCAGTATTGCCAATTTGAACACCTTCATGTTTTATCATGCTTAATATTGGAACTGGCTGTATTCCCATTTTGGCTGTTATTTTACAGATCGTGGAAAATCTCGTTTTATGGATTATGACAGCTGGCTGGGGGGTTTCTGGGAGTTATAGTTTTAAAAAGAACTTTTCCATTCCCTGGTTATGTTATTGACTCACTGGGGTTTTTTTTATCATCACTGTAATGATATCTGGCCATTGGACAATTACATAAAAGTTCTTGGAAATACTGCCCTGGTCTGGGTGGGAGAGAAGAGGTGGCAGACACAGCTCCGTCACTGCCTGGGCCCAGAAACAGATGAAAGGCCATCCCAACTGCTACTTCCCTGGCCTAGGAGGGCGAGAAGAAGGGAGAGTGTCTGCTGGACTTAATCCCTTCCCATACTGGCATTCTGTTTTCCTGTCTTAAATAGACTGTTAAGTCCATGAGGACAGGGAACTGTGATGTTGTTAAATAAATCAATAAATAATAGGCTTTGGATTAAACACAGGTTATTTAAACTGAACCACATGCATGTAAAACCTGAATGGGAGAAGTCTATTTGGGTGACGGTCGGGGGAACACAACCTAAAAGCGCCAACCATAAATGACACCTTTCATCAGCTATGATCAAAATGTGTTGGACAGAGCACTGAGCCTCACTGGGCATAGGAAAGCCAGGGTTCAAATTCTGTCTCAGACCAGTCTGCTTTGCCACTCCAGCATGCCTGAAGGTGAAGGACATCTTATAAAATATTTCCAGGGACTACAAGCAAGCTGTTTCCTGCTGAACTCTAACATCAACTAAGTGGCTTGTGGGTTACATGTCGTCCCGGGAGGCTGTTATCATATCCCTCCTGGATCTCTCAAATTTTCTCCTGAAATGGAAGGAAAAAACATACCCCCTAAGGGACACAATCCTCCTCTAAACAAGGTCTGTGAATTCTGAACTTTTTGTTTTGGCAGAAAATACATCTGGGAGGTGCTAAATCAAAAATTTAGGCATATTGAGGGTTTTATCCTTCTTCAAACTGTAGAACAAGCTAGCACAGAAGGATCAGTGTGACTTCCATAGGGTGCCAGAGTTGAAAAATGTCCCCCCCAGTTCCTAGATCTTGTCCACCCCTGTCTAAAAAAAGACAAGAAAATTATGCTCACTTTGATTCTTCTTTTTCGTCTTTCTCCTCTTCATCTCTCTTTTCCTCTTCCTTTTTCTCAGTCCTCTCAGTCTTCTCCTCCTCTATTTTTTCTTCGACTTTTTCTTCTTGGGAAGGTCGAGTGATTTGTTGCTGAAATGGAAGCAGTCGGAATTACACACAGGGCTAAATAGAGAGATCAGTCCAGGAGCTGCAAGGGGGAATTGTAAGTTTTTAAATTAAAATGTAGAGGGAGGCTATTCCATCTCCATATTCCCAGTCAGATATGCAAAAAATAGATGTTAACATGTGAAAATTCTGGAAAAGAAAGGGGGTGGGAAAAAAAGGAGAAAAATGGGATTATCCCATGAAATATTCCCCTCTGGCATACCCTCACAAATGCTACTGTAGTGAAGAATTAAAAGCACTCTTACAATGCTTAAAAGCCCATTTGGAGCACAAAGACAGCCTGAAATATATACAGAACAACAGCCTTTTCATTTACAAAGCATCTGTGCCTGTTCACCTAGGGATGAGTCATACTCGCTGTAGAGGACTAGGAAATTGACTGTTTATAAATGGAGCAAGGAGCTGACCTAGATAAATCTGGGCTTCCAAGTTTTGTGGGTATAAAATAATAACTAATAGCAGGAAAGAAAGAATCTCAATACTACCTATAATTAATGTTCTCTTTTAGAAAATTTATTGTGAACACAGCGGACTCCCAGTCAGGGCATGGAAAGTAACTGGTCCTGCATTGCAAATTCCAGAATCCCCAGTAACCACACAGCTTGGTGGATTCTTGGAGTTGACATCCTTTTTTAAAAAAAAAATGCTTTTTACAGGTTAGCAAAACAGTATCCAGCTAGTTTAAAAAGAGCCATTCTGCAGTAGTCCTCCAGGTATTTTGGACTTCAACTCCCAGCTGTTTTCAACAATGATCAGGGATTTTGGGAACTAAAATCAAAAACATTTGGAGGCACAAAGATTGAGAACCACTGATTCTCCAGCTCTGATCCTCCAGGTGTTTTGGACTTCACCTCCCAAAAGCCACAGGCAGCTTGGGTGTTGGAAACTGTAACCCAAAGCATCTGGAGGCCCAAAGTTTGAGCACACTCCATGTGATTAACTCACTGTGTGGCAAAGCTGGCATCTGCTTGATTAACTACCTGCAAAAGCTCACATTTATTTTTTAAAAAAGGCCCTCTTCTTTCCAAACAACTGCTCTCTTTAGCTAGACAGTGACCCCTCCTCTGTTACTAGAAGCCAGCTGTTTTCTGCACTAAAATACCCAAGCAAAATTTAGATTAATAGGCCGGGGATTTGGGCCAGGGGGGCGGGAAGAGGGATAGGATTTCTGGCCAACAGGAAGAGCAATGGGAAGCGTCCTTCCCCCCACCATGTTTCAGGACAAGGGAGAGCTTCGCCAACACAAATAATCACCCACTGCTCTGAGATGAGGCGGGGAGAACATGCAAGAGAGGTCAGGGAGGGCGGAAGGAGGGGGGAGTGTTTACTAGAGCAGAGAGAGAGAGAGAGACGTCCACTCCAGCAAAAGGAGCTGGGATTGCAAGCCAGGAAGAAAACACAATGTTCTCTCCTCCTGTGGGATGGGACGGAGGTTCAGGGCTGGCTCTACAAGGCAGCTGGCAAGGGTGGGCAGCGCCCTCTTGGAATACGGCAGATTGTGGTGCCCTCTAGTTCTAAGATTCAACAAACAGCCATTTAGTCCAACCCCCTGCCATGCACAACTAATGCGCTCTTGAAAACCGCTCATCCAACCACAATCCATCAGCACTTACATGCAGAGGCAGGGGTGGGTGGAAAAAGATCGATCGTTTATCAATTACATTCATTTCTCGCTTTTCTTCCAAGAGCTTGACTACACGACTGTCATGCTTCTCCCTAGTTGTTGTTGTTATTATTATTATCTATATTTTTATCCCGCTTTAATCCCAGAGGGGACGCAAAGCGGCTTACAGCCATAGTTTAATTACACCACAACCCTGTGAGGTAGGTAAGATGGGGAGAAGCATAAGATGACCAGATGACCCAGTTTCTGGGCTTGAATTTGGATATCCTAAATTTCGTTTATACTGTTGGCCTTCCACATTTGCAGGTTTAACTTTCACAAATAAATAATTAAATCTGTGAACATTAAACCTGCAAATGTGGAGGGCCAACTGTACAGTCTTTCACACAGCCTGGACCTGAAATGTTTTGCTCCACTGCTCTAACCACTGTACCATCCTGGCTTTCCTTGGCATTTCATACCAGGCCACCAAAATTATTTAGGTTGACCTCGAAAGGATGCAAAGAAAAAGAAATCTCTAAGTTAACATGAGCCAGTTTCCAAAGCAAGTAGCCATATTGGTCTCTGATTGGATGAAAAGGGGAAAGAAAGGGTGAGGAAAAAATATGGTGGCCCCTTTAAGACTAACTGGTTTCTATTTTTGGATGAGCTTTTATGGGTATAAACCCACTTCTTTAGATGTGGGTGCACCACTTAGTACTGTATTCGAAGAAGCTCATGCAAAAATAAAAACTAATTAGTCTTAAAGGGGCTGGCATGTTTTCTCCCCCACTTCCTCCTTTTTATGTTATGAACTCGTAGGATACATTTTCTGAATGCACCTTTTCAAACATGGTAAAAAGGGTATTAAACATACAGAACCAGGAGAGTTTATCACTGGCAAGCAAACCAAAAACAAAACCCAGCTCCTTTGCTTAGCAACAGATACCTCTGTTATAAAAGGACTGGAGGACTTGGGGTTAGGGAACAACACCCCCACATTGTTATTTTTTACTGTTATTCCTAGAGGAAAAACAGAATTGCCTCTCCAAAGGTTTTTAACTCTCAAGGGGATGCTCTTTTTTTAAAAAAAAAAAGAGCAACTTTGCAGCTTCGCTCATAGCTCCTCTCTGGAGCTTTTTACGGCTGAACTCCGGCATTAGCCTTTACGCTGAGTATTCCTTTAACAAGATGTCAGGCATGCCAAAGTTTTAAAATGCGAGGAGGCAGTTTGCCATCCCAGAATGTGGCCAAAGGCAGACAGCGCTTCTTGGTCAACTTTGCAAAGTTTCCCCCCCAGGGGTGGGTAAAATGTAGGGAAACTTCTCCCCATGCAACTGATTGCCCCCTTCCTAATTTTAAACCTCTCTCTGCCTTTCTCCTCCCTAACTCAACCACCGCTGTTTTTAAAAATAAATCAGTAATGAGATTAGAGAGCCAGCTTATCCGGGCGAACCGAACGTGCAAAGTCCATTCCAGCCCCCCCACAAAGAAACAAGCAAGCAAGCAAGCAAATAAATAAATGAACAGAACCGTTCTGGAAACACAAACCTTCAATCGGTGGGCGCTTCCTGGACTGACGTACCTGCCAGCTCATCTGCTGCTTAAAAATTCTGACTATTTGCAGCCAGGGGGAGGGAGGGGGGAGAAGGTCTGATGGATGGGGTGCAAGGGGAAATATGAAGGCTCAAAAAAGGCTGGGGGAGAGAGAGAGGCAGCGATCCCCACCCTTCAGAGGAGAGGACAGGCTGACCGGGCCAAGTTTTGATTCTCGGAAGAGCACAAGGGAGGGCGAAACCCATCAGCGGTGTCATCCCAGCCACCTAAGCCTCCTAAGTGGAGAAGAGAGTTACCCCGTCTCACATGCCAGCTTCTAATCTCGCCGGGGTCATCCGAGGTAATCCTCATCGCCGGCCGGTCGTCCGTCCCCCCTCTGCCCCGACCAGCAGGCTGAGCAGGGGCTGGATTGGCTGTCACAGCCGCTGGCGGCAGCGTGCGCTTTTCTGTCTAGTCAGACCGGAGGGCCGGGCCACCTGCCGCCGGAGACATGTGGACGGATTCAGGGACAGGAGGAGACTGAGAGGGAGCGGCTGGTTGCGGCCTCGCAGCTGCGTAGACCGGGGCCTCTCTCTGCGGAGCCTGGCTCGAGAGGGTGGCTACTGTGGATTTTTTTAGCCCGCCGCCCCGCCCCCGGAAAGAAAATAAAAAACAGACTGCTTAAAATCCATTTGTGGATTTCTCAGTCTGCAGGTCAGTTTGCCCCTTTAGAGGGAAAATTAAAAAGCTTTCAAGGGATTTTGGATACCTTCCATGTTGGAAGGAATGTTCCATACAGGAGAAAAGCTTTCTGTTGGATTTTGTTGCTGCGGTGTGTCTTCCATTTGTTTCTGGCTCATGAAGACTCTAAGGCAAACCTGGGAGCTAATGGTTAGAACATTGGACTACGAGTCTGCAGACCAGGGTTCGATTCCGTGCTCAGCCATGGAAACCCAATGGGTGACCCTGGGCACATCACACACTCTCAGCCCCAGAAGAACCCCGTGACTGGGTCACCGTAAGTCGGAAATGACTTGAAGGCACACAACAACAACAACAACGGCAACCCTCTCACTGGGTTTTCTGGGGCTGAGAGTGTGTGCTGCACCCAAGGTCATGATAAAATCCATCCAAAAAATTTAAAGCAGTTGAAAATTAAAGCAGGAAGAAAAATGCACTCTAAAGGACACGTTAAAAACTCTGCAACAATTTGAAACGAATTAAAAAGACTAAAACCAAATACAGTCAGCCCCCCACATTCACTAGAGTTAGAGATGCTGGACACCCGTAAAAGCAGAAAAACCCACAAATATCAGAATGTATGTCTGTGCCTGATGGAGGTGGGCCAAGGCATGGTGGGGAGGGTGGGCAGGCCCCCAGGGTCCAAACGAGGTCAGGGAAAGGAGAGGAAAAAGGGGTGGGTTCGGATGGTGGCCCTATACTTCCCCACTCTCGCCCATCTCCTTCCTTGGGTGTGAGAGGGGCACCGGGAGAGGGTTTGTGGTGTTGAGAAATCAGGGTGCCGCCAGGCCGCAGCCAGTGATGGTGGTGGAGGAGGACGACAACCAGAGGTGGGGTTGCATGGCCTGATCGCAGCTGCTTAGAGGAAAGGTTCCTCCCATAAAAGAAGCGCCTGAGGTGGCAGGGCAGGGGTTGGAGAAACTCACAAATAATCAAAACCATCAAAGTCAAACCTGCAAATGCGGAAGGCCGACTTCTGCAAACTGAGTAAAATCCTGGCATTCTGCAAAGGCGACTATTTCACTAGATTCGCAAGATGTATCCGCTGCAGTCCTAGCACAAAAGACTTAACGCTGAGATCGTTCTGGGTCCTGGAATGCATTTTGAGCCCCAACACTGGATGGAAATCCAGAGTTCTTCCAAGCAAAAACCAACTCCTGGCTACTCTAAGGATCTTTCCTTTCAGCAATACCATTGACAGCAGGAGAAACTTCTGCCTTTAAAAGAACAACAGCTGGGAATCAAAAGCCTGTTGGACACCTAAAGATCCACTCCAAAATCCAGGCCAACCACCTCCTCATACAACTGGGGGCCTTGTGGTGGGACTGCGGCTTCCAGTATCCCATGCTGGACAATGGAAGCTGCAGTCCAACATCATCTGGAGGGCCACATGTTCCCCAACCCTTTTGCAGACCGCCTAGAAAACCTGTTTAATAACAACAGCCCCGACATCCACTGACAGCACTGTAAAACAATAATTCAAAGGTAACTACTTCATTGTTGGAATTTGAAAAGTGAAAAATGCAAGATTTATGAACAGTGACACATCATCGTCATTATCTGTATCCACGCTCCACCTTTTTTCCTAAAACTGGAACTCAAGGCATCTTACAATTTGAAACAAATGCAACACAGTTAAAAACACAAAACCATCAACATGAGATTGCTAGCAACGCTGAAACAATTCAAAGCACACAATTAAAAGTGGCTGGAAAGCAATTTAAGAAACAGTTCAAATTACAACAATGAGGCCAGCTGTTAAAAGGCCCTTTCGTTAACAAGCTTCAGTTCTCCAAAGCCAGCTTGAATTTTTTTAAAAAAAATCTTTGCTTCTGGTTGGAAGGAAGGCAAGGAAGGAACCAGGCTAGCCTTCCCAGGGAGGGAGGGCCAGAGCCTGGGGCGGCCACTGAGAAGGCCTTGTTGTATGCCCGTAAGAACTGTGCCTCCTGGCTGAAAAACTGCCTCAGGCAGGATCACACGGGGCAAACTGTTGTTGTGTGCCTGCCTTTGCTTTCCTCTGAGGCTGAGAGAGTATGACTTGCCCAAGGTCACCCAGTGAGCTCCCACGGCTGAGCGGGGATTCGAACCCTGGTCTCCAGAGCCATAGTCCAACATGGGGAGGTAGCCTCTCTCATCCAGACTGGATTGATGCTCTTAGGAAAACACACAATACTGATGGCTTTTTGAAATGATGGAATTACGCAGTGGCTTTTCATTTAATTATTTTCAACTGATTATGAAATTACTATTAAAAGAGGAAGGCGTGCCTTATTTCAGTCCTCACCATAAGAATGTGCTAAAACCTTGAAAAGAATACTTTTTTTAAAAAAACAATGGTTCCAAGAATCCAGCCTGCCCTCATGGCTACCAGAATGGAGGATACTGAGAGTTGTAGTTTAAAAAAAAGAAGACGAGGAAACCTTCCAAGCTTGATCAAAACCAAAATAAAAGCTGCCTTATAAAATGTGCCCCTCTCTTTTGCATCTTCTTCTTCTTCTTTTTTACATGGTCCTTGATCAATTAAAGTTTCCATTCAACTGATTAAGAGGTCTCCAGATTAGAAGCCGCAAACATGCAAGGTAGGAGCAAAGGCTCACGGTGACAGGACTGTGGCAAAGTGCCCAACGGCAGGGATGGAACAAGAGAGAAGCGTGTGGTACCCTGTTCTGAGATCTCAGAAAAGCAAGGGCTCCACCACCCAGGGCGAAAGGCAGGAGGTAAGCTAAGCCGTCTTTGCGTTCCCAACTGCAACATTTTACTTACGGTCCAAGCAAGAGACAGTGTGGTCAAGTGGTAAGAGTGGCTGCTGCGGATTTAGCAGAGCCAAGCTTCAGCAGCTCACTGAGCCATAAACCTCACTTGTGTGACCTTAGGCCTGCCCCCGTCTCAGCTTGGCCTGCCTGACAGGGTCGTTGTTGTAATTATTAAAGGAGGGAGGGGAAGGGTCACATACGTTGGCTTGAGTCCATGATGGGGGGACTGCTGAGATACACATGCAGGGCTCGGGAGCAATGGTTCCAAGTTTTTACAAGGTTTACAAGTTTTACAAGGTTTTTTTAAATCGTTTTTTAAAACAACTTTACAAAAACAAACATAACCAACAAACAATGCTTGTCAGATCCCATACAATGAGGTATATGGAATTGATGCTTCCTGACTATCCAAACAAGAAAACTGACATGACAACAATTATAACAGTATTGCTCCAAAAATGAACAAATGAGAAAGGGAGAGGGAGAAGATCGGTACTTTTATTCGCGTAACTAAATAAACTTGTATTAAGTCTCGCAGAATTTTTAGAGTGGTCTTCGTTATCTCTAATAGCCCTTACCTTTTCAGTTAATTCCTCCATGAACATGATGATGCTTCTCTATTTAACCTCAGAGAAAGTGACGGGGCATTTGTGTGTAACGTGCCTTCGAGCCGCCTGTCAACTTATGGGCAATCCCCTGAATTTCATGGGGTTTTCTTAGGAAAGGAATCCTCAAAGGGGGTTTTGCCAGTTTCTTCCTCTGAAATATAGCCCGCAGCACCTGATATGCATTGGCAGTCTCCCACCCATGTACTAACTGAGGTATTTTAAATGGTTTTATGTGTTTTTAGTGTATTTTAATCTACAATGTGTTTTTAGTTGTACTGTAATTTATGTTGTACCCTGCCTCGAGCCTTGAAGAGAGGTGGGTAAAAAATAAAAATGTATTACTACTGCCTCTGCTATTATTGTTATTATTATTAACAACAACAACCAGGGCTGACTCTGCTTAGCTTCCAAGATCAAGATCAGAAAGGTTCTGGTTCCTATAGGCTATTTAGGCCAGACAGGGCAACAAGCTTTTCCAGTTACAAACATACTTCTTGATAACAAAGCTGGAACAAAAATATCTGCTTCAAAAGTGTGGGAACATCACTGTTTTATAAGGCTTTCCATCTGGACAGGAACATCCCAAGTTTTATACAATTCTCGTACCAATCCAAAATCCCTTTCCACGCAACAAGACTAACAAAAAGGTGATGACTAATGCAACCACTAGTTTCTTTTCAACCAATCTAATGATTCACAGGATTAACCACTTTGAAAAAGAAACTTTCCAAACTTTGCATAAATGTTAACTAATTTAAAAAATATAGACACCTGGTACATTGCATTTCACTAAGCTCATTTAATAAAGAGAGAAGATTCATTAGGATTAACAAATGCAAAAGCTTATTCTGCTCCATAAGGGAGGGAGGAATATTGTGACCCGTAATTTCTCCCTTTCCTTACTCCAGAGAGCCTGTCTATATCTGAGCTTTGCAGCAAGAAATAGCTCAAAATACCAAGGAAGCTTGGTCCTGAGGCATATGGGTGGTTTTGTAGAAAAGCAGGTGGGGAAGAATAGAAATACATATGAACAGATCCTGACAGCAGCCCAAAAGGCAGTGGAGCAAAACAGCCATGCTGTTAAGTCCTCATTTGATTGCTTCTCTGTACAGAGAATGAAATTGCCTCTAGGTAACTACCAAAGGATAGAGAGAGAAAAAGATTGAGAGGGAGCGAGGGAGGGAAAATATCTTTCAGGTTACCAATACATCAGAAAGAACAGCACAACAGTTGTCGTTGTTATGTGCCTTCAAGCTGACACCATTTTATGGCAGTCCTATCACGGGGCTTCCACCCTTGCCAGAGGTGAAACAGATGAAAGCACTTTTGAGACTACAAGGCATCTGTTTATAATACATATGATACATATAAATTCTAGACATGGCCCACCACATGAGCCAAATGATACTGTGGAAATTAGTATGATGAGCACTTTTTTTAAATTGTCTTTGATAACACTGTTTTATTATACTTTGAATGATAGAGTGTTGCCTGAGGTTTGGGAAGGTGGACAGGAGATAATTCGCTATTATACCATGTATGCTCTTAGTTATTAAGAGTTAATATTTAAAAGAAAAGGAGGAAGAAGACGACACAACATAGAAAGTTATGCTACCACACAATATTCTCAGTCACTACTCTGCTGACAGACTGATTGAATTATCATTCTAATGGAAGGAGAAGGATACTAAGACCTAGAGCTGAGCACAAAGGAATTTCAGAATCATTCCTGCAAGCAAGTGAGAAAAGAGAACAAGGAACATTGCATCAGCTGCAACAAACACCACAATCATAATAATTCTAGGATCAGATCAAGGAAGTATGTACACGCGCGTGCGTGTGTGTGTCTGACAGACAGACAGAGAGCAAGAAAGAGAGAGAGATGAACTTTCAGGTTTCATCAAAACATCACTCTGTATCCCAGGTCTAAGGAAAGTCAGGAAGGGGGACAGAGAGATTAAACAATCGCAGCCAACAAAATTTTGCATACAAAAGAGGGTGGATTTTTCCAAGTAAAGATAATAATTTAAAATTGCCTTTTTCAGTCGTGAGAAAACCATCGGGTGGCAACACGCAATGCAACGCACCTGGTTCCTTCCACGCCGCTTGCCGTAGTTCCTACGCACCAGGGCCTTGTAGTTTTCATTTTTCTTGGTCAAGTAGTAATACAAGACACAGTCCGGAACGTTCTAAAGAGAAACAATTTGTTAAAAAAATAATATGCGCAGCAACACAAACTCTCAGTGGAAAAAAAAAGGGAAAAATCTACCTCAAACATCCTTTCTGTGGCTATACATAGGAAAGGATAAATAATCAATTTCACTTTCTCCCATATTAAAAAAAAAAGAACTTTCTCCAGTTCACTCTATATCAAATACAGTCATCCCTCCACATTTGCTAAGGTTAGGGGCACAGGACCCCTATGAAAGTGGAAAAACCGTGAATAACTCTAAGCCCTCCCAAACCATATTTAACACACAAAAAAGTATGATTACGATATTCAATCCACCATAGACCCCTCTGACGCATCAGGGTTCCTTCCCAAGGCAGAAGTGGGGAGCTGGTGGGGCTTCCTGCCACCTCCAGTGCTGCCCCACACTATTTTTAATAGGGACTTACTAGCCTCCTTCACAGTTTCTCAGTCTTACGAGGCTTGCAGTCTCTATTAAAAACGGCATAAGAAGGCAGCAGAAGTAGTGACAGGAAATATTCTATGAATAATTAAAAACACAAAAGTGAAATCCGCAAATATGGAGGGCTGACTGTACAAAGAAACGTAGAAATCTGACTAAACTTCAAAAATCATAGAATCACAGAGCTGGAAGGGACCACAAAGGCCATCTAGTCCAACCCCCTGCCCTGCAGGAAAAATACAGCCAAAACACTCCCTAAAGATAGCCGTCCAACCTTCATTTAAAGGCTTCAAAGAAAGAGTGTCTGTGATGATCCAAGGCAGTCGGATCCACTGTCAAACAGCCCTTACAGTCAAAATGCTCCTCCTAATGTTTAGCTAGATTCTCTTCTTCTTGTCACTTGAATCCATTGGTTTCTTGTCTTCATCTCTGGAGCAGCAGAAAACAAGTTTGCTCCCTAATCTATGTGACATCCCTTTAGCTATTCCCATGTGGCTATCACATCACCTCTCAGCCTTCTCTCCTGAACTGAACTGAAATGCTACTCCACTGGTGCAAGCCATATTCAAGAGGTACAGCGCTATTCCCAGTACGGGAAGGGCCACATTGTACCTGCCATGCTATGCATTAAAGAGGAGGAGAGTTTCAGAAAAAGGGGGGAGGACGTGGCTTAGTATTGCCAGGCAAAAAGTACAACATGTACCTCCCTGATTTTGGCTGCTACCGCTATCCTGTTTGATAGTGGGTAGAACGGTCCCCACTGGCTGGAGATACAGCGGTAATGTCTCAACCTAACTACCATTGGACTGGCAAACAGTGGCACAGTTAATTTAACACTAACATGATTAGATAAGTAGGGATTCAAAGCCAGAGTGTACTGGACCAAGACTGTGACATCGCAACTGACAGGGTTCTGGTTTTCTCTCCGCAAAAATTAAACCCTAAGCTTCCTGAGGAAACAGTCCAACTACTGAGAGGTTCTTCTCTGAATCCGACAAGAGGATGTCTGGTGGGGGTGAGAGATGGAGACAAAAGGCAGGATCTTCTGTGTCACTGCCCCTCAGAGGTCCAATTCCCTTCCTGAGGACAGATTGCCTTCTTCCTACTGATTTTCCACCAACTAGGGAAGTTGTTTTTAAAAAATCCTTTAAAAAACATGTTTTTTTAAAAAAGAGCTTCTAATGAGGCATTGTCCCATTTTTAACAGCAGTTTTATAACTGCTTTTATTATTCTTAACTGCATGTCTTGGATTGTTTTAACGGTATTGATAGTTCAATTTTATTTTAAGGCTTACCTTAGGTATGTTCTAACTACGTTGTACTTGCTTTAATTTGTGAGTTGCTTTGAATCTTGGTTTTGGGTTAGATATAAATAAAGTTAATGGTAATCAGCTTTGCGGGAGAGGAAAGGAACAGACGGGTTTCAGCCAATGTTGCTGTAGATATATGGGGGGAAGAGCCCCCCCGTAATTTTCATATATTCTGCTCGTCTCGCAAAAAGGGGAAAAAAGTATCTTCTCACCTTTCTTTCTAAATAGGAAGCAATTAGGCCAAAGTTCTTTGGGTGCTGGACAAACCTGTACAGACACAAAGAGAAGAGAGTCAAGTTTCCAACAGCTGGCTCTTTCCAAAGACACACTTTTGATTTCTCTCCTAAAGTTTAATGTAATGTACACATCTTCCAAGTCACCTGTTGGCTTATGGCAAATGCATGAATTCCCTGGGGATTTTTAAGGTAATGAATACCCAGAGGTGGCTTGATATTGCCTTCTTGTAAAATACAGCTTACAGTAAGTACCTGCTATTCCTTAGTGGTTCCCCCATCTGAGTACTAAAAAAAGCCAGGTTTTGGTTAGTTTCCCAAACTGGGTAGGATCTGATGGCTTCAGGTATTTAGGCTGCTAACTGCCTTCAAGCTGCCAGTCAACTTAGGGTGACCTCATGAATTTCAAACAACTTTCTTAGGCAAGAAACACTCAGAGATGATTTGCTATTGCCCTTCTATGAAATACAGCCTCCAGAAATAGAACCAGTCATTCCTTAGTGGTCCCCCATCCAAGTACTAACCAGACCTGGTGGTGATCTAGTGCTGTCTGTATATTTAGGCCTTCAAGTCTCTGGTCATCTTGTGGTGACCCCATAATTTCACAGGGCTTTCTCAGGCAAAGAATACTCAAAAGTGGTTTGCCTTTGCCTTCCTGAAATTTAGCTTATACCAGTGCCTCCCAAGCTATCTAAGCTGTGGGACAAAAATTCCTTTCTGACACACCAGAGGCCAATACCACACTTGTACACATTGACTTCAACTGTTTCTTTCTCTCCTGGAAACTCTCCACAGTCCGGTAGCCAATGGCTAGAGGGCCAGCATCAGTCCAGGGATCACCTCTTTGAGTAGGACTGGACTATAGCTTCCCAGATCAGACAGGACCCTTAAGCTTACTCGGTCTGTATTTGCTCTGCATTTTCAAGCATCCTCTTTAAAACATTTGTTTAAAACAATAACGCTTGGTAAGGTGGAAGGCAGTACAAAAAAACCCAGATGATATTATAGGTGGGTAGACTCAATCAAGGGAGACAAAGCCCTGAATCTGCAAGACTTGCACAGGGCTGTTAGCATAACAGGGTGATGTCGAAGTCTCTCACGCATAGGCCCACCGTAAGTTGAAGTGGATTTGACGACAATTAACAAAAAAAAAATTCTCCAAATTAGCAGAAGTCTAACTGTGGATCCCAACCAAACGTCTGTCTGTTCTGATTCTACAAGGTATAGAGGCACAAGAGATAATCTCCCTTCCAAAGAGCAAAATAACAAAAGTTTTTTTAAAAAATAATTACTTTTCTTTAAAGATCTCCTTCTCATGGTCCGTCCAGACATTCATGAACTGCCTCTCCTTGTAGACCTTCATGGGATCTTCCATCAGCCCGTTCATGTTGATGAACTTGACCCGCCTCTGTTCTGCGTCGAACATCATCGGAGGAATGACAGAGAGCTGGCGCATTTGTTTCTCATTATTCTAGGAGGTAGGAAGACAGCACATCTTATTAGTATTAGAAAGTTTGGCTCAGCCAGGGCCAAAATCATTATTTAAAAAAAAGAAGAAGAAGAAGTAGTCCAGCTTTTCATGGTTATAAGTCAGGCACTGATTCAACAAGAGCACTGAAAAAGGGAATCGCTCCATCTGGCAACGCAGGCTGCCTATCCGGCAAACAGCGAGGTGGTGGCACTCCTTCACAGAAAGCTACACTCCATTGCAAAAAATGTTAAGGCCCCTGCCAAGGCTATTTTAAAATGTACATTAGGAGAGGAAAAAAACATGCCGTACTCAGACAAGGCATACGATCTGGTCTCTCTGAAACAAACCCAAAAGCAAGTTCTGGCTGAGCTTCCGGAAACCGATGGCAACTTAGAGTGAACTGCAGGTAGAACCTGGAATAGCTGGGTTTGAATTCACCTCTGCTCCCAGCCATGGGCTCAAGGGGGATCGATTATGGTTAGTTTCCTCTCTTTCATTCTCCCTAACCTACCTTGCAGGGCTGTTCTAGGAATTTTAGAAAGAGATGCTCTCAGAGCTTCGGATTTTTTTTTTAATTACAGCTTCTAGGATCCTCCAGCCAGCAGGGAGATTTTGGTAACCGTAGTCCAAAAAAGGGACTTTTCTGTTTTTTTCTGTGCATACCACCCTGAGCAATGCAGAACAGGACACAAAGGGATGGACAAATAGAAGAAAAATGATAATGTAACAACAAAAATGTCTCTATTACAGAAGACCAAGCTGAATCCAGATTCAGTTACCACTTGGAATCTGAATATATTTAAAATAAAAAAAACCCTTTGAGCATGTGCAGCGCATTTCATTCAGGAAAGACATATACAGCCAACCTTATTATTGTTTATTATTATTTACTGAATTTCTACCCTGTCATTCTGCCAGGGATTAAGGACTTCCCGGCATAGATTCAAGATTCAAATGCTGGGCAAGGAAACATCTGGCCTTCCAGGTATTGTTGGACCCCACTTGCCATAAATCCCCAGCTAGCCAGGTCAACAATGAAGGATCCTAGGGGCTGTAGCTCACAAAATCTGTCTGGTCACGCTTTCTCCATCCCTTGATATAAAGAGAAGAGAAGCAACCCCGGGTAAATTGCTCATACAGGGTGATGTCAAATCTGCCAAATTTCAGCCAACTATCCTTACTCTCTCACCTCCTGCTCCGACAGCCCATCAATAATCTCTGAGATTTCGTGTTCACTCCGAGCGATGGTGGCTGGAGACCGGCCCCTCTTTGACCAACCCTGAGGATATTACAAGAAAAAAAGACAACATCTAGGCTGAAAAAAAAAAGCTTTCAACAAAGAAACAAATCAAAAGGGTTAACACAGGGGCTTGCCTGAATTGGCCCCTTGTGAGACAGAAGGGATTATTAGGAATACAAGGCAAATTTGGCTGAAGAAAATGGGGAGAAAGATTTTCCAGCCTTCTATAAGATACTGGAACCCAGGGCATAAGAACAATCCTTTTTCTGGACTACAGAAACTCCTAGGTGCCCCCAAATCTAGGAAATTCTGGGAGCTGTAGTCCAAAAAGAAAAAGTAAAGCTTCTGAGTTCTGATCATTTCTAGAACAAGTGGTTAGTATTTCTCACCAAGAAAGCAGAGATTTAAACTCTTGCTCTTCAAAATCTAGAAATCCTATATTTGAGAAAATCTGTATGTGGCAACTAGGATTGCCTACATCTCCCATCATCTGGGCTGGCTAGGTATGATGGGTCCTGGAATCCATCATATTGTGAGGGTATTTGTTCAAAAAGGCTGAATTAAGGGAAAGTTTGTACTGCTGACTTAAATGCGTTAATGTTCACGGCCTCAGCTTGGACTGGACAAGCTATTCTAAGCATTCACTCACTCACTTGATCAGAGCTTGGAAAAAGTTACTTTTCTGGACTGAAACTCTGAGAATCCCTCAGCTAACATGGCCACCGCCTGGGCCTGTTGGGGATTCTTTGAATTGTAGTCCAACAAAGAAACTCTCTCCTGCCCTTTCCCAGTTAGCCTGACAAGAGTTGTCCCTTCACACAGTTACAGAGGGAACATGGGAGAATTGCCACTCTTAAGATCGGGACAGCAGCTGCAAGCTTAGAAAGGTATTAAAAGAATGAGATAAACCATACACTAATTAGGCATTTCCAGCCAAATGGAACCACCATAGCTTTGACCACCAGAAATTCTGGTTTTAGTACCAAATGAGTCAGAAAAATTCACAAGGTGGCCTGGGACTGACCAATCACACACACTTCCTACCTTACAGGGCTGTTTTTTGGCAATGAAGTGGGGAAGCCAAAAGGCAGGTATGCTGGATAATGTGATATAAACCTACTGAACAAGGCCAGGTGTGAAACCTGTGACTAGACCTGTGTATTTGACCAAGCAGGGCACCCTATAGTTTTTCCCCATCGTTAGGTGTGATAAAAACCTAGAGAGGGAAAAAGGAAACAGAACTGATGATTCCAATCTGGACTGAGCACGCTCAGTGCATACAAAATGGGGAGGGGGCAGAAAACCCGGGGGGAGGACTGGAATGGAGGGAAGTATCCTGAGAAGGGCATAGCTGACTAACCTGCTGGAACCCTGGACAGGAGGCTCTGCACGCTGCAACATTTTGTTGCTGGTCTCCCTAATGATAGGAGAAAAAAAAACACACACACACGCCAAGACGTTCCTAATGGAAATGCCAAGTCTGAGCACTATTTCCAGGCAAGGTCTTTGCTTCTGCTTGTGAACACAAGGAAGCAAAGAGCAACAGAGCTTATTAAAGAACCCCTTTCTGCCGAGACCAGAAATCCCACTCCATCGTGAATAGCGGTGCAGCGAAAAGAAACGTTACCTTGCAAAGGTGCTTGGGCACTACACCTCTAAGCTAGGCCGGTACTGCTCTCCTCAAATCGGCAGGATGTCCAGCACAGAAATGGGTCTTTTCCTATCACCTGAAACTACCTGGCCCTTCTTTTCCTTACCTGGAGCAAACCTGAGACCTTCTATCTGAAAAAGCAGGGGCCCGCTCACCAATCTATAGCCCCTCCCTAGCATGTGACATTGCTGAAACCAGCATGGAAAATCAAGGAAAGTTCTGGCTAGTGGGTGCATTACGCCTGCGTAGGGAAAAAGTTAATGCCAGCGAAAGCAGCATTGGCTGGAAGAAAAAGGCCACAAACGTTATGGTTATGAAAAAAGGTAGCCAATGAGGAAAGAGGGTGCTCACAGCTGGCCCATTCTGCCAACTAGCCTTCCTTTGCCAGTGCTGCATGAGCCTGAAAAAAGTGTGACCGCTGGCGTAATGCACCCATTCCTCCCCTCTCACACGCACACACACCACCACCGCGGCAGGTTTGACCAAGTGCCGTTTTACCGTTGGAACCGCTCTTGCTGTTCCCTCTGCTTCCGGATCTCGGGGAACTGCTTCTCATAATACTCCCGCGTCTTGCTCTCCTTGGCCTTCCGGCGCGGGTTGTTCTCGATCCGGTCCACTTTCTTCTCCCATGCTTCCATCAGCTGGTCGTAACGCTGGCAGATTTTCTGCTCCTGGTTGTCCACGCCACCAAAGAAACAAAACAAACAAAAGGGACGTGAGGAAAGGTTTAAAGAACCATAGGCTAACACAAAAAGGAAAGAAGACAGGGCTGAGGGGTGAAGTGACAGAGAGACCACAGCTAAATTGATTTCTAAACCCTCCCGTGTCATGGCTGTGGGATTCTTTCCCTACCCTAGAGGTTTTGGACTTCATCTTCCAGGAGATCAAGCCAGTGTGGCCAAGCTTAAAGAGACTGTGGGAATTTTTGCCCAAAGAAACAAAAAGACCAAAGCTATTCTCCATCTCTGAGTTTGGGGCAGCAAGTGAAGGCAGGAAGACCCTGCTCAGCTAAAGACCCCAAGCGGCCACTGCCCATTTCCTCCCTCCGGAAAATTTTCAAAAATATCACAATGGAAGCTGGAGGTGTACACTCAATTACCTTGGAGTAAGCCTTAGTGAATTCAATAGAACATGGTTTTCAAGAGACGTGATTAGGCTTGTTTTCTAGAAGGATGGCTCCCAGCCCAATTTTTCAGCACCACTGCATCTCTTGATGGCCCCAATACCCAAGGAAGGAGATGGGCAGGAGAGAGGAAGTACAGGCCCACCACACCAACCCACTCCCTTTCTCTCTCCTTTGCCTGAACTGGGTTGGAACCTGGGTGCCCACTCTCCCTATCATGCCAACATGCCTCGGCTCCCTTCCCACAGACACATACACACGTTTTGATATCAGTGGTTTTTCCACTTTTGCTGGGGCCCTAATGTGGAGGGCTTAACTGCAACTGTATTTTGACTTTTGTATAATGTGAACTTTCAGCCACTATTATTATTACTTCTTCCTATTATTATTACTACTATTTGTATCCTGCTTTTTCTATTTTTTTAGCCAGTGTCTGCATCCAGAACAAGGTTCTTGCCCCGAGCTGCAAACTTTGCCTAGTGCTTCTAGCTGCTTATACCAGCTTACCCAATTGACCACCTCATTCGGCAACCAAAGACCAAAATAAATATCCCTGTCGCTCAGGAACAACGACAGCACATTACTTTTCTTCTTCTGTACACGAGAATGTAGAGGGAGAGCTTGTGCTGATACATGCAGACCCCATATGAAAAGTTATACCAAGAGACAGAAATATGTCCGTACCCTCTGTTTCCTGGCATGATTCCTCCGCTTGAAAAACAAAATCAGCTTTTTCCTCATGATTTGGTTCCTGAAAGTAAACACACACATGCAAAAAGTGAGAGAGGGTTTTTAGCAGCAACCAACCATGCATTCAGAGAGGTTTCACAGCAGAAAAAAAAAGATCCTCCTAACTCATACATGGTGGCATAGTCAAATCTGGTGTGAGTGTGCAGGTGAGAGACCGCTTGTGTGGATGTGAGGTTCTGGAAGTTTACAGGGAACGTTCACAAGAGGTTAAACGCCGCTTGCCAATGAACTGTTAATACTTAACCACTCATCCCGGGGAGCAGAGCCCTGGAGAAGAATTACTTTCACGCTGCTGATAAGACAATCTGATTAAATTCCATTTAAGAAGAGGATATACCATTAACGGTCCCAATTTAGGGTAGGGGTGAGCAACAGCATGGAGACTGGGGCAAACTGCCTCTCCAAGACACAGCTTTGGGCTCCTCCTCTGTGTTCCTCTGCAGCCCCTCTCAAAACAGTGACAGGAAGTGATTCTGCATCAGTAAAATGTATTAAAATGCACATTTCTTTCAACAATCAAGGAATCCCCCCCTCAGACCAATCAAAGCTCCGACTAAAGAATTTGAAGAAAGTTACTTTTCTGGACTACAACTCCCAGAATGTATTAAAGTACCAAAAAAAGGGGGTAACACTTGTGCTGCTCCAACCAAACTTACGTTTTGATGTTCTCATGGTACACCTTCGTGTCTGATGGCTGGTTGTAAAGCGGCTACAAAAGAAGAACAGGAAACCAACATCGTCACCATCGTCAATATATTCTTTCCCATACTGGGATTCAAAGCAGCTTACTAAATTATTAAAACCAATACAGATTAACAACGTACAAAATCTATCAGGTTAAAACCCTTTAAAAGTCATTAAAAGGGAGAAAATAAAAACCCAGCAAAAGAGCACATCACTGGAAGAACCTCACGGTCAATCCCTAAAAGCCTGATGGAATAGGAAAGTCTTTGCCAGTCTGGAGAGGGAGAGCAAGGAGGGAGACATTCCAGCCTCTCCAGGAAGGGGATTCCAAAGTTGGGGAGCAGTCACTGAGAAGGCCCTGTCTCCCTTTTCCCCCACTAAATGTGCCTGATAATACAGTGGAAGAAAGAAAGGACTCTCTCAAAGATCTTAGGGCTCAAGAAGACTTGGCCAAAACAGCACCCGTGGCTGAGAACTTGCTTCACCCTCTTAAAATCCAGGGATATTCACGTGACAGAGAAGAGGAAAAACAACTTTGGGGACATTCCAGTTCAACAAACCATGCAGAAAATATTTAACCAGGGTGGAGAATCATTGGCCCTATTGTATTTTGGACAACTCCTACAATCCATTATTTCTGGAGAAGCTAAAATTTGGAAATGCTGGGAATTTGGGGGAAGGGGGATTTTCAGAACTGTAATCGAGAAAACAACGTCCTCACAGCCGCCCATCACCAAGGTCCAGAATAACTCCAGTTCGTGGGCTGCTTTTCAGGGGAAGTTCACAGCTTATTAAGACAATAAAAGCTCAAGACATCCCCCTCAGTGTCTTGCCCTACAACAAAATGTCAAGGGGCAGTGACGGTGGAGGCTCACCAGTTCAACTTTCGGTCCAAGGCCTTCAAAGATCTTATGAGCTTCTTCTGCCTTTTTCTGCAGAGGAGAAAAAAGAAGAAGAAATCAGTGGTTTATTCAGAGACTCACTGTCCTTATATTGCCTTTGCTGCAATGGGGTAAATTAACTGTGTGCCAGGAAAAAAATTTTTTTATAAATTACATTAAAATCCCTCTTCAACAACATGGAGCCCAAGGTGGCATATGCTGCTGTTCTCTACCTCACTTTTATCCCAACATTAACCTCTTGAGGTAGACCAGGCTGAGAGAGAGAGAGAGAGAGAGAGAGATTGACCATCCCAAAGTGACCAACAGAGTTCCATGACTCCTTGGGAATGATGATGGAGATGGTGACAATGATTCATTTATATCCTGTCTTTTCTCCCAATACTGGGACTTCAGGCAGCTTCCAGGATATTAAAACCACAACAGATTAAAGATGTACAAATACTTCCAAAATATATACTAAGGTTATTTTAAAGTGTAATTAAGCCACCTATAGAATTAAAACCATTCAAAAAAGGGTTTATAACTCCAGCAAGCTCATATAAGAAGGTATAGTCCTTCCAATATTGCTTTGCAATATACAAAAAAAGACAGCCATCCCACACTACAGGACACCTAAATATTCCTGAAGATCTTAGAACTCAGGCAGGGTCCTATAGCAAGATCTGGGTCTTCAGATATCCTGGACTCAAGCTGTTTAGAACACGGGTTTCCCAAATCCCAGTCCAATACTCAAACCACTACTGGCTTCAGAATCAGAGGGGCCTGTCAAGAAGCTTCTCCATCCTTTTCCCCTCAGTTCCACGTCATGGATAAGCAGAGTTGTTAAGAGCAGATTCTTTTTCTAAATGCAGGCTTACTTTTGGAAATCATTCATAAGGAAGCTCTCATCAGCTCCTCAAGCATTTCCAAAATGGTTTACCAAGACAGAGCCTGGATTGTTCTTCTCCCTGCTTCCTTTTCCAGCCTTCATAACTAACCTTAACTAAAAGAGTGAGAGGGAAGACAGGTTTCTCACACCTGAAGGACCCGGTGATTGTCTGGCAGCCTCCGTACAGATACAGAAGTTTGTTTGGTCTCCAAACAGCTCTAGGAACTGAACTTTAAGTCCTTGCACTCGAGCCAAAATATTTCCTCCCCCAAGAGGAGCTGAACTTTCAACTCCACAAAGCCCTCCATATTGACCTCACCTTCCTCTCTGACAAGGCTTGTCTCCATGCCAGGGACTTACCCTCTCACACAATTGGAGGGCACACAATGTGCACACACAAGCTCTATGAGATCACAAATGGGGCCTGTGGCACGGCCCACAAATCACGCTGTGCTGGGTAGGTACACGGTACTGGAAAGGGAATAACATTCTGTCGTCCTGCTACGATACGGCAGGATTCGGGTAAGGGGCTACCAGCTGCAGAGCCACTTGTGGAAGGTGCTAGGGAGCTGGTAGGGTATCAGTCCTGCTCTTTAAAGCAGAGGGGGCAGCTAGTCTTGGGCCTGGCACTGTGTTTAGACAGCACTGCCATTTTCAGAATGGCACATCTGTGTGCCTTCAACAGCAACTAGTTCTGCGTTGCCAAATCCAGTTTTTCCATTATGGCCTTAAGCCCACCGGAAATAATCTCAGGATATAAATGCAACTAATTCGCAAATATAGCCAGTGTAGTCTACAGCTTGATTGTTGGACTAGGACTCTGGGAGGCCAGGGTTCTAATCCCCATGCAGCCATGGAAACCCACTAGGTGACCCTACGCAATTCACACTCTCTCAGCTTCAGAGGAAGGCAACAGCAAACCTCCTCTGAATAATAAATCTGGCAAAAAACATAAAACCTTAAGAGAAAGTCACCCAAGTCAGAATCAACCTGAAAGCACAAAGTAAAAAAAAAAGTCAATAAACCTAAGAAACATACATCAATCTAATTAGGAAATAAGTAATAGTGAGTTTTTAAAAACTCCTCTAAATCATTATAGCCAAGAGAGAGACAAAAGAAGCTGGGAAATGAAGTGCCTTCAGGGATCTCTTTAACCAGCTGGAACCAGTAATAGATACAGGCCATGCCACATTTGCACGCCCTTCTTGCTTTGCTGACCTCACGCCCATCCTAGCTGGGGCCTGCACGGCTCGCAGCAAAATCCAATTCCCAAAAAGCCAGCACCCTATCTCAAATAAACCAGGGAAGACCTATCTGGCCTTGAAAGACACCCAAAGCCAAGGGCTCCCTGAGAAACAAAGTGGTTACCCGATTCTCATCGTATATGATCTGGACGATGCTGCGATGCTTCTGCTCCACAGGAGGAGGGGAGACAGGCCGCTCTGGCTCTGGCGGTTTAGCGGCTTCTTCTTCGAGTTGTTGCTAAGGAGACAAAAGGATAAGTGGGTGTAGAAGGCGGCCATCCATACCATGTTATACGCGCGCGCGCGCACACACACACACACACACACACACTCGCTATTTGTGTCTCTCTTTCTCCAGTGTGCTGTAATGAGTCACCAGAGATAACAGCAGCATCTGGAGCAACAGTTTGCTCCAAGGTACAAAGCAGCAGGGCAGAAAAGAAAAGATTCCAAATTACCAGCTGGGCCCTGTTATCAGAATCCAAATGGGTATTTTGGCTTTCAAATCAAAATGAGGTGGATGGAGGGACAACAATACACTTCTGACTGCACTTCTCTAAAAGCAATTTAAAAACCTTTGCATCAAGAGAATCCAAATTCCAGGCAAAGGAAAAGAGGACGCTCTGTGCCAGAAGGTTTAATTTGGATGTAGAGTCTACTTTTGCCCAATTCATTCTCCCTCTTGTAGGGGTGGGGAACTAGAACTAGAAAGGGCATAGATCACAGGTCCACAACAAATACAGTCAGCACTCCACATCTGCTAGGGTTAGGGGCGCAGGACCCCAACAAAAGTGGGAAAACCACAAATATCAAAATGTGTGTGTGCGCCTGTGGGAATGGGGTGTGTGAGGCATGGTGGAGAAAGTGGGCACCCATGGTCCAAACCAGGTCAGGGAAAGGGAGAGCAAGGTTGGCACAAACACACCCCACTCTGTGTCTCTGCTGAAGCTGCTAGACAATCTGTGATTCGTTTCCAAACAAAGAAAGCAGGATCAGTACCCCATCCCCCCACTGTGCATAATTGAAACCGCACTGTACAAACTTACTTCAACACGAGCCTACTGTATTACAAAAAACTTGGTTAACACAGTTAAAAACACATTTAGAACATATTTACTAAGAGAGAGAGAGAGAAAGTGCATACGCACCACCTCACACGCACATACACTATTGCTACATAACTTAGATCTCAAAGGCCTGTCTCAATAATAAGGTCTTTGCTTGGAAGTAGAAAGAGATCAGGGTGGGGCCACAACCAGACCTTCTCTGGAAGGGAATTTCATAGACTGGGGACGGCCATGGAGAGGGTTCTATCTCCAGCCTATACCAAATGTGACTTTGTAATTACCAATTACAACTTTTGTTGAAAGCAAGCTGAAAGGGGAAAAGAAAGCACCAAGCTGGCTGAGAAATTTTGCAAGCTGTGCACACGGTCAATCCCAAGTGAGCTTCCTTAAGGCCTTTACACTCCCCACAGTATGGTACATGGGTTCTGCTTTTCAACTAATTCTGTGCATTTCTATAACACCTAACCCAAAGAACACAGGGACACAGGCACTTGAGAGCAACGTACTTGCTTCTTCTTCAGCTTGAGGATCTGCTGTTCCACCTTAGCAATCTCCCGGTCCACCCTATCCATGCTCTGAATCAACTCCTCCTTTGACAGCTTGGACGGAGAAGCGTTCTGATCCTCTCCGCAGGGCTGGCCTGACAGGGGCGATGATGGCCCTTCATGCTTGCTTCCAAAGGCGGGCTCCTTGTGTTTAAAAAAAAAAAATTAAGAGAGGAAAGGGGAATCATGAATAAATATGCAAACAAGTCCTGACTCAGCAAGATGCTTGATGATCATGGTTATTTGTTTACTTATTAAAATATCCTCATCCTGCCCATGTATCATAACATCTCAGGGCAGCATACAAAAAATGATTTGAAAGGATTTAAAGTCATAGAAGAGTGAACAATAAACTAAACAGTCAAAACGCATATTCAACAACTTAAGAAGTTAAAACAATTTAAAACGTGGGCAACTCTCCAGACGCCAATTTCCTCCACCGCCACAATCTCTCACAGGCTGCACCCTTTGGCCTGTCAAAATACCTCTTTTTTATTCAATTCTCTCAGTCAAAACGGTGACCAGAAGCGATGTCTCATCACTGCCTGTCATCAGTCTGAGAAGGAGTCCAACAAAAACAGAAGTAATTGGGAGATGATGTGGGGTGGGGGTAGTCCCGAGGAGGCACTGCAGGAGATGAGTGGGGTTGTTTTTGCATCTTTAGGGGGTTTTCTGTTTGCTGTTGGGACAGAAATTGCTCCGAAATTTTAGTGCTTTTTTCCCCAAAAAAATGTTGAGGGGTTTGGATTGCATTGTTCTTGTTGTGTGCTATTCAAGTTGCTTCTGACCTATGGTGAGCCTAAGGCAAACCTATCATGGGGTTTTCTGGGCTGAGAGTGTGTGACGTGCTCAAAGTCACCCATTTATAAATGAGGAAGAACACACAAATGAGGAGAGGCTGGAGCAGTTTGCTTTTGCCTGAGTCTACTGGAAAGGACAGAGAAGTCTGAGCTTCGGATGATGACTCCGGGGAGCAGGTTTCGAATCTCCACTCAGTCATGAAATCCCACTTGGTGATTTTGGGCAAATCCCACTCTCTCAGCCTCACAGAAATGCAAAGGCAAACCCTCTCTGAAAAAAGCTTTGAAGAAAACTCCATGACAGGTTTGCCTTAGGGTTGCCGTAAGTTGGAAAGGACTTGGAGGCACACAACAGGAAATCTGTGTTAGGGTGTAAGCTCCCTGGGGCAGCCCCTCCTGTCTGCTTGAACTTTATAAAATGCTGTGTACATTGGAGTGGCATCAGAACAACAACAGTGGGAGGAGGAGGAGGAGGGTTTTTTTGCAGAGGGGGCAGCATGGCATAGTGGTTTGAGTGTTGAACTACAACCCAGGAGATTAGGGGTACTATTCCCAGCTCAGCCACGGAAACCCACTGGGTGATGTTGGGCATGTTGCAGACTCTCAGCTTCAGAAAACTGCGTAAGTCAGAAACAACTTAAAGCCACACAACAGCATATGACAACAGTTATTTAACTTCACCACACTGCCGCTCTGAATTCCAGCCTAATTCCCTGCTCACACATTTGCCAAATAGATTTCAAGATGGCTGGAGATTCAAACTGAGTAGTCACAGCCTGCTTTGCAGGGGGGAGAGCGATGGTGAAGCCCACTCTCCTTGCCAAATGTCGTCCCTACCTTCTTCATGTCTGAGGATCGCAAACCTTCCTGCAGCTGATGAGCCAGTGGGAGAACAGCAGCAGCACTGACTCGCTGGTAGTGGGAGTCGGAAATTGGGTCGAGCCGCGGCCGCTTCGAGTCCAGTGAGTCATGGTCGGCTTGCGATGGGCCGGGGTGGAACTGCGCCTCATAGCCGGACCGCCTCTCCTGAGGTCTGAGAGTGAAAGAAAGGGAGAAAAGAGTAAAGAAAATAAGCAAGGCGGCTGAAAATGCTCAGTTCAACTCTAAAAGGAGTTACCAAATGCAATCAGCTAAACAGAATTTGGATAGCCATCCTAAGACATATCACTAAAGTCAAGATGATCTGTGCCATCCTGTTTCTGATTTCTGTATATGTTCTGTATATGGTTGTGAAAGCTGGACAGTGAAGAAAGCTGACAGGAAGAGAACCAATTCATCTGAAAGGTGGTGATGGAAGCATTCTAGGGATACCATGGACTCCCAAAAAGATGAATAAATCAAGCCTGAATTCTCCCTAGAAGCCATCATTACTCAACTCAGGATGTCGTAAATTGGACATATTCAGAGACTAGGTCCTGGAGCCACAGCTTCAGACTTAAGAAGAGAGATGCCACCTAAACATTTGGAAGAACATCCTGGTGGTAATTTAGCAGTGCATCCGCCGCTGCCTGAATGGAGTGTGGTGGAGTCTCCTTTGGAAGTTTTTAAGCAGAGGCTGGATGGCCACCTGTTGGGAAGGCTTTGATGGTGTATTCCTGCATGGCAGAATGGGGTTGGACTCGATCACCCTTGGGGTCTCCTCCACCTCTAGGATTCTATGGGAGTACATGACTCACTACAAACGATAATGATGTCTGACAAGGTAGAAGGCGACAGATAGACAGACAGACAGACAGACAGACAGACAGACAGACAGACAGACAGACAGTCAGTCAGTCAGTCAGTCAGTCAGTCAGTTTATTTTATATTATGGTCATAGACCAGCGTAAGTAGAAGGGAGTTGGAAAAGAGGGAGGCCATGTGACAGGAGGACTGCCCCCCCCAAGAAACACATAATGATTTTTATTTTTATTCATGCTTTTTCCATTTTCACAGGGGTCTTGTGCCCCCAACAGAAGAGGAGGGCTTACTATATAAAGAAAAAGCAAGAGACATGCACTTGGAGACCGCCCTTTCCAGGAAGTTTAAATGCATCAAAGGTTGTCTACCTGTCAGAGCCAGGATGAAATTCAGACAAGAGGGACGGACGCCGCCGGAGCTGCTGCTGTTGCTGCTGCTGCTGAAGAAGTTGGGTGGCCTGGCTGACCTCCAAGTGGGAAGCGCGGAAATCAGGAACGGCAAACTCCTACAACAACCAAAGGGATTTGGGACGTGCCTATGGGTGTGCCTTTTTGGAAGGGTGAGGGAGGCAGAGGCAGAGAGACCTCACCTGGAAGAATCTTCCACTTCACCTTTGCTGAACTTGCACTACAACTCCCATCAGACCTCTGGGACTGCAAGTCCCATCAGCTTGGCTTGCCAGGTTTTATCACAAGAAACGTCTCTTATAGGACTGGCCAGTATCCCTTATTATAAGAGGTGTCTCCTTTTTGAAAGCTGGGAAATTTTTCCTTTTACATAGACTGAACAAGATGCCGCCATCACCACCCCGCTCACTGGATTTTGGCAGATGGGCCTCCCCATAAAAACAGAAACGCACGCACCACGTAATTGATAGACGTGGATAATAAATGTTGATTTACAGAGAACCAAGTGGTTATGTTAATCAAAATCAACAGCTATGAGCAAGAAAAACTTGCTCATAGCTACTTCGTGACTGTCAATCCTTCACGTCATGAATTTCAACTGTCCCTTATTACTCTTTTGAAAACCTGGCAAGACTAACTGAGGCCAATAGCCCTGCTTATCAGGGATGATGGTAGCTGTGATCCACCTTATCCAGCTGAAGGGCAAGGAGGTCAAACTATGGGGTGGGGGGACATTTGACTTGCAGACATTCTGGTCCACATCTCCCATCAACCCTAGCATGCTCAATGGGCAGGGATTATGGGAGTTGTAGCCCAGAGGAGTAACCATTTCTCCCCTGCCCTGCTCTTTGGTCTCAATGCTGTGGAGGTAGGCACCCGTACTGTCAATATTTTAACAATGCCCATAAAACAGAACTTGAAAAAGTTACAGAGGCGGGGACATAACTCACAGAATGGCCATGGATTCTGGGAGATGTATGCCAAAAATTAACTTTTACCATACTGATTTTTTTTTTAAATGCACCCAAGTACAATCCTGCAGTAAGGCATTCAACCTTCCTCTACTGACTCCCCCAGTTTTTTCCAGGTGAGAGAACAAATTCATATGATGCCCCCCCCACAACAGCCTAGCTGTCTAACAGTCTGCTTTTCTTTCTCCCACAGACGTTAGCCGGAGCTGGCTTTTATCTGCATGTACAACCACCTCCTGGGATTGAGGGTTGGGATGCCAACCAACTGGCTGGTCAAATATTGACAAATGGCCAGCCAGGACTTCAGCACAGTCAAATATTGTCAAAGTTTTCCAAGAAACGGGGGTCACCTCCTGAGCACAACTAACTCCCTTCTGGGGAAGTGAAAACTTGACATTGCGAACAAATAATAACCACTGCATTGATTCACCTTATCTATCAGATAAAGAATCCGCCCCCTCTTTGGTGTCAGAAGATTAAGGAGTCGGAAAGGAACTCTTCACTGATTTTTTTTTTAATGGTAAATGAGAACCTATAACCAATGTTATTAGAGCAGAACTCGGGGGGGGGAATTTTGTTTGGGGGCTTCATGCTGTTGTGTGCTCCCAAGTCATTTCCGATGTCTGGTGAACCTAAGGAGAACCTATCATGGGATACTCTGGGGCTGAGAGTATGTGATACACCCAAGGTCACTCAGTGGGCTTCCATGGCCAAGCAGGGAATCAAACCCTGGTCTCCAGTGTTCAAACCAATACACCACAGGGGACTGCAGCTCACAAGCCTTGAAGATTTATGCTAACCAGCAAAATAAACTGGTGACCTGGCTATTTACATCAGTTCTTAACCTTCTACTTGGGTTTCTTTCTTTTTTAAATATTATACAGTGAGGGGCGAAGGAGCAGAACTTCAGACACTGGACTACAACTCCCATAGCCCCCAGCCACAGCTCCCATTGCTGGGGCTAAAGGGCACTGCAGTTCAACCTTACCTCAATGAGTAAACGTTCTGCACTCAGGGTTTAATGGTAAACAGCTTTGTGTCAAATGAGTTTGTCCTTTCGGGTCACTGAAACACCAGGACCTTCCCCTACACTGGCATATTATTTAATCACTCAACTGAGCTGACTATTCTATTTCTGAAAGCTCGTACGCTGCTTGGTAGGCACGTGGGCATCCACACAAACCCCAGCAAACTTGCCCAGCGCTTCCTAGTTCGAAGTTGATCCTTTCACTTACAATTCGAATGAAACAAAAATTCTGAGTAGAGACTGCAAGATTGTACCATTTATTTTGAGCTGGGGTTCAGTGCAAACCAGACCCAAATTAGCCATTTTAATAAGTCAATAATTGCCCTTTGCTCTCAAACTGGCCAGGAAAGCCAACTTACATCAAACCAGAAAGGCATTTGTAACAACTGGTTGACAAACATGCATTTTGGAGGAAATAATAACACTGCATACTACAGAAATTGTTAGCTGGGAAGGTCCCACTAAAGTAGCTGGTGGGTTGGGCTCAAACCTTTGTAACAGGCTTCCACCCTGACTGCATCATATAACACACCAAGCACAGCAACTCTGTGATCAAGTTTGCAGATTTGTACTGTACAGTAGTAGAAATGGGGTAGCCTTCCAGATGTACCATACAATTCCTACTCCTGGCACACACTATAACTCACATTTTATAGCACCTGTATAAAGACAAACAGCATAGTGCAATGGTTTGGAATAGGAGTCTGGGAATCAGGGGTTCAAACCTCTGTTCAGCCATGGAAACCCACTGGGTGGCATCTCGCAAGTGAAACACTTTCAACCTCAGAGGAAGGCAAGGACCTGGAGGAAGAGCAATCCCAGCACCCTAGAGAGCCAGCAATGGGGAATTTGACTGCAAGGCCATTTGGAAGCATTTTGCAGCAAAAAAAAAAATTTTTTTTTTTCTTGAAAAAAGACCTGACCTCCTGGAGGGCCCACACACTCCCGTACTTTGACCACCCCAGTTCTATACAACAGACCGGGCTAAATGCATGGCCCGGCCACTGACCTGTTGATGTCGGCCACCAGGGAAGGTGTACTGGACCGAGTGTGCTGGGTAACGGCCTTGCTCCGTGCTGAAGGCTCCTTGGTTAGGAGGGTAGCCGGAACTTGACATTCTTGGGAGAGGAGGAGGGGGTCTTCACAGAGCGGCAAGATCAAGACTGGGGAGCGACGGGACTTCCGGGAAACCGCCTGAAGAAAGAACAGAGAGAGAGGTGAGAGGAACCCACGGGAAGACTTCTCTTACAGTTCATCACAACACAGCTACATTACCTGCTTTATTTTTAACTTCTGTATTGCTTTGTAATGACTGTCCAGTGAGCCCTCAGTATCCGCCAAGGTTTGGTTCCAAGACTCCCATGGATACCCAAATTCATGAAGGCTCAAGTCCCATTATGTACAATGGTGTAGTGAAACAGCATCCTTTACAGAAAATGGCAAAATCAAAGTTTGCTTTTTGGAATTTATTTATAATTTTAAAAATATTTTCAAGCCATGGCTGGTTGAATCTGTGGATATAGAATCTGAGCATATGGAGGGCAGACCATATACCATTTATAGGTCATCGTTTTAATGTAATTATTTTTAATTGTGTTTAAAATTTTATTGCCAAGTTTTAGCTGAGGTTTTGTGAGCTGACGTGGGTCCCACTCATGGAGAAAGGCAGCATACAAATACACTTACTTTGCAAGCACTTATAACTACTGACATCTACAGACTGTACTTAATAATGAAGCATATACTAATAGACACAGGATTACGTGATGGCTACAAGATACATCAGCCTGCTGTCTCCCCTCCTTGTGCTGTCTGGGGATGATGGGGAAAACAGTCCCACCTTTACTGACTGTGATGCTCAGAAAGCTGGCCAGCATTCAATGCAAACCAGATGCCCTTCCCAGAACTTCCCTGCAAGGGGTGAGTGGAAGTTTCGGCTTCAAGGGTGTCCGAAAGAGTTGGGAAATCTCTGTACGCATAAGGACACCCCCAGGCCCTCCTGGCTCTGGGCCCAGCTTGCCAGTGGGGGCCACCATGTGGGAGAGACTGGCCACCCACATTACTGGGAAAGAGCAGGAGATGGTTCTAGCAAGTTAGAGCATGCTCCTCTCCCCACCTCTGATCTCTGACACAGAGAGAGAGAGAACCACACACATCCCATTAGAAGTGGCTCCAAGAAACCAATCTTCACAACTGGCTGCTTTGGTCTAATTTTGCAGATCAAAATTTAGCCACCCACCAGACAGCACACATTTCTGGACAGGAGTTCTGCAGTTATAAACATTTTTAAATGTTTTTTTGGCCAGTAAGAGCTAGCATAGTGTAATGGTTTGAGCACTGGATTACAACCCTGGAGACTGGGACTCAAATCCACACCTGGCCATGGAAACTACTGGGTGACCTTGGGAAAGTTACTCTATCTCAGCCCCAGAGGAAGGCAAAGGCAAGCCCTCTCTGAACAAATCTTGTCAAGAAAACCCGTTGATAGTTTCACTTTAGGGTTGCCATAAGTGGGAAACAACTTGAAGGCACACACAAGAACAACAAATACAACAACATTAAGCAAAGGTAAGCCCCCTCTCACCAAATCTTGCCAAGAAAACACCATGATAGGTTTTGCCTTAGGGTCACCATAAGTAGGAAACAACAGGAAGGCACACAAAAACAAGGTTGCAGAAAACAGGCAGCTAAATTTGTTTTGCAAAATGTATTTGGAAGAGTGCTTAAAAATTGTCAATTCATGGAAAAGGAAGCTAAATGTATGGGCAAAATACACAAATGCAACATGGCTTGGAGAAAGAAATTCGTCCCCCTAAAATCCTCATTATTGTTTCTGGATATTGTAGTCCCCAAAAAAGCACTTTCTGGGTATTGTAGTCCCAAAAGGGCACTTTCCCATCTCCCACACTATAACAGTCCTAAACACACACACACACACACCCCTTAAAATCTTTCACTGGACGCATTCTTGACAAGAATTTGAAATATAGGTCCAAGGGAGAAAGTAAATTCTCAAATTCATACCACCATAAATGAACACGCTATTCAATGTACCATCTCCTTTTTACTAATAACTCATCAAAATGCACTTTTCCGGCAAAACTGCATGTTAATTTGAGGAACTACTGTACATCGTAAGCAGAAAGACCTCTACCTTATCCGCGTTAAGACTTCTTTAACAGACTGCGTTAATTAACCTTTCTGCTGGAAAAAAGAGGGACATGTTAGGTTTGTTGGCAGTCAGTGGCGGAGCTTGGAGTGTGTGGAGGGGGGCGAGGCTATGGTGCGGGGACATGGCCACTGTGCTTGGGGGTGCGGCTACGGGACCAGCCACCCCAAAAAACATTGCCGCCTGGGGCAAACCCTATCCATCGCCCCCCCATCACTATGCGACTGTTGGAAATGCTTGCATTATTGTTCTAAAATAAATTAATTATTCTTTTTTTAAAAAAAATCAAAAGTATATGCTGCCTCCTTTAAGCTGGTACCTTTATGACACATTGGGCTGTAACTAAAGGGTTATGGTCGGTGAAACCAAAATATTTAGAGGGCATCTGCCTGGGAAAGGCCGGCCCATGGAATTTAACAATCCCAGCACAATGTGGTTGTTAGGATCTTTGACAGAGACTTGAGAGAGGCAGTTTATACGCCCTACTCAACCATCAGGGCTCGCTGGGTCCTTTCCCAGCCCGACCTCGCAGACCTGTTGTGCGGAATAACACTGCGAACGAGAAGAGACACCTTGAAGTCACTGTAGGAAAGATGGGATATAAGGGTAACTAATAACCTATCCTCAGTCAAGGATAAAACCTGTTGCCGTGGGCAAGCTAAGTTTGAACAAGAACTCAGATATTTATTGATTAAGAATAGGTACACACACAAACACACAGAGCCAGCATGGTATAGTGATTTGAGCATTGGACGACAACCCTGGAGACCAGGGATGGATTCCCAGCTCAGCCACGTCACACACTCTCAGCCCCAGGAAATCCCGTGATAGTTTTGCTGCATGTCAGAAACAGCTTGAAGGCAAACAAGACAAACACACACATCCCAAGACTAAGAGAGAAGACAGCTTGTTGAAAAGGCATGCGCTGAGTAGTCTACAAGGTTCTGGTCCCCAACGTCTCTCTGTTTCACAACATAACCTACCCTGCAAGGCTGCTGTTATATAGATAAATCAGGAGGAAAAGGAGAGCTCATATACACCACCTTGAGCTCATGGGACAAAAGATCAAAATGGAACAAAGAAATAAAATATTAAAAACCTAACCCTCAGGGTGCAAGACAAAGATACCCGAAAGCATAAAAAAACTGCAGAGATGGAGTGAAGGGCAAACCCAGTAGTTTTTCAGAGCTTCCGCAGGGTCAACTGGGAAATGTCTTGTTTTAATGACCGTGACAGTCAACTTCCATGCCATAAAACCAGTCCAGCCTCCTGTCATTGTGGGAATTGCTCTACAGGAGCTCCAATTAACACTAACAAGACGGAGAAAATCCCAACCAGAGATGAGGAAAACCTGATAATGCTAAACAGTTTGACAGTGGCTACCAGTTCTGCAAGCTGGCTTAGAGGGAAAAACCAGACTTCTGGTTGCCTGCAGATAATAAATAAATAAATATTAAAATTATTTTTAAAAAAAATACCATTGCATCTAGAGAGCAAAGGGAAGTTACTTGTGGCGGTCTAGATGTCGCTGGGCTGACACTCCCATCATTCCTCACCCCTTGGCTATGGCAGCTAGTGCCCCTGGGCATTTTAATCCAACAATATAGGGAAAGGGCTAGAAATGATCGCCCCTCCCAGTGTAAGGGGTAAGGCTAGAAGCAGCCCAGAAATTAGGAATGCAACCTTTTTTTGGATGAGAACTCCCAGAATCCCCCAGCCAGCTCAATTTGTATTCCCAATTTGTATGGGCTGCTTGTAGCCCTTTAGCAAGAGAACTCTTGGAGCCGTTGTCCCAAAATGTCCTATTTCAGACATCCTGGATGCTTCGGGGTCCTCTGGCTGAAGGATTCTGGAAGGCGACATCCTCAAAAAAGACTTTTGCGGTCTCCGTCATAACCCCAGCTGCAATGCCACCCCTCTCGCAAGCAGGCAGACACTATGCCCTCTGGGTGAGCAGGCAAGATTGCTCCCAGAAACAGACTAGACTCTCCAATTCTCTCCCTCAAGGTACGGTTGCTTCCTTCCTCTCTTCTCCCTTCCCCTCTCTGCCATCCAGCCCGCCTGGGAGGGACAGCGGTAGACGCCTGCCATTCAAACAGAGAGGACGCCCCCGCCCCGTCCAGGCAGCCCGATAATCCCGTATTGCAAAAATAGCATCGGTTACGACCGAGCTAGCAGGTTACGACTAATGCTGAAAGCCCCCTCCTCAAAAGCATCTCCCAACCCTCTGACGCAGCTGTTGGTGACCATCAGCCACGGTGGTTCTCTTTCGGACAGACAAGCAAGGGAATTCTAAAAAATCTCTAAGGCCTCCTGTCCTTCCAAGGTTGATGCTGTGGCAGCGTGGTATAGTGGTTAGAGCACTGGACTGAGATTTGGAGGATCTGGGTTCAAATCCCACCACCGCCAGTTTGGCCATGAAAATCACCAAATGGGTGGTATGGGCCAGTCACACATTTTTCTTGCTCTCTCTCTCAGCCTGAACCACCTTACAGGTTTGTTGAGAGGGTTAAAAAAAGGAAGAGGAATATGGGAAGGAAAGAGAGAGGAAAAGAGAAAGGGTGTGAAAGAGAAGAGTACAACATTTTGGACTCTTGGGAGGAAAGGTCGGAGACAGATACACAGCCAATAAGTAATTTTATTTATAATAAAAAATGCTTGGGAACATCCCAAGGAACAGGAAGCAAGCTTCATCCTGAGTTCTTTTAGCTCAAAACACAGCTTAGAAAAGTTCCTTTTGGGACTGCAAGTTCTAGGGAAAGAGCTTTTCGAAAGTTCTTCTTCTTTTTTTAAGAACTACAAATCCCAAATCCAAGAAGTTGTGGTGTGAAAAAAAAAACCCCAAAACTTTTCCAAGCTCAGGCACAGGAACATAAGCCCTTGTCCATGCAGCTGCCATTAGCTGTTGGAAGAACCCGGAAAACTGCCTAATACTACAACAAGTTATCTGATTGTCCTACTTTTTGAGCTTTTAGGCAGAGAGAGGAAGGTCCTGCCCATCAACTGTTCCTTGATGTTATTTTTATTTAACTGGAGATAGTGGGGCGCAAAGCTTGTGCTCTCCTGCAAAATTCTAGCCCTCAAGGGCTGATTTACAACAAGACTATGAGAAGCTGTAGAGAGCCGGGAAAGCATAGTGGTCTGAACATTGGACTACGACATTGGGCTTGATTCTCTGCTGGGCCATGGAAACCCACTGGGGTGACCCTGGGTGCATCTCACCCTCTCAGCCCTGTAAAACCCCATGATAGGGTTGCCACAAGTCAGGAATGACTGGAAGGCACACAGCAACGACAGTGAGAAGCTGGCTTGTACCAGTTAATAGACCAAGGCTCTGTCTCCTTCTGTATTACCCCCGTGCACTGACTGCTCAGCCCCTCTCCAGCTTTTGGGCTTCCAGAATTTTATCTATAGATGCCCTTAATCCAACCTGGGGTTTTCTACTTGCAAAGTAGTCGCTCTGCCATGCCGCTGAAGTCCAAGGATAGCCTAGTGAGCCAAAGACAAGATTTTGTGCTTTCTATGTAGCCCTTTAATAACTGTCAATGGCTTTAACTTTATAAATTGGTCAACTGCCTCTTAAAGAAATTCTGCATTTGCGTTTTTGATTGAAGCTTTTGTACAGTTTTGCTTAGTACCGTTTGGAAGTCAACTGGGAGAGCCGGCATTGTATGGTGGTTCCAGTCCCCACATGGCCGTGGAAACCCAATGGGTGCGTCACACACTCTCAACCCCCAAAAAACCCTGTAATAGGGTTGCCTTAGCATCGCCATAAGTTGGAAATGACTTGAAGGTGCACAACAGTGGCAAGGTCTTTTAGAGACAATGTGGCAGAGTGGTTCGAGCTGTAGCGACCAGGGTTCAATTCCCCACTCAGCCACAGAAGCCCGCTGGATGACCTTGGGCGTGTCACACACTCTCAGCCCCCCCCAAAAAACCATGATGGGGTTGCCATAAGTTGGAATCGACTTGAAAGCACACAAACAGCAGCAACAAGCCGCCTTGAGTCTGTTATGGGGGAAAAGGCAGGATATAAATAGATACAGAGGACGACAGCGGCCGCAATTGCGGCCTGGATCACTGCAGCTCCGCTGGTGCACAGTAGCCAAAGCTAGCCAAGAGTGGTGCGTTGGTGAAAGTGTTGCACCGGGAGTTGGGAAAGGCAGGTTTGACTCCCTGCACTGAGCCAAGGAACTCACTAGGGAGACTTTGGGCCAGACTCTCTACCTCCCCACCTAACCCACCTCCCAGGGGTGTTGTGGGGAGCAACTCCACTTTGAGTTCACTGGGAGACAAATAAAATGAACAAACATTTTTGGCACCCGAGGCAGCAAATACCGTACACACCTCTCCCTCATCTTCTTATTTGTACCCTGCTTTTTTCCCCCACACGGGATTCAAGGTGGCTTCTTGTTATTCAAAAACACTACAGCTAAAAAAAAGCTATTTATACAAAAAACACAATTAAATCTCAGTTGTTTTTAAAAAAACACAAGTTAAAACACATTTAAGACATAATAGAATAGAAACACAACGCCACCACCTCATTAAAAGTTCCGTCTGCCCTGACATATTAAAAACCAAATGCTTGTCAAGTGGCAGCAAACTAACTACTTGTTTATTTATATTAACTTTATTAATACTTCCTTCCTTATATTGATATTTTTTGTTTATATTTACATAGCTATTTGCACAACTATCTTTCTCCTGAATGAGACCTGAGGCAGCCCACATGCAAGTTAGAAAGAGGGATGTGCATTCAAAATCAGTAGTTAAAGAAACACTATGTGCCCTATCGTATAACAGCAAGGACTTCAAAATGACATAAAATCATTTAAAACCACAGGCGGCCCTTTCATGGCCGTCCAAAACCTGCAGCCTGAGGCAGCCGCCTCACTCTGCCTCACGGTAGAGCTGGTTCTGGACACAGCTTCTTTTTAGAAACTTTAACTTTCAACTGACCCACATGTGACCCGCTTTTTAAAATCAGAATAAAAATGAGGGTGGTATTTAAAAAGAAACTACTAGCCGGGGGGCTGAAGGGCCTGCGTGGAGAGATATGGCCAGAAGGAGACCTCAAAGAGCAACAGAGGTTTGGCCAAAGATTTGCCCTCACACACATCTCTCCTCAGCTCAAAAATTACTTGAAATTCCTCCACAAAACCTTTAATTTCTCTTTACACTGAAAGAAAGGCACAATTTCCAGTGAGCTCTATTCAAGGCCAGACCACAACCTTTTGCCGCCTGAGGCAACCACCACCGCCAAGATGGCTCCCACTCCATTCAAAGGGAGAGACTGGAGATTGAATCTTTGTCCAAAACCACAATGAGAAATTGCATTTCCCCATTCGTGAAGACGAGGACTGTCTTATATAGGCACATACAAAGCTTTCTCCCCCAAATAACTGCGCTGCCGCCTCTCAGCACTTGCTGCCTGAGGCAACTCTTTCACTTTTCCTCATGAGAGGGACCGTTAAATTTCTTCCCCAGTCTTGGCTCATCCAGAAGGAAAAGAGTTCAAGGGGAAAAAAGCAGGATATATTTGTTTTCCTTTTCATTCTTAGTGAACCCTTATACGCTGCCTTTCCTCCAAGGAGCTCAAAATGGCAGATGCGGCTCTTTCAAAATCTTAATCCTCACAACAACCCAGTGAGGTAGATCAGACGGAGACAGAAAGGTAAAACGAGAGAAAACAGGACTGTCCGAAGTCACCTAATGAGTTTCATGGTCGAGCATCAAACTCAGAGGCTCTTCCGTACTGCACAATTAGAGCGCTACAATTCCACTTTAACCGCCATGGCTACATCCTACATAATCCTAGGATTTGTAGTTCGGGGAAGCACTAGAATTCTCTGCTCGGGAATTCCAGCTACAAAATCGCCCCCAAATTCAGCTCTCTGGCTGGAAATTTGAAGCACCCCACTCTAAACTGCAAAGCCCGGGACTTCACAGCATTTCACTGTGGCAATGATAAAGTGGAATCACAGCGCTCTAATTTGGCAGTGTGGAAGGGCCCCGGAATCTCCCCAGTCCTAGTATGACATTGCCCACTACATAATTCTGGCTATCCTTTTGTAGTTTTTAGCCCACCAAGGTAGCTTTAAGCCTTAGAGGGGAAAGAAAGTAAGAAAAAGAAAGGAGGCAGTTTTGTTCTGCTGGCCAACAGTGGAGAAGACAATTAACTTGCTAGTTTAAGGCCATTTCCACACTAGACTGTTATAATGCTATTATTCCACTTTCAGCGTCCTATGGAATTCTGGGATTTGCAGTAAACTGCAAACCCTAGGATTCCATACAACGTTGAAAGTGGAATAGCAGCACTGTAACAGTCTACTGGGGAAATGGCCCGAGTCAGTGCTCAGACTTTAAAAAAAAAGAAGAAGTTTAAAACATGAAGAGGCAAACTTTAACACTCCAGATGTTTGGGGCCTTAATCCAACCACTAGGCCTCACTACACAGATCCACCGAATCAATTAAATATATGGAAGCAGTGACCGACCATTCAGCATCTGATGGGTCTACCATGTTTGAAACAGATAATCTGATTTAAACCTCTGGGCTACAACTCCCGCAGTCTTCCACCATCGGTCATGTTGGCTTGGAGTTGAAAACACCAAACGTCCAGACGGCCAAGAGTTCCCCAGTCGTGGCTAGTCTTTGCTGTGGGGGTCCCCACTTCTACCAAATCGGCATTTTAAAAAAATAATAAACCAAAAAGGGGCCAAAGGAGAGAAAATTCTGTGCTTATTTAAGCCAACTTTCCTTCAAACAGTGCTCCGAACTTTATCTTTGCTTCGATAAAGTGGGACATGCTTAAAATATGTATATCTGGAGAGGCCTCTGTCTGAAAAGGCCTGCTGGAATTTGCACACCAGGCTTCCAGTTGTTTTAAAAAAATCAAAATAATACTATGACCCCTTTTGCTCCGACAACTAAGCACTTCGGGAATGGCTGCTTTGCTCCTTCCCGGAGGACGAGGCATGCCACAGACGGGTGTCAGCTCAGGATAACTTGCAAACAGAACACGTTTCTCCCACCTCGAGGCTCAGACGGAGAAACATGAATCAGTGGACATGCCGGCTTCCTATTTTCAATATGGGGCTGACGGGGAAGAAGGGAAAAGCTGATTCCTTGCAACAGGCGGCAAATTAAGAGACCAGAAGTTCCTGTTTAACGCAACACCAAAGCCGTGTGTCTGCAGAATGATCCTGGGCAGGTCAGGGATCCGCTCAGCAGAGAAACGCACCCCTGTGCTCTAGGGAAAATGTGTGGGCGCTACAACAAAGTGTTGCAGCGCAGGTTCTGCCCCCCCCCAAGAGTATGTTGATAGCTGTGGCCAAGCTAATACAGGAAGCTTGTAGTGCAGCTCAGGCCAGGGTGTGTGGGTGTGTGTGTGATGGTGAGAAACATATCTATTTTGCTAACTGAGGCATACCTCTAATTTAAAGCTGGGGCCAGGCCAGTAGGTCTGGGGCCCACACAGACGGCAAGAAACAGCCCCCACAAAAAGGGGAAAGTGGCTGTAAGTCACCTCAAATTTTGAAGAAAAAAAAGTGGGTATTTTTGGATGTTGTACAGTGCAAGGTTATGTGTTCAACCCATTTAAAAGGCAAATTATTGCTCCTTTACATTTCCTGGAAAGATAGTTCGCTCTTTTTTGCAACGACAAAAAGGAGAGTCAAGGGGGTTTGGAGAGGTTGAGTGTTTGACAATGATTTACAATGCAGGTGGAACTAGAATTGTATCAGTGGTAGAAATGGAGTATCCCTTATCCAAAATCCAATTTTTTTAAAAAAGGTTTGAACCCAGCCTTCTTCCTGTAGAGAACATGAGGGTATTACAGAAGCTTGCTTGGGTCTGTGCATACACGCGCTGCTTGCAAGCATTCTCCATCGGCTTGGTGCCTTGCAAAGCAAGCCAGGGGTAGGGAGGAAGGCACCAGATTTTGCAAGCAGCGCATGCAGGTCTAAGCGAACCGCCATAATTCCCTCATGCTCCCTGCAGGAAGAACTGATGAAAGACAGACCTCACATCAAAGGAACAGTATATAATATGATGTATTTGGAAATATTCCAAAATCTGGAAAAATCCAAAATCTAAAACATCTCTGGTCACAAGCATTTTGGATGAGGGTTTCTAAACCTGTATTGTTAAGCGTGAGGGGATGAATCTGTCTTAAATCAACCACAGACCTTTTGGCTGATCTCAGTCTGCCTTCTGCCCACTAAGCGAGTGGTCCTGCACTGAGCTAGATCCAGAATGGGCATCATGGGGCATTCTAAGACTGCAAGTTCCATTATCCCTCACCACTGGCTATGCCATCTAGGTGATTGGGATTCGCAGACCAATTACGTGCGGAAGTCTGCATGATTTCCAACTGCGAGTTACAAAGATCCCACACCTGACCTGGTATGATGCAGTTTCCCACCAGAAACTGAGAAAGTTTCTTTTGAAGACTGCAACTCCCAGAATCCTCAACTAGGATGGCCAAAGAATTGCCCCTTCGGAGTTTCAAAACTGCTTCTTCCTTTTTCCTCCTTGACTTTCTTAATATAACTTGAGACGGTGTTTTATTTTTTTCCAAATTTTTAAAATTTCCAAGTCTCTAGCTGCTTTCTTTTTAAAGATAAAACATGAATTTAATTTGCATTTATTTATTTATTTTGCTCTAACAGGCATGACAGCCAAACAAGAGAACGCCTTTTTATTTGGCAACACAAACACAAAATCTCTGTTCACACAACCCATCTCCCCCTTATACCTGTGTTAGTACACCTTGTTGAACACAGGGACGGCTGGACTGGGAGGAACTGTGTGTCGGGGGGGTTGCCTCAGGTGGAAGAAGATGAGAGTTGGCAAGAAGGTGTTGAGAGGGCTATTGGCTGGGCTACCTTTTTCCTCCTTCAGCCTTCAGGCATGGTAGAAAATTGCTCACCCATCTCCAGTGTTGAATGAAAAGAAAAGAAAAATCGCAACTGCCAGTCCAGTCTACTTTTGTACAGGGAGTGGCTTTTGTACCAGGAAACAGGGTGCCATTTTGGGGTTTTGGTCTTAGGCAGCAAAAGGCCTTGAGCAATCCCTGGATAGGTCTACTGTAGTTGGGATTAAAGAGCCAGCACGGTGCACTGGTTTGAGCACCGGACAACAGGCCCTGAAGACCAGGTTTCGATTCCCTGCTTGCCCATGGAAAAATCCACTGGGTGAGCTTGGGCATGTCACAAGCTCGAGCCCCAGAAAATCCCATGACGGAGTTGGCTTTGGGTTGCCATTAAGTCAGAACCAACTTGAAGGCACACAACAATAAAGTTGGGACTGACCAACAAAGCTAGACAGAATGTGACCAATTCGTTTTACACTCTAAAGCATCTCTTCTCCAGGCCCAGCCAGAAATGTCAGAAGTTGAACTCAGGACTTTCTACATGCAAAAGAAGAGCCCTACGGCTGAGTTTTGGCTCTTCCTCAAACAAGAAATAGTTCTGTACCAGGGAAGGTTATTTATCCAGCAAAGCTTTGTAGCATCTCCTCTGGCCGGCACCACAGAGGGCTCTTTTCCGCTCTTTTCCACTCTTTGCAGCTGCCCGACTGACCCACGTTCAACCCGAGGTGCCAAGTTGAACCTGCCACCTTCTGCACACAAAGCCTCACTGCCAAACTTCAGCCTCTCCTGGCAGCAGCCAGATTCAAAAGGGGCTACTTCCTGGTTCACAGCGGAGACAACATTAATCAATCCATGTGTAAATCATGCATTCAGACATTTAGAAGATGGGCACCAGAATGGGGGGACGATCTGCAAATCAGTTTAAAGGGAACAATGGTAGCGACCATAGCGGGGTGCACAATTGCTTTGGAAAGCAGTTCTGACCTTCAGAGGGAATTACGCACAGAAGAACACACACGTCTATGCAACGTCAATCAAGACCGACAAACGAAAAGGCGGGGGGGAAGCGGAGAGAACTGGAGTCTTCAGCGCAAGAGGAATTCTGTGATGTCATCTGAGAGTAGCTTTAGAATAAAACACCGCTTTTATCGGGGCCCCTCAGACAGAGACACCAGCAGGAGTCTGGAACGCTGAGCAAAGTCCCAAACGCAACACTCGCTCGATACTGTGGGCCTCCAGATCAGGCTGCCGGCAACCAAACGGAAGTGGAGGGAGAGTGCTTTGCAATATATATACACACATATCCTCATATCTAAAAGAGGAGGGAGCAGAGATAAGGCACCTTTGAAGATTCAGAGATGCAAAGGAGAGAGACGGAAAGCTACACCTCCACTGCTGGCCAGAGTCTAGACAGGGTGTGAGATTGTACACTCACAGAAAGACAGCAGTGGGTGCTTGGAGGTTTCCCTTCTTGCCCCAAACCCACCCCACCCTGCCTTTTGCTATTAGATCTCACGGCCTATATCAAATCCACACTGTGAGCCACATCAGATGTAAAGTTGACTGTGCAAACCAGCCAGGCCCAAGCCATCACTAACCCAACCCAGCCCTTTCCAAATGACTGGGGGACAATGGGGATTGTAGCATGGACTAGCAGAATGGTATCCGGAGACTGCCCTAACCCAAGCACACTGGCATCCCATGTTGTGGCCTAACTCTTCCCTCTGAACCTCCTATTATTATTATTATTATTATTACTACCACCACCACCTACTATTCATTTATTTCCTACATTTTAACTTACAAAGAATGAAAACAAATGCAGCAAAAAAAATCACAACATCCCAAAGCTGAAACTGTCAGTAGAATTCAAACCAATGAAAAACATAACCATAAATAAGAAAACCACCAACAAACAACACAGCATGTGATACAAGGCCCTTGGCCCCGCAGGTGTCAAAGGCCTGCCAGAACAAGAAAGTCTTCACCTGCCCAAAGGAGGATAGGAGGGAGGGCACCCGTGTATGTGTGTGTATTTGTGCCTTCAGGTTGCCTGTCAACTTATAGGGCAGCGCCACCAATTTCTTAGGTTTTTCTTGGGCAAGGAATCCTCAGAGGTGGTTTTGCTAGCTCCTTCCTCTGAAACATAGCCTACAGTACTTGGCATTCATTGGGGATCTCCCATCCAAGGACTAACCAGGGCTGGCCATGCTTAGCTCCCAAGATCAGGTATGGTCTGGTGCCTTTTAGGGAATTTAGCATGGTTTAAAAACTCACAGAGTGCAATAGTTAAAAAGTAATTAAACTATCAAAAAAATCAAAATCAATTAAAACAAAGCATTAAAAAGGGGGACAATCAGAACATACAGCACACTGTCTGAGACCTGTTCTCCCTAAGCAACCAGTCCTTAAAAGCCTGCCAAAATAAACAGGCCTGTGGAAAGGTTATGAGGAAGACACCAGCGGCTTCACAGCAGCCACCATAAAAGCCCTGTCTTAACATTGCCTGGGAGTGTGGTGGAGTCTTCTTCTTTGAAGGTTTTTCAACAGCGGCTGGATGGCCGTCTGTTGAGAGTACTTTGATTTTATCTTTCTGTGTGGCAGAAGGGGGTTGGACTGGATGGCCCCTTGGGGTCTCTTCTAGCTCTATGATTTTGTGTGTTCAATCAGATGTACCTGTGAGGATGGTTGGTGGGACAAGGGAAGGGTCTCGCCGGAAGATGTCAGAACACAGGCCAGCTCACTGGGAGAATACAGTCCTTCAAACAACCCAAAGTGGGCAGCATCTTCATGGGTCCAATTGTACATTTCTCGACCTCAGTTCAGGGACCAACAGTTTCCACCTGCGGACTCTCCCATCACTTCTGCATCACTCCACCACACACCTGGCTGCCAATCTTTGGGCCTTTCTTTCTTTCTTTAAGGCACCCCCCAAGTGGAATTCCCATGCACCCAAAATGACCGACAGGGTCCGAGACACCACAGAAAACACTGCTACCACTCATCTCTCATGAAGGAAAGCCACTGAAACCTTTCCCTTCTCCTGTACCACAGCAGGACAACCCATGGTCTTCCAAATGTTGTCAGGCTAAGACTCCCAGCAGCCCCCTGGGAGTCATCCCCTTGGGATGATAGGAGCTGCAATACAAAAGAAACAGGAGGATGTCCTTTGCCAAATTTTTCTCATATCCCTTCTTCAGCCTAGCACAGGGCTGGAGATCCCCGATCCACTGCACGTTGGGGGCTGCAACTCCCATCATCCAATACCCCTGCCGCGTTGGGTGGAATGGTGGGAACTATAGGCCAAAACACCTGGACAGCCAACAGCATCCCACTGTGGTCCAGAACATACTCACAAACAGACAAGTAATATTAATACACTCAGCCTAACAAACACAAAACAATCCTAACCATGTGCCTTGATTCAATACTTTGTCCTGTGAGACTCCTCTCTCAACTCAATGCCTCACTTAATTCTTGTAGCACAGGAGCACAATGCAAGGGGACCAGAATTATTGGTAAGCTGGCAACCCTTGAGTGCTGTGTGCTATCTTTCTCTTTAAAGAGAAAGCCATCTTTGTCATCCCAACACCCATCTGGCTGGCAACAGGGACACCCCGGTGTCCCTGCCTGTTACTCACAATGAAAGGCACATTTCCTCAGGCTCTGAAGTCATTGAATTCAGTGGGGCATACACCCAAGGAAGTAGGCAGAAGTTTAAAGCCCCCTACTTCCATTTGTCCTCCTCCAGAACAAAGAAAGGCTATTTGTGGACTACAGGACCCAGAATCCCCCACCCCATGTGGCCATTACTGACTGAGAGTTCTGGGAGTTGCAGTCCATGTATCTTTCTCCAGCACCAATCAATTCCTCCTGGTTTTCCAATGGCATGATAATGTCACCCATTTCAATCATACACCCCCCCCCAAGAAACGCCCTCCCATATCTCCTTGGTATCTCTATACCGCCTTCTTCGCCTGGTTTTCTTCAAATCATACATGGGGAAACCAGCAACCTCCAAGTTCCTAGAGGACTACAACTCCCAGAACTTCTGACTACACTGTGGGAGGCGATGATGCAGGCTGGAGTTCAGCAACCTCTGGAGGGTCACCCCCTTCTTCTGCATCAATGTTCTCTACACAACCCTGCAAATAATATTGGACTATAACTCCCAGCAGCCCATACCCAGCACGCTGGGAGCTGCAGTCCAAAAACCTTGCTCTGGACGCTGCTTCCTTTCCCTTTTCTCACCCCGAAAGTTCCATCTATACACCTACCTACCCCCAAATTTGAGTACCCTCTGTGGCCCTCCAGATGCTGTTGGACTCCAACACCCATCCAGCACAGTCACCCCACACTCACTATAGCACACCTCTCTGTTAAGCCTAATCCCGTAGTTCTCAAATTTGGATCCCCCAGGCTTTGGGGGCTTTTTGGACTTCAACTCCCAGAAGCCCCAGCCAACATGGCCAATGTTCAGGGATTCTTTGAGCTGAAATTCATGGCCAAACACTGAGAACCAACAGAAGCCCCTGTACAAACATGCCCACTCCTCCACCCTCTTATACCAACCATTCTGTTGATATCGTACACCTCAACATCTGTCACACCCCCACCTGCCTTTCCCCCAATTATCTCAAAAGATCACACATCGCTTTCTTCTTCCTCCCTACTTTTTCCTCACAACAACCCTGCAAGGTATGTCCACATAAGAAAAAAAGTAACAAGTCCAAGGACAACCTGTGAGCTTTCGCAGCTAAGTGGAGACTCCAAGCTGGAACTCCCTAATTCAACACTCAGCAACCACGCCTCACTCGCTTCATTCCTCCTCCCCGCCATACACATCTGGTTCACTTAAACCTCTTTCATCTCTGCACTTTCACCCCACAGCAGAGAGGGGGGTTATTCCTTGCCCTTCCAACCTCTGTTTGCCTCTCCTCCTTTCACCCTCTCCAAAGCTCTTAATCTATAATAGGTAGCTTTGTGTAGTGGTCAGAGCACTAGAGCATGGCCTACAATCTGATCCCCGCCCAAACACAAAGCATGCTAGCCTTGAGGCCAGTCCCAATCTCTCAGCCTAGCCTACCTCACAGGACTGTTAAAAACAGAAGAGGAAAGTCTCACCTTGAGATCCAAGGAGGAAAAAAGGTGACCAATCTTAATCTAATAAAATAAATGTAAAATTACATGCATGCAAAAGCCACCCCTCCAAACTAGTCTCCCTCCTTCATGCCCTCAAATCACCAATTCCTCTTTTAACCTGCCCTGTCTCCTTCTCCCACTTCTTTTTACCCCTCTCAATACCACCCCCCTCTCAATACCACCTAATTTATTTAACTACCACGCATCTCTCCATCCGTCTCCTCTGCCCTCCCACTCCATAAATTGCAATCCCAGAGCCCTTAGCAGGCCTTACCCCTCAACAAATACACACAAAAATAAACTTAAACCCTTTGGAGAAAAGGCAAAATAAGAATGAGTAAGAAAGTTGCACCCTAACTTTACAATCTTAACACACATTTTACTGAGAAGTAAAATCCTCTCAGGACAATAGGACTTCGAGCACAGCCCTATTCGTGTCTGCTCAGAAGTAAGTCTCCCCTCCATGATCTTCCATAAGGATCAGTTACTGATAACCACATATTCAGGACTGTGAGTTTTAAGAGCATGTACTTACTACAGGGTAAGAGCATACATTTATTACAAGGTAAGCGGAGAGTTGTAGCAAACCACGAAAATGCACCAGAATTAAGGACACAAAGTAAGGCTGGAATTCTACACCCCTGTTTAACCATGGAGTTTTGCTTTCACCAGGCAACAGGGCTTACTTGCAAGAAAACATGCTCAAGACTCCAGCTGTTGAGCCTTCTTATTAGTAACACCACAACCCCAAATGGCACAAGGTTTTCCCCATGCCCTCTCCATTTCAACAATAGGGCTCAATGCCCAATATCACTGCACCTATATTAATCTTGTGCCCCTCAAAATATGCTAGACTGCAATTCCCATCGTGCCCAAGGCCAACACATCTGAAAGGCGACAGGGTGTAGAAAGTCTGCAGTTTAATCTAGGCAGCCTTTCCCCAACGTGGCGTTTAGGTACAGCTGGGGGAAGATGGATGTTGTAGTACAAAGCATTTGGAAGCCACTACTAGGGTGTGAAATAACCGGACACCGCGAATGCAAGCTCAGGATCAAGAGCGCTTCTGCTCTTTAAGCCTTCCCTCTTTTCTTTCTAGCACCCTCAACACCTTCCATGTGCATGGGCGGATGGGCATTGCAGTCCAACCCACCTGGAACAGGGGAGAAAACGCCCCGATGTGGCTAACTCCCGAGCACGCGCACACACGGCCTTACAACCGGGCTCCGTTTGTTCTCCCTGCACTCTGCCTTCCCACCATCCCCAGATGCACGCGTGGGAGTGATGGGATATGCAGTCAACACGCCTGGGGGAAGGGGCTCCAGGGTTTTGGGAGGGCGGGGGGAAAGGAAGGGGGGATTTTAAGCCTCCATCGGGTTTACTCCCGAGGAAACAACCCTCAGGATCGGGGCTGTTGGGTCTCTCAGCCCCCCTCGCCCTCTCCCTCCCCCCTCGACCTGTCAGTTCACCCTCCCTCCCCCCTCCCCAGGCAGCCGCCCCGGCCTCCCCCTTCTCGGCACTCTTCTCTTCCGTCCCCTCCCCGGTTCCCAATCCCCGAGCGCGGGGCGGCCCCGCTCGGCGCCTCGCCTCACCTCATCCTCCTCGGCCGGATTCGGAGCTGCAGCACCTCCTCCTCCGCCGCTCCCGCCGCCATCTTGGCTCTCCCCTTCCCTGGCTCCCTCCCTCCCTTCCCTCCTCCCTCCGGCCCGGCCGAGGCTCCGCCCCCTTCCCCGCTCTTCCCTCAGCGCGCTAGGACATGGCAGCTGCATACAAACAATGCCAATAATAAAATTTAAACTAATTGTAACAGCCGTCAGGCTTCTCACATTCAAAAACTATTTATATTTCTGGTTTTTTTCCACAATTACATAGATAAACTGTGCATTTGTATAGCCAGGAAAAAGGAGATCTCACTATACATCTTTCAGGACCTCGCCGAGGGGACCTGCGACCCCGCCCTCCTCCTAGAGCTGGGCTTGGGAGAATAAGACGCCAGCTCCTGACCAATCAGGGAGCAAAGGGGAAGGGGGCGTGGTCCCAAGCCAAAAGCCAATGAGGGAGCAGAGTGGAGGCGGCCTCCGAGGAGAACGTGATAAGAAGGGGGATAAGGGGGGGAAAGAGGGAGGAGAACATAGAGATAGGAAAAATAGAGGCATACGCAAGATGGAAATTTCCGGGATACTAGCCTAAGCTCTGGCTCTTAAACATTGAAAAGATTTTGCTTTTTTTCGATTACATTGTTCACCCACATAAATTAAGACATAAGTTTTAAAGAGCATCACTTGCCAGGTTTCACGTTAGGGAGAGAAGATATACCATGTTATTGCTGACCCTACAATAAACAAGAAAAAAATATCTTAACCTTTCGCAAGGCTTTGTTGTTTCGGCTCCAACAAACCAAGACTGTCAAAAAGCAACCCACGGAAATAACCAATATTTTGCCTGCCTCCTTCCACCCATAAAGGAAACAACAACAAAAATGCTTCCAATTTAGACCCGGAATGCACTATCCGTAGAAGAGACGGTCTTTCTTTAGGATTCTATCTCTATGGTAGAGATAGGCCGGGAGCTTTCCCCCTCCCCAGCTGAGGCGCAGTCCAATCGCCAGGTAGGGTTGATGGGCACTTTCTCGTCCCGCCTCCCGCGTAAGTAGGCGGGCATTAGTTATCCAGTTAACCAATGGGAATGTAGTATTCATACAGGAGGAGCACATTGACCAATGAGCATTAAATGGGGGAGGAGAAACCAACTTGCCTGGGGTTAAATTGGCAGAGGGAAGGTGGAGTAACTGAGAATTTGCGGATTGTAATTCGCCAGTAATTCAATCCTAATCTTTGGCAGAGCAATTAATAATTATTGCATTGTCTGCCTTGAGCATTAATACAATATATTCAAATATGATTATAATTATATATATTTACTACATACATTACATACCAATATGCCCACAAAAGATATTTGTATTTGCAAAACAACTTGCTAAAGCTTAAAATAAATCGTATGCCTATTTGCTAGACAGGGTTTTTTTCCAGGCATAGATATGAACATGCAACATCTCTGTGGTGTGAACAAGGATACATGGTTTTATCTTTGTAGTTAAATTGTCATTGGTGTTGATATTTTCTGCATTTCCTTTCTTTCTGGATTCAATAAGACCTCTCGCTCCCCATGAACATGCCCGATGTATTTGTATCTGAGATTCTGAGTAACATTTCATGATCTAGGGTTGCCAAAGTGAAAACTCCTATACCATTAATGGTTGTGGTGTTTCGCTCCTTCAAGTCATTTCTGATTTGTGACCTTCACGGATTTGATTATTCGCAGGTTTCTTCAATGCCCTGACCTCTCCTCCCCCCACCTCAAGTACCTCTTTTCAGGGGGTACCTTCTCTCTCAGTGGCTCAGAACAGGCTGCAAACTCACCTTTGGTCCTCCTCCCCAAGCCACTGTCTGGCCACCTAAGGATGGTTTGCACCCCAATTTCTCATCACCACAAAACCTCTCCCACTGCCCCCACACAACCAAGGAAGGAGATGGGTGAGAGAGAGGAAGCCAATCCACCCCCTTTCCCTCTCTTTTCCGGACCTGGTTTGGATCCTGGACCTCCACTTTCCACACCATGCCTCAGTCCCCTTCCCACACACACACACACACACATATAATAATATTTGTGATTTTTCCTCTTTTGCAAGGGTTCTGCACCCCTAACCCTAGCAAATGTAGATGGCCAGTTGTATTTTCTTCATTTGTTAGACTTAATGCTTTTTGATTTAAATGGCGTATCTTGTCCAGTTGTGGCTGACGCTTAATTACCAGGGGCTGTCCCTTGTTACATCATCCTGATAACACCAGCCTTGTTAACATCTACCAGGGTTATTCCCTATAACATCAGATTTCAGGGTTTGGCACTGAAATCTCAAAGCCTGCATATTCTGGACTTGGCAATACTACCAGTGAGTCCTTTTTATATAGGTTGGTGTTTCTCTTTATAAAACTTTTTAAAATTCACCTTGACAAGAGGTGACAAATTGTCACCTTTTGTTGGACAACGACTGTCAACAATATCAGCTGTTGACTTTTGCCATATACAGATCTCATAAAAAAAGCAGATACAGTCTATTTTTAAAAAAAGGTAACAGCCCTGGTAATGACGCATATCCATTGACTTTATTTGAGAAAGTGTATTGAGTGTGACAGACTTTGCCTTGCTGGCCGTGCGCCTGCAGTTCCTTTCATCAAAGGAAGGAAATCAGAAAGTGAAAAAAAGTGTATATCTTTCTACCCAGAAGTTACACTCTTAAACACGGGGGGAAAAGACATCCAAAAGGCAAAGTACATTGTTCAATCACAGAACCTCTTTCTTATGTGTCTTTCTTTCTTAAGTGTAACAACTGATCTCAATTGAAAGCATAAGAGTACAGTCAGCCCTCCACATTTGCTAGGGTTGGGGCGCATGACACCTGCAAAAATAGAAAAGTGGCCAAAATACCAAATACCAAAAGCTGTATGTGTGTCTGTGGGATGGGGCCAAAGCATGGTGTGGGGAGCAGGCACCCAGGGTCCAAACTAGGTCAAAGAAAAGAGAGGGAAAGGGGGTCTGTTTGCATTGTGGCCCTTATATTTCCTTTCTCTCACCCATTCCTTCCTTGGGGGGGCATCCGGAAAGGATGTGTGGTGCTGAGAAATCAGGCTACAAGCATTCTTAGCTGGTCAGGCAGAAGCTGGTGGAGGAAGAGGACCAGTGGCAGGTTTTTAAAGGGCTATGCGACCTGATCAGAGCCAATGAGAGGGAAACCTCCCATGAAAAAGATGCACTTGGAGGGAGCAGGGGTTGGAGAAACTCACAAATAATAAAATCCATGAAAGACAAACCTACAAAAGCAGAGGGCCAACTGTAATTAGTTCTACTTCCAGTTCCAGAAAACAAGCCTAATCATGTCTCATGGAAACCACGTTCTACTGAATTCAGTAGGGCTTACTCCAAGGTAATTGAGTGTACACTTACAGCTTCCCTTTGTGATATTTTTGAAATTTTTCCAGGATGGGGAGCTCTGCATCACACCAAATACAACCAAACACCTTAAAAACTAGTTAGACGTGTTTTGGTCACCAAATCCTGTCTGATCATGGAACAAAGCTGGGTCAGTCTTGGCTAGTATGTGGATGGGCCACTCCCAGAGAATACCAAGTGATGAAGGCTGTACAACACACAGATTCAAGGGACATGAAGGACCATAAGCTAACCACTCACAGAAATAGGGCCAGCTCTTTCTCCCTCCAGAAAAGTCCTTCTTCTTTGGTTCGTTCCTGGCCCATTTAGCCATCTGGCATCCTGGCGAGAGCAGTGGAATTAGGCCTTGAGGAATCTAGCTTTTAGTCTTCCCAGAGCCATGAAATTAAATGGATGGCCTTGGCCCAACAATAATCTGTTTCTTAGCGTGGCCTGTCTCATAAGGTTCTTGCAGGAATAAACATGGAGGGGGAGAAGAGCCACAAACGCCACCTTGATCTTAACTAACGAAAAGGAAGGACTATGAATGCAGCCAAGGAATTAATCCAATTAATGCCTTTCTTCCATAGGGAGCTGTTTTTCACTTAGCCGGAACCATCGTTCAGGGACACTCGTTTCCACCGGATGGTGTCTGTCCCTTCCGTCCTTTCCCCCCCCGTTCTAGTTATGGCGGCGTCCTCTACGGCGCTCGCTTTATTTCTCTCTTTTTTTTCACTCTGGCTCGCTTCTTGCTGGTGGCTGCGGCGCCGCTGCTGCGGGCGGCGAGGGCTCGGCCGGACCCTTTCAGGCGACGGACCACAACCACAGGCGGCGGCGGCCTGGCCTCGCGACAACGCTCCGCGCGCGCTCTTCGTGACGGCGCACCCTGATGACGAGGCGATGTTCTTCGCGCCCACCATCCTCCGCTTGGCCCCCGCCGAGCGGTGGCTCCTCTGCGCCTCCTCAGGTAAGGGGAGGGGGAAGCGGCGGCGGCGGCGGCGGCGGCGCGTCGTTGCTTAGCAGCGGTGACGTCCAATCTGGCAACGCTCGCTCGGCCCTCGGGTTGGCTCCGGCCGTGCGCGCCCGTGCGGGATGACGTCATATCCCCTCAGTTTTATAACCGTGGAGCTAGCGCGAGAGGCTCTTTGCCGTGACGTCGCCAAATGTGCGTCGGGGCTTTATGAGTCTAAGTACTATTATGGGGTGTAAATGAAGGGGGTGAGGTGACGTCACCCTACGCCATTTCTCACAACCTCAGTTTAGCCTTTCTGTAAAATGGGCATAATAGCGTTTTTTTTTAAATTGTCATCGCTATTATTAATATAATCAACCTAATATTGAGACAACTTTTCCTTTCCTTCTTTTTTTTTCTTTTTAGACTCTGGAACTTTGTTCTTTGATAACATTTAAACTGAAACTGGTGGGCTTTGCTGTTTATCATTTTTTCCTAAATGCACAAAAGTCTGTCCGCAGCTAAGTCTGTGTTGTTCTCTAAGCCCTTAAATTAGAGCTAGGTGAGTGACACGGAAAATGACGTTTCTACTCAAGAGCAAAGCCCAACAATCATTTTGGTAAAGCAATTGCATTTTCTTGTTAATGAGTTTAAAGAAAGGGTCTTCCTATGCGAAATCACAATGCAGAGGGGCTGTTTGCTAATAACTAGCATCTAGAACAAAAATTGTATAATAAAACCACATAGAAATTAAAACCATTTCCCAGCTTTAACTGGGAAAATTAATAGAACTTTTTCAGTGACTAAGAAATGAACCAACAGCACTTCCGAAAAAGCTGCTGGTTCATTTTCCGGTCACCTAACCCCCCAAAAAATGGTGATAGTTGAGCCTTGGGGGATCACCATAAATGAAAAACAACTTGAAGGCGAGCTTCTACTGGTGTCTTTTTGATAGAAAACCAGAATATAGCACTATTTGGAAACCAGGAAACATCTCGAAGCTTTCCCACACCATCTCAGTGATTTTAATAAGAGCTACCTGCTTCTTGATTCTTCTAATTTTTCACTGATAGTATGTGGTTAGTACTTTCAGAATTGGGACTCAGAGTACAGACCCTCCAGCGATCTTGACTTCGCAGGGATATAGCCCCAATTAATTCAGCTTTTAAACGTCCTGATTTCTCTCTCTTACTCTCCTTCCTTTGCCTTCAGCTTACTTCATCTGCTACAAATACAGTTCAAAGTGCAGAAGAGGTTTGTACTCAGCTAGCACGGCAAGCGGAGAAAAGAAGGTGGTGTCTGCCCTTCCCAGCAGACTCAGGCAAAAGCAAACCGTGGCAGCCATCTTGACCCCACTCCCATGTTGCTTGAGCATACACGTGTCCCAGTTTGTGAAATGTTGGGGGGTCTGAGAGTGCGTCTCCTTATTTGCAGGAAACTATTACGGCCAAGGGGAGGTGCGTAAGAAGGAGCTCGTGGAGAGCTGCGCTGTGCTGGGAATCCCATCACCCAATGTGACCGTTGTTGACCACAGGTAATTTTTCCTGGTTTAAAGTTGGCGGGGGGGTTGCTAGAATATTTTGGGCCTAAAAAGTTGTGCTGACCTTGGCGTAGAAGCCTCACATATACATAACACGGTTTCTCCCCAGCGTGCGCACTTGTTCACACAGGCAGGGATGGAGAACTTCGATTCTGGTTCAGTGGGGTGGGAGCTGTAAGGGAAATATGACATAGCTGTGTGCATTTAACAAAGTCTCCCTTGTCAGTGGGGATTATGTTCCAAGACCACCCAGTGGGTGCCCCAAACCATAGATAATACCAAACCCTGTACGTGCTGTGTTTTTTCATGTACATGCATGCCTTTGATAAAGTTTTTGGGTTGGGCTTTGGGTTGATTAGTAAGTAAAATGAGGCTTATGTGTGCCACGACACATTAGTGTGTGGCCTGAAGCGTGTAGGTGTGTCCCCTACAATCTTGGAAATGTGTGTTATTGTTTATAAATCATATATTCTTAAAAATATATGAAAGGTTTTCCTGAGACATGGTGTGTCCCCTTGTTGCAGGAGCCCAGAGACCCATTTTAATTTTGTTTCTTGACATAGTTTGGCCAGATGTGATTTGAGAGTCCGATTCATTCTTTCTACTTGCCCGGAACTCGGGGGCCGGTATGCACAATGCAGCTTCCACCGGATACCAAGCAGCCGATTTACTCCTTGCAACACCTTGTCGAGGAAGCTGGGGCCATTGTCAGATCCGATAGATAGTGGTTCTCAACCTGTGGGTCCCCAGATGTTCGTGGACTTCAGCTCCCAGAAGCCCCAGCCACTATGGTCAATGCTCAGGGCTTCTGGGAGCTGAAGTCCACGAACATCTGGGGACCCACAGGTTGAGAACCACTGCGATAGATAAAGGCAACCCGTGCCTCGGTATTATGTCTTTTAGCAGAGCCCGGCTTACTTCCCTCGCCTTCTCTGTCCCCCTAACTGAATTCACTTTACGAACTCCTATAGTAGCAGGAGCCAATGCTACCTGCGTGCGCATGATAAATTGTCGGAGTAATAATAGCCAATGCAAGGTTGCTTCTGGACCTCCGATTCCTTGCAAGGAGATCCAAAATATCTCTTATTACCAAGGTCATGTTCTTTTACCCCATGGCTGGTTCTGGACCAGTGGGTCTCGAACCTGGTCATACACACCAGCCTATCTGTCTGACACTCAACCTTGCTGCCTTAGCCGTCTGCTAACAGTCCTTCCTCCATGGCCTCAGAAGCGAGACCGTATTGCTAGAGCCGCCCCTCTAGATGAAAACTGTGCCAGCCAATCACACTTATGGTCGGACAAGGAGAAAATAGCGTTAGCATTCTCCCTGGTTGGAATAACAGGATTGGCTTTGGAGGACGGGGGCTCCTGCAACACCCTTACATTTTGTTATTACAATTTATGTATGTGTCCGTATCTCTCATAAGGGGTTAGTTTAACTTCTGGTTTGCTAGTAAAACTGAATTACTGTGTTGCCAGATGATGCATGTCTAAAAAAGTGTGTCACCAACATGAAAAGTTTGGAAAACTCTGCTGTAATAGCATGAGAGTTGATCTGACAACCATGATGGCTGCCAAGTAACTGCTGACAGCATTGTACAGTGGTTTGAGCGTTGGATTATAACACTGGAGACCAGGATTCGATTCCTGCTCAACCGTGGAAACTCACTGGGTGACCTTGTGCAAGGAACACGCTCTCAGCCCCAGAAAACCCAGAGATCTGTTCACCTTAGGGTCCTTTCCTTTTTCTGCTGAAATGGACTAGCACGGCTATCTCTTGGGAATCTTAGAGTGCGCTCCCTGTTTTTATTGGGATTATTTTGACTAATTGATTATAGAATCATAGAATCATAGAAATGTAGAGTTGGAAGAGACCATTTTAGAGTTGGAAGAGATTAATATAACTCCATCACAGGATAGGGTTGCCATGAGCCCAAAACAACTTGAGGGCATGCAACGATAATCGCAACAGCAGCAACAAGAAGGCCTCATAATGTCATCCAATGAAAAGAAAAAAACATATTGGAACAAACTGTTATGGGAGCTCTATGGACACAAACAGGCAGGAGAAAGCAGCCCTCTCCACTCCACAGATGTGCCAACCCAGCTTTTGCAATCTCCAGCTAACTGGCAGAAAGGAAGCAGCCATGACCCAGTGTGGGGGTAGAGCATGTAATCAAATCCAAGCCCTTCAGACTTCTTCTCTTTGCCTCAAAGAAGGAAGGTCAGGGGGGACAGCAAGAGAGGCGCTGAGGTGCAAACGTGAGAAAAATGCAATTTCCTGTCTTTAAACTTGGGGCCCTTTCATACTACACAGGTTTAGCACTACAGTTCTGCTTTTGACTTCCATGGCTGCATCCTATGGCATCCTGGGATTTCTAGTTTGGGAAGGGCACTGGAGCACTTTAACTGAGCATGCTAAATGCCCCTCCCTAAACTGCAGGTCCCAGGATTCCACAACAGTACAGTGGGGTTATACTGCTGTCATATTTCCTATTTCTGTGTATGGTTGTGAAAGCTGGATAGTGGCAAAAGCTGACGGGAAGAAAATCCACTCCTTCGGTGGCCTCTCTCCGTCCTTTCTGCCTCTGCTGCCCACTAGATACCCTTTGGCCCAACGATGCAGCGTTTCTGCCCGTGTGCCTAGAGATACCCGATTATACCCCAGCAACATGCTGTGTTCTTTTGAAACCGTTTTTGTTGAGGTCGTTTGCTGCCCTGTGGTTTTTGTTTTGTTTTGTTTTGTTTCTTTTCTGAGTTTCGTCTTGAACTGTTTCCCCCTTTCCCCCTTCGGCGTTTGTTGACGCAGGCGGCCCAGGGCTTCCCCTTTTGCAGTTTTGAGCAAAACAGGGCAAAAGTTGCAGAAGAGCTTCCCAAAGAGGATTTGGGCGGACGAGCTGGGGTTGGGGAGGAGAGCAAAACTGCAATGTTGCAGGGAAGAAGCTTTCGAAAGAGGTGTGTGTCACAGCTGATGACCCACAAAAAAAAAATAAAACGCACGCAGAATGGGGGGTTGAGTCGTCAGCAGCAGCCCAAGAAACTCACAGCTGTGATGAGATCACAGCAAGGACAGGAGCTAGGCATTTCGTAACCCTGCCATATCCTCCAAGATTTCGCAGGGAGAGTCTCCATTAATCCACTTTTTCAGCTGTTTTTAAAAGATCTCAGTTTCTCTCTTCTCCTCCCACTTCCCCCTGTGCCTTCAGATTACTTCTGTTGCTGCAGACATTGTTCAGAGTGCAAAAATACAGTCAGCTCACCACATTTGTTAGGGTTAGGAGCACAAGACCGCTGCAAAAGTGTAAGAAAAAAATCAAAAATATCAAAATGCATATGTGTGTCTGTGGGAAGGGGGCTGAGGCGTGGTGGAGAGAACGGGCACCCAGGGTCCAAACCAAGTCAGGGAAAAGGGGTGGGTTGGCCTGGTGGCCCTAAACTTCTCTCTCTCTCACCCATCTCCTTCCTTGGGTGTGGGGGAGCACAACTGGGAGAGGGTTTGTGGTGCTGAGAAATTGGGGTGCAATCTGTCCTTAGCTGACCAGGCAGTGGCTGGTGGAGGAGGAAAAGCACCAGAGGTACCGTAGATTTTTAAAGGGCTGCAAGGCCTAATCGGAGAGGGAAGATTCCCCTTGAACAGAAGCGCCTGAGGTGGGCAGCAAGGGTTGGAGAAACTTGCAAATAACCAGATCTGTGAAAGTCAAACCCACAAACGTGGAGGGCCGGCTGTAGTTTTCACCCAATTATCTCATGAATGTTGCCCTTCCCAGTAGGCTCAGGCAAAAACAAAACTGCTGCAGTTTTTTCCTAGCTTTCCTGTCCTTCAGCATTTATAATTTTTGTCATCTTGACCACACTGTGATGTTGCTTGGCTGCACTCGTTGCGGTTTTCATCTGCGAAATGTTGGAGAGTACACAATTCTAGTTCTTAGCCAAGGCCAGTCGCAAGTGATGAAACATTAGCTTCAAGGGCAGTATAATTCAGATGGTTATTTGCCACCCTTTTTTCTGGGGCGGAAAATTCCTGCTTTTTAAAGTTATAAACATGGGGCCAGAGATTCTGCAGGTGTTAGTTTATTGCCTGTGGAAAACGTTGTAGAATGGTGAATTCGTTGAAGAGCATTGTGCACGTTGAGGAAATAAAAGTCTTTTATTCTGTGTCAAAGAATGTGATGAGGAAAGTTGAGAGAGGAAGGAATCTAGCTGTAACTTAAGTTTAATATAAAATGTTTCGGCATTGATTTGTTTATTTTAAAATCTTTTAAAAATAAGCTGGTTAGTCTTAGATGTGATGCTAGATTCCTCCTTTCCTTTCCTTTCCCTTCCCTGCTGAAATGGACTAACGCGGCGATCTCTTTGAAATCTTAAGGATATGTTTCCTGTCTTTATCAGAAGTATTTTGACTAATTGATTCATTGATTGATATACCACCATCACTCAGTGTTTCCTGTATCTTCGGATTGGAGGTTAACTCAATGGAACAAATCATATCGGAGTAGAACAGCCAGTGTTGTGTAGTGCTTTGAGTGTTTGACTACGATCCTGGAGACTAGAATTCGATTCCCGCTCGGCCATAGAAACCCACTGGGTGACCTTGAACATGTCACACACTCTCAGCCCCAGAAAACCCCATGATAGAGTCACCGTAAGTGGAAGAGGAGTTGAAGGCACACAACAAAACGACAACAGCAGGGTCTGTACCAGTAGTTGGTGGGAGAATTCTTCTAGTTTCTTGAATTATTTTTTTTTTGAGGGTTGGAAGGTTTGGGAGCAAGCAACTTTCAACAACACGCCCCCCATTAAAAGACGAAAGAAAACCTTCAAAAGCTGGAAGGTGGCCTCTTCCAGTCCCTGTCGGCCATGCCAAAAAGGTTTTTCTTTCTCTTCTTGTGCTTCACATGTTGCACCCTGCTGTGCTGAAAGCTAGGCTGACCCTTGGAAGGGAGGTTGCGGGAAGGTGGGCCTCACTTAAAGGCCAGTTTCTCCCCCTCCTTCCTCTCCCCCTATTGTCATTCATCCCTTTTACTTGGGGGAAGAGAGTGGGAAAAGAATAGCCACGCTTTCAGTTTTTCAAAAAATAATTCATTGCTCCTCTCCCCTCCCAGGGCACTCTTTTGGGGGAAAAATGAGCCCCCCTTTGGCTTAGGGGGGGCTTTTTGAACAAGTCACAGATCTGCTTCAAACATAATGCAAGGCTTGGAAAAGTGTCCTTTTTTTTTTTTTGCGGGAGCAACAACTCCCCAAATTCCCAAGGCTGAGGGATCTTGGGTGTTGTTGCCTCAAAGATCTCACTTCTCCAAGTTGGGGGCTGTGCCTATTATAAATCCCACAAAAAAGTAGAAGGAAATGCTCTTTTGGAAGGGGGAACCACCGCTAGTTGGGAGTTGTAGTCCAGAAATATTATAAGGGCAAAGGCAGACAAGACCGTGGGTCGTGTTCTACTATTTTCCAAGCAGCTGTAAGCCAGCTGCTCAGTTTCTCTTCTTCTGAGCCACACATCTTCAATCTGGGGTGAGACAACAGCAGTATCCTACCCTATAAGGGTGTTGTTAGACTTCTAGTGATAATACATAAGAAGCACTTTTGAATCCTCATTTATTTAAGCTTGCTTTCCTTGTGGGATAAAGTGAAAGAGACTTGCCAAAAAAAATCATAAATGGTGTAAAATACAGCCTGTCACTAAAAGCAATGTCAAGAAGATCATAGAATAGTATAAAAACAGAGAGAGATACTGAACTCACACAGCGCGGCAGAACAAAAATGTCCCAGAGGTTTCCTCAAATGTTAAGAGAAAGCCAACTCAATCTCCCTCTGAAAGGATTTCCACAACCTGGAACAGAAAAGTTCTACAGCAGCGGAAAAAATAATCCCATCCTTTCCCTTCTTTATACTGTAGCTTGTGTCCCTAAAAAGGATAGAAACACCGAACTTCCTTGCCTGGTCTCCTGGAGGATGAGTCTTACTCACCCTAGACGACCGGCTAGTTCAAAATCTGCTTTAGTCTGCTTTGAAGCCTGCTAAAAACAACTGACTGAAAGGTTTGTTTGTACAAATTTGTCAGGGTTTTTTTTACCCCCCCCCCCATTTTCTTCTACCAGTTGCCTTAAGGGTTAATTCTCACACACGCTTCCTAAAGCACAACACCCCTCTCCCCCGAATTTCCTTTGAAGCAGGAACAGAGGCGGCCTGGGGATTTTTATTCATGCAGAAAAAGTAGGTCAGCGGGCTTGAATTGTCGCCGATGTGGTTCTCGTTTAGGAGTGAACTCAGCTGACACCGAGCGCAGATGGTCGGTTTCCTCTACCCAGAATCCGGGCCTCAGACTGCCGCCCCCCCACCTTCCACCGACACCCACTTCTCTGCAGCTGGAGAAAGGCAGGCAAATATTTAACTACGGACGGCTCGATAAAGTTGGCAGGCCTCCCCGGTCTGGCAGAGTCATGTCATCAGACAAATAGAAGGATGCTGACCCAGGGCTAAGCGGGGAGGGGAATATTTTGACAGGGTTGATGCTGTTTCACTCGGCGCTTGCAAAATTTCCTGGGAGCACTCGGTCTTTGCAAAATTTCATGAGAGCACTTGACGCTTGCGAAATTTTATGGGAGCACGCAATGTTTGAGAAATCTCATGAGTTTGTTGTTGTTGTTTTTTGACTCCAGCTCCCAGAATCCCCCGGCCGGCACTGCCGAGGTACAAAAAAAAAAGGATATTTCGCAAGGTTTGGGTATGAGTGTTCTCCAGAGGTCTACAGATTCTCTCCAGTCAGATAGACTGCTCCTGTTCAGCACCTCTTGTTTCAACAAGTTTGGCAGCATCTGGTTCAGCATTGTGTGGTCTCCATCCTCTTCCTTGCACTGACAGTAATTCATGACCCACCTGGGAGGCTGTAATGGTGTCACTCTGCCAGGCCTGCTGCCCTTACCAAGCCTCCAGGCAAAAGGAACCTCTCTGGCTTTTCCTCCTCCTTGGGAAACCATGCTTATTTTTTCTTTTTAAATTCTCCCCAGACTGAAAAGCAGAGACTCTGCTGAAGATTAAGAACTATTTATAGGACTTAAGAGGCATGTTCCAATCCTGGCCAGTTTTCAGAATAATGAATATTTCTGTGTCATATTTGTTTCTTGAACCGATTCTCAGTATATTTTATAGCTGTAAGTCTGATCAGAACCTGAAAAAGTAACTTTTTGGGGGGGAGTGCAGCTCCCAGAATTCTCCAGCCAGCTTGGTCCTTGGGAATTGTAGTCTAAAAAAAGGCTTTTCCAAGACATTTTCTTCATATGTCGGATGGTGGCCAAGAGAAATAAAGGCATAACCCCAGCCAGTTTAAAACAGTTGTTTATCTAGCGTTATGATATTGACCTTCTCAGCACAGAAGGACAGGCAGCTACTCCAATCAGATGTTTTTGGAGCGAGCGTGGTGTGGAGATTTGAGCTCTAGAGACTACAGTTTGAATCCCCGCTCAGCCATGGAACCCACTGGGTGATCCTGGGCAAGTCCCGCTCTCTCAGCCTCAAAGGAAGGCAAAGGCAACTTCCCCCCTCCAAACAAATCTTGCCAAAAGAACCTGTGATAGGATTGCTTTAGGGTTGCCAGAAGTCAGAAGACGACTTAAAGATAGTCAGCAATAATGGCAATAAATACCTTCCCTTCTAAGCATCCCACTACTCCCCACATCCGTGGAATGTAAGCCATGTTTACTATTTCACAGCAGATCACTTCTAAATTTGTTGTGCCTTTCTTGTTAGGAAGATTTGGACCTAATTACCACTGTCTTCCCACCCCAAACCCAGTCTCTCTTGGCTTGTTACACTATAGTCCCCATCATCCTCTGACTGCCTGGGGAGAATGGGAGTGTTGGTCCAATGTAATCCAGAAGGCGTCAGATTGGAAAAGGCTGATTTAACTCTTCTTCTGTTCTAGTGAAGACGCAGACTAAGTCTGGAGAGGCCAATTGTTCCACCCTTTGGTTTTGGCAAAGAAGTTCCCGAAGCATTTTTTTTTCTTGTTTATTTTTATTTTTTTAAGAAGCAAACACAATTTGGCTTGAAGAGCTGAATGCAGCAGCAGCACAGACAACAGATGAGCCCTTTGGCTTGCCAGGAGTTCCTGGAAGAAACAAGGTTTTGCAACCCACCCCGCCATGCTTTAGAGGAGGAAAAATAAAATTAAACATGTGGGTTTTAAAACCCGGCGGGAGCACTGTTCTGTAACAGCAGCTTCTTCAAGGAACCCCAGCAGGCATCCATGCCGTTGAAGCCCCGTGCCTCAGAAAAGAATTCTGTGATGTGTTCCCAATTCCCATGATCTCAAAGCCTGGCAGCCATGGGCCCGCTTGGTCTTTCAAGTAAAACCTTTGGCCGCTCCTGAGTCTCTTGGATGGAGAAGTTCCTCCCGACAGTTCGCAGATTTAAAGCTACGGCGCTCACACACATACACACTCCCCATCGTCAGTTGCTACAGCTGTTGGGCTTGGGTTGAATTGTAGAAAATAATGGACCCAGGCAGGGAACCTCAGGCCCTAGGGCCGGATCTGGCCCTCCTAGGAGTCCATCTCGGTCTGCGTGCCCCTCGTAGCTGCGTCTCCTTCCCTATTACAACTCTGTGTGGTGATTCCAGGATTCCGTATGATGATGCCACGGCAGTTGAAGTGGAATAGCGGCACTACAACAGTGTAGTGTGATCGTGCCCTAAGACTCCGAGCTCCCTTACACCTCTACTGTGGGCAAGCCGGGTGTTTCCTGTATCTGTGCATTTAATTTGTTTTGCTCCCTGTTGCAATTCATTTTGTTAGTTTTGGCCCAGCTGTCCATTAAGGTCATTTTGGATTCTGGAATATTAGTCACCCTTCCTTTTGCATGCCTCTGCGCCGCACTTTGTGAGTAGAAAAGCCAAGGCAAGCCACTGAGCCGTGCATGACGTTGATCTGCGCTTTGTGGGGCAAAAGCTGTTGCGCGGAACTGAGCCGTGCTTTGCGGGGAGGAAAGCTATTCCATGCCTGAGCTGTGCTTTGCAGACGTGAAAGCCGCTGAATGCAGCTAAACTGTGCTTTGCAGCTATAAAGTTGGGCAGCACTGGGCTTTCCCTTGAGTAGTCAGGCATGGAACTGAACTGTCCTTTTTATGGTTCCTGCATCCTTACCCAGATCAATAAGAAGTATTTTTAGGTTGGGTGCCTTTGGTCTGGCACTGCCCGTAGCCACACTGGTCATAGGAGGCCCTTCCCAAACTTTAATCTAGCCGCCACCAGATAATAATTGCCTGTCTCTGGTCCAGCTTTAACTTGAGACTCAGAGAATAGTGTCTTTTGGAGGTAGCAAAGTGCACGGGGGAAGAATTTTCACCTGAAAGCATCACACTGGGTTGCCTTCCAGCATACGAAAAGTATTTTCTCTTTCAGTTGCCATGAAGGTTTCGCAGAGGGTGGAAAAGCTGGACCTCTGCACATGGTTTTCTGCCACCTTGAGCCTTTTGCGACTGAGAAAAAAATTGGCCTGGGAAAAAAAATTCAATTTTCAAAAAATTTTGGAGGGATTTGGGGGCCACATAAGTGGAGCCTCGGGCCCACAAATGGGCCATGGGTTCCTCACCTTTTGCAGGTTGTTCATTTCATCCATGCAGACTCCTCTTCAGAGGAAGGTTCTACCCGCACGAGGTCGGACGGAGTCGGGCTGGGAGGATGCGAGCGCTCCCTGGTACAGCTGCGCTCCAGCGGCTTCTTCTTTCCCCTGTGGGCCACTCGCCGCGTGCCGTCAGCCGAGATCACCGTGCGCTCCAGTACGTTCCCCGTGAACCGAGCTGACCTTTTTCAAACCTCGTGTTTTTGGACAGCAGAAGAAGTTCGCTCTCTTCTCCCCGCTACTCCTGCTTTGCCTGCAGAAATCCAGCAGCGAGGTTCTGCTGCGGAAGGCCTGGTAAAGGCCACGCAAACCGAGCCGGGCTTCAGCATCTTAAAGTTCAGAGTGCAGTTGCGTGAGAGAGAAGATCTCGGGCCTCCGGGCCCATGGAGAGGGGATGCGAACTGGGACACGCACAGGCATCCAAAGAGGCTCTGAAGGGGGCTTCACGGTTACTCCTAGCTGCCCAGTCTCTATCCTTTGCTGAAATACGGGCCGTGGGCAAGGAGTTCTGTTCCCCTCCTCATCAAAGGATCTGGAGGACATGACCAGAAATCAGTCAGTGTCGCATCAACCGGGGCATATTCCATTGCCAGTTCTCAGAGCCTATGCCTGAGTCTCCAGTTTTCATGGGTCTCCAGGTATGAGATAAGGGTCCAGATCCTCCAGTCTTGGGGGGCTCAGCCCAGGTGAGAGGAAACCTACTATGGTTTGCAAGGATGAATGGATAACTTGCTGCAGTTTGCCAGGATTCTTCAGGTAGGGCTCTGTGTGTTCCCTTCTCTCCCAGTCACCAGGGCCCACCCTCCACTCTGCTTTGCATCTGACTTCAGGCTAGGAGCAAGTGGGCTAGGTTGAGTGTTCATTATCCCTAAGTCGGTGAGAAGGAACACAGTCAGTGCTCCACATTTGCTAGTGTCAGGGGCACAGGACCTTCGCAAAAATGGGGAAACCACAAATATCAAGATGTGTGTGTAGTGTGTGTCTGTGGAAAGGGAGCCAAGGCACAGTGGGGAGAACAGATACCCAGGATCTGAACCAAGTCAAGGAGAGGAGAGAGAAAGGGTGGGTGGCCAAAGTGGCCTTATACCTCCTCTCTCTCACCCATCTCCTTCCTTGGGTGGATGTGGGGTGTCAGGGGAGGGTTTGTGGTGCTGAGAAATTGGGCTGTAAGCCATCCTTAGCTGGCTAGGCAGCGGCTGATGGAGGAGGAGGAAGGCCAGAAGCAGGTTTTTAAAAGGCTGCAGGGCCTTTTTGGAGCCACCCAAGGGAAGGTTCTCCTGGAAAAGAAGTGCTTGAGGTAGGGGAGCAGGGGTTGGAGAAACCTGCAAATAATCAAAGCTGTGAAAATCAAATGCGTGCCTCAGCCCAACTGTTAATTCTCTCATTTCACCATGATCTGGAACATCCCCTTTAGTTAAGACTTTAATTTCCAAACAGAATAATAGATTCTGTCTTTCTCTGTGTGTGTTTGAATGACAAGCTGTGAGGCAGTTGTGACTGATAGTTAATGCATAATGCTTAAAAATCTGCCCAGGGGCCATCCCTCAGTCTTAGATTTTGGCCCAGCAGCCTCAGGGTCTTGGACGACCCTGAATTGCCAACGCAGGTGATGTGGGAGAGGGACTTCTTTGTTGTGGCGAGGAGGAACCCGCAAGCCAGGACGGGCTGCAACAGTTTGCTTTTGCCTAAACCAACTGGGAAGGACAAGCTCCCCAGCCGAGTTAATGGAGAGCAAATGACGTTTGCACTTTGAACTCAGTTTGCAGTAATTGAAGGAAGGTGAGGACAAAGGGGGAAGGTGGGAGGAGGAGAGAGAAACTGGGACATTTTAAAAGCAGCTGCAAAAATGGGACAGCAGAGGATTAACTGGGTCTGTCCCTACCGAATCGGGATGGCTGGAAGGTATGGGAGTGCCTGCGGGAAGGCACGCTGGGTGCCTAATGTTTCCTCTTGGGTTACTCCAGATCGTGGGAGAGGCAGAGCTCTATTTGCAGTTCTGGTGGAAAAAGCTTTGGTGTTGCATAATGTTTGCACTGGAGAGAGGCAGACTGGGAGGGAGAGAGGGAGACTAAAGGTCGGTTTGCCTTGGCCGGCTTTGTTCTTGGCGCTCAGAACGGCCCTGTTGCTCTTTCCGTTTGTGCGAGGGAGCTATGGTGGGAAAGGAGGTGGGGAAGGAACGTGGAGAGGGCATACAAAGAGTATAGGAAGAGCCTTGCTCAATCGGGACAAAGATCTGTTTTGTTTTGTTTTGTTTTGTTGAACTCACCTTCAGCCTGCTCTTCCTCCCCGAAACTGCTGCCAAGAGGGACTGAACAGTTATCAGGAATTTGACAAGCCCCTTCTTCCAGGGCTTGCCCTTAAAAAGGCACAACATGAGAGGAAAGCAAGCAGGGAGGGAAGAGGAAAACAAGCACCAAGTCCAGCAGCTAAGCTGGTGGCCCCAGCTTTTTCTGGATGGTAGGCTGCTCCTGAACCTGGAAGCCCGATTACATTTCAGAGCAGGAGAAGAGAAAATCTCAGGGTTTCTGCATTCTCCTCCCTGGCAATTGTTCTCATTTGAATACGAACTTGTTCCTGGAGGATTTCTTTCTCCCTCTCTCGCTTTATCTTTCATATTCCCATTTTCTGTTGTCACTGCCGGGGTCTCTGAGGCCTCCATCGACGTCAGACGGCCGCCAGATTTCACATTATGATAAGCGACCGTGTCATCTCTGAGAAACGGGTCTTGGGCTCCTGCTGGGAACTCATCCATAATTCATATATCGCAATGACAGAGATCTCTTTCCCAGAGGACTGCCGAAAACCCAAAGGGTATCTCTGCTGAAAATCGAGGGCGCCTTTCAAAGCGATGCTTTGGTGCTAAGGCATAAAATTAAAAAGCCAAATTCCTAGCCCTTAGGATTTCAGAGATGGCTCTTTAAACTCTTTTAAACTCTTTGTATTGTTTTAATTGGTTGTTGTTCCTCCAGTGCCACAGGAACCCTTGTTGGGCTGGGAGGTGATATAGCAATATCTTAAATAGATTCATCATCATCATTGATAAAGAAAGAAAGAAAGAAACCTTGAGGCCTGCCATCCTGAGCAAGGCTAATCCTGCAAACCTTCAATAGCAACCAAGCCTCCTCTCTGTGCCGTTAAATTGGATTTGACTTGGCTGTGCTCGTCGGAAAGGTTGTTCTTGTGAGGGGCCCCATCCTTGTCATAGTCAACGCTTTTCCTCTCCATCTTCGGGTTCGGAAACTCGCCACCCAGAGCCAGGCAGTTCATTGTCCTGATACGCTCCGGGCGGCCGAGGTTGTGATCCACTGGAACAAGGAGATGAGAGAAGGGAAACAGCCCCGCCTTGGCCGTTACAATGGAATATAGGTGGTGGTTGCTTGGCGCTGTGTAACTTTGCCTAGAATAATTTTTTAAACTAAAGATTATAGTTGGCCCTCCACATTCGCTAGGGATTAGAGGAGCAGGACTGTTGCAAAAGCGGAAAAATTGCAAATATGACAATGTGAGTGTGTGTGTCTGTGGAACCAAGGCTTGGTGGGGAGAGCGGGCAGCCAGAGCCCAAACCAGGACAGGGAAAGGGGTGGGTCGGGGTGATGAACCCGTACGTCCTTTCTCTTGCCTGTCTCATTCCTTGCGTGGAGGGGGGCATCAGGAGAGGGTTTGTGGTGCTGAGAAATTGGGGTGCAACCCATCCGTAGCACCTGGTGGAGAAAGAGGGGGACCAGAGGCAGGTTTTAAGGGGTTGCGTGGCCTGATTGGAGCCACCAGGAGGAAAGTTTCCCCCTGGAAAAGTAGAGCCAGAGGTGGAAAGGCAAGGGTTGAAGAAATACAAATAACCAAATCTGTGAAAGTCAGCCCCACAAATGTGGAGGGCAGCTATGCCAGGACGACGGCCCAGTGGGCCATGCCATTGCATTTTTTCTGGGTAGGAACTGATAGGATGTCACTTTGTGTTACCGTTCTGGCTAATTTTTGAACATTTAAAGAGTCTGGGTTTGGCGAAGTGTTGGAAGGGCAGAATCACTGCATTTTGGGATGGTTTTGTTTCAGTTTTGGCTATCCTGCATGATTCTTATCCCCCCAAAACTGGAGCCCAGGGACTTTGGGAGTGCTTTGGGGACGCCAAAAGGGCCGCTGGGTCTGCGTGTGTGCCGTGGGCCACATTTCACCCATTCGCGCGCATTTTAACTCCCTTCAAAATCGTGCAGCAGGAGACGTTTCCGTTTTCGCTGGAGCGTTTTGCGGATTAACCGGCTCAAACTTCTGGGACCGGTTAACCCACTTTTCGACACACAGGGCAGTTGTAAGCTTTGCTTCGTCCTCCCTCTTCCCCCTTCCCGCAGGACCGTGGAGTTAATTTTGGCCTCAGCGTTGCTGGGACTTGATCTTCTCCTCCAGCTGTTGGTTTCCATTGAACTCAAGTGACCTTCATCCGTCAAAGCAAGTTAAAACCTGCCTGGCAGCGCCAGGAGGAGCGAACGTGGCATTACCAGAGACACGCTGCCCATGTTCCTGTAGAGCCGTGCTTCCTGACCGTGTGTTTGGAGCGGGGTTCGTTTCTCCCGTTAGTGGGGCCGACCCAACACATTTTGCCGCCTGAGGCATGCTACGAGATGGCACACTCCCTCCCATTCCCAAAATCTGAGCTGTGAGTGGGAATAGAAAAGCAATCCCCCACCACACTTTAAGGAGGCAGGGCAACTTAGGAGTCAGAGGGCAAACCAAGGGTCGTATATCTTGGGGCGTGTTGATTGCCGCCATCTCCCAGCATCTGCTGCCTGAGGCACTGCCTCATGGGAAGTTATCTGTAAGGCTGGATTTTGCCACTGCGTGCTGCACCAGTCCCTCCCTTGTTGCTTTTTTTTTTAAAAAAAATAATTTTTATTAAGAAGTATTTTTAAAAAATGCATTAAAAGTTGCAAAGATTAGAAGCAGAAGGGAAAAGTAAAATGCAATATAATAAAAAGTACAGAGGACAAGTTTAAAAAGAAAATGAGAAAAAAGTAACTTCTGATCTTCTTTTCGGTGGATATATATGTATATAGTTATTCATACCTCTCCTTCCGGAATTACAGCATCGTCCCTTCTTTCCACAGCCTACTATTTCTAACCCTCAAAACGAAAAGTAACCAAGTCCCTTGTTGGATTTAAAATGCGGGTAGACCAATAGAACTGTCTCGCTCGCCCCGTAAATCAGGAATCCCGTTTTTTGTCCACCCTGACTGGCAGGGGCTCTGTGCGGTCTTTCTACCAGGCTCTTCCCAAACTCAGCTCCGTGAAATCCTCCTTTAACTGAAGCAGCTGGATCTTGAGCCACGCAGAGCACAAAGCCGTGAGTCTTCTGCTTATATGCACGTGGTGCTCCCGTGCCACCCCTGCCCTTAGGGCTCAGTCCTGTCTGCTCTGAGGGCCGGAAGCTCTTTGGGGTCTCAGCCAGGGGCAGATCTTTTGGCTTTCCCAGGCTCAGGCCCTCCAACATCTCACAAAGGGAAACCGGGATGCAGCCTCAGAGTGTGGTCAAGATGGCAAAGGTTACTGACGAGGAAGAGCACCCAAGCCAGAAGAGTAGCTGCTGAGGTCACTGAGTGGATTTCGAACTCAGTTTGCAAGAATTGAAGTAATCTGCGGGCATGGAGGAAAGTGGGAGGAAGAATGGGAAACCCGCCGCTCCCTAAACGGCAAGCCCCAGGATTCCATAGGGTGTTGAAAGTGGAGTAATGGCACTCTAACAGTCTAGTGCAGACATGGCTTGGGACATTTTAAAAGCAGCAAGAAAGGTGGCATGGGAGAAGATTAATCAGGACTGTCCCCGCAAAATCAGGATAGTTGGAAGGTATGTAGCCTGCAAGCTGGTTTCTTTTTTAACTGGAAATGCTGGGGACCAAATTGGAGACCTGATGGGTACAAAGAAGGTGCCTCACACAAGCTATGGCTTGATGCATCTGAATGACTAAGATTCTAGTCCTCATGAGTCCCCGAAAAGGACACTTTAAATAGGAGCATAGAAAGTAACCTGAGAGCGAGTCAGACCATTAACATACATTTCCTTCAGCATCATCCAATCCTGAGTTTTGGGCCTATCTGAACATACTGAGACTTTTCTGTGTCCTGATCATTTTGGACTGCAAGTCCCAGCATCCTTGACCATGCTGGCTGGGATGATAGGAGTTGAAGACTGTTCCTGCCAAAGGAGATGTCTTTGTTCATTGCATCTTAAATTCGTTCTGGTATTATGGCATGGCTGTTTGTTTTTTAAATGTACCATATTCATCATTTTAAAAAACTTTTTATTATTCCTAGAGACCTCCCAGACCACCCGTCTGCTGAATGGGACGTACATCTCCTCTCTGCCTTGATCCTCAAGCACGTAGAAGCTCACCAGATAGACCTGGTAATAAAACGTACGGGGTGTCTTATTATTTTAGAGGAGAGTGTGCAACTCATGGCCGGGCAGATGTTGTTGCTTGGATTGCAATACTCGTCACCCCGGCTAACACTTGGGTTGCTGGGATATGTAGTCTAACACCATCTGCGGCACTGAACACTCCCATGTCTCTGTTTTACGATGCTGTCTGAGCTGGAACCCTTCCTCAGGGTATTTTAATTTCATAGAATCACAGAATCGTAGAGTTGGAAGAGACCCCAGGGGCCATCGAGTCCAACCCTCTGCTATGCAGGAACACACATCAAAGCATTCCCAGCAGATGGCCATCCAGCCTCTGCTTAGAAACCTCCAAAGAAGGAGGAGGCTCCACCACACTCCATGGAGGCGGGAGCAGATTCCACTGCCGGACAGCCCTGAGCGTCAGGAAGTTCTTCCTGAGGTTCAGGTGGAATCTCCTTTCCTGCAGCTTGAATCTGTTGCTCCTTGTCCTAGTCTCTGGAGGAGCAGAAAACAAACTCGCTCCCTCCTCGACATGACATCCCTTCAGATATTTAAACATGGCTATCACGTCCCCTCTTAACTTTCTCTTCTGCAGACTAAACATCCCCGGCTCCCTAAGCCACTCTTCATAGGGCTTCATGGCTTCCAGACCCTTCACCATTTTGGTCGCCCTCCTCTGGACACGTTCCAGCTTGTCGACATCCTTCTTGAATTGAGGTGCCCAGAACTGGACACAGTATTCCAAATGAGGCCCCACCAATGCAGATTTAAACTTCTTTTTCTCTCAGTGGCTCCAATTCAGCTGAGCAACCCTTTAAAAACCTGCCTCTGGTCCTCCGCCAGCGCCGCCTGACCGGCTAAGGATGGATTGCGGCCAAACTTCTCAGCACCACAAACCCTCTCCCCATGCCCCCGGCACCCCCAAGTAAAGAGATGGGTGAAAAAGCAGAAGCACAGGGCCACCGTGGCAACCCACCCCTCTTCCCTCTCCTTTCCCTGACGCGGTTTGGACACTGGGAGTCCATTCTCCCCAGTACGCCTCAGCCCGCTTCCCGCAGACATGCACACACATTTTGATATTTGCATTCCCCCCCCCCTTTGCAGGGATCCTGTGCCCCAAACCCCATATGAATGTGGAGGGCTGATTGTATTTCCTTTTCATTTTAGTTGTGCAGTGCTTTTTTGGGGTGGAACCTTTGGACAGAAAAATCAATGTCTCTTCCTTTGGAGGTTTTTAAGGAGAGGCTGGATGGCCATCTGTTGGGAACACTTTGATGGGTGTTCCTGCATAGCAGGGGGTTGGACTCGATGGGTCTTTCCAAGGATCCTATGATTCTGTGTTCAAACTCCAGAAGGTTCCGAGAGCTGTAGTCCAGAAAAAGGAACTTTTCTCAGCTCTGGTACGGAGAGGGTGTCTGGCAGAGGCCGGGCGCGCGCCCCCATCAAGGGGCCTTGTGGCCTGCCACGTGGCGCTGTGGAACGCAGGGCCCTCTTGGAACAGCGTGAAGGCCGCATCTTATCTCGGGCGTGTCGGCTGCTCTCCTCCTCCCGTCCCCACAAAGAATTCTGTGCGTGAAAGCGAGAGAGCGGCTCTTCCGCAGCCCTCTCCAACCTTTCCCCCACTGCCTCCGGGCACGACCTTGCGCAACCAGGACGGAGCTGGGAAGAGTCGGGCGTCAGCCAGGGCAGAGCTGTTTCTCATCACCCAAGGAGGAGAACTGGTCTGGCGAGAAGCAGCGAGAGAGCTGCGCTCTGGTATTCTTTTCGCTTGTCCCCCATGCCAGCTTCCAGTCCTGGCTCGCCCCAAAGCGGCCAAGCAGTCGTGGCTGCTGCCACCGTCTGGTACACAAACAGGGTTGTTTTGTCTTTCGCCGGGCGGCGCGAGGCTCACGAGGAGTTTGGGGCTGCCTCAGGCAGCAGAGGTTGGGAGGCGGCAGGGTGGAGAGAGACAGATCCGTGAGAATGAGAAATAGGAAGTAACTGGAATATCACTTCCTGTTTGGAAAGGATGACCAAGGGTGGCCCATGGGGGTCTGAGAAGGAGTACCCCAAAATGAGATAGGGAAAGGTGTGTTCCCCAGATTTTCCGCTCCTGCCTGAAGGAATACATCCCGCCCAAACCATCTTTGGACCTCTCCGCACTACACTGTTATAGTGCTATTATTCCAGTTTCAGCATCCCGTGGAATTCTGGGGTTTGTAGTTTCCTGAGGCCAAAGAGCTCTCTGGCTGGCCCCTCGCAAAACTGCAAACCCCAGGATTCCATCGGATGCTGAAAGTGGAATAACAGCACTATAACATTGTAGTGTGGAAAGCCCTTTGTCTTTCTTTGAAAGGGACGTTCTTTTCCGTCATTTTTGAAGACAGGAATAAAAACACTCACTTGTGTTTGTGGTCCTTCTGTCTCCTCCACCCAGGTAGTGACCTTCGACGCAAGAGGGGTCAGCTCTCACGCCAACCACAAATCCCTTTATGCCGCTGTCAGGTACGGTGCGCTTTATACTTATGTGCTAATATTTCGATCTGAACCTTTATATCTCACTTTTGCTCAAACAGCTTTTGGCGGTTTGTGTGTTCTCCCTCCCCCCCCCCTTTTTAGCTAAACAACAACCCTGTGAGGTAGGCCAGGATGAAAAGAAGGCAGAGAGAAGCAGCTGCCCCAAGTTTGCCTCAGTGGGGACTAGAGCCTTATTCTTCCCAAGTCCTGGCCGAGCATCTAACCACTATACAAGACTGCCACAGGGCTAACCTTTGAGTCTGAAGACGTATATAAATTCCTTGGTTTTACCAGATTGGAGGTCTAAAAATGAGAAAGATCAGGTGGATAAATGGGTAATATTAATAGATAGGTCAATAAAAATTGAGTGTAATTGATTAATATCTCCACCTCCCTCAAATTCTTTCTTTTATAACTCCACTAGCAGCAATTTTTATTGGGTTGATATTTCCGCCTCTGTCAGAAATTGTGTATTTGATTCATATTTTCACTTTGGAGGTCAGCTTAAAACAAACGTACAAGCAGCTGTAGATGAAAGGGAAAAATAGTTATTTATTGGATAAAGATATTACTGTATCCCTTGTTTTGAAACAGTCCAGAAGCAATCCTTTAATGCTGTAATGGGATTGTTTTTAGACTGTTTTTGAAGGGTATTTGAATCTTAAAATGTTACAGCGGAGAGAGCCAGCATGGCATAGTTGTTTGAGCATTGGACTACGGTGCTGGAGTCCAGAGTTCGAATCCTCCCTCGGCCCTGGCTACCCGCCGGGTGACCTTGGGCAAGTCACACTCTCTCAGCCTCAGAGGTGAGTCCCCCCTTCCCTGAACAAATCTTGCCAAGAAAACGCCATGATAGGTTTGTCTTAGGGGCGCCACCGTAAATCAGAAATAACTTGAAGGCCCAAACAACGAGGGTGTTATAATAACAGGATGTGATTAACATGAAATACAATTGATAGAAAGTGAGTGTGTGTGTGTGTGTGTGTGTTTTTAAATGGGACACATTCTGCTCATTTACTTCCTTGTTCTTTTTCTTCTTGGCTGTGATTTTTTTTTTAAATCCCAAGCCGCCGGGAGTCTGAACTCTAAAAACAAATATTGCCCAACCGGCCCTCAGTTGGCGTTGGTGGAGCCAGCGGCTGCAGTTAAAAATCCTCCGCCCTGCTGCAACCTCTCCCCTGCTTGGAGGAGTTCCAGGCTGGGATCTCTTGGCACTCGCACGCGTCGGGGCCAAGGAGGAGGAGGGAGGGCAGGCGGTGGAAAAGCGCTTAGGCCTTCTCCATCCCCCCCCGCCCGTCCCACCCCGCCATTCGTGTCTGTGAGTACACAGACGTCACCCAGACTGTTCCCGTCTAGATTCCCGATTTCTATGTATGGTTGTGAAAAGCCGGACGGTGAAGAAAGCTGATAGGAAGAGAATCGACCCCGTGGAAATGTGGGTGCCGGAGGAGAGTTCGAGGGATACCCTGGGCTGCTAAGGAGACAAATGAACAGGTCCGAGCAGTTTGGGCGTTGGGCTTGGATCCTGGAGACTGGGTTCGAATCCCACCCTGGCCATGGAAACCCACTGGGGCAAGTCACACGCTCTCAGCCTCAGAGGAAGGCAGTGGCAAACCCCCTCTGAATGAATCTTGCCAAGAAAAGACTCATAGGCCGGAAGAGACCCCAAGGGCCATCGACTCCCACCCCCTTCTGCCACGCAGGAATACACTGCCGATGCATCCCCATCCAGCCTCTGTTTAAAAACCTCCAAAAAAGGAGACTCCACCACACTCGCAGGTAGAAGATTCCAGGATGTTTGCGTCAGGGTCGCCATAATTTGGAAATAATTTAAAAGCATACAAGAAGAACAAAAAGAGCAAATCAAGCCTGAACTCTCCCTAGAAGCCAAGATGGCTAAACTGAGGCTGTTCTGGTGGCCCACTGGAGTCAAGACAGGGTTAGGTGTTCCCCCCACTTGGCATTTTACCCTCCATCTTTCCAGCTTTGGAGCAGCAAACGTGTGGCCGTCTAGCTAGCACTGAACTCCTTTCACCCCCTTTTCCCAACCAGTTAAGGCTCATGGGAGTTGCAGTCCCAGCTTCCTGGAAGACAGCCTTTTCCCCAGCCCGGTACGGTCAGCACAGGTAGTTTCCGTAGCCCACGTGGTTTTCCTAGCCCCCATTTACCCTCACACCCACCCTGCAAGGTAGGCTAGGCCACAGAACTTTGAGGCACCCAAATTCTGCTCTTGATGCTACATCCAGACTCAAATGTGGGTCTTTCTTCATCTGAGCCACACAACGTCCTGGTCTCTTTTACCCTTACGCCTTAATGATGCAAAAAGGTGACACTGATATGAGGACCTTCTGAGTTTTCTGGAACATTTTTGGCTTCTCTGGAGAAGACGGGTCATGGTGGAAAACCTGCTACCAACATTTTGGGGGTGTCACTTTTGGGAGCTCACATTTGCAAAAGGTAAAAGCAATGACTGTGTGGAATCAGTTCTCTTCTCCCTGCTCTTCTCTCCTGTGTCCGGTTGCAATCTGACTCCAGAACCAAAAATGCCTTGAAAAATTGTAAGCCTTCCGTCCCAAGAAACCCACTCAAATGACAGAAGCATCATTTTTTGATTCAGTCACATGGGGGTTTTCAAGTTCATCTGGTCCACCCTGCTCCTCAGTGCAGGAATCTCAGGGCTTCAAAAACCTCCAACAAATGGCCAGCCTTAGACCACCCCAAGGCTGGGGCAAGCTTCTTTTCTGCTGCTTTGGAGACTGGAACGCGGAGCAATGGATTCAAACTACAAGAAAAGAGATTCCACCTAAATATTATGAGGAACTTCTTGATGGTAAGAGCAGTTGGACAGTGGAATCCGCTGCTTCATGGGAGTGTGGTGGATACTCCTCCTTTGGAGGTTTTTCAGCAGAGTCTGGATGGCCGTCTGTCGGTAGTGCTTTGATTCTATCTTTCTGCGTGGCAGAAGGAGGTTGGATTGGATGGCCCCTTGGAGTCTCTTCCAACTCTATCATCCTCTGGCCTCCCAGCAAGGCAAACGTGCCTTCAGAGGACAACTTGTGTTGCTGTTGACCGGCCCTTCCCCTTGGGAAGTTTCTCCTAATGTTTTCACGAAATCCGCTCCCTTGCTACAACTGAAATGAAACCTTTTGGTCTGATGAACCCACATCCTAGACAGAAATAAGTTTCAGCCCTCCTAGTCACTGTGATAGATGGAGGTGGGGGGAGGGAGACTCAGAGAGGGGCAGCCCCACAATGTCCTCCTTCACCCTCCCGCTGTTTTGTCTTTCACAGGTACCTGCACTTGGAGCAGAAGCTTCCCGAAGGTAAGTGGCGCCGTGCATTTCGGACCTTGCCCCCACAGGGCGTGCCAAGTTTTGTGTCGCCTCTTTCCCATACTCGTGTGTGTGTGTGTGTCTGTGTAGGTTTGTTTGTCAGCTTACTGTTTCCAGGATCAGAGGGGTCATTCTGTTTTTTCTCTGTCCCACATTTCCTCTGGTGATTTCACGGCATGGGATGCAGGCCTCTTCGCTGCATTTGACCCAACAACAGTCCTTCGAGGTAGTGTGGTGGAGCTGAGAGAGGGAGGGCAAGAGGGACTGGCCCAAACTCCTGGCTCAGCAAGGACTAGAATCCTGCTCTCCCGTCCAATTTTCTGGCCACTAGACTGGTTCTCTTGACCCTTATATTGTACAGAAGGACCACTGCGATTGTCTGCCTGCCTGTATGTCCGTCCGTCCGTCCGTCCGTCCGTCCGTCCGTCCGTCCATCCATCCATCCATCCATCCATCCATCCATCCATCCATCCATCCATCCATCCATCTTTGTGTTGTGTGCCTTCAAGTTGCTTCTAAGTTATGGTGATCCTAACCTATCACAGGGTTGGGTTTTCTTGGATTTGTTCAGAAAGGAAGGCCTCTGCTTTCCTCTGAGGCTGAGAGAGCATGACTCACCCAAAGTCACCCAGTGGGTTTCTGTGGCCAAGCAGGGATTCGGACGCGAGCGTCCTAGTTCAGCATCCAGACCAATTGCACTAAACAAGAGAGCCAGCATGGTTATAGTAGTCTGATTGTTGGATTACAACCCAGGAGACCTGAGTTCGATTCCCTGCTCAGCCATGGAAACCTGCTGGGCATCTTTTTCTTCTTTTGACTCTCACCTCCCCTACCCCCAAATTTTTCAAAGTCTCTCTCATTCAGTTTCAATGAGAGAGGTGGGCGCTGCCCACACACACACACACACACACGCACACGCACCGGGTGGGTCTCCTTCTGCCTCCCACAAAGAATCTGGCAGCTGCTGGGATGGCGTCGCCTCCCCCCGACCCACAGTCTCCCAAGACGACCCCTGACCCCCCCACCCAGGAACCCCCGCCTGGCCACTCCAGCTAAGCCCTTCCAAATATAGTTGCAATTCCCGGGTTGTCTTAATTCGATCTGGCAGGTGTCACATTAGAAAGGCTTTAGCGGCAGAGCCAATGACGCCGGGACCTGGAAGGGGGCCGAACTGGTGTATCTGCCCACGGGGAGCCACCTGCCACTGTTAACCAGGGAGGTGGCACTGTGGGGAGGGGGGCGTGGAATGGCAGACCGGGCCACATGCAAAGGGTAAATGCAGCCATTCTGCACATCCAGCATCCACCAAGGCAGCCTCATGCATCCGAGAGCGCTGCAAGGAAGAGCGTTGTAACCCCAGGTGGCAGTGTGGGTCAGTGGTTAGAGCCTTGGCCGGGCTCCAGCCCTGCCACAGAGCCAGCAAAACGCACTGGGTGGCCACAGGTTGACACTTTCTCTCTTTCCCTGTTCCTTTGGCCCCTTCTCAGCCTGGTCTACCTCACAGGAGCATTGTGAGTGTTAAAAAGCAGGGACAGGAGCTTAACAGTCAGCCCTCCATATCCATGGATTCTGCATCCATGGCTTGAAAAGTATTCCACCAAAACAAAATGCAAAAAGCAAACTTTGGTTGTTGGGTTTTTTTTTGGATTTTAAATAAGGGATGCCATTTTGCTATACCGTTGTTCATAATGGGACTTAGCATCCACAGATTTTGGTATGGGTGTGTGTGTCCTGGAACCAAACCCTGGCAGATACTGAAGGCCCACTGTAGACTACGTACCCTCCAACCTTTCAGAGACAAAAACCAGGAAAAATGTGGCCAAGTAGCATCAGAGCTAGATGAGGAAGGTGGCAGACGTTGTTAATGGGAGAGGATGGACAAGCTAAGAGAGGCTGCCAAATTTTGCTTCTGTCTGAGTCGCCTGGGAAGGGAAAGATTCTCCCCTCCACTCCTCTCTTCCTTCCCAGGTTAACTGAGTGCAAACTCCTTTTGCACTTTGAATTCAGTTTGCAGGAATTGAAATGAGGCTGAGGACAAAAGAAGGAGGTGGAGAGAGACACCGGGACATTTTAAAAGCAGCTGAAAAAGCAGTGAGGTAGAAGATTAATTAGGGTTGTCAAATAGGACAGTTGGAAGGTATGAAGCTACCACCTTATCCTCTTTTTTTCTTCTGTATTCATTTGGATCCTGGCTTTTTCTCAAAACTAGGACTCAAGCAAGCGTAGAAAAAACAAATACAGGTTAAAATGTACAAAAGGGAGGAAAAGTAGAGTATGAATTTAAATATCAAATCATTTAATAAACTGCTATTTCTGATCTGTAAAAGCTGCCTTATTCTGTGTCTGGTCACCATCTCCTCCTTTCAGGGTACCCATCATCCTCCCTAAAAGCTCACAGGGAAGGGGAAAGATTCCTTTCTGTCTTCAGTGGATAACTCATCCCATTAGCCAGGCAGGTAGGGTATTCTGGAAATTGTAATTTTTTAAAAAATTGCCATTTCAGAGTTCTGCCATTTTTGGCCAGGAGGGAATGAATATGTGTGGCCCTCCAGTTGCTGTGGGACTGTAAATCCCATCAGCCCCAGCCAGTGGAGCAGAGGGCAAAGGGCAGTCAGAGCATCACCTCAGTCACTTCCTTTAACTCTATGGGCGGTTGTTCCAGAATTTTGGCAGGGAGAGAGTAAGGAACATCCTTCAACCTGGGTGGATTTTCTGCTGGCGAAAATAACTTTGAGGTCCAGGTTGGCTCTATCATTTGGGGGGTCCAACAGCGCCGCCTGGTGGAGTCGTCCATTTATGACACAGACTTCCCATCTCCTTGGCTGCCGCTTGCGGGGTTCATCCCAAGGTGCAACACACTGGAGAAGTTCCTTTTAAGGAAGGAGACCATCTCCCTCCTCAAAGGGAACTTCTAGCTCCCCGAAGACTCCAGTGGTAACTTTTCAAACCACTTCGTTTTTTTCCCTCAGGCTGTTTAAATAATTTGTTCTTGTTGCTGCGTGCCTCCAAGTCGTTTCTGACTGAGGGCGAACCTATCATGGGGTTTTCTGGGGCTGAGAGTGTGTGACACACCCAAGCTCACCCAAGTGAGTTTCCATGGCCAAGTGGGGAATTGAAGCCCAGTCTCTAGGGTTATAGTCCAATGCTGAAAACCACTATACTACACTGGGTCTTGCTCCACTCCCTTTATTCCCCATTTTCCATGTCCAAAGTCCTTCCCTTCCTGGCCAGGTTTTTACTGCTTGAGATAAAAGAGAATTTTGTCTGGCTCTTTTAAAGTTTAACTCCCATTGGCAGTGGCTGTGTTGCATAATTTTGCCTTGTCAGAGTGCATGTTTTAAAAGCTGGAATCCTCTCCGCGCTTCACAGAACTTTGTGGGGGCGTACTTCTGAGTGGACATGATAGGACTGCACTCTGGCTGTCTATTTTCTTATCAGCCCAAAGCCTCCTTTATGAGCAGATTAACACTTCCATTTACTTCTTCCTTGCTTCGCTCTGTGTATATGTGTAAAATTTATTCATCTGCTGCTTTAATGCCCTTCATTTTAATGATTCGTTGCTTAAATCTATCCTCCATCTTTCCTCCAGTAAGCTGAAGGAGGCTTTCCTCCTCCTTCCCACTTTATTCGTACAACCACCTTGCAAGGTAGGCCAGGCTGAGAAAGAGGGAACCAGGCCCAGGGGCACCCAGTGAGTTTTGGCACATCTCAGTCTCCCAAATCCCAGTCCAACACTGAACCTCACTGGTTCCTAGTGATTTTTTTGTTGTTTACCATCAACTTTGACTTAACGTGAGCCTTTGAATGAGAAACCAAGTGCCCCTGTTACCAACCGCCCTGCTTTGTAAATTGAGAGAAGTCATGGCTACCTCGATTGAATCTATCCATCTGTATTGTGGTCTTCCTCTTTTCCTGCTGCCTTCCGTCTTCCCAAGCGTCATTGCCTTTCCTAGGGAGTTATGCCTTCTCATCATGCAACCAAAGTACAGCAGCCTCAGTTTACTCATCTTGGCTTCTAGAGAGAGTTGAGGCTTAATTTGCTCTCGGACCCATTCCTTTATCTTTTTTAGCAGCCCGGGGTATTCAGAGAACTCTCCTCTAGCACCACATTTCAAAGGAGTTGGTTCTCTTCCCGTTAGCTTTCTTTACCGTCTAGCTTTCACAACTATACGCAGAAATTGGAAATTTTATGGTGTGGGCATTCCTGACGTTGGTATTCCATGATATATCTCGACCCTTGAGAGGATCTTATCTAGTTCCTTCACGGGCTGGCTTTCCTAGTCTCCATCTCCTTCTGATTTCTTGATGGCATTCTCCATTTTCCTAAAATCATAGAATCATAGAGTTGGAAGAGACCACAGCGGCCATGGAGTCCAACCCCCAGCTGTGCAGGAGCAAACACTCAACGCACCCCCAGCGAATGGCCGTCCGGCCCCTGCTTTAAAAACGTCCAAAGAAGGTGACTCCACCGCACTCTGGGGCAGCTGTTCCACTGGTATGTGCCTGTGCCAGGCTAGAGAAACCCTTTGACTATTTCAGCGTCTTCACCATCTTCTCTGCTTTAAAAGTATGCTAATCATCTGGTGAACCAGCACAGCGTAGTGGTTTGAGCGTTGGATAAAGACCCTAGAGACCAGGTTTTGGTTCTCCGCTTGGCTATGGAGACCCCACCGAGTGACCTTGGGCATGTCACATACTCTCAGCCCCAGAAAACCCTGTGCTAGATTCACATTATGGTTGCCGTAAGTCAAGAACAACTTGAAGGCACATAGCAACAACAAATTATCTGTGGTGGTTATTTTGGATTGTTTAACCACTTCTTACCATTCAGCTCTAACCCTGCTTTTCTACTTTCTTCCTTAACTTTCCTCGGGAGCTGATCCAAATCTCTGCTGTTTTCATCTGGTCATATAGTGTCATCTGTGTATCTCAAAACTGTTGATGTTCCTTCCCCCAGTTTTCATGCCGCTGTGATTAGGAACACCTTAACTGCCTCTTCCCAGGATCCAAGATAGACATGTTCAAATTGGCATCTGATACCAGCTTGGTATCAAGAACGTTGATGGTGAAAGAAAGTTACAGCAAAAAATAAATGTTATTCAAAACAGTAGCATGTACAAGGAAAGGCATTCGCTATCCGCAACCCTGAAACCAAATATTGCAAAGTCAAGGGGCAAACAGTTTGCAAGAACCATTCGAATAGGAGGCATTCAACACTAATCCTGCACTTTTTTTCTTGCAAAAGCCCAATTATGTGTGGTTTTCTCCTTCTCCTTTCTCAATGTGCTGTTATTGTAATGCTTTCTTTTCTTTGGATAAGTTTTATTTGCTTTCTGTTTGCTTGTCTGATTTTGTAACTGTTAGTATTCTGTGTGTGTTTTGGACCTGGAATTGTCAACTGACATTGAAAGTGGAGAAATTGAGAGCAAGAAAATCAAACACAGAGGTGAATACTTCTGAGTAGAGTTGCCTAAAATTGCAGCATGGTTTTACAACTGGAATAATTATAATTTTAATGAAATGACTGTGAGAATAATTACTCAATGACAGCATTAATTCCTTTGCAAAGCTAAGGCTGTGATTTTAGGCGTTCTTAAACCTGGTCGAAAGCCCAACCTAAACAAAGCCAGACCTGGGAAAGAGTTCCTCTTTTTGAACTGCAGCACTGCGCTGGGGGATTCTGGGGAATTAAACCCAAAGAAAAAGGAATTTTTTCCAAGGGTCTGAGTTGGATTTCCTTTGGAGTCCATATGCCAAGGATGGAACTATCGAGGGAGAAGGCAAGGAATTTGCCAGATCTCAGCCACCTCCATCTCTCGCTGCTCAGGGTGCCGCGTCCTCACCCTTGAGACGGTCAACCCTTTCCGGAAGTACGTCTCCATCTTCGACCTTCCCATCAGCTGGCTCCAGAGCCCGGACGCCCTCTTTGTCCTGACGGAGGAGGAGGCCGACCTTGCCAAGGTGAGAGCTGTCCCGCCCACTTTGCTTAGGCTCCGCCCTCGGCCCCACCTACTCTCAGACCGCAGTGCACAAAATGCCAAAACCTTTTCCAGGTGGGGATCAGGCCCCAAAGGGAATGCTGATCCCTTACGGCTGTTTGGGAAGATGGGGTGGACGATGGAACCAAGGACCAAGGGAGGTTGGGAGTTAAAGTTCCTCCTTGATCAGTGTGACTTGTAGACTGGCAGCCTAAACCAGAGCTCACCCGACTAAAAAAAGGCCACTTCTCCCCTTCTAGGGAGCCATGCAGCGTCATCAAAGCCAGCTCCTTTGGTTCCGCCACCTCTACGTGCTTTTCTCGCGCTACATGGTGATCAACTCGCTCAGTTTCCTCTAACGGGAAGAGGACTGGAGTGAGAGCAGAGGCCAAGGGACTACCTTGGGAGGAGAGAGACGTAGCGCTTCCGAGACTTCTTGAAGTATTGAGAAACAGACCAGGAGCCCACACCAGACCATGGGATATCAATGGTGGTCCGGCAACCTTTGTCCGTGATCCGGCAGGGAGCGTTTTCCCTCCCTGGATGAAAACCAGATTCCTGCCGATTAATGTTTCTGCTACGGTGATGGAAATACAGGAAATTCGCATCACTTCCTTTACAAATGGGCAGCAGGAAGCCTTGCCATGGGGCGTATTTTGTGCCAGCGAAAGGGATTCAAGGAAGAGCTACTCCCAAACGATTGCAACGAGGAACTTTTGTAAATATTTATGCTCTCTCTTTAAAGCAAACCAAGGCGAGAGTGCGTGCTAATTTGAAATGATGACTGTGAACGTACCATTACTCTGAAACAAATTCCTTGAACCATAAGATGGTGTTTTTTTCCCCTCTACCCTTTTGACCAAATAATTGAAGTTCCTAAGAGAATAAATGGAAAGGTTTCCATTCACTTGTACATCTCCCATGGGGACAGGGGCTTTTTCACAAGAATTCAGAGTCTTTTGGTAACATATGCCCAGCTCTTAACACTAATCCTTAGAGACCCCCCTGGAACCCCTTCTCTGCCTCCTGAGCATTAACAAATGCTGTTTTGACTATTTTTGGTGGTGACAATGAGGACTAGCCACTTTTTGATTTTCAAGAAAAAATTCATTTTTCCTCAAGGAAAGATAAAATTCATTTTGGGAAGAAAGTAGTGAGATTCTGTTTCTGCTCTGCTACAAGTAGGAGAATGAGTTGCAGAGAATGGTGTTATTTTACAAAAATACAACCTTTATTTTTTTTAAAATGTATCTGGAACAGAAATGGCTTTCCAGATGTATGGCATGAGGTCATGGTGAGAAGATATGACCCGTTTGGGGCACCGAGGATGCCAGAGTCCGATGACTCATGGTTTCGACATGCTCCTGATGGTGGGATGAGCATTAACAGCCTTCTCCCATTCTTTGCCGTTAACGGCCTCCACGGTGACGCTGGTCACAGTGCCCTCGTCCAGGCAGTGCGGAGCTACTCCTAGAAAGAGAGAGAAACTATGTTGGGCAAGGCAACTCTATGCATTTGATCAGAGAATCTTCCCCTGGGGGGTTTGGCCCGTGTTGTTTCAGCCTGGCACCTTCCAAATGTGTTGGACTACAATGCCCATCATCCTTACTGCTAGACTGGGTTGGGTGTGACCAGAAGTGTAGTCCAATCTGGAAGATGGCTGAAGAAAGGCTGGCCCAGACTGCTGGAAGACAGTTCGGCTTAGATGAAGGATATGTAGATCATGGAAAGCAAAAAGATCCCTGCCCCAAGGAACCTGCAATCTAAAATCCAAGCACAACAGTCTTTCTTGGGTATGAAGTATATGTCTTTCACTGCGAAATGACCTGAGGCTCTCAGGTTGCATACCCAGAGCAGAATTGCTTTTGTTCTCCTCTTCCTCCTCCATTCATGTCTCTCAGGAATGAAAATCCTGTCTCAAAATGAAAGGTGAAAAGCAACTTGAGAATTCCTGCCTCATAGTGGCTCCGGGGCAGGCCTGAGCCTGGATGCCGTAGTAGGACATCCCCATGTATGGCTCCTGGGGAGAAGGGCAGCCAGGAACCAGCTCAGCCTCTTCAGCCGCCCTTGTGCTCCCATTACTGTCATAACCCACCCTCTAGAGTCCAGAGATGCAACCACAGAGTTGGTGTCAGGAATTTACAACTCCTGAGTCAGAGGGGCTGGAAGCCGAGGCAGAAGGGGGCCCTACTTCCCAGAAGGAGGTTAAAGATGCAGTGCAGCTGTTTGCCAAGAATGTAGGAGGGATAAGAAGTTACTTTCGTCCCAGAGATTCTTAAGCAGGAGATGCTAATTAAGCACCTGGTGCCTTAAGACACTTGGCTATAAATCTCCAGCAGTTCACTGAAGACTTTGTTGCTTACAACTACCTATCTTGATGACTGGCAGTGCCCTTTGGCTTTTTGTGTTCTCTGGACCAGCTGACGACCACCCTCTTGGTTCTCCCTTCATTCCTGCTGGATAACCTGTGATGGACTCGGACAGGCTGAACTACCTGATAGCTCTGCATTCCAACCACCTCCTTCCTGGGACACTTGCTGACTGGACCGTGGGACACTTGCCACCCCTCGAAGCCACCGTTTTGCACTCAGCTCCAGTTGGTGGATCTCGGCATCGTCACCAATCCCACCCCTGCCCACCTTTGCTGCCCACCCTTCCCTACCGTAGCCATCTGGATTGGAGCGGGGTGTGTAGAAGCTTTGGACGCCACAGGTCTTGCAGAAGGTATGCTGGGCACGGCGAGTGTTGAAGGTGTAAGTGGTGAGGTTGTCAGCACCCTGGGCGGGAAGCAGAATGACCTTGCTTTAGGGAAGTGCTTGGAGGTTCACAAAGTGCTGCAGCGATTGTTACCACAAGCCTATAAGGTAGGCCAGTATTTTGGGGTGGGAGCAACACAGTCAGTCCTTCAGGTATTGTGGGACTGCTCCTCCCAGCACCCCTCACGTCTGTCTGTTGGCTTGGGGCTGCTGGGAGATACAGTCCAACAACTTCTAGAGAACCATGCTGTTCCCACCCCGATTCATTTCTTAAATATTTATACCCTGCTTTTCTGCCAAAGGAAAGCCAACAATAACGAAATACAGACTACAAACAGCAGTTTGATTAAAAGCATGCTGAAAGTTCAAATTGTTTTTTAACTACACAATTAAAAACACAGTAATCTAAGATGCAGGCTGTAACCCACTGGTTTGAACGCCTCCAGCAGTTTATGTCCCAAAAGCTTTTAGCATTAAAAAAATGGGAGGAGGGCTACAAACATGATGAGAAATGTTCTTCATGCCAATTTCTTTAAAAGTGCACTGAGGGATCCAGTCTTGCTTTGCAGCCAAGTTGCACAGCCTGGGAAGACACTGGTTGTCGCTGTTGTTTTTATTCATTTATATCCTGTCTTTCTTCTGAGAATGGGATTCAAGGTGGTTAACAACATATTTAAAACAATGCAAATTAAACGCAACACAAAACGTTCATAAAAGTATAAACAGAAGATTTAAAAACTCTTTCCCACAATTTATGAAGTTAAAAACATTACCCGTGAAAAATATAAAAATGTATATTGTTGTGTCCCTTCAAGTCGCTCCTGACTTATGGTAACCCTAAGGTGACAGGGTTTTCTGGGGCCGAGAGTGTGTGATGTGCCCAAGGTCGCCCGGTGAGTTTCCATGGCCAAGTGGGGAATCAAACCTGGTCTCCAGGCTTCTAATCCAACACTCAAATTGCTACACCGTGCTGATTCTCAAAAGGCTATATACAAATCTTAAAAACATCACCCCACGCCATTAAAAGCCCAACCCTAGTCTGTCTGTAAAAGCCTGACGGCACAAAAATGTTTAGACCTGCCTACGGAAGGACAGCAAGGATGGGACCATCCTGGCCTCTCCAGAGAGGGAGCTTTTAAAAACAAGAAGGGACTCTGCTCTGAACGGAATCAGTCCCAGTGAGCACAACACAGCTGTTTTTGCCCACCTTCTGCTGCTGGGTGTGTTCTTCATTCCTGCATCTCTGCACGATCCTTGGGTCTTAGAGGGGCCCCAGGCTATGTGGTCCTAGCCTCCGGCTCTCAAAATCCAACCCAAGAGCTGCACCCAATTCTACCCAGACACCGCCTCTCCCCCATCCCCCTGCCCAGCAACCTACCTTCAGTAGCTTGAAGCGTGAGGCAGGAACAATGAAATGCTTATTTTGCTTCTTAACACAGATGCTGCAGCTAGAGAAAGCAAGTGGGGTTGAGGACAGAAAGGGAAAGAAAAGGTATTTTAGAGAAAATACGTTTATATTTACTCTAACCACATTTGCAAAGTTCATCATAACAAAGTATGCCGTCTCACAAGGTGTCATTTCAACAGGGTCATAGTCTAGCAATTTTTATTTAATGGGGTCCTGGACATTCAGAGATTCTATCCAAGAATCTGTGCGGTATCGTTGGGTGACATGGTCTATTCCAAGCAGTGTTGCTTTTCTTGTAATTGGGTTATTCTGAGCTGATCTATGGTGACTTCCTGAAGAGGTTTTGTTGGCCCATTTGGAATTGCTTCTAGATCACATCTCACCACTGGACCTAGAGTATATATATATTTTTCCCCCAGAGGCACTGGGAATTTCATCATCATCAAGTTGACTTGGCACAGACTGAACAAAAAGATGGTATCGAGCTGACTGAGAGAAGAAGCAGCACATGGTCACTTTTCTTAACCCTGATTTTCAATTACAGCTGGAACCCACATATTCGATAGGTGGACCACATGTCAAAATATGGGTTCTGGTTGTAATTAAAAAGGGCCGAAAAGGTGGATCACTGAAAAGTGGACTGTCAAAAGCAGGAAACACCTGCACTATCATTATTACTCCAGCTACTAAACACTGCTGATGTAGCTGTACTATGTACGAGCAGTACATTTGAGGCACCCCTTTTTCTAACTGTAGGCATAGCTTGGAAAAGTTCTGTTTTTTGGTACCACCTTTCTTTCTCAGAATCCCCCTGCTCTAAACAGCCAGCTGGAGAATTCTGGAAGCTGACATCCAAAAAAGAGAACAGCAGGCCTTCTCCTTGGGACTCAGGTCTTTGCAAACAGCCTAAGGGGGGCACAAAATTGAGCCGAGTAGTTTTGCAACATCCATATTCCCCTAGGGGCTGCAGTGGCATTACAAAGTATGGGTGTCCATTGCTTAGTGGTAGCCACGGGGGCGACTTAGGCACGATGGCCTGATCCACAACGGGCACCCACGTGCATTAGGGAAACGGCTAGGAAGTGCCAAAGTCCAACAGGAGTGCCTGATGGCCATCAGAAGTGCTCAGTGCACATGGGAGCACACTTGCCCAAATGTGCGTCTTCACTATTCACTAACAGAGTTTTGCTGCATTTCTACAGATTGGTAAAATTACAAAACATAGCAGCTCAGTCAACTTTTCCGAGGCTTGCTTAGGGGCAAACCGGGGACACACGTACACACTTTCACATCTATCGGTCTGTGTGCTTTTACGGCTACCCTTAAAATGGCCCAGCTGGCTGCAGGATTTGGGGAAAGACCGGCTGTCCCTCATTTTCAAAATGGCAGAATTTTCCAAGCCTTGTAATCAGGCTCCCATTGATAAGTCTGCAATAAAACTCCTTGGCAATAAGCAACGGGGCTGTTTGCTCTTTGTTCTGCAAACTCTTTATCGACCATGACCGGAAAAGCAAAGGATCCGCAGGACGGGAGCTGGTTTACTCACTTGCAGTCAAAGACATGGAGGACATCCGAGGCCCAGACCTCAAAGCGGACGGCGCCGCAGTGGCAGCCGCCCGTGTGTTTCACCAGCCCTTGGTATTCGCTGTTAGAAGGAGAGAGGCAGAAGGAAATGATGGGTTACCATTCTCAGTTCCACAGGCCCCCAGAGTGCTACTGACTGGAATGGTGGACCATCAGGTGCCATCCCAGAATAATCAGCAAGGCATCTCATTGGAAAATGTGGAATGTCCGTTTTTGTGACTGCACTGCTTTGTGAGCCTATCTATAGATGGTATTTTCTCCATCATCACAGATCTCTGTGTCTTAATCCTCAACTCTTGCTTTCTTGTTGCCCAACAATTTCCAGAGGTTGGAGGAAATCTCCTCTTTTGGATCTCCTCCCAGGATTGTGGGAGCTGTAGTCCCAGAGAGAGAGGAGACAGGTTTGAGTCCCTGCTCAGTCATGGAAACCTGAACTGTAGGCTTGGGCAAGTCCCACTCTCTCAGCCTCAGAGGGAGGCAGGGACAAACCTCTACTGAATAAATCCTTGAATCCCCATTCAGCTGTGGCAACTCACTGGGTACAAAAATCCCCCCAGGTAGCAAAATGTAATAACATGGAATAAGCGATCTGCTTGCTGCCCTTTCCACCCAGCGACTTCTGAGCCTCACAACAGCTCCCAAGAGCCCGTCCCGCCGGCCAACAAGGCCATTCCGCGCTCTGGCAGGCAGTGCAAGTAGCGGACTCGAGGGCTGTGAGCCTGCCCTGGGCATTAGTCCGAACTGTATAGGTGCTGGAGCGTTTAAAAACCTATCCTGACTTTGGTGTGGCTTTGAAACGGATCTAAAGTCTAAAAAGGTCTAGCGAGCAGCTCTTCTCAAGGCCGGGGGGGGTGGTTCGGGATCTCCGTGACCCCCCTTGTGCCTCTGTGACGAGGCACAAAGGGGGCAAGGAGACCCCAAGCCACCACCACACAGGGCCACAACCCGCGTGTTGTGTGGCAAGGGCGCCCCCCCGTCCCCAGACCTGGCCTTTGTTTCCCCTTTTGTGCGCTCGGGAGCGCGATCGGCGCTTTCGCTGCAAAGGGGCGCCCCCGAAAACGTCCAGTCCCGCGCGGTCCAGCGAGAGGGCGCAGGATCGGGCCCCCTCCCGACTCACAAGGTGTCCAGCAAGAGTTTGGCCGCCTCCTCGCAGCTGACCCGCTGCCGCCGCTGGAACTGGAGCCAGCGCTCCCGCTGCGCGCCCAGCGCCAGGGCGCACGCCGCCGCCGCCGCCGCCGCCTCGGCCGCCCCGTCCTCGTGGGGGGCTGCGCCCGGCGCCCCTCCCGCCGCCGGGGGCTCCTTCTTCTCGGGGGTCGAGTGCCGCTGCTTCCTGGCAGCCCCGGGCCCTCTGGAGGGGCGCTCCCGCGAGGGAGGGCCGCCGCCCGCCGCCGCCGCCGCCCAAGGCTTCTTCCCGCCCGAGGCAGGGCCTTTCCGCGCCAGCGAAGCCGCGCCGGGCGACGGCCTCCTCCTCGCCTTCGCCATGCTGCTGGCGGCCACGCCGACCCCTCCCCCGTTTCGCCTTTGGCCTGCGATTCGGGGCCTCGGCCGCTGGGGGGCGCCGCCGCGCCGCGCCGCGCCGAGACGGGAGAGAAAAAGGCGGAGGCCGTCTCCGCGCTGGACGGGGACCGCGCTATGAGCCCGCTTTCAAGGTCCTGTGGAATCCTGGGGCTTGTGGTCTGTTGAGCCCAAAGAGCTCTCTGGATGAGAATTCTAAGCGCCCCTCCCTAAACTGCAAACCCTAGGATTCCATGGGGCGTTGAAAGGGGGGTGGTAGCACTCGAACAGCCCGGTGCGGAAATGGCTGGAGCCCCTGGACTTTTCCCCGCTGCGTGGCCATAGCACTGTAGCAGCTCAGGGAAGTGGGTGGCGCAGGAAGAGATGGAACCGCTCCTAATAACAGTTGATGGATCCCTCCCTGCCTCCCTGCCTCCAAAGGTCAACTCAGGTACACGCCACAGCCAGCAGTGCTTATTCTCCGCTTTGGCTGATGTGCCAGCTGCGCCCCTTCCTAGAAGTGGGCGACCGAAACATGGCAGCGCACGTGCTGGCAACCTCAAGGCTGGACTTTTGCAGTGCACTCTGCGCTGGGCTATTTTTGTACCAAGTTCAGAAACGCCAACCGGTCCAAAATACGGCAGCCAGACTGATTACAGGAACCGCAAGGAGGGAACATGTCACGCCGCTATTAAGGTCGCTCCCCTGGCTGCCCATTCGTTTCCAGGCAAAGGGTTGGTTGTTACCTTTCAAGCCCCAAGTGGTTTGGGTCCAAACTACCTGCAGGATCGCCTCACCCCGTACACTCAGGTCTTCTGGGGCCCAGTTCCTTAAACCGGCCGGGACTGGACCGGCAACGGTCACCCAGGGGACCTTTCCGTCGGCCACCCCGAGACCGTGGAATGGCCTACCGGAAGAGATTCGACAGCAACCTATGCTGTCTGAACTCAAAAAAGTACTAAAGACATACCTCTTCTGGCAGGTGTACCCAATCTATTTTTAATTGTAATTTTAATTATGATGAATTTTAATTATGGTATATTTGTATTTTAAATAGTTTGTGTTTTAGTGTATTTTAACCATGACTGGTTTTTTGTGGTATCTGTGCTGTACCCTGCCTCAAGCCTGAGGAGAGGCAAGTAACAAATTACTATTATTGTTATTGTTATTGCTTCTCCCTATGGATCAAGGTGGGGGGAACAATGACAGATTAAAATGCAACAGACTAGACACATTGCACTAGCTTAAAAACACATAACAGCAGGTAAAAAAGCATATACAACCAAACAAACCATGTTAAAAACAATCAAGACACACTTTAAAACCCATCCTGGAAAATTCATTTGGATGGGCCTGCTGGGAGAGAGTGGTCTTGGGTGCTGTTTCAAGTTTGGACAGTGTGTCCAGCTGTCGAATCTCTTCCAGCAGGTCATTCCTCAGTCCAGTGGTAGATGAAGAAAAGGTTGTGGTGGGGGGTTTGCAGTTGCCAGCATAGCCGTGGCTGATCGAGAAGTGATATGAAGGCCGTCTTTAAAGACAGGAAGAGCTGCCATGTGGAAGACGGAGGGAGTTTGTTTTCTGCTGCTCTGGATTGCAGGACCTGATCCAAACTACAAGGAAGGAGATTCTAACTAAACTTTAGGAAGAGCTGGCAGTACGAGGGATTTACCAGTGGAACGGGCTGTTTCTAAGGTGGTCAGGCCAGATGTTTTTAAACTGGGGTTTGGATGGCCACCTGTCAGAGAGTCTTTAACTGGGGGTTCCTTGGCTGGTAGAGGGTTGGACTAGATGGCCCTATGGGTCTCTTCCAACACAGTGATTCTACCATTTAATTTCAAGCAGCTCCCATTAACCAGGATCAGAGAGCCAAGAGTCCAAAAGGCTTCCTTCTGCCTCGTCAAGCAGACAGAAGGGGACGGGATTGTATAAGACAGCTTCCCGTGTCAACCGACCACACGCCGTATTTAGCAGAGCATCTGCTTTGCATGCAGAAGTTTCTAACACTTTGTGCCAAGGCGTTGCATAAAGGGCTGGGGTGACGCAGCTGCAAGTCATGGGCAACGTATGCCAGCCTCTTTTAGACAGAGGGCATGCCTTTATAATACATAGTTACTTACACGCCGCTGTGGTGTGTATTTCCGCTCCCTCATTTAATAAGGCTGATGAGGTTGCTCTGATAATGGGAACCGGATATCTCATGATCCCCCAAAACCAAACCTCACACCCTAATTAGCTCCTGTTGCTGCCCTTCAGAAGTTTATTCCCATTTGCAATGGGGAAGCAGGCCTTCTGAAGACCCCCGCCAGCCCCAGAATTGCTGTGTTTTAATTGCAACAGCTGGTGGGGATGGAAGGGAAATAAATTTGTACCCTGCAGCCTGAGAACATCTCATGGCTTTGTGGTGGCAACAGCAGAAGGAAGGGGGCCAACTGGAGGAAATTCAAAGCAAGCATCAGTTTGCTGGGCATGTCCCACTTTGGCCTAGGAAAGATTGTGCGCAGCATAATTAGCACAATGCTGATTTTGAAGTGCTGGGACTCAGCCTATAGGGACATCCCCCCTCTCCCTGTCACACACAAAGAATCTCAGAACTGTGTTCCTTTTCCCTACCACCAAGGACAACCATTTTATCAAGCCTACAAACCAGCCTCTTTTCAGCACCATGCTAAGGAGGTCTTTTGTAAAGCTAACAGATCTTAAAACTCAAAACTATGTCACCCCCAAATTTGTTGTTGTTGTTGTATGCCTTCAGTTGTTTCCAGCTGCTGGCTACCCTAAGGTGAAGCTATCCCCAGGTTTTCTTAGCAAGATTTCTTCAGAGGGGGTTTGCCTTTGCCTTCTTTCTGAAGCTGAGAGATTGTGACTTGCCCAAGATCACCCAGTGGGTTTCCATGGCTGAGCAGGGATTCAAACCCTGGTCTCCAGAGTGGCTAGCTCTGCTGTGAGGACTGTAGCTAATTCAGAGGGAACAGGGAAGTCTGAGTGGGGTGTCAGGTGATGTTGTTGACCAAGAAAAGTAAAAATATCCCTCTGTTTCAGAAAACCTGTAAATCCTGGTTTCACTCCATTTCTGGTGGCTGGTGGAAGTTTGCAGGATCTTATAAGTTTTCCAGTTTTTCAGCTCTTCACCAGGACAAAATCTAATAAGACCAGAAGCATATTTATTAGGAAAAGTTAGTTTCAGCCCAGATGCCTTACTGATTTTCTGTTCATTCGTTAGTTACATCTACATCCCACTTTTCCTCTAATGAGCTACATGTCTTCCTTCCTTCCTACTTTATTCTCGCAACAACGCTGTGAGGCAGACCACACCAAGAGGGGAGGGACTGGCCTAAGGTCACCCAATGAGTTTGATGGCTCAGATCAGAAGTTTCTTTAGAGAAAAAGACTGAAAGAGAGTGTAAAATAACCTTACCCACAATTTTGGTGTGTTAATACAATCCACAGGGCTGCAGCCTCATTCTCTATTGAAGGTTGTAGCTGTTGCTTAAACAAAAATACAAAATATAAGCAAAAGGGATGAATACAAAATATATTTAAAAAGTACACATCTGAGTTTGGCAGTTCTTGGCTTGTCTAGCAACTAGGAAGGGAGACAGACCTAAGCGCTTCCTGTTATTCTAGTTCTAAAAGTACCCTAAATTCACCCTGAAGGTTAATTCAAACATGAGTCATTTTATCTAAACCTTTTGTACATGGAAAAAAATTCTAGTCCCACACCCAGCACTGCTCAGCTGGGAACTCATAGTTCAGAAACACTCCCCAAGCCGGTCAAACATGCTTGTCTTTCATTTGTACTAAGAAAAGAGGTCATTTCCTCATCTCTTCTGTCTCCCACTCCACCCTCTTCCCATGTCTATTTTTTTGTCTTCCCAACACGAAGTTCCTAGTCCTCATTTTAAAACATATTTTGCCCTCCTACCTTGTTTCTTCTTACACCCTTCCTTTATTCTTTCTCTCTCTTGACCCCCAAAAGGCAGACAGGTGTTTCCCCAAGAGATGTATTAATTAAAAAGCCCACCAGTCAAACTTCTGCGTTTTGTTGAGACAACCATCTTACAAATTCTTGTTGTGGAGTAACCGCTGTTTAACTTAATAGGAACATTGCTCACTTTGTATGTACTGTATTTATAAAATTTCTGTTCAAATCTTGAGGAAAATTATCTTGTTTGTCTTGGCTGAGGGATTCTGAGAGCTGGTTTATCCCACAATAAAGGGTATACCCAGGGATATAGCTGTGGGGTAGTAAAATGGGGCATTGCTGCCTCCCCAGTACAGTGTTTCTTCATTCCGTAAATTCCTAGCATTGCAGATAGTGAGACCCTGGAAATAATTCATACCCAGAACTCTTCAATTTGCTGTTGTTCACATTCCCTTGGTCACATTGCCAGCCCTACATTCTTATTTTCAAAGGCTCAGCAGAAGATTTAAGTTATCACAATGCTAGAAATTTGGGGAAATTTAATAGAGGGGGCGGAATTCTTATTTGGAGGTGCAATAACCTCATTTTATCTCACGGTAGCCATACTCTTGGCCATACCCAGCAAAGGAGTACAAATTGGCCCAACCAAGGCGACTGCTGCCACCATTTTGTCTACTACGATCATAGCCTCTGACATTTCTCAGAAGAAAACCGGGACACATGTGGCCAAGCACCATCAGAGTGTGGTCAGGATGGCAGAAGTTACAAATGAGGAAGAACAGACAAGCTAGTGGAGCTTGCAGCAGCTTGAGCCCTTTTGCTTGAGCCCTCTGGGAAGGGTGTGATTCTGCACCCTTCCCTCCACTGAGTTAATTGAGTGCAAAGTGGGACATTTTAAAAACAGGATGATAGAAGACTGATATAGACAGTCCTTGATAAATCAAGACAATTGGAGGGTACTGTATCTCATTTGCTAGCTATGTCCCTGCTTACAAGCGGTGCTCATCTACTCCAAATATCCTGTTCTCGTATGCCTTCGAGTCATTTCCAACTTATGGAGACCCTAAGGTGACCCTATCACAGTGTTTTCTGGGGCTGAGAGTGTGTGACACACCCAAAGTCACCCAGTGGGTTTCTGTGGCCAAGCAGGCAACCAAACTTTGGTCTCAAGGGTCATAATCCAACCTTCCACTACACTGGCTCTTGTATCCTTCCTACTAGTTCTTTATTTATTCTTAGAAAAATAGCCTGATTAGGAAGGGGAGGAGAGAAGACGGCGAAGGGAAGAACAGCCCAGAAGCTGTGAAAGATTTTCCAGAGGTCCTGTGAGGTTTACAGTGCACTTATGTAAAGATAATACTTCAGGACTCAAAACCACCTTTCTCCCTGCACCCACATCCATGCTATCTTAGTAGGCATGCTTGCGTGAGAGTGACTCAGCAGAGCAAAGTTTCTGGGACAAGTGCCCATTTTGTGATTCAGGCAGAGAAAAATATACCAAAGGGCGCCTGAGAAAGCGCTGGAGATTTCCTGCATATCTCAGCTTTGTGGAAATTAACGGGAGAGCTGCGGAAGAATGCGTTTCTGATCTCTTGTTACTTCTGACGGAGAGAGCTTTTCCTGACAGAGGGTTCTTTCTGCGTCTAAATCTGATTAGATTTTGGCACATGGAGGCGTGAAACTCTGAGGTGGGGACACCCATTTTTTGTTCGCCCAACACTCTCTTTCTGTTCTGGTGAGAAGCCATCTTGAGACACACAGACACAAGGAAATCTTGTACGAGGGGATCCAATACTATTGGAATTCCAAACTTAGTATCATCTGACACAGAGGCAGGCAGAAAATGAGAGAAACATGTTAAGAAGACAGAAGTCCACTTCTAGATTTGGAAAACAGATATCTTTAAATGTAAGATGGTACAAACCCAGGGGAAGTAGCAATGCCAGACTGAGAACTGGAAAAGGCTCTTGTTTGTGTAGAAGAAGTGTTGCTTATCACACGACCAGGTAACAAGCACAAGATGCTGAAATGCCTTTTTCTACACAACTGTTAAAGGTACAAGAGCCCTCTCTGGTTTTCACTCTGGCAACCCCAAGAGAAAGAGACTCCCCAAAACTGGGAAAACGGGGACTCAGGAACCCCAAAACAACTGTAGTGGTCTGTTTGTAACCATGCTTTGCCCATCCCTGATCCAGCTATGTTCATTTGTAGCTGCAACAGACAGCTGGAAATATTTCTGCCTTGGTCAAGTCTGGGCAAATTTGTCTTCAGTTGAGGCCCATGTGACCTTTTAGTTCAAGAAAACAGCTTATTTCTGTATCTCATCGTTTATTTATATCCTGCCTTTTTCTCAGCATGGGACTCAGCTTACAGTAGGGCTAAAAGGTGATAAAGCTAAAAACCCGATAATAAAAAAGTTAAACCACTATTAAGCAAGGTATCATATAAAAAGGCCATTAATTTTGAAAAGTGTAAAATCGTTTATACAAAAATAATGTTAAAGAGAAGAAATAGAGGACAGGCTGCTCCATATCAAAGTGGCTTCTAGGGAAAAAAAATAAGTTTCCATTGAGGAGTTTTAGATCCTAAAGAAATCCAAAGCTTGAGTTCAGTATTATGCTAAGAAGGCCTCTCCAGGCTGGAATATAAGATGAGGGTTATCTAGGTACATAAAGGTTAATTTCAAAATTAACCAATAATTGATTGAGAAAAGTGTTTGGGAGTCACTAACACAGCTATAGCTTCTAAAGCAGGTTGCAGCATCCGAGCTGTGTTGCTTTAGATGGAAGACTAGGAAATAAAAAAGAAATGGATCTGAAAAATACATGATTCCATTATCAAATATCAGCTACCCTCCCTTCAGTCGAGCTGAAACACAAATTCTTTTTACTGTAGCCTCCCACTTTGGTTAAAACATTGTTTAACAAACAAGTTGGTCACTGAGTCAAAGCTGCTCCAGAAAGATTTGCCTGGGCATGTCAAAGCGTTCAGTTCCCTGTTGACATTTGCAGAGTGTTAGGTAATCTGAACTCAGCTTTCATCTGCTCAGAAAATACTCTGTAAATTTTGCCCCAGTCTAGAGCAAACAAACAAAAGACATATCTATCTATCTATCTATCTATCTATCTATCTATCTATCTATCTATCTATCTATCTATCTATCTATCTATCTATCTCATCTATCTGTCAGTTGTTCAAGACAGTGGGCCCCAGGTATCCGCTAGGTTTGGTTTCAGGACCCTTCCCATGAATACCAAAATTTGTGGATGCTGATGTCTCATTACATACAATGGCATCCATTATATAAAATAGAAAAATTGATGTTTGCTTTTGGGAATTTTTTTTGGGGAGGGGAGAGGTGTTACATTTTCAGGTCATAGTTGGTTGAATCTGTGGATATTGCATCTGCAGATATGTAGGGCTGACTGTATGGTTAGCAAGCAACAAACATTAGTATGTTGCAAAAACTGCAGTGTTGCCAAAGGCCTAGAACTCCAAAACTGAAACAAGTACCTTTGAAACCCCACTTTCTGATCACGTGTGCCTTTGCGGTTCAGAGGAAGTCAGATCGGTGGCCCGTGTTCTTCTTTACTGCTTTTTAAAACATAATTTCACGAAAATCTTGATTGAATCTGCCTGAGTTAATTTTCCAGGCCATTCTAATTCTTCTCACATTTCCTTCTTCTTTCTGTTGTAAATGAATCAGAGTGAAAGATTTCATAATGAATTCCCTCCATAACCCATCTCAATCTAGCAAAATTGGCCACCTGTGTCTAAATACCGCGCTGATGTAAACAGCAGAGAGTTTCTAGAGAATTTCTTTAACTCCTTTTCTTAAAAACCAACACAATCATATTCTTAAGCCATTTTTTTTTTGTTGCATGGCAAAGATTTTCTGTTATTGGAGGCAGGATCTGCACATTGACTGCTTTTTCCTGTAAACACATCCAACCTTCTTGCGAAATAATGGATGCTTTTATAACATTGGCGATTAATCTCCCTGTTCCAGACTCCAAGCTGAGTTCCCAGCTTTCCTCCGTTCTTCTGGGAAAATGAAATGCACCAATGCAATTAAGCCAGTCATGAGATCTCTATGTTTTCTGCCAGCATTGCAACAACTATGTTACACTGTCAGCTGTTGTTTGCTGGGTCCTTCCTCATCCACAGTCCTTAGGATAATGGATGAAAAGTAATACATTTGAAAGGCTCTTCAGAGTTAATAATCTACATTCCAGAAATTTTCCATGACACAGCAAAAGCTACATCTTCAACTTGTTGTGGAACACAGCCTAAAATGCATATATGGTCAATAAAGAAGCACATTTATTTGGACCCGCAAAATATTTCAAATGCATTATTGCAAGTTTCAGAGCAACATAGGACTCTTCAGATGTTTGAGAATTGTTTTAAAGGGGAAATTACATACCTTTTGGACCCACAGCATGTTTTAAATATATTACTGCCAGCTTCTGAGCAACACAAGACTGTTTACAGATTTGATAATTGATTTAAAGGGGAAAATATATACATAAATATAATTTTTTTTTTTTTAAATTTGGACCCCTAAAATGTTTTAAATACATTATTGCCAGCCTCTGAGCAATACAAGATCCTTTTAATATTTGAAAATGGTTTTAAAGAGGAAAATATATACATAAATATCTACATAGTTTTTTATTTGGACCCCCAAAATGTTTTAAATACATTATTGCAAGCTTCTGAGCAACACAGGGCTCTTTAGATGCCTGATAAGTGTTTTAAAGGGAAAAATATGCACATAAATGTATAAATAAACATATAAATGCATCAAGGGATAATATTCAGCTTAAACCTGTGCTGTTTTGTCTGGAAGGTATTGCGGATTGAGTGAGACTACACTCAAATGCACTCTGTAGCCAAACCAAATTTTCCCGAAGTCAAGGAGAATGGTGAAGAACTATTTGACTGGAAAGAAAATAAAAATGTTTTCAGGTTGTAAGAAAGAGCTTCCGCATGACTTTTCTCTTTGGGGATTTGCCTAAGCAAACCAGCCACACATTTTTAGGGCCGAAGGCTAAAAATCCAAAGTATGCCCGCTCAAAATGAAGGAGGCAACTATGCTAATAATTCGGTGTCAGATGCAGCCTTGGAAATGCTCGGATTGCCTTGCTCTGTTTCTATGGCAAGTTCTGCAGCAAGGCAGGATATAAATATTTTAAATGAATCACCAGAGCATCACGAGTCCTCTCAAACTATTTTTAATTGATGCGTGAAGTATTTGCATGTGAGAATCTTCTTAGCTGAGGATTCATATTGACAGGAAACCATGCAATACCTAGCCTGCTTGTGGTATTTTGTGGCAAATTTCAGCAGGCCCTGAAAAATGGGGGAGGGGGACCTCATTGGCATGTAGTTAGCAAGATTGTCATCTGGCACAAATATTAATTTCAGGCAAATTGAGAAGAGGAAACCATTGCAACGGCCCCATGCCTCCTACCTTTGGAGAGCTGACAGGAGAAAAAGCAGCGTTAGCTTCATCCTCCATGCAGCATTTCATTGCTAAATAATTTAAACAAGTTTATAAGCCAAAGTATTGCTCTAATGCCATCAGTTTTAGGATCCCAAGTCCATAATTGTCATAAATTAATTTAAAAATGAATTAAAAAATACAGCATCCTTCAGGAATAAATGCCTCATGGGACTTGGTAGCTCATGAGTCAGTTATTATTTAATATACTTAATACTTCTGTGTCATAACTAAAAACTTTTCCTTCTATTTCTTCCAAACATATTTACAAAAAGAGGGTCTCTTATGGCCCAAGTCCCTGCTTGGAACTAAAGCAGAAAATCAATGTTACTGTTTTCTTCCAGTGTTACTCTTTTAAGCGATTGTTATGCCTCCTCCTTCTCCTTGGTTTTTAATTTGTATTTCTTTTAATGTTTGTGTACATTTCCACAAATACATTTGGTTTGCCATTAAAAAAAATACGTTGGTTCTAAGCCCCTTTGAGGCTTCACATTAAGGAAACGCAGGATTTCAGGAAGTGTTAAAACAAAAAGAAGGGAGCTGGGAAGGGAGCCAAATTTCTCTCGTACAAAGTCCCCTGAAAAAAACCGAAATGCAAGGGAGCCTGATTTCATTTCCATTGCTCTGTAGCTGTTTATACTCTTTTTTTCTGCCTCACTTTTTAGAAATTTTATTACAGTTTCTTGTTAGTTTGTTGTATTTGTAAAGCTGAGGCAACTCCTTCCCGCCATTAAGTCCCCCCCAAAAAACGTCCCCCACCCCCCCTCACCCCCATTTCAGCCTTCCCTTTTTCCCGCATGCGCACAACGACCCTTATCCCCAAATCTTCTCTGAGGCGGAGGGCCTTAGCAACAAGGTGACGTCAAGGCGGACCAATCAGCGACGAGCCACGGCTCACGATTCCCCTCCTCCTTTCTATAACCGCTTAGATTCTTCCAGAGCTTTCCAGGCGATTGCCTCACCCGCGAGCCAATCAGAGGCCGACTTTTTCTCTTGCTACCAACCGTCGCCGAGCCGTCCTTTAAACTCCGCCCCCCATCTTTGCCGAATACTTTCCGTGCGGTTTTTTTTGTGCTTCTTCGGTCATATCGTTCCGCGCTCTCACATTTCCCCCCAATGCTACTTTTTAGGGTCGTGAGCCGCAATAAAGAGAAATAAGAGACCCCAATATTTCCCTCGCGCTGCAGAAATACATCCCCCTTCGCGGAAATTATTCTTTCACCGTTTTTATTTGGGGACTATTTCTTCTAGCGGAGAAATACTTCAGTGAGGCGTCAGGGCGGGGCCTCGCGTCACGACAAGCTATAAATAGGAGAGGCCGGTTGCTGGGGAGACAGTTTTAAAGGAAAGGGAGGAGTTGCTGTACGCAGAGAAGAAAAAGAGTCGAGTTGGCTGGTGTTTTTGGAACCCTTCCTGTGGTCATTAACAGAGTGGTAAGATGTCGGCGTAGAGAACGAAATAGAATACGGGCTCGGTCCTCAGTAGGGAGGCAGCGTGGTGTGGCGGGCTGAAAATTCCCCGCTCGCCGCGGTTCCGCGCCGCGTCATGGCCGCCCATTATGGCGGACGAGGCGCTGATCGTGACGAAGGGAGGCGGTGCGGGGGACTAGCAGTAGTGGGGCTTCCCGGACCCTGTGCGGAGGAGATGGGGCGGCCTTTTGGCGGATGCGGCTGAGGGAAACGGGGCGCTTCGGGCGCCCGGGAGGTAAAGAGAAGGAACACAAAGAAGGCCGGAGAGCCTTTTTCCTAAAACGCCGAGAAAATTCCAGGACCGTTATTTTGTAAGAGAGGGGAAGGGGTTGGTGGATGGTTCGAGAGTCTTTAGGGAGGGAACGAGGGGGGAATGGTGGAGAGGAGGGGGCCTAGGGAGGGGATTGTGACGTCACTCGCCCTCTGGGCGAGCGCTAATGGGGAGCAAGAGCGCCCCCCTGCGGCTCTCTTAAGGAGGAAGCTCTGGAGGGAAGTCACGGTGGGGAACCTTTTAGCCGCTTAGGAGAACTACAGGTCCCACAGGGCGTTGTCACGCCGTTTCTGGGGGATAGCGGGGGCTGTGGTTGGCTCAGTCGGGAGGATCTTGATTTGGGAGAACCTCGTTCGTAGGTTTGTAACTTGGGGGCGGTGGATTTTAGGACCTAAATAAAGTGTAGCACGTAATACGTGCCGTTTTTGCTACTACAGTATGGCTGCCACCTTCTTTGACGGTGTCAATTGAAAAGAAGAAAACGTGTGAAATTAAAACCAGCATGATATTGGGTGTTTTGTCCTCATTGCTTGACTTTGTGTAGAGAAACAGCTACAGATAACACCGGCTATATCGAGTTGTCTTGATATTCTGTAGGTCCATAGCTTGCTTAGTGCTGAGAGTTCCTTTTTGTTATACTGTATCTACAATTGGGATGGGCTGTAGGATATATATATATAGAGGGGGGGTATATTCTCTCCCCAGCCTTTCTCACTAGGGAGTCCTGGGTAGAATTAAACAAGTGAGTGAGTGGTGGCTTTTCAAAGGACAGGTTTCAGGAACGTTACCATGAATGCTCTCAAAGTGAAAGTAGTGAGAATGACATGGGCATTTTCAAAAAGGTGAGCGGAAGATTTGGCTCTGATGCAGAAGTTGCTTGACTAGTCATTGTCAGAAGGCTGCCTTTGACTCACTGGCAGCAGACAACATGGGATGGCAGCTTTGACTGCTTGAGCTTTTTAATTTCCTATCACAGGACTAGGGGTAGGATGGTGGTTTGATTGTGGAAGGAAAAAAGGATATTAAATTGCAACAGTTGGAGCCTTGGTTGGTATTGGTCTGTAACAGAGCATGATATATTGAGTGTGTGGGTGTTTTCCATATTTTTCTAGCTAATCAGATGTCAGGTTAGAGACCAGGCTTTGTGTAGCCATTATAGAACAGTTACAGGATCTGGGACGCAGCAATGTGTTGCTAACGTAATGAGGGAAGTTTTTAAAATTCAGAACAATTTTCAGTTATCTTAAAAAAAAAGCTTTTGACTGCATTGCTGTAGTATGAATGTACAGAATTAAATCTGACCAGAAAGTTTCCTTGTTGTGTCATTGCAGTTAAAATGCAGATCTTTGTGAAGACCCTGACTGGCAAGACCATCACCCTGGAGGTGGAGCCAAGTGATACCATTGAGAACGTGAAGGCGAAGATCCAGGACAAGGAAGGTATTCCTCCTGACCAGCAGAGGCTGATCTTTGCCGGCAAGCAGCTCGAAGATGGCCGCACCCTCTCCGACTACAACATCCAGAAGGAGTCCACCCTCCATCTTGTGCTGCGTCTGAGGGGAGGGATGCAGATTTTCGTGAAGACTCTGACTGGCAAGACCATCACCCTGGAGGTGGAGCCAAGCGACACCATTGAGAACGTGAAGGCGAAGATCCAGGACAAGGAAGGCATTCCCCCTGACCAGCAGAGGCTGATCTTTGCCGGCAAGCAGCTCGAAGATGGCCGCACCCTCTCCGACTACAACATCCAGAAGGAGTCCACCCTCCATCTTGTGCTGCGTCTGAGGGGAGGGATGCAGATCTTCGTGAAGACCCTGACTGGCAAGACCATCACCCTGGAGGTGGAGCCAAGCGACACCATTGAGAACGTGAAGGCGAAGATCCAGGACAAGGAAGGCATTCCCCCTGACCAGCAGAGGCTGATCTTTGCCGGCAAGCAGCTCGAAGATGGCCGCACCCTCTCCGACTACAACATCCAGAAGGAGTCCACCCTCCATCTTGTGCTGCGTCTGAGGGGAGGGATGCAGATCTTCGTGAAGACCCTGACTGGCAAGACCATCACCCTGGAGGTGGAGCCAAGCGACACCATTGAGAACGTGAAGGCGAAGATCCAGGACAAGGAAGGCATTCCCCCTGACCAGCAGAGGCTGATCTTTGCCGGCAAGCAGCTCGAAGATGGCCGCACCCTCTCCGACTACAACATCCAGAAGGAGTCCACCCTCCATCTTGTGCTGCGTCTGAGGGGAGGGATGCAGATCTTCGTGAAGACCCTGACTGGCAAGACCATCACCCTGGAGGTGGAGCCAAGCGACACCATTGAGAACGTGAAGGCGAAGATCCAGGACAAGGAAGGCATTCCCCCTGACCAGCAGAGGCTGATCTTTGCCGGCAAGCAGCTCGAAGATGGCCGCACCCTCTCCGACTACAACATCCAGAAAGAATCCACCCTCCATCTTGTGCTGCGTCTGAGGGGAGGGATGCAGATCTTCGTGAAGACCCTGACTGGCAAGACCATCACCCTGGAGGTGGAGCCAAGCGACACCATTGAGAACGTGAAGGCGAAGATCCAGGACAAGGAAGGCATTCCCCCTGACCAGCAGAGGCTGATCTTTGCCGGCAAGCAGCTCGAAGATGGCCGCACCCTCTCCGACTACAACATCCAGAAGGAGTCCACCCTCCATCTTGTGCTGCGTCTGAGGGGAGGGATGCAGATCTTCGTGAAGACCCTGACTGGCAAGACCATCACCCTGGAGGTGGAGCCAAGCGACACCATTGAGAACGTGAAGGCGAAGATCCAGGACAAGGAAGGCATTCCCCCTGACCAGCAGAGGCTGATCTTTGCCGGCAAGCAGCTCGAAGATGGCCGCACCCTCTCCGACTACAACATCCAGAAGGAGTCCACCCTCCATCTTGTGCTGCGTCTGAGGGGAGGGATGCAGATCTTCGTGAAGACCCTGACTGGCAAGACCATCACCCTGGAGGTGGAGCCAAGCGACACCATTGAGAACGTGAAGGCGAAGATCCAGGACAAGGAAGGCATTCCCCCTGACCAGCAGAGGCTGATCTTTGCCGGCAAGCAGCTCGAAGATGGCCGCACCCTCTCCGACTACAACATCCAGAAAGAATCCACCCTCCATCTTGTGCTGCGTCTGAGGGGAGGGATGCAGATCTTCGTGAAGACCCTGACTGGCAAGACCATCACCCTGGAGGTGGAGCCAAGCGACACCATTGAGAACGTGAAGGCGAAGATCCAGGACAAGGAAGGCATTCCCCCTGACCAGCAGAGGCTGATCTTTGCCGGCAAGCAGCTCGAAGATGGCCGCACCCTCTCCGACTACAACATCCAGAAGGAGTCCACCCTCCATCTTGTGCTGCGTCTGAGGGGAGGGATGCAGATCTTCGTGAAGACCCTGACTGGCAAGACCATCACCCTGGAGGTGGAGCCAAGCGACACCATTGAGAACGTGAAGGCGAAGATCCAGGACAAGGAAGGCATTCCCCCTGACCAGCAGAGGCTGATCTTTGCCGGCAAGCAGCTCGAAGATGGCCGCACCCTCTCCGACTACAACATCCAGAAAGAGTCCACCCTCCATCTTGTGCTGCGTCTGAGAGGTGGATGTTAGTTGTTATGAACACCTTTGCAAGTTGCCAATAGCATTTGTTTGCACTGTAGCAGTTTAATGTCTTAATAATATTGTAAGGTTCGTGCAGGTTTCTGTAACCTCTAGACTTGTCTGTGTTAAACGCTTAATAAAGTTTTCAGTTGCACATTGCTCTTGGGTCTTTGTGAGTGAAAAACAAAAGCAGGTTTAACAGGACAGCCAGCTCTTGAAATGTGTCATCAGGAGACATACACACACTTGCAGGGTATGAAATTCTTGTGCCATGTGCTGTGCGAAACTGCCAGTGGAGGCTGCTGTGTCTAGGTGTCGATGAGATCTGATGGTGCGACTGCTGTTCCCATTGGGGTGCCAGTAGTGTGGGGTTTCTTCCTAAGAAGACTGCCCTTTCCTTTCCCACAAGATCCAGGGGCCAGCAGGATAAACATGGAGAAATCACAAACACTGAGTAAGCAGTGGAACCAAGAAGCAGAAGTTAAAAGCACTCAAAAAGCAGACAAATGGTTTAACAGTGTAAAGAACGTTTGCTGAAGGTTGCGTAGTGAGGATGCTCCATTACGAAGGCTGTTGGGGGCTGAAGGTGTGATGAAAGCCTAGGTGTTACTGAACTGTATTGCTGGCATTGCTAAAGGATGAAAACCTGAACCACGCTCAGTCTCTGGAGCCATGTACCAAAGCGATAAGTCTTGCAGCATGGGCTTCAGGATGCTACTTAAGAATGGCTGCTGTGGCAGTTCCCAGTGTGCCTTGGTAGAAGGGATACCCATGGTTAAAAGGGCTTTTTGTGTGTGTGGGGGGGGGGGTACTTGACCCAGAGACCAGGTGTATACGATGAATGGTTTAAAGGTATTTCACCAAAGTGTTCAGTTCCAAAGCATCTGCTGTGTTGTATTCAAAGCTGCAAAGGCTTAAAAGCTTCCAGTGTGACCCTGTATTGGCCCAGCTTGTGTAACTAGGACACTGCTTCAGAACACAGCCCCTTTGCTGCAGAGTACAAATTGTGACCTAAATATTCCAGTTCTATAAATAAAAGCTTGCCTGCTATAAGAGGCTTTATGCTGGATAGAGGGCAGGCCGGAAGAACACCATGACGGCAGCCTTGAGTCCTGATGTTTCTGCCAAGTGGTGTGTAAGGTGCCCTGGGAATGTTACTCAAGCTGAAGGAGAGTCATAGTTTGGCCCAACAGGTGTTCAAGCCAACCCCCTCCCCCTTTTTGGACATGAGAATTTTTTCCTTTGAATCTCTTAAATTCCATACCTCTTTCCTGTTGTGGCCAAGCATAAAAAAAAATGTAGAAGGCCGATTAAATGCTGGTTACTCAAAATGGCATTTAGGTATGGGTAGTGGGCGGTGCTGGGGATGGGACGATGATTCATAGCTAGGCACTTCCTAAGAAAGAGTTCTTTATATCTGTGGAGTAAAGATCTTGAGATTCGGGTTGAGAAAGCAGAACCTCTGAAGGACCAAAGACAGAGAGGCTGGCAAGTTGCCATGCCATAGGATGTTTTACAGTTAGGTGTGGTGTGCACCAACGGGTGTTGCCTATCAGTTTTAACACTGCATGACACTGATAACATTCTTAACAATCTTCACAGTGTGAGAAACAGGTGGCTATCAGCCCAGGTGCCTTAAAATGCCTTTGTGCCATGGGCAGTAAGCCCTTGGCTAGGCAACATCTTCAACAGTGACTTTTTTTTGCACCGGGTTTGGGTAGCAGCTGGTAAGGCCTGTGACTTGCCTGGTACGCTTAAATGTGTGGTGTATGTGCGTGACCTAACTGTACCGAAGGGACCAGTTTCTGATCTTGGAAGCTAAACCGGGTCACGCCTGGGTAGTCCATGGATGGGGGACTGCCAAGGAATACCAAGAGCTGTAGGCTGCGTTTTGGAAGACGGCAATGGCAACGAGCGTGACGCACGCGCACAGACAGCTTATCTGTACATAGGAAATCACGCGCGTGAATGCTGTAGATTGCTGACTGGTACAGATGCACAGTTGCGTTCCTCCATGACACTAAGCTTGCACCTAATGCAAATGAATCAGCGGACTGAGCTTTCTTGTAATGGCTGAAGAGGTTAATCCTAGACTAGTAGGATCTTTCAGGGGAGCACCTTATTGAGAACCCGGCATTCATTCAGGAGCAGCAAGTTAGTGATAAGGTTTAATAATTCTATAGGCCTCACATGGAAAATGGTTTCAAAAATCACAACACTCCCATGTGAGTAACAGGTCCCGGTAGAAGCCCTCTTCTGGCTGCCTTGTACCGAGCTTCTGCTCCTCTCCTAACAGCCTCCTCCAGCTTCTTCCTCACGTTTTTCCTTCTCGGTTCAGAAAGGTCCTCAATTTCTTCTTCACTGATTTCATAGCCAAACATATCAATCTATTGACATGAAACAGAGGGGAGAAAGCTTCCAATGAGAGTGGGTGGGATTTTAACAGCAGCTACAGTTTTGCCACAGAAGGGCTAAAAATAACACTGCAAAGCGGTAGCAGTAGAAGGAGCAAAACCACCTCTTGAGTATTTCTTGCCTAAGAAAGCCCCATGAAATTCATAGTTGCCTTAAGTCAACCCATAACTTCAAGGCATATATACGCGTGTAAGTGTTATGTGGACTTGAGGGAAAGATGGGGAATGGAAGGCCCAGGATAGGGGTGTAGCAATTCTGAACCCCCAGATTTTGGACTGCAACAACTCCCATCATTAATTAAGAAAGGAGTTAAGGACAATTTAAAACAACACAGCCTCCTCTTAAAAGCCCTTCCCTTGAAACCTCCCATTCTAAAAGCCAGAATAAAAAGAAGGACAGTGAGGGGGCTGTTTCAGCCTCTCCAGCGAGGGAGTTCCAGAGCCTGGGGGCAGTCACTAAGAAGGCCCCATCTCGTACCCCTGTCAAACACACCCATGAACGTGGAAATAGTATCTCTTCTTTCTTGGCAGTTCTCCTCATGCTTATAAGATTTCCATTCCATGCATGCCATCAAAACATTTCGGAATGGAGGTGGGTGGGAGGAAGGGTGTCGAATACCTTTGCGTTTTTGCGGTCTTGGTCGTAGGCCCGAAGATGCTCAGTTGTGGCTGCATCTAAGCGCTCCTGCTCTTCTGGGCTTGAACCATTAGCCACTAAAGAAAAGAAGGGGATGGACATTAAGACATCCTTCCCTGTTAGAACTTAGGCATAGTTGTTGTGTGCCTTCAAGCCATTTCTGAGTTATGGTGGCCCTAAGACCCTATCATGGTGTTTTGGGGGGGCTGAGAGAGTGTGACATGGCCCAAGGTCACCCAGCAGCCAAAAAAGGGTATCAAACCCTGGTCTCCAGGGACCATGGTCCAAAGCTCAAACAACTACACCACACTGGCTCTCGTACTCATCTTAAATAGTTAATGCACCAGTTCTGCTTCTAAACAGAAGGTGTCGTCGTTATGCCGCAAACCAACAAACCCAAGTATGGGTCTGAACACTGGGTATGTGTGAAATCCCCACAATAGCTTTGCCTTTGGGTGACTGTGAAGTTGGAAGGCACACGACGACAACAATGGTTCCTCTGCTATGGGGCAGGACTGCCAAAGCACTATTCCCCATGCACAATTGCTTGTACCTGTAAGAATTTTCTGAGCGGAAAGAGTGAGAATCTTGTTCATGTTTCCACCTCATCTTCTTAACGTTTGTAAGGCCCAAAGTTGTTTTTTTCTTTTATGCTGTGGCAGGTCCTTGGATCAACCTGGTTTCCAAGTTTATTTCGCATATGAAACCAGAGTGGTGTAGTGGTTTGACGACAAATTTGGAGACAAGGATTCGAATCCCCGTTCGACCATGGAAAGCTACTGGGTGACCTTGGGCAAGATGCTCAGCCTCGGAGGAAGGCAAAGGCAACGTCCCTCTTGCCTGAGGGTCACTGTAGGTCAGAAATGACTGGAAAGCACACAACCACGACAACAGCAACAACGAAGACGAAGGGAAGGACTGGCAGGGTCGTGCAGTGGTTAGGCTGTGGGACTAGGAAGCTCAAAGTCTGCATGCCAACTAGGCCATGAAAGATGCCTTGGGCCAGCCATTCCTTCCCTCTTAACTTGGCCTACTTCACAAGTTGTAAGGATTAAAAAGAAGCCAAGCTCAATGGAGTTTTCTGCTCATTTATCTCTCAAGAGGAAAAAGAAATACATATAATTTAAAGACCCCTACCTCTCTTCTCTCCCTGCCTGCCTTTTGTAATCCATTGCCCAATTAAGAGATCTAAACTTCTCAAAAGGATATGTGTATCTGATTAAAGGTACCCCTTTATTAGATCAATCAAAGCACCCCTTTAATAGGTATTTTTCCCTTCTTACTTCTTCACAGAGAAAGCACCCTCTAATTTGGCTGCCTTTTTTAGCAGCCAGACAACAATTCAGTCTGTCAGACATGGTTGATAAGGTCTACTTTCCAGTGGCAATGAGTCCCCCAGACTACAGCATTTGTGTGTCAGGCAACTTTTACATACTTGTTCTGGATGCCTCCATCATCTGCTTTAGTAGTTCAAGGGTGATTGTTCTGGCTGTATTTTTCTTGTCTCTGGTCTCATATTTTCCAGCAGCAACTACTGGGGAAAGATTGAAATACAAAGATTATAGAATGTTAAGTATCATTGTTACTTCCATCTCATTTTTCTTCCACTGAAACACTCGGAGCAGCTTATTTTGAGATCCCAGGGGATCTTCCACCTGAAACTGTTTTGCTTCAGTAGCAGAAAATTCTCATCTACCTACATACTATTCTGATTTCCAGATATCTATAATTAAATTACCAGTCCATATGAAAAAACACTAGCCTGGCTGCTCAGCTAGATTTCTGTTATTCAGTGACAGCATGCTAGCTGTCTAAAGAGGTGTAGAAACAATTCACTTTTTGGTTTGTTTTACAAAATCTTCCCTGTCTGGTTGGCTGGAAGTCATTCCTGCTCATGACAGGAGACCAGAGCATGTGGATATTTTCTTGTCTGTGGCAGGGACTGTGAGTGTTCTTGTTCAAAATATAATTTTTTTTTCTTCTTAAATATTTATTTGTCGCATTTTACACAAAATTACACAAACTCCAACAAACTTTATTAACACAGACATAAACTAATGTTAACACACTAAATAAAATACAGTGTTAAAGCAACAAACTAAAAAAAAAAAACCTCACTAGAATATTGACTTACCAAATAACCAAGCACTAAAATACACAAAAGAGCTCCCCCAAAACAAACTGTACTGAGAAAAGGAAAATGAAAAGAAGGCAAGATGGTAGTATTCTACCATTACTGCTCCAGCTAGGCTAACTGCTATTAAGCATACCCACAAATTTTTCATCGTTTGGATGCTTGTTGCTCAGAAAGTCCATAAATGGTTCCAGTCTTTCAGGAAATCTTCAAGTCTTTTAAACGCCACATTAATTTGGTTGTATGGGATAGTTTACCAGTCTTAAACAATCCAATCTGCTGTCGTCGTTCAAAATATCTAGACGACCAAAGGTTTCATGCCCTGGATTTATAGGCCCATTAATTGCCGAACGTGAAACTAGTGCTAGGAATTGTAAAGTAGTGACTTCTTTTCTCACTTACCTGTTTCTGAAGAGAGGAAATGACACTGTGATGTCTGAGATGGTGTCTGAGACAGTGGGGAAGGTGGAGGGGCTTGAAAGCTGAAAAATAACAAAATAAGAAAGAGCCCTTTCTTAACAAAGTCTTCCCAGGTAATAGAAAAATTTGTCCCCAGAGGAAAAATCAACATGGAAAGAATAGAGGTAGATTCCTACAGCGCTTAAAAAAAGACATGTTTCTGGAAACTTTTAATTCAAAACTAACATGCACACATGTTAATGAAACAACTAGGTCAGGGAAAGCCTTCCAGAAGTAAACAGAAATGTTTTGAGACTGCTTGCAGTCTTCCTCCAAAATGCTGACTTTGATTTCTTCAATCAGACTCCACTTTCCTTAAGATTTCCATTTTGGGGGTTAAGCATACAGATCTATGTTTTTTTTTAACATGTTGTGGGAAACTGGGAAGGCAGGCTGGCCTCCTTTCCCCTCCTCTCTTGGTTCTGCTGCTCATGCAGGCTCTGTAAGGGATTTTGGAGGCAGATGCCCTTCCCCTTTCTGTTGTAGGCAGGCACACACAGCTGCAAGAGGATTAGCTAGAGCGGAGCCCCATTTGCCCCCCAGCTTTAGCATTCTTGCCCTATTTACTGCAGACATGCTGCTACAACCTGGCACCAAACCCAAAAATCTGTTTCTTCAAGCCTCCCTCACCATTTTCCTGATGTCAATGCTGCTAAAAAAATGCAGCTAGACAGAGGATAAGGAGAAAAGTGGGGAGATGGATGGGTATCAAAAAGACATTGTAAAAAGGACCATTTTTGTCAAAGACTTTGTTAACAAAGGTATTGCTGTATTCATGTAATTCCGGGCGTGACTACAAATTGCCTTTTTTACTTTACAGCCTCCATTGTAGAAAAAGCAGGAAGGCACCAACCCTGGGATAAAAATGTGAGCCAAGTCTGACACTGAAGTCAATGCATTGGATCCAGTCGTCGTCTTTCATCAAGTAACCCAGTAAAAATCTACAGCGTTTACGTTTATCATCATTAATTCCAGCCAATTTAATTATTTAATGACTTAATTTTTTACCCAACCTTTTTAAGGTGAGACTTGATTGCACAAGATAAGCTATGGAATGTATCCTTTGCATTCTTACCTCCCTGCAGAACTGGCACTGGAGGATGGCTACAAGAGAAAGAAAAAGAGACATTCTCAAAATCCGTGGAAGCAGCTAGACCCTGGTGGGGTGTGTAAAGTATTTTTTTTAAAGCTCTGTTTCAGGAAAGCCCTTGAAGAAGCACACAAACTTAAATGTAGTGTATTAAATAAGTCTGTGATGCCCGAATGTGGGCAGGTCTGGCTGTGTTTACAATTTGCCCTCCCTGTGCGTGAGAGAGAAGGTGAGTATATCTGCCAGTGTGAAATAATGGTTAGAGTTCTGGGCTGACCCATGAAAATTCACTGAGTGCCGTTGGACTCGTCTTCCTCTCTCCGCCAACCTGACCAACTTCAAAAGGTTATTGTGAGGATAAACCAGGAAGGAGGAGAGATGTGTGAGAACTTACTTACCATCTTCTGCTCCACAAGTCTGTTGATTTCAGCTTGAAGCCCACTGATCTGCTCCTGTGCTTTTCTTTGCAATTCATAGCGGGCTTGCCTCTCCTGAAAGGTTAAATCTGAGTATTAAGCTTTCGCTGGGATGTAGGGAGAATTCAGAAGAGAGATTCCTGCTTTTGGCGGCAAGTCACCTTTTAAATAAATTGCAGGGAACTCCTGCGCTGCTGCACATGAAAAATGTCAGTTTTTCAAAATCAGAGGTAGATTTTTGGACCTTGCTTTTTGAGTGGGGGCATTTCTAGCAACCTATGCAGCTTCCAGGGGCTGACTCTGAAATTACAGGTAGTGCAAAACACAGGAGCTATATTGTTGACCAGAGTATCATAGAGCATACCTTCCATGTGTCCAGATTTGGCAAGGACAGTCCTGATTAATTCTCTGCTATCCCACTTTTTCAGTTGTTTTTATCCCGGTTTCTCTCTCATCCTTCCACTTTCCTCCCTTTGTCCTCTGCTTACTTCAGTTGCTGCAAACTGAGTTCAGGGTGCAAAAGTAGTTTGAAGTCAATTCGTTCAGCAAGGGAAGAAAAGAGGAGGGGGCAGAATCTTGCCCTTGCCAGACAAAAGCAAACTCCAGCAGCATCACTTAGCTTGCCTATTCTTTCTCATTTATAACTTTTACTGTCTTGATTGCACTCTGATATTGTTTGGCCACATGTGTGTCAGTTTTCATCTGTGAAGTGTCAGAGAGTCTGTATTTTTCCTTTTCCTCCTCATCTCTTTTTCCTTTTGTGTCTTGTCTTTTTACATTATACTATGAGAACAGTGGCTAATTAAAAAAAAACCCTGTAAGCTGCCTTAGATATCTTTTTGGCAGAAGAGCAAGGTAAAAATGGTTTAAAATCATCACCACCACAAATTGATGGGATATGTACTCCCATATTACAGACTGCAATAAAGATGACAAAGACTAATATCCAGAGGTGCCCACAGTTCTTACAGTTAGACAGTGGGGCAAACCCTAAAAATCATGCTGATTCTGCCAGTACATCTATTTTACTTCCCTCTTCTACCATTTTGTGTTCAGAAGAGAGTACCTGCAATAGCTGTTCTTCCAGATCAGCTTTCTGGCATTCAAATTTTCTCTTAGTCTCTTCAAAAAGTTGGAGCATTCGAATCTCCTGTTGCCTACAATGCCATGAAAAGTTTATTTCAGAAAAATCTCTTGTTGATTGCATCACCATCAAATCTGATGCCGCAAGGAGAAAAGCTGAGGCAATTCTGGCTCAATATGAACATGGTGTCCAGATTGAAGGAAATATTATTGCTGCTCTGTTCTGCTTTGGTCAGACCTCACCGGGCAGCCTGTGTCCAGTTCTGGCATCACAGTTCCAAGAAGTTATCGAAAAGTGCAAACATGTCCAGAAAAGGTTGACCAAAATGACCCACAGGTCTGGAAACTAAACCTTATGAGGAACAACTTAGGGAGCTATGTATGTTTCATTTGGAGACAGGAAGACAGAGGTGACATGGTTGAGAATGAAGCAAACACCGCAGTCAAGAAGCTTCTGGCTCTTACCTCTGCTGTTCCTCCTCTCTAAACTTTTGAAGCCTCTCTTCCTGCTGAATTCTCTCCACATGCTGCCTCTGCAGCAACTCACGTTCCTCTCTGAAAAGGAAAATGCATCGTCCTTACTGCAACCATTTTTGTCTTTCAAATTTCTCCTTCAAAATATAATCAGTGATCTGGCAAGGTGGGAGAGGACTGGAAAAGATCAAGGAATTTTGGAGCAGTCGAGATGAAAGGGATCTAGTCCGACCCTACTGGTCCATGAATCTGCAGCAAAATACTATAAATTTGCATGGACCCAAATGTTTGTTGCACACAGAGTTTGAAAAGTAATATTTTAAAGTAATTAACTACAGTTTCAAGGCCTCAAAGGCAATTGCCATTACTGTTTTAAAAATGCTTTTACATTGCATGAAATAACTAAAAAAAGTTGCAAATGGTTTCTTAAAAAAAAGAATCCAAAGCTACTGACTTAGGAGTACCTAAACCCATGTAAGGAGTGACTTATCATACACTATGTAACTATGGAAATAATTAAAACACAAGTAACAATGGCACTGCAAAAAGCAGAAAGATACCCTTCTGTTACGTTATAGTCACAATGTAATGTCATGTTTTGGTTATTATTTTGGAATTAATTGCAAGCAATACATTACTGATAATGGGTTCCTTCTGCGCTCTGGTGCAGAATGGATTACTTTCTATTTCTGCTATATACAAACTCACTTTTAATACAGGCATACCTCAGTTACCAAAAACTTCTGATAAAGTCTCACAATGCCTTTCAACAGCTGCCCAACCCTCTCATTATCTTCTCATCCTCTGTCTAGCTGGAAGCTTTTTTTAAAAGCAGCATCAGCATTCGGAGAATGGCAAAACATGGCTGGAGAAACACATACTTTTGATGCTGGGTTTCAGCAGCGTGACCACAGTGAACAATGCAGTAATGTTTGACTCGGGAAAGAATACAAATCTACTGTAGTTGTGTGTGCCTGCCTACAACAGATGAGGGAAACAACAGCAAAAGAGTGAGTAAAGGGAAAACCTTGTTTGCCGCCTGTCTTCTGGTTTCATCCGTTGAGGGGCTGCAGTTTGGTAGTCTCTGTAGCTCCATGCAGGAAAAACTCAAAAGGGGGTGAAAAAAAAAAGGGAGCAAGTATGAGAACTGTTGTTTCCACCATATCACAAGCAAAAATATTTAAATGAATAATATATGAAAGCTGGGGTATTGTTATTATTATTATTATTTTCATTTATATCTCACCTTTCTCCCAGTTATGGGACTCAAAGTGGCTAACACATTAAAACAACACAAATCCATTTCCCCACTCAGCCATGGAACCCCATTGGGTGACCTTGTGCTTGTGACACTCTCTCAGCCCCCAGAAAACCCCGTGATAAGGTTTGCCTGAGGGTCACCATAAGGTGGAAACAACTTAAAGGCACATTAAGAGAATGCTAGGGGAGAAAGTCAATTATTGGTTTTGAGGTCTGTTTCTCTTTTTGGTTTTGAAGGCTATTTCTGCACTTTGAACTCAGTTTGCAGCAACTGAAATAAGCTGAAGAAGAGGAACACTGGGAGGGGCAGAGAGTAACCAAGACATTTTAAAAGCAGCTGAAAAAGTGTGATGGCAGAGGAGGAATTGAGAATGTCTAAACAGGTACTGTTGGAGGGTACATCAAAGGCCTTTTAAATAAAAAGGTCTTTGGGTCATTCTATGCAGAAAACTGGCCCCAAGACCCATCCTAGTAGCCCACTCCTGGTGCCCCTCTGGATTTGTTGTACTACAGCACCCACACTCCCCAGCCACCAGCCACACTGACTTACTTTGGGTGGGATCATGGGCTGGGAAATAGTCTTCATTCCCTCCGTGTAGCTGGCTGTACAATTCTTCATAGAAATATTTCCCTATCAAGTCTTGGAATGCTTGGATGGGCAAGGAGGGTCCCAGACTCTTCAGCATGGCTTCCACTTCCACCAGCTACAGTGAAGCACAGACAAGTGAGCAGTTTTGGTGTCTTCGGAAAGAAAGTTCCAACAGGCTATGAGGAAAGCAATGTAAGAAGTCCAGTTCCCTCCCTCTCATAGAATCACAGAGCTGGAAGAGACCAAAAGGGCCACTGATTCCAGCCCTCTGTCATGCAGGAATACCCAAGCAAAGCATTCCCATGTATTCCGCTGTTGAACTACTCTTACTGTCAGGAAATTCTAATGTTTAGGTAGAATATCTTTTTCCTGGAGCCATTTCTCCATTGTGTCTGAAGCAGCAGAAAACAAGCTTGCTCCATCTTCCACAGGACATCTCTTCAAATATTTAAACATGGCTATCATGTCCCCTCTTAACCTTTTCTTTTCCAGGCTTAAACATACCCAACTCCCTAAGCCAGTCCTCATAAAACCTGGTTTCCAAGCCTTCTACCATTTTGGTTGCCCTCCTGTGGACACGTTCCAGCTTGTCAATCTTTTTCCTGAACTGTGGTGCCCAGAGCTGAACTCTAACTGATCCCATGTTATTCTAGGATTAATGCACCACCGATTCATAAAAGAACCAAGGGATTAGATGCCAGAAGGATATGTAAAGGGTTTACATACAGAGTGACATTTGAGCAGTTGGCCTCTGAGCAGGAGGACAAAAACTGCTGCAAACGCTGGGAGGCAGTTGTAGGATGGCTGCCCAATGCCAAGGATGATCTGGTCCCAAAGATACAACAACGTGTCCATGCTTAAGTATCCTGTAAAAAGAAAAAGGACCCAAGGGTGTAAAATGTCTTACTTTCTTCTTCCAAAGTGTGTTTACACTACAGAGGTAGAGCAGTTTGATCCCACTTCAACTGGTAGGGGTCCTTCCTAAGGAATTCTGGGACTGGTAGCTGGTGCATTCTTCTTCATTAATAACTTCTGCCATCTTAACCACGTCCTGAGATTGCTTGGCTTCACCCACTCCAGGAGAAAGGCAGTGCATAAATTCAAAAAATAAAATTTGTGAAATGTTGAAGGTTATGTTCTCACCTACAAACAGAGTTAGCTGATAACTGGTTTGAGCAGATGGCGGAGGCTCCTTAGCAGGGCTACCCTGGAATCTTCCTCTGAAAAGAAGCAAAGTTGTCACATTGCACAAAATGACTCATTGCCTGCAACTGACCAACCAACACAAGCCTGGAGAAAGTAAGTGTGTCCCTTTGATGAATCTGCAAAAATTCCCTATGAATACAAGTTGAAATGAAACACAGCTGGTGACCAGAAATGCAGGATTTAGGCATTCACAAATGATCACATTTATGTAAGAATTAGCTACCTGGTTGGACATCAATGCACTCCAAGAACCTCCCCAGATCTCTGTCTGCTTGCTCAAGTAGTGAGGCAACTTCTTCCATGATGCTTGCACCGCTGGGATTCTAGACATAAATTACCACGTTTGAGTAGGAAACTGAATTACGCAGGCATCCCTCGGTTAACAAAACCTCCTTCTGACAAAGTCTTTTCACATCCTCTCAGCCCCTTCTTCATTCCTCTTCTTCTGTCCAGCTGGAAGCTTTTTTAGCAGCACTGGGAAGATGGTGAAAGAGGACTGGAGCACATAGATTTTCAGTATTGAGTTGCAGCAGCAGGTCTGCAGTAAAGAAATAGAGCTTGAACTGGGAAAGAGTGAGATTCTAATCAAAGCATGTGTGAACAATGTAGCAGACAAACAAAGGGGGATCAAAAAGGTTACCCACAGCATGTTTTGAAGAAATGAAACTAGACATGTAGTAGAACAAGAAATGGGACATATAAACATTGCAATTCTAGTGGTGTGCAAGCAAATGTGAAAAAGAATAGGACATTTTGAGACAGATAGTTACACAGCATTTCACTTGGGAAATGAAAAGAAGAAGTTGAGTGGCTTTAATAGTGAGGAGAGATGTAGCAAAGACTGTCAAAATCTGACTTAATCATATGAATAAGACTCCAGGGAAAACACATCAATATAACCAAAACCCAAGTATGCTCTGACTACAGATGCAGAAGAAGTAGAAACTGAAAGACTCTACGAACATCACGTGCTGTTGGCTATATTTCAGAGGAAGGAACTGGCCAAATTACCCCTGAATATTCTTTGCCAAAGAAAACCCAGTGGCATTAATTGGGTCGCCTTGATGGCAGTTAACCAGGGATGTGAACTCATCATCGCCTATGTTCAAAGCAGATGCCATAATGCTGGGCCATGCAGTTAGTTCCCAAAGATGAAATCCTCCTAAATATACCCCAAAGTAGACAGTCTTACAAAATGAGGCTGTAGCTTCGTGAATGTAATGAATTCTTCCACCAGGAGGGCAGAAACGGAGTCCACAGAGATACCAAGAGATGCTCCATCCAAAATAACTTGCAAGAGAGGCACTGGCAGAAAATAATCTTGGTCACGCAGAGGTGTGGGTGTCCCTTGAAGCTTATGGTAATACGACAGCACGTTTCTCAGGCACCGAGCTGCAACTGAGGACAGGAAAAGTCCCTTTCATCCAGAGAGTTGTAGTGTACCAGCTGTCTCCAACAGCCTCCCCAGCTATAAATCCCAGGAGGGACCATGACAGCTAATGTGCTATTGAACTGTTAAAACTGTTAAAACTATTGAACTGTTAAAACAGAGAGAGCAATTTCTCTGAATACAGATCTTTCTGGCATGGATAAGAGAAGTAATTAGCAGGTTTTGGACAACTTCAAGGTCTGCAGATGGTCAAGAACTCTTGTGTTTATGGGGAAAAGACTCAGAAAGAGCCCAGTTTGAAAACTGGTCTTGTTTAGCTGCCCTACAATTCTGTATGACAAGGGAAGGAATGACAGTAATGAAACCCAAAAGGGAGGAATAATGGAATGGAATACCATGTATTGATGTGTCTTAAGTTTTCTTACTGATATAATAAAAATGGTTTTATTTGTTTGCTGATCATACCTTCTCTTGACTTAAAAGCCCCAGTGGAGGACAAGAAAAAGCTGAATGTAAGTGCTTTGAGTATATTTAAATAAACAAGTCATAATATATGAAATACCATAAACAAACAACAAGCAAATGAGACAACTTTCTCTTCCAAAGCCTCACTGTCACCTCCCAGTATCTGCTGCCTGAGGCAATGCCTCGATGTGTCTAATGATAGGGCCAGCATTGAACATACACCCCATGGGCTAGGCTGACAATATTAGGCAGTTTTAAAGTTTTTGTAAGGATCTCATGGTGGTTTTAGCAGCCTCTCACCTCGGTTGTTTTTCAGGTTTTGGAAAGTTGGCTCAGCATCCAGCAGGGCTTGGCACCTGAGAGAGATCTCTCTGTCCTTGATCGAAGTAGCTCTATTCGCTGCCAGTTGGGAAAGATATCCTAATCTTGCTGGGAAGAAAAGAAAACATGGGTAGGATGATGTTTTCAAGATGTGAGCCTCTTAAAATTCTCTGAGCGTGGTCATTGGGACTACTTTATTAACCTATTTAAACCAAATCATAATTATCAGTGTATCTGGTCTTTTTCTTTTTTCTGGAAGGAAGGGGATATGATTTTGCTCTGGTTATATCACTTACTTTCCCCTACACAAGTGTGATTTATAGATTGTATGTGGCCCCTCAGACCCCCCAAGAAAAATCTTTTCCTCTAAAATGCATTGAACTATTCTAAAGTTCGTAGAGAGTATTTTCACTAGTGGTCAAAACAAAAATTTTGCAAAATTTTGCAGATTTTTTTTGCCGCAAAATGCCCCCCAATACTCTCTTGGGGCCCAGGAAGGCCCCAGAATATATCCCCATGTCCAACCACATTTCTAGCTAAAAGGCAATACACATTTACTTAGGAATAAGCCTTACTGAACCCAATGCAATTTTCAGTGTGGATTACTTCTGAGTAGATATGTCTAGACTTCCATGCCAAATATGTGACACAGACATGTTTTTTAACCAAGAATTTCAGAATTATTTTGTGAACACAGAGCAGGGCTCGGATCTTTCCCCACATCTTTTATTTTTCCAGTGGTAACTGATCAACACAATACCCTTTGGGTCAGACAGGTACAGCTTCCAAGTGATATGGCGCAAGTCACCAGGTAAGGGCCGGTTAAAAAAGGAACGGAGTCTCCCCTTCAATTCTGGCCGCTTCTCCAGCAACGTGATCTGCAAAAGATCAACCATGGAGCATGTAGCTGAATTTTTCACAGGTGAGCTGTTACCTTCTACAGCATCCCGGCAGAACACCAGCTTTGCATGGAGTTCAATCTGTGGCATTGCCAGGTAAAGATGGATAAGATCTCTGTCTAAAATCCCAGATAGAACAATTACTGGTCATCTGTGGCAGCACCAAGGGAAACCAGCAAGAATGGTTTCTATGTTGGTGGGATGGTTAATCTACTTTGGAGTTCAGTCTGAACTTTAAAGGATCTATCTAAAGTACTGAACCCTTCCCACAGAATAAGTTCAGCACTTAAAAATCAGACTAAAACCAGCCATGGTTTCCTGCCTCGTGGACATCATCAGCTGCTGCGAGTCAATCTCAGTTTCAGTCCTTCTCACAATACAAAGCTAGATTAACCCTAATGCCCTAAGTCAGGGCTGGTCCACATTACACAAGTATAGCATTACAGTTCTACTTTGATTGCGGCATTTCCATCTTATGGGATCTTGGGATCTGCAGATTAGGAAGGGAGATTTTGAATTCCCAGTGAAAAGAGCTCCAGATTACTAACCCCATAATTCCATAGCATGCAGCCATGACAGTTAAATGTTTTTAACCAAGAATTTCAGGATTATTTTATGAACACAGAGCAGGTTTGGATCTTTCCCCACCTCGTTTATTTTTCTAGAGGTAACTGATCAACACAATGCCCTTTGGGTTGGAGAAGTACAGCTTCCTAGTGAGATGTTACAAGTCAGCAGGTAAGGGCTGGTTAAGAAAGGAACATGCTGTAATTGTGTAGTGTTGAAGGGTCCCAAGAACAGGACGAGGAACAGAAGAAGCAAAGTGCATAAAACAGTCACGTCCTACTCCAGTCTGATTTTTGACAGAAGACAGTGCGTTTAAAACATTTTCCCCATAAACTTGTCGGTGGAATCTATTGCTGTCTTGGAAATTTCTCAATAATTTATCATAATCATATTTTATGTTTAATCACTTTTCTGTAACCTGAGGGAAGTCTAGAGCTTGATCAATAGTGCTGCATATGTCCCTGATATGTATATAAATGAGTTCATTTTAAGTACTTTGAGCTCTCTTAATCATTGTCTATTTCAATGCATGGAGAAAATAGGTAAGGAACAGCAGCTTCTGTCATTGAGAATACAGATAACAACGAGAGGATGTTACCACAGCATCTTGGAGGTGATGCAGCAAGAGTGCTGACTTATTTTTCAGTTGTCTGTCTCCATTCTGTGTTCCCCAAACTATGTGGCAGTAAACTTGTTCCTCTAAGCAATTGCTAACCACAGAAACCAGGGCTCTGTATGAATCACCTAGAAGAACCCAGAAAATGAGTTGATTATTTACCACATTTTTATTCTCTTCCATTTCTGTCCTGTTGGGGGTGCTCCTTTACTGTTCCCCTGTAACAGGGCCCAGTCAGGTTTCTGGCCACAGCTTTTTGGGCCCGCTGAAGTTTCCAAAGGCAGCCCCAAATAGAATTAATTACAGTACAGTTGACCCTCCACATTTGCTAGGGTTAGGGGCGCAGGACCCCCACAAAAGTGGAAAAATTGCAAATATCAAAATATGTGTGTCTGTTTGTGGGAACGGGGCCAAGGCATAGTGGGGACAACAAGCACCCAGGGTCCAAACCAGGTCAGGGGAAGGAGAGGGAAAGGGGGAGGTAAGCATGGTGACTCTATACTTCTTCTGCCTTGCCCATCTCCTTTCTTTGGTATGCGAGCAGCATCGTGAGAAGGCTTGTGGTGCTAAGAAATTGGGCTGTGAGCTGTCCTTAGCTGGCCAGGTAGCAGCTAGTAGAGCTAGAGGACCAGAGGTGGGTTTTTATAGGGCTGCAGGGCCTGATCGGAGCCACCAAGAGGGACAATTCCCTTGGAAAAGAAGTGCCTGAAGTGGGGGGACAGGGGTTGGAGAAACTCACAGATAATCACATCCATGAAAGTCAAGCTCACAAATGTGGAGGGCCAACTGTACTTGTTGTCTCCAGATCCTAAAGTTTTACCTCCTTGGATGGCTCTGGTAGCCTTCTGCAAGACAAAACTCTTCTCTGCCTCAGAGAGGTCCCAGAAGGTGTTGACATGGCTTTCGACCAACTGCTGCTGAACAGCATCAAACAGCCTCTTTGAGAAATCTTCCCATTCCTGATAAAAGGAGAGAGAACCAACAAGTCACTTGAGCCAGGAATCTTTACCTGTGGGATTTCTGCCTGCTTGACAAAGTATGATTTTACAAGAAAGGCTTTTACTATATATGTGGAATGAGAAACTCCAGATGTCCAAGCTGGTTTCAGAAAAGGAAGAGGCACTAGGAATCGTATCACAAACATACCTTGAATAATGAAACTCAGCAAAGAATTTCAGAGAAAGCCATCTGTCTTTTATAGATTAGTTTAGCTCAGGTACTAATCAAAATGGAGATTGTAGTCAGGAAATCAGAAAGAGGAAGAAAATAAACTCTGTAGAAATGTGGTGCTGGAGGAGAGCTCTGCAGATACCTCAAACTGCCAAATAGACAAGCGAATGGATCCCAGAGCAAATCAAGCCTGAGCTTGCACTAGAAGACAAAATGACTAAACTGAGGCTGCCATACTTTGGACATATGAGATGATGTGATTCATTGGAAAAGATTATAATGTTTAGTAAAATGGAGAGTAGCAGAAAAATACGTGCAGATTGATTCAGCCAAGGAAGTCATGGCTCCCTTGAGTTTGCAAGACCTGAGCAGGGCTGGGGATGACCAGGACTCTTTTAAGATCTCTCATTCATGGGATCACAAGAAGTTGAAGTCCGCTTATTGTGCCACTGAGTTTTCATGGCTCATGAGAACTAGAACCTGGACAATCACTTTAACCACACTCAAAAGGAGGAAAGCTGGCAGCCACGGCTATCCCTCCTTACAAAGAGAGAGAAACCTAAATATCAACATTTAGGTTTCTGCTTACTCACAAGCTGCCGCCCTTCTGTCTCTACCTGTGAATTCTCAATGCTGCTCCTCGCCCTCTCCAGCCAGCCGGAAGTTCCTGAGATGCCATCCATTGCCCTCAACCGCCTTAGACGCCGGGAACTGTGTCTTTTGATATTCAGCAGCAATCAGTTGCTACAACAATGTTTTTTGTTTGACTTTGCTCCTGGAAACGGCGATCCCATCATGCAAACTGCTGGTACTGCTTGTTTTGGAATCATAGAATCATAGAAATGTAGAGTTGGAAGAGACTCCAGGGGCCATCCAGTCCAACCCCCTGCCATGCAGGAACACCCTCAAAGATGGCCATCCAGCCTCTGCTTAAAAACCTCCAAAGAAGGAGGAGACTCCATCACATCCCATATTCCACTGCCGGACAGTCCTGACCGTCAGGAAGTTCTTCTTGAGGTTCGGGTGGAATCTCCTTCCCTGCAGCTTGAATCCGTTGCTCCTTGTCCTGGTCTCTGGAGCAGCAGAAAACAAGCCCTCTCCCTTTTGTAGGACTTCCTATGGAGTTCTAACAAAGCAGTCCTTTATTTAAAGCTGGACGGCGAAGAAAGCCGAGAGGAAGAGAAGCAGTTCCTTTGAAATGTGGTGCTGGAGGACAGCTCTCCCCTGGGCTGCTAAAGAGACAAACGAATGGGTCCTGGAGCATATCGAGCCTGCGCTCTCCCTAAAAACCAAGATGGCCAAACAGTGGGCGGAGAGGAGGAATCGGAGTCTCACCTTTCCCAGTTGTTGTATGCCTTCAAGTCGTTTCTGACTTATGGCAACCCTAAGGCAAATCTATCCTGCATGAGGTTTTCTGTGGGCTGAGAGTGTGCGATGCACGCAAGGGCACCCAGTGGGCTTCCATGGCTGAGTGGGGAATCGAACTCTGCTCTTCGGGGTCACAATCCATAGCAGGGGGAAAACAAATGGTGGCAGCCGCTCCTAGCTTGTGTGTTTTTCCTCATTAATAATGTCTGTTGTCCTGAGCACACTCTGATGCTTTCTTGGCCACGTGCATCCCAGTTTTCACCTGTGAAATGCCAGAAGGCGTGTGTGCATCACCAGCGATTAAGGTTGTGGAACTAAAGTGTTGCGGAACTAAAATTGCAGCACGAATGGGGAATCGTGTACCAAAGCTGGGGAAATTGTGAGGTAACAGGGAAAGGGGCGGCTGCCGGGGGAACTCCAGGAGACCAGATGGGGACCTCATGGTCTGAATTTCTCCATCCCTGCTACACAGGCTGACCTGGGAGCGATTCCCACTGAATTCAATGGGGTTTACTCCTGAATTAGAAATATGTGGCAAATAAGACATGAAGGAGTTGTTTCTGAGTGTGTTTGAAGTAGGAATAACGCATAAGAAGGCACTCATTGCATTTTCAAGGCATTCAAAATTTGCCACCTGAGGCGGCTGCTTCATTCTATCCTGAGGGAGAGCCAGCCTCATAATAAGAAAAATAAAGACAGAGAAGACTTTTCAAATTTCCTCTTTCCCCAATTTATAGCTCTTGCTGCTCTCTAGTGTCCAATCTGCACATTTACGTGGCTGAACTTCCTAAAGCTTTTAGACTCGTATAAACGGATTCCTCACTATTTCAAATATTTAAGTGGGATCAAATTGTACATCGGCCTGAGATACGGGAAAGGATGTAGATATTTTGATAAATAAATAGTACACACCAATAAAAATGTTAGAATAAATTAATAGCATCATGCGACCTTGGGTGTGTCACACACTCTCAGCCCCAGAAAACCCTGTGATAGGTTTGCCTTAGGATTGCCATAAGCTGGAAATGACTTGAAGGCACACAACAACAAGCAATCATCTCACAAGGGATAGTTTTGCCACAAAATTATTGTTATGACATTCTTCTAACTCTGCTCAGGATGGCTTTTACCATGTTGATATTAAGGACTGTACTAAAATGGCTGAAGGCAGCCTCCATTTTGTCCTGTCGTTTGGGTGCATTAGGGTACCATAGGTTTGGGGTGTGGGACAGCAGCAAAGCAAATGTAATAATGAATAATAATAACAATAATAACAATAACAATAATAATAGTAATATGTTTACTGACTGGAAAGAAGTGGCTTTGCACACTTAGGCCAAGCTAACCTAGACCTAAATCTTATTATTAGTCCGAACTAAAGCAGACACTCTGAGCCAACTGTAACTTGGCTAGCCAACACTTGTGTAAATGTCACTGATTCCATGGGTCTCCTCTAATGGGAACTCGCAATAGGGTCAGGCCACAACCGGTCTTAGGTACTTAGTGTGAAAAAGGGCGTCAGGATGCATCTAAAAAGATTTTATTTCTCAGAGTAGCCTGAAGCGTTTGGGCCTGGAAATATTTGTTTGACCTCTTTCAAGGGAAAAGAATTTAAAAATGGTCCTGCAGAGGTTTCACTAAAAAAATGTCTCCAAGGCTTCTTCCTAGCAACTAATAATTCTCCTATACACACATCCTGCAATTTTAGCATCACGTTTCTTGTATGTTTCTAGTCCCTCCTGCTTAAGTTCTTGGCAACATGGCCTCAGACCTCTCGTGAGGCGTCCACCTCAGGCCTCAGATTTTGGGCATCCAATTGTTAGTGATTTACGTTGTTATTACTGTCTTTTTTTGTGAGAATAACAGTTACATTGTTATTCCCTATTTCCTGCTGGGGATGGGAAGAGACATATTTTTGGCGTTATTGTTAATTTTTACCTCAGGCATCAAAACAACCTGCGTGGCTTTGGGTACTGTGCGTTTTGGCAGGCGGTCGCCATTTTGCTTTTTACCTCAGGCAGCCCAATGATGTGGGCCAGCCGTGTCAAGGTCTATACAAACATAAAACCCTGTTTGTGCATTTCTTTCTTTCAGTTTCTTGTCAGAATGTGTTTCTTCAACACAAAAATGGAGGGGGCACAACAACACTGTGCAAGCAATCTAGTTACTGTTGTCGTGTCGTCTGCGAAGCGAACAGGAGCCATTAATATTGGCCACTGTTGATGTTTCCAGGAAGCGGATAATGCACTTTTTGGAAAGAATGATGGCCAACAGAGGTATTATTCATAATATTGAACAGTCTAAATGAAGATGGAAAAAGAGTGTGTCACAGTTGCTTGTGTGTGGTTGGGGGAAGGTCTTGTAAAAAAAGCTGATATTATTATTTTGTTTGCAAAAGGTGTCCTTCTGCCTACAAAATAATCCAAATAGAAATGAGATATTATCATTGCTGTTGTTGTTGTTATTGTTGTTACCATCATCATCATCATCTTATTAAGTTTATTTCCTTATTTATAAAGTTTATTTCTTTATTGAGTGTGTGATGAACTCAAGGTGGGTTTCCATGGCCAAGTAGAGAATCAAACCCTGGTTTCGAGGTCATAGTCCAACCCTTAAACACCTAAATTTTATAGATTAATTAATGGTTTGATTAATTATGGATTAATTTCATAGCATGACTGCAGCAACTGATAGCTCAGATGTCAATGGACTGATGAATCTGCTCTGGTTTTTAGTATGAACTTTAAAGTGGGTGTTCAAGGGGCTGAACTTATTTTGTGTGCAGTACCTTGGAAAGCCCCTTCAAAGTTCAGGCTAAAACCCAGATGGAATTTACCAGCCCATGGCAGACCCTCCAAGTGTCCTGATTTGGCAGGGACCCTCTCTATTGTAATCTTCTGCCATCCCATCGTTTCAGATGCTTTTAAAATGTCTCGGTTTTTCACTCCACCTCCCCTTTTGTTGTCAGATTACTTCAGTTGCTGCAAAAGTAGAACATGGCCATAGTTTGCACTCCATTAACCCAGCAAGGTGGGAAAGGAGAGGCCTTCCCAGTAGGCTCAGGCAAAAGCAAACTGCTCAGGTTGAAAGTGGAATCATCGCACTATAAGAGTGTCGTGAAGAAATGGCCGCAGTTTGCACTCCATTAACCCAGCAAGGTGGGAGTGGAGAGGCCTTCCCAGTAGACTCAGGCAAAAGCAAACTCCTAGCGAGTGCCTTCTTCCTCTCAAATAACTTTTGCCATTTTGACCACACTCTGGTGTTGCTTGGCCCCCCAATGTCCTGGTTTTCATCTCTGAAGTGTTGGAGGTTACGGCACGAATATCTGGGATGCGGTGCAGCGGTTCAGCAGGTTCCCATCTTGTTCCAAGAACCTGTAAACCCTCTTTGAGCTAAGGAGACCGCTATTTTAAAAATTTTGTGCGAACGCTGGATTGTGAAACTTCTCTCAAACGATTTAAAGTTCTCTCCGGAACAATTTTTTGCCCCAGCCATAGGAACAATAAATTTACAGCAGTGACACCCAGAGCCACATTGTAGGAAGGTTTATTTCCTGCAATTTTTTCCCCTGAAGAATGTGGCTCCGCTTACCACTCCACCATGGGGTTTTAATTTCCCAGACCACCAGTCCTTGAAGTGATTTAATATTGTGTGAAAATCCATCTAGTTTCCCCCTGAGCCTGGATGCTGGAACAATTAATTTTCTGGTCTCCTATTTGCCTAATGACATTAGATAATCTTCCATGTCAATGAGGACTAGAAACTAGTGTCAGATGATACCCAGTTAGTGCGAGTTTGGGCCTAACATGTAGAAATAGCATTACTGAAATGCCACCATTTCTGGGAAAAGCCCCCAAGGGGAGAGGGAAAAAGACAAGGCAGAACCTCCCTCTTGTTTAAAATAAAACTCAATTTTTTTCAGCTCATCGGGATATCACGCGGTCCGCTTGCCAACACGGTGGTTTCGTTTCTGGGTGTGTTCTTTTAAAACTGGCTTCTTCTTTCATCTCGGCTTGTCCAAGGGTGAGAAACTCGACTTGTCGTTTCAAAGAAAACAGTTTGGACAACGGGCATTTCTGTTTGGCCAGGACCTTTTCCACCTGACTGTGGTTTTTTCCTTTTCAGCTTGTGACGAGCACATGGGCCAAAACCACAGGCAGGCAAGAGAAGAATTAAGAAAAAAGAAAAACACAGCCTTGTTGTCTCACACTTCCTCCATCTCGGCCAAGCAGAGGTTAAAACAGACAGATGTTAACAATGTTCCGGCATCTCCAAGGGGAGGAACAAAGTCAGCGACATCCATTGGGCCTCTCCTATAAATATAATTCTCCCCAGGAGAACTCTGTGTAATCATTTCCTTTGGTTTTTATTATTTTCCCCCCTTTCTTCTGAGGCTACATCTACATCGCCGGATCTTGTAGTTTCAGAACCGACGGTGCATTTCCGGATCGGCTTGCGTGGATGCCACCTTTGGTTCTGCGTGGATTTGACACACTCCAGGTTTGAAAGCTTGGGTGGGATTGCTGGTTGGTTGGTCTGTTTCAAAAGTGTTTGCAAGGTTCAGATAAAAAAAGTCTTCTGAATGCAGAAAGCCTGGCTTTTAGCTCTTTCTGCTAGCTGTTGCAGTTTGATGGGTGTTGGCTCGGCTGCACAGCGGAGGCCTCTCCATTAAGATAGGGAGAAACTTAAGTGCATCACTAACCGTAAATTGCTCCTTCTCTTCTCCCCACCCTTCGACCGAACTAAGCAGGGAGGAGAGGGTCTTATTGAAGCCAGAAAATGGCAAGAGTTTGCAAAACGTGGCCCTGGGGCCAGTTGCGGCCTCTCCTGTCTTTATGGCCCTCAGATTGCTCTATCTTTTTAGCCAAAAGAAAGAAAGAAAATTCTTTTGTTCTCTGATGGAATACTGGGGAATTTGAAATAGTTTGTGAGACCTGAAAAATGTGCATCTTGAGTTCAAATCCTAGCCCCCCCCATCACTTGTCCCCTTTTTGTCCAGTCAGTGATGTCATGTCACTTCTATATTAGTGGGGTGGTGAATCCACTCTGGTTTCTAGTCTGAACTTTAAAGGTGCCACTCAAGTTGCTGACCATATCTTGGACGAAGGGAATATATAGACTTCAGCACCTAGGATAGCTGCTTCAGAGTTTAGACTGAACCCCTGAACGGATTCATTGCTTTTGCTGACATGGAGCCCTGAGCAATTAAAGACAGTCAGGGGAATGGTTAGAGTGTTGATTTGGAGACTGCCATTATCTCTGAAGTCCTACTCTTCTGAAGTATATCTCAAGTACTATTGACTGGTAGTGGATGCTCTGTCAAGAGGAGGGGGTTAAAATATTCTTTGTAATTCCATTAGCTGATGCTATCAACCTGATTCTAATTGTGAGCGCCATCCCTTTTACCTCATTTGTGTGTGCATGCATGCGTCTGTGCGCATGTCTGTGTTTGATGCCGACTGTACAGACGTGTCTGGAGTCTTCTGAGTGGCTTTCATCCGTAAGAAGGAAAACTGCATCCTTCCACGCCCAGATTCTGAACTGAGGCATCCGTTAAGGAGACAAATTTACACCCAGTTCGTTTATAGGAGGCTGATGGATCCAATTTGCAAAGTATGTGTTTTCAAAATAGGGGTTTCTTTGCTCAGGAGCTGTAACTGCGCAGCAGGCATGGAGGGTGGGGTATGAACAGGGAGAGACCGAACAATGGGATAGGGACATACAGGGGGGAAAGTTGATTTATTGAAAATTTATTAAAGGTTTCCAGGGTGACATGATGGATGGAGACAGTCCTCTGAGGGTGGGCTTGCTGATTTATTTATTAGCTGCTTTAAGATCTCACTTTTCCTTGAACAAACATCAGTACATCCCAAGATATTTGATGTGGGGACCAGCAATTTTTTCTCTCATTCTTCCAGGCGCTGGTATAATCATTGTGCTTCTTGGCCACACCTATTTCTTTCTTTCCTAGATCGGCAAATACCATGAGGCCCACCATTTTTAATCACTGTAATGTTAAATGTCCATCGTCCCTTCTCCCAACAACAACCCTGTAAGGTAGGCCATGCTGGGAGAGAATGGCAGTTGATGGCTTACACATCAATGAGGCAATGATTCTGCTCTGGGTTTTAGCCTGAACTGTACAGGAGCTATTCAAGACACTGACTTCATTCCCCCAATAGGTTCAGTGTCCTTAATAGTCCCTTTAAAGTTGACACTAAAAACCAGAGTGGACCCAATTGGTGTAAGCCATCACTTACCACTGGCCCAGTCACCAGGTTAGTTTGTGATTCACTGGGGACTTGATTTCCCAAGGCACAATCCAAAGACTATAATCACCACACCACACTGTTTTTCGGAGGCATTACTAGTTCAGGTGGGGTTGAAGGAGAATTATGTCTGGTTAAAGCAAACTGACTTAATTTGGATTTTTTATACAGACATCCACATCAGAACACAATAATCCTTTGGACTACCCCCTTCTGTGATTTTTTTCCCAATGCAATTTTTTGCAAAATTTGCAAACAGAAATAAATGCACTTTTTTACCACAATAAAAAAAAAATCCTTCTTGGACTGTTGCAGAAATAGGGACGGACTATATGCAAAACTGACAGAGACCAGAAATAGAATGGTTTAATCCAGAGTGGAGTGATAAGAGTGTTAGCTAGGGCTGGGGAGACTTGGATTCAAATCTTGACAACATATGAAACTCACTGGAGGATTTTAGACTCATCACTCGTTCTTTCAGGCTGACCTACCTTGCAGGGCTGTTGTGAGGATAAAAACTGGAAAGTAGGACTCATCCTTTCCCTCAAGATTCCAGGAGAAAAGGCAGGATAAGAATAAAACACACATGCATTAAATACAAATGAATATTGCCTCTATTGGTCATAATTAACCATTTATTTCTAACAGAGTTCTGTTTCCTCACTAGTATCTTTGACTAGAAGATGCAGAGTAACCCATTTATATTAGAGACGGACGATGGCACCATCGACAGGTCAGAAGCTGCCGATAAGAGGGCCAGTGGGTCAGATGGAGACCCCCGCCCTCTGGAGACCCCGTATCAGAAGGAGACCCCCCCTTCTCCAAGGATCAGGGTGAATCTCAATTATCGACCAGGACTTGTGAGGTAAGGAGCTGTTTTCATCCAACTGGATGTTGCTCTAAGACCTGCAGAGGAAGGCTTTCTCTCAGTCCCACCAGCATCCTGGTCACATCTGGTGAGGACACGAGAGAGACCATTCTTGGTGGCTGCTCCTTAAATATGGAACTCCCTTCCCTGGATGCCTAGTTGGCTGCCTCCCGGCTGTCTTTCTGCCAGCAAGCACAAACCTTTTTATTTAAGGAAACTTCTGGTTTTTAGTGTCTTGCAACAGGTAAGACTTTTAAAGTTGGCGGGGGGAGGTATAGTGTTTTTATTTTATTATGTTTTAAGTGTCTTTTAAATGCTGTTTTAACTTGTGTTTTTAAAATAGAAGTTTAGTTTAATCATGTTTTAACTTTAACGTGTGTTTTCTAAATAGAAATTTAGCTTAATTGCATGTTCCTTTTGTTTTGTGTTGTAACTCTTGTTTAACTTTTATATGTAACATTTGTAGAGTTTTTAAAATTGCCTTGGATGCTGTGCTGAGAAAAAGACAAGACATTAAATGAATGAATGAATGAATGAATGAATGAATGTACTGTGGGGTTTTCAAATTTCCAAAATATCACAGAAGCCCACTCACCAATTCATTAACCAAAAACTAATTAATTTCCCAATTTTGTCTCAATATGGGACTCAAAAAGAAAGAGTTCCTTTATTTTTATATAAACATGGCTTTGTAAACTTGCATTTTATGCACACGCACCACCAAAAAAAGCAAGGTGCAAATCAGAGTTCAGAAGTTAGGAGTAACAAATAATGCTGTTACTTGTGGTAAGTGACTTTGTGGTGAAGTAATGGCAGCATTTAGATATACATTGACATATCTCTTTATTTAACGTTCTGGTTTTTGGCTCTGACTTGTGATTCGAGGCAGCTTAGAAGATTAAAACAAATACAACATAGATAAAACATATAAAAGATTATCAGTAAAATGGAAGTAAACTCTCCAGAACACCAACAACAAGTTCAGATGTCTGTTAAAACATTAACACAGAGAAGGAATGGCACATTTTGGGTCTCTCTTCCACAGCCCAAATGATCCAAACCGCTTCGACCGAGACCGTCTCTTTGGTGCCATTGTGAGGGGAAATCCTGAGGAACTAGAAGGCCTAAAGGAATATTTACAAAGAACTTGCAAATTTCTCACTAACTCTGAATACACAGGTGAGTTTTTCTTTCCTCAGTGCAGACATTTATTGCTACTTTTTTTTGATGGCTTAAGGGGCCACCGGACAATGAGATTTTGTTGACTGACTGATTGATAAATTGAATTTATACAGCACCTCTCTCCCAGGATGCAATCCAAGGCAGCTTATAGTAAATTAAAATAAGATTAAGTTAAAATATTATTATATGAAAGTTTAAAAAGGATTAAACAGCACTATTTAAAAAAATGATTAAAAACACATTTAAAAGACAATTACTAATAAAAAATATAGCACACTACCTCACACACACTTTGTGGTTGTTGTGTACTTCAAGTCATTTCTGACATATGGTGACCTTAAAACAACTCTATCACAGGGTTTTCTTGGCAAGATTTGTTCAGAGGGGATTTGCCATGGCCTTCCTCTGAGGCTGAGAGAGTGTGACTTGCACAAAGCCACCTAGTGGGTTTCCACTGGTGAGCAGTCATCCAAACCCACATCTCCCACAGTCCTAGGAATAAGAATGGGGGACTATCCAACTCTGGAGGTCTTTAAACAGAGGTTGGACAGTCATCTCCCAGGGGTTGGACTAGACTTCCCCTGTGGTCCTTTCCAGCACTACGATTCTATGTGTCGTCACAGATCCTGCCTATGAAGGTGGTGAGACCAAGAGAACACCTTTAGTCTGTACGTAGTTCTCTCATTCTCTCTCTCTTTTTGAGTATTCTTAGCATTTGTTGTGTTATTATTTCAAGCCAGCCTTGTGGCTGATACTCCCCTGAGTACTATGTGCCTTCTGCTAGGCGAGCAGGGGCTTCGGGCAGCAAAATGTCTTGGGCCATCCCTGGCACAGCAGAAAGCCATAGCGAAAGGGGTGAAAGGAATCTTTCCTTTCCAGATGGAAGAACAGGCAAGACCTGCTTGATGAAGGCCCTGCTGAATTTAAAAGATGGGGCCAACCCCACCATCCCTTTGCTGTTGAGGATTGACAAGGAGACGGAGAACCCGAGACCACTGATCAACGCTGCTTGCAGCGACAGCTACTACAGAGGTAAGAACCACAAGGTGAATTCTCTTCCATGTTTGCTTGGAGAAGTATACAGTATTTGGATCCCCCCCCCAAATGAGCAAAGATTGGAATAAGACACTCTAGTTATACCCAAGTTTTATTCTTCAGATCTATTGTCTATCTCCTCTATGGGCAAGTCAATCAAGTCGCTGTGTCAAAAAAAATCCCTCCCTGATCTCTTGTTGTCTTCAGTCAGTAATCTATATCTCAATTCATGGAATATTTTGAAGATTGTGTCTTGATAAACCCCCACTGAAAGCATGGGATTCAAAAATTTCTATTAGAATTAGAGTAAGACACATCCATTTAATTTTTCCAGTCTTAAATTCAGATCACTGTGAGTGCCAAAAGAATTATTCTAAGTTCTCACAAACCTTCTGTGCATACCCTTAGAAAAATAAAAAGCAGCTAAAAACAGAATGGTTTTAAACAATACAGCGCATTTTTAAAACCCTTTTCCTAAAAAAAAAACCCTTTAGTTCTCAAAGCTTATCAAAATAAAATAAAATAAAATAAAATAAAACTGAATCTTTGTTTGCTGATGAAAGGATAGGAAGGAAGGAGGGAGCCATCCTAGTCTTCCCACAATGGGAGTTTCAGTATTCCGGGGCAGCCACTGAGAAGGTCCTGTCTCATGTCACAACCAACCAGACCTGGTGGTGGACAGAAAGAAGAATCTACCCTGAGGACCTCAGGGTCTGGGAAGGTTTATACAAGGGAGATAAATATGGATTGAGTATCTCTTATCTGAAATGGCTGGGGCCAGAAGTGTTCTGCATTTTGGATTTTTTTTTTTTTTTTGGAATATAGTCCTTTTTTCGAATAGCCTCACATCTCATTTGTTCTCTACTTGTGTTGTGTACAAGATACGAGGCTGGAGAGAGATTGAGGATCTGTGAAATGGAAGGAATCCAAGCATAGCACTTGGCACAAATCCATGCCTCTCATCATTTCACAGAGCTTCACTTTCTCTCTTTTTGTCTCAGATTTCGGATTTCCAGATAAGGGAAGTTCAACCCGTAGTCAGAAAAGTTGTCATTTTCCACCAATGACATAGTTTTAGAATGTATTTTACTTCATTTTAGTTGCCTGCTCAATGTTATGCACATTAGGAAATTGCTTGTATCTGAAGCCTCTGTGGGAATTTGTCCACAGCACTACATCTTAGCTTTCATTTAGACCACAATAAAGGGTGACATGTGTGCCAATTTTGTCTTTCTCCAGGCCATACGCCTCTCCACATTGCCATCGAGAAGAGGAATCTCGATTTGATCAAACTGCTGGTGGAGAATGGAGCTGATGTCCATGCCAAAGCCTGTGGCAAGTTCTTCCACCAGAAGAAGAAAGGGGCATGCTTCTATTTTGGTATGCTGACTTGAAAAGTGTTAAGAGACTCTAATTATATTCATAGATGGTGGTGATGATGACTATGATACTTGCATTTTTACCCTTCTCCTCACCCCAAAAGACTCCTGGAGATGCTTATAGAGTCCCTGCCGACAGTATGCAATCTGAAAAAGATATCACACAAAAGGAAAAGCGAAGGAGAGGAAAGATGCAAAGGCAAGTGGGCTACATACCCTAAAGGCACTAGATCCCACCTGATCTTTGCAACCAAGCCGGGTCAGCCCTTCCCAGAGAAGTCAGACTGGCACCCTCCCTGCTTTCTTTCCGCAGTCAAGGAAAGACATTTTTATTCCAATGGACGTTCAGTACATGATTTTATGTGGCCTGTCTGATGGAATGTGCCGGATATTGTTAATTGTGTGTACGGTTTGTCTGAGTTTTTAATTATGCATTATAACTTTGTTTTTAATTCTTTTTTTATGGTTTAATTGTGTTTTAACTTTTGCATTCTGTGGTTTTCAACAATGTCTTTTTCATTGTTGTAAGTTGCTTTGAGTCTCAACTTGGGGGAAAAAGCAGTATAAATAAAGATAACAATAGCGGCGCCAGCAACAACAACAATAATAGTAATAGTCCTTGGATGGGAGACCACTGACAAATAGCAGGTGCTATAGGCAGCATTTTAGAGAAAGGAACTGGCAAAACCACCTTTTAGGATTCCTTCCCTAAGAAAACCTTGTGAAATTCGTGGGTTCACCCTAAGCAGACAGGCAGCTTGAATGCACGTACCCGCACACATTCGGAATAGCTGCTGTTCTTTCCCACCTTTGATCATTCTCTCCCTCTCTTCTCTTTCTCTCTTTCCCATCCAGGTGAGCTTCCCCTCTCCTTAGCGGCTTGCACCAACCAGCCAGATGTGATCCAGTATCTTCTGCATAACCCACACCATGAGGCCAGGCTGACGGAACAGGATTCTCTGGGCAACACAGTTTTACATGCCTTAGTGATGGTGGCCAATGACACAGAGAAGAACACTGACATGGTGATCAAGATGTACGACAAGATTCTGATGGAAGGGGCCAGGATTAACCCCACCTGGAAACTGGAGGAAATCGTCAACAGGGAAGGGTTAACCCCTTTAAAACTGGCCGTCAAGACTGGCAAGGTTGAGGTAAAGCTGTGGGTATTGTGCCTCAGGCAGCATCTGCTAGGAGGTGGCAGCAAAGTGTTGAATGAGAGAGCTGTGTGTTGAGCTACTGCTCTGAACCCCCTACATCAGTTTGCTGCCTTCAAGCATGTTGGAGACACTGTCCAACTTGACATGGCTGAATTAAAACTTGGCTGCCCATCCAGTCAGGTTTTTGCTCATGAAGAGAAAAGGGGTGCCATCTTGTTCTGTGTCTCAGGCAGCAACATTGGGGTGAACTCAATTTGGATACAAACTTCCTGATGCCTTAATTTTAAACTGAGGCTACTTTAGAGCGGAAATGAGGAACATCTGGACTGCAACTTCCATAATCCCTTACCATGCTAGGTAGAACTTCTGGGAGATGACATCCAAAATATCTAGTGGGTGAAAAGTTTCCCATCTCTGTTTTAGTGGGAACATAACTATTGAACCATGTACATTTTCAGAATGCAAGATTTATCGAGAGGATGTTTCTCCTTGCCTTCCTCTGAGGCTGAGAGAGTGTGACTTGCTCAAGGTCTCCACATGGGTTTCCATGGGGATTTGAACCCTTATTTCCCAGAGTCCTAGTCCAACATTCAAACCACTGTGCCCCACTGGCTGCCTACAAGCTACACTACATTATATCAGAAGACGAGGCCCAAGGAGGTAGATAGAACTCCATCTTTCTTTTGTCTTCCCTAGATCTTCAAGCACATTCTTCAGCGGGAGATCGAAGAGCCTGAATTCCGGCACCTTTCCCGCAAGTTCACCGAATGGACCTACGGACCGGTCCAGATTTCTCTCTACGATTTGTCTTCCATTGATAGCTTTGAGGAGAATTCTGTGCTGGAAATCCTTGCCTATAGCAGCGACACACCTGTGAGTGAACAGCCTGGAAAGTTACTTCTTTAAAAATATGTTTAATCATATTAGAGCTCCTTTTAAAGTCTACAGTTCCCAGAATCCTTTGACCGGTATGGGCAATGGCATGTCCAAGATCTGTATTGTTTTTACTAGCTAGGGGATACTGGCTGTTGCAGTTGCGCCAAAATATTTTTTAATGGTCTGAACCACTCAAATGCATTCCCAGGAACATTTAAGTTTTACCCTTTAATGCTAATTTGTATGGCCATACAAAATCTTTGCTTACCTCACTGACTTTTAGAGGTACGCTCTCTGAAAAACTTACCCTGAATACTTTTGAACTAATGCTCTCTCTCTCTGTCTCTCCCCCTCATTTTTTGACATGCAGAGTCGGTACAAAATGGTAGTTCTGGAACCTGTGAACAAGTTGCTGCAACACAAATGGGATTCTTTCGCTGCTTGGAGATTTTACGTCAGTTTTTTCTCCTACATGGTATTCATGGCTGTCTTCTCAGCTGTTGCTTACCATCGACCTCTGGAAGGCAAGGTAAAAAACTGCTGTGTCTCTACTTGTTTCTCAGTTTCACAGTCCACCAGGCGTCGTGGCATACCTTGAAGCTGTTTCTGACTTGGGGTGACCTTAAGCCAATCCTATCACGGCGTCTTTTTTGCAAGGTTCATGGCCTTTCTCTGAGGCTGAGAGAGTATGACTTGCCCGAAGTCACCCAGTGGATTTCTGTGGCTGGGCAGGGATTTGAACTCTTTCCTGGAGCATCATAGTCTAACAGTCAGACCACTACACCATGTTGGCTCTCTTCTCACCAGGTGTTGCCAGCTGGTGTTTTGGACCATCAATAATTCTCATTCTATTCAAGAATCCAGGCATTGGTGAGGTCTCACCAGGCAACATCACCTGTATTGTGAGCCTATCTGTAAAAATTTAATGAAGATATTTTGTCAGATCATTTAGAATTGCTCTTAGAACCCCTCTCACCACTGGAATTATTGTACAGTAATTTTTTCCGAGAGGTGCTAAATCTCTGTTTGTAGATCTCTGATTTTTTTTCTCAAATGTTTTCCTTCTCTTTGTCCTCAGTTCTGCTTTCCCTTGCAGAATCTGTGTGTTGTTGTCATCCTCATTTAAATTTCCCCCCAGAATTGGGGCTCAAGGCAGCTTACAATGAAACCAGATGCAAAAAGGATGAAAACATTATTTAAAAGGACAAACACAACTAAAAAGATCACTTAAACTATAATTAATGTTTGTGCATGTGTATACGTTTCTTCAAGTTGCCTATTGAAGGCAATCCCATAAATTTGAGAAGGAATACTCAGGGGTGGTTTTGTCAGTTCCTTTCTCTGAAATATAGGCTAAAACCAATCAGTAATGTTAGAAAAATTAAAACGTATGTTAAAAGAATAAAACAATAGTTTAAAATCCAGTATAGCCCTCTGTTAAAGCCTTTTCTTTAAGTCAGCTCCTGAAAGGTCATAGGAATAAAGATTCACAAGGACTGCACTCACACAAATGCAATCCTTGCGCAAGGATGTTGTTGATACCATGGATATCTTTGTCTTCCTCATAATCCTTGTATTTTTTCAGCCACCTTTTCCTGTGACTTTGAAAGTGGAGGACATTTGGAGACTTCTTGGACAGCTAGTTGTCCTCTTCGGAGGGGTTTACCTCTTCTTGGCTCAGGTACAATAGATTTGTATAGTTCCTACCGTTTTCCTTTAGCTTTTTTTTTTAAATATATATTTATCAACTTTTACACAAAGTAACATAAACTCCCACTGACATTTTTAACCTGAACTAAAATTAGAACACCATACTAAAACAATAAACTTTTTAAAACCCACTAAACACTAACTCACTAGAATACTAACTTACTGATTAAACACTAACATGCTAAAACACTGACATGCCAATCTGTAATAGTAGAATAATATTTTTCTGTCTTTTCTTATTTCTTCTTTCTCATTGCAGATTAGTTGAGGGGAGTCAAAGTCCTTTTCTTTGACCCCTCCATCAAACTGTAATGAGAAATAAGAAATAAGAAAAGGTAGAAAAATGTTATTCAAAACAAACTACTAATAGCTGTATCCACACATTTAATTTCTTATTACTCAAAAAGATGGTTTATAGTCTTTCAAAAAATCTTCAGTTGGCTTAACTTTTTAAAACCCACATTAGTTTGGCCATTTTAGCCTGTGTTTGATGTGCTCCTCTACCTTTTTTCCGCCCTCCGGTTGTTTTAGACTGCAGCTCCCAGAATCCCTGGCCATTTGGCCATGCTGGTTGGGACTTTTGGGAACTGAAGTCTAACACACCTGAGGAAACAATGGTTGAGAAGCACTCTTTTGCAGGACACAATTGCAGTGCTTGGATCCTGCTCTATTTGTGTGGCTGCATCCTGTGGAATCCTGGGATTTGTAGTTTTGGCAGAGATAGAATTCTTTAGCAGAGAATTCTAATGCCTCACCACCAAACTTCCAACCCAGGATGCAGCAATGGCAGTTCTTGGTATCAGAATGTGATAACTGTTCAGCAAGAAAAAGCAGAGACAGAAACCAAGCAAGACTCTGGGTATGATGTAAGGCAGAGGTGGGCAACTGTTAGAGTTTAGGGGTGACACAGAAGGTCATTGGTGACCAACTCTGTTATTTGTTTCTCCACCGCCATACTGGGTTTAACCTGCTGTTCTAAGAGTGTCCATATTCATTCCCTTTTAGAGCCTTTACTTATGGAGGAGACGGCTGTTGTGGAAAAGCCTGCTTGTGGATGGGTGCATTGACATCTTTCTGTAAGTTGGATGGGTTGCGTATGTCTGTAGATGGGACAAGACTATTCAGAGGCCTTTTCCGCACTAGTCTGTTATAGCACGATGATTCCACTTTCAACATCCTCTGGAATCCTGGGGTTTGCAGTTTCAAGAGGGGCATTTAGATTTCTCAGCCAGGGAGCTCTTTGACCTCAGTAAACTACAAACCCCAGAATTCCACAGGATATTGAAAGTGGCATAATAGCACTGTAATAGTCTAGTGCAGAAATGGGCAGAGTTAGTGATTAAAATCCGAAAGCTCTCTCTTCAATTCTATTTACACATTATGGAAATACCCTGGTGTAGTTGGTTAAAATTTGGCTTGTTGTGATGCCTGAAACTGTCTCTGCTAACAATCCATGGTTTCTTAACCATCCAGAGACCACAATCTAAACCCATGTTTTGCGGATGGCTTACTAACTCTGGCTTGTTTAAATGATGGATTGTTGTGACATCCAAAGCCACTAACATGGCTTGTCTCTGGTTTGTTTTCCCACATGCCCTCACTGAAATAGGAACTGACAGGAAAGGTGGGAGACAAACAAAAACAAAGCAGAAGTGGGGAAGATGAGTGATTGTTTGTCTGCTGAGTTATTCACAGCCAAGACAACAAATCATGGTTAATACAAACTGTGGCTTATTGCAATAAGCAAACACATCCTGTTTTCTTAGAAGATACCTGTAATTAAGGATAGATGAGTCTGTCAGTTTTCTTTTCCTCTATCTCATTCACTTGCTTTTTTCAATATATTTTAAATCTTCCCTCTAGCCAAAGGAAATTCTTGAAGCAACTAACAATGAACTACAAAAGGAATGAAATTCAACATTTCAATGAACTAAAAACAATGACAGATAAAATATATACATTACAGTAGAATAGATGAACTCTAGAATGAAGGAGCACCCATAATGTCTAAAAATGTGTCAGAATAGTGCATTTGTTACCAACCCTTTTGAACACTGATCATGAGGGAACCAACTTAACCTCACGGGGGAGGAATTTCCACAACTGGTGTACCAAAAAAGGCCCAGACTGGAATTTTGTATCCTTACAAGTCCATTGCTTTGACTTAGCTGTGGAATATCTTCCTCCACACTCTTCAAGCCTGGAAGTTGTAATCCGAAATGGAACTTTTTCTAGACTCTGCACATCCTAATAAGAACATTTTCCCTTCTTGCTATTTCAGGTTGATACAATCACTTGCCCTGCTCCTTTCAGCAATAACATACCTCGCAGGATTGGAAGAATACGTCCCTTTGATGGTTTTCTCTCTGCTGTTGGGCTGGGTGAACATGCTGTATTACACACGAGGTTTCCAGCAGACAGGGATCTATATTGTGATGATACAGAAGGTTGGTTATTGACACAAATTCAATGCTTTGTTTCCAAAAATTTCTACCTCTCACTTGATAGTCTTACTCCCCACAAGATCTCAGACACTTTTAGCAAGGGGTAGGCATGGAGGTAGCAACTGCTTCCTTCTGATGAGTTTATACAAGCCTAGTTCCCAGGGCAATATCACCATGAGATGGCAAAATAGTCTCCTACTGAAACATGTGTCTCCATTTATGGCCTCCTTTAAAGGAACTTATAGAGTCTTGAATAATTTCTACAGTAATCCCTGTCTTTCATGCAAGGTTTTCCCTTCTATTTTGGTTCCTGTACTGAGTAGAATTTATTGTTTAAAAACATTCTCAAGTGCTACGGAAATGTAAAGAAATGAAAATCTAACAGCGTCATCCTTTTACTCTGAAGCAATCCCCATTGGGTTCAATGAAGCCTACTCCCAGGGAGGCCTGTTTAGGATTCCAGCTTTAGTCATCTATAATTGAGATGGAAGTTGTGCAGTCCTTCTGCTGCAACATAACAATGAAAATTTGTGTTTCTCCAGCCTCTCCCTTTACCATCTTCCCAATGTCAATGCTGCATGAAAATTTTAAGCTACGCAGAGGACACGGAGGAAAGGGAGAAGGCTGGGGGCATAAAAACTCTTTGTAAAAATAAGTTTCATTGCCATAGGCTTCATTAACTTGAAGTATACCTGATTCTGCTCTCCATTTCAGGCTATCCTGAGAGATCTTCTGCATTTCCTCATGGTTTATGTCATTTTCCTTTTCGGCTTTGCAACAGGTGAGTTACTGCTCATTTTGACAGAGTCCCACAGCGTCCTTTGTGTGTTGTTTCATGCTGTCAAGTTGTTTTATGGCAATCCCTTAAATGTGAAACCTCCAAGATCCCTGGTCAAACTGCCATGCTCAGGTCCTGCAAACTCAAGACCGTGGCTTCTTTTACTGAACCAATCCACCTGTAGTGTGATCTTCTTCTTGGCCCATCTTCAAACAAGTCTTCTTTTTCAACGATAATTTGGTGAATGGACTTGGAGAATCCTGAAGTTTTAAACTGTTGCTCTTGTGAGAGAATGGGCAGTATCAGAACCCTTCATCTGTTGTAGAGCTGGAGAAAGCCACATTTGGGAACTACAGGTCCCAGAATCCTCTCTGCCTGAATGGGGATTCTAGGAATTGCAGTCCAGAAAATAACTTTTCCTGGTTCAGGACCATCCACTGGTTTCCCCCCTTTTCAGCTGATTTTTAAATGTCTCAGTTTCTCTCTCCTCTGCTTTTGTCCTCAGCTTATTTCAATTGCTGCAAACTGAATTCAAAATGCAAAAGTAATTTGCACTCAACTCAGGAGCAGGGAATCTCGCCCTTCCCAGTAGGCTCAGGCAAAAGCAACTTGCTGCAGCCTTTCTCAGCTAGTAGATGCTGGTCTACATTCTGTCCTACCTCTGCCTTAAAATGATTCTTAACATGAAGAAAAAGAGCTGATTGTGCAGGGAGGCCACTGAATTTTTGTCTTCTCATTCCAGCCCTTGTCATCCTCACTGGGACGGCTCCCCAGTCAGGCCAGAACAGCTCTCTCCCTGTCAGCGATGAGAACGGAGGCAAAGATAAGTACGCTGGGCTGCTCAAGACTTCCTTGGAGCTCTTCAAGTTCACCATCGGGATGGGAGACCTGGAGTTCCACGAGGATGTCAAATTCAAGTACTTTGTGATGCTGCTGCTCCTCCTCTTTGTCATCTTGACTTACATCCTCCTGCTCAACATGTTGATTGCCCTGATGACTGAGACGGTCACCAATGTCTCCGGATACAGCCAAAGCGTCTGGAAGCTCCAGGTGAGTTTGGTTAACCTACAGGTTAATCTGGCCCCATGGAGATAAGGCAACCGTAGCAGTGATCAGACTTCACTTCTGGGGCTGCCTGATCTTCCTGGGGTCAGTTGGGTTAAAACAAAGCAATGATCTACAGTCGGTCTGTTAACTTTTACTGTCTTGACTACGCTCTGATGTTGCTTGGCCGCGCACGTCCCAGCTTTCAACCCTCAAATGTTGTCGGGTAAGAGGTGTATATTTTGCTTTTGTATCTTGTATTTGCAGAGAGCCGTTGCTATTCTAGAAATAGAGAAGAACTGGTTCTGGTGCTGGAAGAAGACGCCAAGAGCCGGGTGCCTTGTGTCTGTTGGCTCGGATGGAAAGAAAGATGAGAGGTGGTGTTTCCGGTGAGTTACACTCTGTAGCTTCAGGTAGCTCCTGTGTAACCTGGGTTCATTTCAATCCACTCTGGGTTTTAATCTGAACTTCAACAGAGATATCCTTTGGCCATAGCATCCAGAACCTTGGATCGTTATTTTGAAGTTCTGACTAAAACCCAGAACAAATTCACCCCACCCCACTGAAATTGTAAGTTGCTATTGAGCATTATGCCTCTACAAACTCACCGTAAATTCTACTTAGAAATTGTCAGGTCGGCTTTGTTCTCCCTACCATTCAATGTAATGCCATGTTGAAGCCATGCTATGTAGTACCAGGTAGTGCTTTGAATGTCACGTGATGCCATGCCATGTAGTGTTTAGATGTTGGGAAGAGGTTGGAAGGCGATGGTGGAACTGAGTGAGAAACAGTGTGTTGGGAACAAAGGACTGTCGTTCTAACAAGCTCGGATAAGAGGGAACAGATGCAGCTGCAAGGCTGGGCAGTCGACAGCAGGGATGAAATTGTGGGAGAAGAGTTGTTTCAATTAGCTGTCAAATCGTATGCTTGCACTTGCTAGTTTATAATGTTCCAGTATATAAAGTACTGCAAGCCCAGTAGTTCTTCAGTCTTGGCAATTGCCAGAATGTGCTGCGGTCGCTTCACTATTCCTGAATAAAGCTTTTGAAAACCTCTAAGCCAAGTTACTGGAACTTGGAGTTAGCCAGTACATGACAGAAATAAATCTGACCACCTCCAGTCAATAATGTGTTGAGGAGATGAAGACAATTTGACCCTCCAGATGTTTTGGAAGCCATCTCTCAGAAGCCCCATGGCACATGGTCATGGTCAGTGATCAGGGATGATGGGAGTTGTGTAAAAACTTCTAGAGGTCTAGGATTACCATCTAAGCTGTGTATTGTATTTATTAGCACACCACTTGAGTGGCAGAATTCAGATGGTTTGTTATAACATTTGCTTCTGTATCCTAGAGTGGAGGAGCTGAATTGGGCTGACTGGAAAAAAGAGCTAGGAGTCCTGAAGGAAGACCCAATGGATTCTGAGCTTCCAAATGAAAAAAGTGTGTAATTATTTTTCACAGTCTTCTCCTTTAGAACCACTAATGCGTAAGCATGTTGCCTCTGAAAAAAATGTCTTGGGGGTCACTGGGCAGCATTCAAGTGCCTTGGATAGCCTTCCCTCTTTTCGCCTGCCACTTGTTGCTATCTCAGGACCGTAAGTCCAGTTATGGGTTCCATGTAAAAATCTCAGGCATTGTTTACCACTCAGAGAATGTAGTCTTTGGATTAAAAAAAATTAAGAAGGAAATCCTTTTAAAAAGAATTGCAAATCAAGGAGGAAGCTTCCTTTCTTACCTAGGTGTTTAAAAACAGGGGATGGAGCCAAGACTCTTAGGTCTGTTTAGCCTACTTAATACTCTTGCTTCTAGGGAATGGACATCTCACGACTTTAGGGTTCAGACTGGAAAAAGGGGAGTTTCTAGCTTTGAGAGTGAGGGTTTCATTATTATTATTTTTATCTCTCCTTCCTTCCTTCCTTCCTTCCTTCCTTCCTTCCTTCCTTCCTTCCTTCCTTCCTTCCTGTGTCTGGTGTGTCAGGGAGTAGAAGAGTACTTTGTATAATCCCATATCTATCTATCTATCTATCTATCTATCTATCTATCTATCTATCTATCTATCTATCTATCTATCTATCTGGACGGTGGGAATCAAACCCAGAACCTCTTCTACTTTCAAAACCTCTCAGCTAGGATCCCTATCTTGTTGCTGAGCCGCTACATGTGTGACAACTTTCTCTTTGTGTCTCCCTCCTGTTTCAGAGGACACTATCTGGAGCTGGGTGTCTGCCCTGAAGGAGGGTCGCGTCAGAACTCCAGAGGAGGAGGAGGAACAGCTGCCACTGCATGCCCTTAGCCGCTGAGACAGCAATCATGAGGAAGACACGAAGATGACTAATGGGATGATGCTGTGGCCATCCTTGAGGGCCATGAGGTTTGAGTTTCCTCAGAAAAATGATCCAACCACAACAGAAACAAGGAAGGAAATCACTGTTAAGATGCCCACTGAGATAGGACTGTGCACAGTGCCTCTTTATATGAGAGATAAGCTTTAAAGAATATTAAATTCAGCATAAGGGAGTCTGCAAACTTTGCTTGCTACCCTGTGTAAGTTTCTTTTTAAAAAACCTTTCTGCCCTGGATAACGAGAAATTTACAAATGCTGGCAAACTCTGCAAAGGAACTGAGATAATTCCCCCCCCCATTTCCAGGGAATAAGGAAGATTTAGTGGGTAGCCTTGGGATGTTCCTTCTCTTTCTCAGCCTGATCTACCTCTCAAGGTTGTTGGGAGGATGAAAGTGATGAAGTGGTACGACCCTGTGAAATTATAGGAGGAAATCATATCAATGAAATTGTTCTTTACGAATAAAATCAAACTTCTGTCTCTCTGTTTGTTGGTTTGTTACTGCATCACATGAAAACAGCTGGAGGGATTTTCACCAAATTTGGCAGGGATAATTGGGGTGGTGTGACTTAACAGACAGGGTACGTAGAGTATGTGAAATTCATTTAAAAAGGGGCATCACAGCCGGGACATACATGGCTAGGCAACGTCAGAATGTAATCAAGATGGCAAAAGAAGAACACACAAGCTAGGAGAGACTGCAACAACCAGCTTTTGCCTGAACCTATTGGGAAGGGCAAAATTCCAACCCTTTCTCTCTTATTTATTGAATTAACTACATGCAAACTACTTTTGCACTTTGAACTCAATTTTGCAGCAATGGAAGTGAGCTGAGGACAAAGAGGGAGGAAGAGAGAGAAACTGGGACATTTTAAAAACAGCTGGAAAAAAATGGGATGACAAAGGATTAATTGGGATGCCCTGCCTGATCAGGACAGTTGGAGGGTATGGAATCTCACCAAATTTGTGGCCAAGGGGCATTCATTTTGTGATAAATTTTACAATGATATGCTTAGCTTAGTCTGATGGGAAGAACTGAAAAGATGTAAGAACTTTCCTACTGGAAACCAGAGAAGGTAAGGTTGAAGGCGTGTTCGTTGTTTTACTGAAGGCCAGTTTAAATCCATGGTTATTGGTCTTCCTTCAGGTACAAATTCATGCTTAATGGACCTTTGCACCCTTTGCTACTGAATAGCTTGGATTTATATATATATGGACTATTGATCATTTGACAGAGTTGTTATAGCTCTTTAGTATTTGGTTATGATATATCTGTTTATTAATTTCCAGACTCTGTCTGCTTGCTTGCTTTTGAGCCCCCAGAGGGAGACAGGAGAGAGAGAGAGAGAGAGGCAGTTAATCGTCCATGGCAGCTGCAACTGAAAGGTCATTAACACTGAATTAACGATTCTTGAACAATGCTGAGCACTATACAGGCGTCTCTCAGTTTAAAACGTCCCTGAGTGTAAAACTCCTTTTTAAAAAGCCCTTTAATGTCTGCCGAGCCCCCCTTGTCCTTTGTCTAGCTGGAAGTGTTTTTAGCAGCACTGACACTGGCAAGATGGTGGAGGAGGGCCAGAGAAACACAGACTTTCTGTGTTGGGTGGCAGCGGTGTGTCTGTAGTCAACAATGCATTAAAATTTGAGTTGGAAAAGAAATGGGATTCTGTTCAGCCAATCCTTATGTAGCTACATGTGCCTGCCTACAACAGGCAAGGTAAACAGTAGCCACCTCCAAGATCCCTTACTGAGGGTGTGTGAACAGGAAAACAAAGAGAAAAGGGAAGAACAGATCAATCAGTCTTACAGGTTATCCCTAGCATCCTTAAAAATTACAGATCTCTATGTTTGGCCACCAAAATGGAAACTGTAAGAAAAATGCTACTGAAAGAAAAAAACATTACGCTAGCTGACCTATTTGTTTCGTTTTACACATGCACATTGCTAGTTTTCATGGATGGAAAAGTTGTTGAAACATGTTGAATTGTTCTTTTTTATGATGTAGGAACCTAGCCCTGCTCTTTCCGTGCTATTTCGGCCTCTTACACTAAATTTTCTGTTAAAGAAGTAATGCCCCAAAACGCTTCTACTTTGTTTAATGAGCTATACCTGTACAATAAATGACTTGTATGGATTTCCATTTTTGACTCCTGGCCTGTTTCCACCAAGAAAGAGCATGTCTAGACTTTTGTGACTCCTAATACTACTTCTGCTTTGGTGGAGTTTGACAGTGGTAAAATGACATTTGTCTTGTAAAATGAACACAACTGTGGATTCTGTGGTTTGCTGTAGAAGGAAGCCCCCACGCACTCAGGAACTCTCTTGTGTTGCTTGGGCAAACCAAAATGTTGCAGCAAATTTATTGCAGAGTAAATAAGGCAACTTAAGATACAATTTATGTATCTTAAATTGTATCTTAAGTTGCGTTATTTACTCTGCAAGGTAGTGCAACCAGAGCTTGGGAAAACTACCTCTTTGGATCACAACTGCCAGCACCCCTCAGAATGCTGGGCCTGAATCCAACTGGCATTCCCCCAGTTAAAGCAGATCAAATTAATTGATGCAGCTGAAGTCAGCTGAGGACGAAGGCAGAAAGTGGGAGGAGGAAACAGAAACTGGGACATTTTAAAAGCATCTGGGAAAATGGGAAGGCAGAGGATTAATAAAGACTCCCCCTGCCAAGCGGGACAGCGGGAGCTTTGCAACTCCCAGCAAAACTCCCAAAAAGCCAAAAGCGGCACTGGTGGAAGTTCTTTCTCAGTCGTTCTTCTGACTGCCCCATGTTTATTTTCCTGGTTGCTTCTGCAGCATCGCTATCCCAGGATATTTTGGACATCTGGGTAGGAGTCATGCAGCCCTCTAGATACATAGCTTCCAACATGTCAAAGATTAAAACTGGGAGACGTGTGACCAAGCGACGTCAGGGTTGGTCAAGATGGCAAAAATTATTTACAAAGAAGAACAGACAAGTGTGGAGAGCCACAGCAGTCTGCTTTTGCCTGATTCTACAGTCCGACCTCTATGTTATTCACAGATTATTTGCTGTCACCTCTGCTGCCTCCCTGTGCCATTTTTAATAGGGACTGCAACCCTCATGAGACTGAGAAACTGCAAACAAGGCTTGTAAGTCCCTATTAAAAATGGCGTGGGGCAGCGTTGGAGGTGGCCATAAGCCCCAGCAGCCCCCCACTTTTGCCTTGTGAAGGAACCCTGGTGCCTCAGAGCAATCCCTGGTGGGTTTAATATGGTGATCATACTTTTTTTTCCCTTCTGTTAAATATGGTTTGGGAGGGCCTAGAGTTACTCACGGTTTTCCCACATTCACAGGGGTCCTGTGCCCCTAACCCTAGCAAATGGGGAGGGATGACTGTACTGGGAAGGGCAAGATTCCACCCACTCCTCCCCTCCTCCTCCTGCTGAGTTGGAGGTAAGATCCTTTTGACCTTTGAACTCAGTTTGCCGCAAATGAAATAAAGTGAGGACAAAGTGGGAAAGTGGGAGGAGGAGAAAGAAACTGGGACATTGGAAAAGCAGCTGAAAAAGTGGGAACGGCGGAGAATCAATAGGGACTGTCCTTGCTAAATGGAGGGTATGGACTTGTGCGTTGAGTTTCAGGGTCTGCCCTCAGGGGGAAGGGGAGGGGGAGGGGGAGGAATCACACGGCAAGACCGGCGTCTTAAAAAGTGTCTGTATGAGTTCCTCCTGACTCAGACTTGCTGTTTTTTGCTTGAGTAGTACGCTCTGTGTGACTCTGGGTATTGCTATCACGTTTCATGATATCTCTTGGGGATGTCCCTTGTAACCAGAGCCTGACATCACAAGGGGTCATCCCCTCCTCTCAAGTTTTAGCCCTGAAATCTCAGGCCTGGGGTTTAGCCCTGAACCAGCAACCCCCAACTGTGAGATGGTTTGCTCCGGAGGGCTTCTGACAAAGGCCTCCCTCTCGTCCGCTTCTATCATCAGGTGCTCGACCACATCTTGAAACTCAGGCGAGGAAACCCACAGCAGCCTTGGTCTCAGATCGTATGCTTCTGCAACGGCAGCGTGGAAGGAGAAGTTCTTCTAGCAGGCTCCACGTCCGCATCAGAGAAGTGGTTGATGCTCAGCAATTTGCTTAATTTTTACAAAAATTCTTTTACTATTCAATTGTGTAGCCAGGAACTTCATGGGGTCTCTTCAATTCCTCCTCCTGTTTCTTGGTAAGTGAATCTCCTCCTTCGTCTTCCCCACCAACATTTAAAGGTTGCATTGGTGAGAAGTTACTTCCCCCACCCTTTTCTTCGTCACTCCCATCTTTTTAAAATTGCTTCTGCAACACTGGTGTCTTGGGACTATTTTGTAGACCAGCATGGCAATCCTACAGTCTTCAAGATGTTCTTGGACTGCAGCTTCCAGAAGTCCTAGCCAGCATTTTCAGTGGTGCAGAATGCTGGGAGCTGCTGTACAACCTCTACAGGGCTGTAGTGTTTCCATGACTGATGACTGAGGCCACAGTCATATACAGCAAGTCCCAAAATGAGGATTCTTTCACAGTAAAGGATGATCCTGTTAGGTGTTAATTCCTTTGCATTTCTGTAACATTTTGTGAAATTACAGCAGACAATGCTTTCTAAACAACAATTGTTGCTAGTGTTGTGTGCCTTCAAGTCACTTCTGAGTTATGGTGACCCTAAGGCAAACCTATCATAGGGTTTTCTGGGCTGAGAGTGTGTGACATACCAAAGGTCACCCAGTAGCTTTCTATGGCCACGTGAGGAATTGAATCCAGGTCTCCAGGATTGTGGTTCAACGCCCAAACCACTACACCCCTCAACTCTCACTTTAGCAGATATCTAACCTTAAACATAGGTTGTTAGCAAAAGCTCTTAATTAGCAGACAGGTTTGTGTGTGAGAAAAGCAGGCTTTAAATGCCCCAGTTCTCAGCGCTTTATTGCACAAGGCAGGGAAATCGCAATTACAGCACAATAAAAGCCTCTTCAGCTGGGACTATCACATGACCTTGTTCCTCTTCTGTTGTTCTCCTTGGTGGGAGACTGTCTGGAAAGCCTTTCTTTTACAAAGGAGGTCATTGATTTTTTTTTGTTTTGAACACACTCTCTCAGCCTCAGAGGAAGGTAATGACAAATCTCAGAATAAATTTTGCCAAGAAAACTCTATGATAGGATCATCAACTTGAAAGCACAACACAACACGCAACAAAGGTTACCAAGCTAGTGTGGTGTTCAATGCTGGACTAGGGCCATTTCCACACTAGATTGTTACAGTGCTATCATTCCACTTTCAACATTGGAAATGGCCTAGGACTTAAAGAGACCAAAGTTCAAATCCCCACTCAGCCACGGGAACCCGCTGGGTGACCTTGGGCAAGTCACACTCTCTCAGCCATAGAGGAAAGCAATGGCAAACTGCCTCAGGCTAAATCTTGCCAAGAAAAGCCTAAGGTAAGGCCACTGTAAGTCAAGAGTTGACTTCAAGACACATCACAACTACAACAAATCCATCGAATACATAATCTCTCATCTTATTTCCTGCCCTGTGCCTTATGACAGAGTTGAGGAACCTGTGGCTCTCCAGAATTGTTGTCCAGCAGCAACTCCCATCATCTCCAACCACTAGCTATGTTGCCTAGGGCTGATGGGAGTTGGGATCCAAGAACATGTGGGAGAACTACTCGATTGCCATCCTTTTCTGATCACTGGTATAATTCACCTAGATACCAAGGCTTCAGCCTTCGCCCTCAGTGTTACCGGCTGAACCCGACATCCACATTGGTTAATCAGCTAAAAAGATTGAGTTGATTGACTTGCCGAAAGTCTGAAGCTGAAAGCTTTCCCTGCTCGAACGTGCCATCTCTGGTGTGGTCATATGAGGACAGGGAAGTTTTGACACTGAGCAGTTCCCACTATGACGCGCATCTTGCTCTGGTGTCAATTTTGTAGAACTGTGTGGCTTTTCTGCTAAAGGAGAAATTTGTAGCTTCAGGGTGAGAAAAAGGGACACAGGAATATGAGCATTTGCATTTAATACTTGTTTGTGTGCTGTGAATCCAAGAAACATTCCTTTCCTGAAGGTGTTGTTTGGCTGTTGGAGATGGGCAGGGGGAATGTCTAACTCTTGACACTGGGAGGGTATTTCCCTACAATGCAAAATAGCAGCTACGAGGGAGGGTTTTTTGTTTTCCAAGATCCTTGCTCGTCCTCTTCCTCCAGCTGATGCAATTTGCATTTTTTTTTTAAAAAAACCTCTGCAATTTGGAAAAAGAATACTGGATAATCCAACCAACATCCTGGTTTTAGAAAATTACTTTTAATGTGCAAACAACGACCACAACAAAAAATATATGCTGAACTGAGGGCCATGTTGCATCAAGTGGGAACAACTTGCTGATCTTTCCTCAAGGCCTCTTTTCATGCTATACAAATGATAGCACTTTGATGCCCTTTAAACTGCTGTGGCTGTGACCTGTGGACCTGTGGGATTTGTAGTTTTGGGAAGAAATAGAGCTCCCTGGCAGGGAAGCCTCTGTACCTCACAAAATGACAACATGCCAGGATTTTCCAAAAGATGGAACCGTGGCAAGTTGAAATGGTATTAAAGTGCTACAATGGTGTGGCATGTATGAGACCCAATATTTAATGGGCTCACAGAATATTTGCCTGAGCCCGTCAGTTGGGGTGGGAAAGGTGTGGCTCCTGACTGATTCTTTGTGGCCTCCAAGTTTCCTCTGAGCTTTCCAAACTTCCAAAGCACTCCAAAGTTATTTTTTAGAGGTAAAACATTGCTCCAAATGCCATAAAGCACAGTATTTCTACTCCCAGTCCTCCAGACTACTTCCCAAAATGCTAAAACTCCAGCTCTTGTGGGCGAGGTGAACCCCAAATTCAGAAGTCCAAACTGGGGCTGATATTGGATTGAATGCAAAAAACTGGGCACTGTCCCCACAGCAAGTACCCACTCCAGTCTAGTCAAAGAATCCTTTGAAACCTTAAAGCCTGAGTCTATATCTACATGACAGATTTAGGACAGCAGGTGTGTGAAACAAGGGATGGGTGAAAATGTAGTTAAGAGTTCGGTTTATTATTTTTTTAAAGCATTTCACAGCATTTCGCAAATTTCTTTGGGAAGCATGTGAGGTTCTTGAAAATTCAAATTCTGGAGGCCATTTTTTTCTGCGCCAGAACTCTCGGGATGGGGGGGTCACATGGACTGCCAAAAACATCTAACCTCCCTGCTCCAAAACCTTTTTGAAAGATGAATTGCTGCTCTTGGAGGCTTCCAGGAGAGATGATTCACCTGTTTGGGGCCAGAAGGGAGTTCCAAAGGTTAGGGGCAGCCTCTGAGAAGGTCCTATCATGACTCCCCACTAGCTATGCCTGGGAAGGTGGCGGGACTGAGAGACGGATGTTTCACGAGAATCTTGGGACCAAAGCAGGCTCATCTGGGGAGATATGTCAGATAGCCTACCCCTGAGACATATAGAGCTTTATAGGTCACTTTGAGTTATGTCTGGAAACAGACTAGCAGTTTTAGAGCAACCTTCTCACCCAAATCTACAAGACGATTGGACTACAGTGCCCATCATTCCCACCCACAACTTCCTGTGCAGCCAAGCACACCTCACTTCCATTCAGAAACTTCTTGGGCTGTAGGAGAGAGTTCAGTTCCACGCAACAGCTTTGAGAATGGCAAAGCACAGCTACACAACAGGCTTCAAAGCAGAGTACAATTCAAAGTGGTATCTCCTTGGACTGAAAAGCACATCTCATTTTCGTGCAACAACTTCCAGAATACAAAAACTCAGTTCCATACAATAGCTTATAAAAAGGGCAGGCAGTTGACACTCTCAGATGTTTTCTTTTCAGCCCTCCGGCCCCTGAGAAGTTTCAACATCGATACCAGCAAGAGATGGGCCTCTCCAATTATGTCCCCAACATTTGGACACCAGGTGCTGCAGCGTTCAGATGGGGAAAGAAACTGGTAAGAAGAAAATCCAGAAGGAGGGATGAGCAGTGAAGGAAACAGGCTCTGCTTCTTGCAACAGGAAGTGTTGTATCTGAATCAGGACTCACAGGGTCGAAGCACTGGGCCTTTTCCTATTGGCAGGGTTGATGTTGCCCTCTACCACCCTTGTTGAACTGAGCTAACTTCCCTGTAAGAGCAACGGAGTGCATTTTCCCAGGAATAGTACAGCCACACCTCAGCAACGCCTCTGACGAAGAAGCTCCGTTTTAAAAACTCTTTTTGCACCAATCCAGCCCTCTTCCCTCTTCATCCTCTGTCTAGCTCGATGGTTTTTAAGCAGCATTGGCACTGGGAGAATGGTGCAGGGCAGTTGAAGAAATGCAAACCTTAACCGTCAGATTGCAGCAGTGTGTTGTTGTCTGCATAAATAGTGCAATAAATCTTGAGCTGGGAAAGAGCAGGAGTCTATCCTACTGTAGCTGTTGTGCCTGCCTACAACAGGCAAAGAACAGCAGTTGCCTCCAGAATCCCTTAGTGAGCAACACACACACACACACACACACACATATATACACACACCTTCTCTCACTCATACATACATATACAAATTTACAGAAAGGAAAAATAATAATTGGCACGATAGAGCAAATGCAGAAATTTCAAGTTTAGTGACCACTTGACAAATAAGTGAGGCATCCAAGTTAAGCAAGCTCAGAAACCATCCATCTGAGAAGCAGGGAGAGGGAGAGGGAGAGGGAGAGAGATCTATTAGCTTTACAAAAGGCTCTAAGGTCTAAGCAGTGTGTGTGTCTTTTTGCTTGTTTGTTTTTGACATGGTGGGAAGGGCTATTCACTTTTGGTGGTCTGCGCGGCCACGGGACGGCCTCAAGGGTAGATAATCGGCCCAGAGATCTACCACTTATTCCTACCCAGGTCAGGATTAGAACCTACTCTCCAGAAGACCAAAACTGTTTCCAAACTATCCATTCCCAGACAGAGTTCCTGGCTTTGGCAAAGCAAGGAGACTGAATAAGGCTCAAAACTTGATTACCTTTTCCACCCATAAGGCATTACCCACAAAACACTGAAGACAGCATAGCCTCTGACCGCACTAAGAGATGTAGAACCCTGGTTTCCTGTCCCGTATCCTGCCAGAGGCCTGCAATGCGAGAGCTTCGTCTGTCGAGTCTATTCTTGATAGATTCACAGCAGACAGTCTAGCGAGTGACAGCAATGAGTCATGACAGCTAAATGGAGTTTCCAAATTTAGTAGTTGTCTGTCACTGGTCCCTCAATGCAAGAAATGGCTCCTTGCTGGCTCCATAGTGAGTTCTCTGGGTCTACAGTTGCCCGGTTTCCAGCAGGACGCTGGTGTTTTAGGGACCAGGTAACTGTGCTTTGCCATCTGGGAAGCTGCTGAATGGAACTGGGCTCTGCTTTGTATTGTGGGAAGATGTCACATGGGAGTGATATGTGCCTTACAATCCCAGGAGATATTGCATTGAACTGAGCTCTGCTGTGCTGTTGTGTAGAACGAAGCTGTGCTTTACCATCTTGAAAGTTGTTGCATGGAATTGAACTCTCTCTTACAGCCCAAGGAGTTTACGTATGGAAGTCAGGTGTGCTGTGCTGCACAGGAAGTTGTGGCATGGCAACTGAGCTGTGCTTTGCAGCTGGGAACCCGCTTAAAGCCTAAAACAGGAGCCTGTTGGATATGGACCTTCAGAGCTCTTCATCCAGACCCCTGGTTTCTTCTTGGATCCACTCAGCGTTTTCTAACATCATGTCCCCCTCGCCTTATACAATGCCATGAGCTGTTTGGAGGAAAGCCAGGATATAAATGTAATTTAGGCTCTGGGAAAGTTACCTTGGTCAAAGCAGGTTGCTTTGCTTTTGATTCTAAGCAGTCTTCCAGCCACAAAGCACAGCACAGTTGCCAAGCAGCAGCATCCTGTCTAGCAAAGCCCAGCTGAATTCCATTCAGAAAATTTGGGCAGGGGGACAGGCATCTTTCCCAGCGGGACGCAATAGCTCCGCAAAAGTACTTTTTCCAAGTCCCAAGTTCCAAGTCCTGAACGTAACTAAGTAACACATTAATAAAAAAAATAAATTGTACAGCTTGACCAACTTCCATGGTTATAAGTGTGTGTTTTTAGATTACCGTATTCTAATATTGTTTCCAGTTCAAGTTCTATTTTAAGGCTGACTTTTTGTATGTTTTGAAGCTATATTGTAATCTTTTTAATTTGGAAGCCTTGAGTGTCAATTTGGAGAAAGGGAAGGTATAACAGTTGTTGCTGTTGTATAGGGTGGCATTCTGCTCAGAACTTCAACCTTTGTAAGTGAACGCACATGTAGAGGAAACAGAATTGAGTAGTTCTGTAATATTTGTATTTACTGAGGGTCTGCCATGAGGTGTTGACATACGAACATCCATTCTGCAATGGTAGCTGGTGGAGAGACCAATGTATTGAGCATTGATGGGTAGTGGGTCAGTGCCTAGCCAGTGTCCAGGGCCATTTCCGCACTAGACTGTTATAGTGCTGTTATTCCACTTTCAACATCCTATGGAATCCTGGGGTTTGCAGTTTAGGGAGGGGCCTCAAAGGCCCCTGCTTCCTCTTCTCCTCAAAAACCCCTCCCTAAACTCCCTATATGCAATTAATACATTTCAATGATAACAACAACAATTATCATTTTTTTTATTATTACTACTGCTTCAAGATCACTAAGAATCTCTTTCTTTTTTCCTCTCCTTCCCTCCTTCTTGCTTCCTTCCTTTCTGAAAAGGATTTTAGTGACATCCTTGGGATTTGGGGACTCTGGCACGCTGTATAAATGTGAGATGCGAGACGGGCTCCGTTGTGAAGTGGTCGGCTTGGGGGGTACGTATGCTCCTGGCCTCCTCTTTATGGGCTTCCTGGAAACCTCAGGTGGGCTACAATGAAACTATGAGGATGTGGGACGTGGGTCCCATTCAGAGCCAACATTCAGTCGCAGCCAGTAGCTTCCATGTTAGGGGTGCCTCTGGATAGGATTTTCAATGAGCCCAATTTTCAATGAGCTCTCCGAGGTGCCGAACCCCTCTTAAAGGGAACAGCGTATCTGCTTTGGCTTTTATCTCAGGCTTTGGGGGAGCTTACCGAGGTCTTGAGCCCCCTGCCCAGTATAATTTCAGGACCCCGGAGAGCTCCAGTAAAGTTTCTAAGAAAACTGAGTGCTGACTCACTGCACCTCTGACACTGAAGCCACCATTGTGAGTCCAGCAGGATGCTTCTTGCATGCCCTGCTTTGCGCAAACTTGGCTGCAAATGTCCCGGTCACCGAAGTCTACATTCAGAGCTTGAATGGTACAGTTTTTCTTTTTCCCTCTCCTTCTCTAGAAAATATTCAGAAACTCAAAAAGCTCCAGGGTGGAATTGCTTTGGCCCAGAGCCTGGAACAGATTTTGGTAAGATATTTCAGATCCTTGGACTGGTTTCCTGTTGTAAGGAACTGGCGAATCCTAAAATTGAAAGGGGATCTAGAGGGCTTTGCAGTGTGGATAAACCCCAGCACAGAAAGAGCTCTCTCAGCTTCTAACAATAATCCCAAATGCCAACTGTTGTTTTATTATGTTTGTATATTTTCACAGCTGGCTTTTGATTCTTAAATTCTGCCTCAACAGGTTTGCCTCCAGCAAAAACGGCGCCAGCAACGCAGAGTCACACAGGAGCTGAATGGAATTTGCATCCTGCTCTCCAGTGACTTTCGGGAGAAGGCTTTTTTCAACCTTACAAACATCAGTACGAATGGAATAACTCGGATTGTGGATGTGTATCTAGATAGACAGGTCATCTGACCTAAGCCATGTAGCTCCGCCCCGAGCTACGATTTTCCACTTGGCCCCGCCCCCCAAAGTGGCCATTTTGTTGCCCGCGCCATTTTGTGCCTGGCAAAAGCCACTGGTTATAGGACTTCAGGGTTGCTAAAAAAGCAAAGGAGGAACACGAAATACCTTTTGGGATAAGAGCTCTCATAATCCAACAACCCAGTGGCCATTCTGGTTGGAGGATTCTGGGAGTTGTTGTGCAAAAAATTTACATTTTCAAGCTCTATTGAGTCTGCTCTAAAGGCTGCTGTGTGTGTTTTTGGTATAGCCCACATGTTTTTTCAAGACCTTGTGCCTAGGAATAAGTGGAAACAATGGAGGTTCATTTTTGAAAACAGTTTAGCAAAATTCCCAAATCAAAGAAATCCAAATATGGGAAGAATAATCAGAACTAACTGATTCATTCAGCCAGGCATATGACTTTCAACAATTATTTTGGTGCCTCCTATGTCAGTCCAGCACTGTGGTGATCTGTTCCAGGTTTCAGTCTGAACTTTAATCAAACTGTCTGAGAGTTAAGGTTCAGCATGCTGGATACATCCATTAAAGTTTGGACCAAAGCCTGGGGCGGATGCACCAGTACCACTCACACAGAAGCCACTAGAGACAGAACTGGATGCTTAACTCTTAAAAATCTTTAAGTTGCCACCTTTTTTTCCTGAGAGGCTCCTTGTCTTTTAACTCCTCTTTGGAAGGCTGGTGAAAGAGGATCTTTGTTGTGTGGGATATCACTGTTTCTTTTAAATTTGGTGTAAAATGGGGCGAATTTGCATTTCCATCTGTGCTGGAAGAATTTACTGAAATGTTTGGCAATCATGAATTTAGGGACAGAAAGAACTTGAGAGTTGTTTGTTTTTTTAAAATCAGGATAACTAAAAAAAGTATTCAGAAATAAGCAATTATTTCCTTTGCCACATCATAATGCATCCTGTTTTGCCATTCTGCCTTTCGTAGAATCATTAAATCCAAGGTTTAGAAGCAACTAAAAAGGCCATCTAGTCTAACCCCTGATATACAGAAATACACAACTAAAACACCCTGAAAGATGCTTATTTGTTTTTTTCTCCCCTCACCTTTAAGTCGCCTATGGTTGGTTTTTTTGCAGCTGGACACTGGGGATTGTTGCAGAATTTCTGTGCTTTCAAATTCTTGACAGTGAGTTCATTTTGGCTTTATTTGCATTTTCTGTAGTTGAATCCATGTCAAGCAACAGAGTCCAGAGGCACAAAAGAAGCAGTGAGAACATGAAGGGTTTAGACCACATCGAATCCAATGGAGTTGATTCTACTGTCGCCACACTCTGCCACAACCCAGAGGGTTCTCCACCATGCAGAGGTGAGCCTGAAGGCCAAACGTGGCCAAAAATAAATGTGTCTGTGTCTGGAGGAAGGGGCATGGGGGGGGGGAGTGGGCACACACACATTTTGATTTTTGTGGATTTTCCGCTTTTCAAGGGTCCTGCCCCTCAACCCTAGCAAATGTGGGGGGCCGACTGTAGTTTCAGTGCTATTTATTTTGCAGAGACGAATGTTTAAAAAAAAAAGTTGCAAAGTGTGAAAAACCATTGAAAAATGGTTAAAACCTCTCAACAACTCACCCGGCAGGGAGAAAACTTCTGAAATGATTCATTCTTCCATGCAAGAATAAAAAAAAAAGAAGGAAAATTTATCGCCCTGGCTGTGGGCAACATTAATCCTTTGTACTGTATTGATTTTCTTTTCTTTCTTACACAAAGATCCTATAGATGGAAGCTTTCTGTTTGGTGAGAAAGGCCATAATGCTAACAACAACAACAACAATTATATGGAGGAAGAGGCAGAGGAAGAGGAGGAGGAATCTGGTAGGTTTGGAGCAATGAGAAAAATGACTGTGAACCACCGGGTTTCAAAATTCAAGTACTAATAACTGCTCAAGAGAATCTCTGGGCATGTACAGAATGCCATTGCCCTACTGAACAACCACAGTGGTACACATAGACACACAAATGCTTTTTTACCAAGTTAGGGGAAACTGTTGAGGGAGGTCATCTGCACAGAAAGAGTTTTTGAAAAGGAGCCTCTTTGTCAAAGACTTTGTTAGGTGAGGTATGCCTATATTTTGTGATGTTAAACAGATCAGGGAGGGGCTTGCAACCTATTGAAAGGACAAATTACTGCTTCTAGATTTTTTTGGACAGGAAAAGGATGGTTTGGAGAAGCCAAGGGCCACAGAAACTTCCTTGAGGGCCTCACGCAGCCCCAGGAACACACTTTGCCCATCTCTAATTTCAGCCATGCCTGAAAGGAGCAGCCGTTGTCCAAGTCACAATGATGGGTTCCTGTTAAAAACTTCACATTTATCCTTCTTCGTCATCTTTTTTTTTTTTCTCCTTTCTTTCTTGGCAGACCTGCGGACTGAAATTGCCATTGTTTTGGACGGATCTGGCAGTATCGAGCCGGAAGACTTTGAACGGGCCAAGGATTTCATTTACAACATGATGACGGCCTTCTATGAGAAGTGCTATGAGGTAACATCCTGAAATAACCAAGTTTTAACCTAGTGTTGGAATTATGCCAATGTTGGAACCAATCAAGCTCATAAAGGGAGGGCATTCCATAACTGGAGTGCCATAGTAGAGAAGCCGGGACCAAGTGGACCAAGGACCAGGGATGATGGGGCTTGTAGTCCAAAAGATGTGTTCCTACAAAGACCTCTTTTCCTCCTCGTTTGTCTTGTTCTTTTTCATTCCAGTGTGTCTTTGCTTTGGTCCAGTATGGCTATATCATCCAGACAGAATTTGATTTCAGGGAGGGCAGAAATGCCCTGGAAAAAATTCCAGCCGTAACTCAAGTTCGCAACGTCACCCGGACAGCGTCTGCCATCCAACATGTCTTGTGAGTGGCAAAATCAACAAATCAAACCATGTGGCAGAAGGTTCCCTGGGCACACCTTTGTGTGTTTTTAGAAACTAGAGAAATGTTTTTAACCAAGTCTGCTGGTCTGAATGCAATAATTGTGTTTATTTATTACATTAATGGTTTTACTGTAAAATCTACATATGGTTCATTTGTTGTGTTAGTCTGACATTTGTTACAGTTGCTGCGGTTTCTGTTTTACAGACAAACATATTGTCTTTAATTGATAGAATGGCATGTGTTTTACTTTTAAATGCAACAATGTTCATGATATTCAAGAGAAATGGTGCCTGGGAGACTTAGTTTCATACTTCAATTTAAAATGGAATAACCTATTTACAAAAAAAAAATAAAAATAAAAATGCTAAAATTGCCTCCTGAATAAAAATATTTAAAATACATACATATTCTCATATATATATACACATACACACACACACACACACACACACACACATATATATATCTGCGCATGCCTAGAGAAAAGGGCCAGAACCTTGTTTGCTTTAAAATGTACTCACAGCTATGTCTATTGTCCAAATGCCTCTTTCTCGGAGATTCTGCAAGCCACAACATTGATATTTCTATTTGAAACAGGGATTCCATCTTCAACACAAGTTATGGGTCCCAAAAAAACGCTGCCAAGATCATGGTTGTGTTGACAGATGGGGAGATATTTATGGATCCTTTGAACTTGACAACAGTGATTAATTCAGAACAAATGTCGGACATCGAGCGTTATGCTATTGGGGTAAGGTCTAAATTCTGCAGGGCTCTTGCATTCATTATTTTACATTTTGGAAATCTCTCCATCCAACCCTTTAACTGAAGATCTGAAGCCAATATACAGTCAATAAAAACAATGTAAGCGGTAAGCGCCTTGGGGCAGGGACTCTCTCTGTTTTACTTAGGCAATTCTCTTAATGCATCCTAACATAATGACAGAGCTGTATCTAGAAATGATAAGACTTAATAATCAACATTTTCTTCTCCCCTGGGGTGTCCTCTTTAGGTTGGAGAGGCATTCAGTAAAACCAAAGCCCTCCAGGAACTCCGCATGATCGCCTCTGATCCAGATGAAAAACACCTCTTCCGAGTTACCAACTATTCTGCCCTAAATGTGTTACTGTCCACAATGCAGCAGAAAATTATTGGCCTAGAAGGTAAGCACAAAGCTTTGAAAAGTTCGCCTTATGGGATTATGACAACCAGAATCCACTAGGCAGCTTACATTCCCCAAAAAGTGAACAGGTTCCATTTTGGACTATAGCTCCCAGAATCCTGCAGCCAGCTCAGTTTCCAAGGAGGGAGGTTTTTTTGGAGTACAACTCCCAGAATCCCTCTCTAGCTTAACTTTAAAAAGGGACCAAGGTTCCTTGTGGGAGTACAACTCTCAGAATCCCCCAGCTAACTAAAATTTTAAAAAGCAGGTTCCCCCCAAAAAGGGAACAGTTCGTCTTTAGACTATAATTTCCAACATCCCCTAACTCAAGATGCTTTGGGTGGAACCTGGACTCTCTTATATACAAAGCTGTTCTTCTCTCTCTGAGCAAAGGTTCTAGTCCTCAGGGCCTGGAACAGAGATTGGTTTTAATAAGGAATATAGACAAAGTTCTCATGCCAAAACAAACCATGATTATTGATATAGCTCACAGTTGTCTACACTGACTGGCAGTGGCTCTCTCTAGGCATTCAAGACAGAGGCATTGGGAACTGAAACGAGGAGTCTGTTTGCCTGCAAAGCAGATGATCCAACCACTGGGCAATGGTGCCTCCCCTGGGGTACCTGTCTTACCAGCTCTTACCACTTAAACCTCAGGAAGAACTTCCTGACAGTCAGAGCTGTCCGGCATGGAATCTGCTGCTGCCTCAGTGGAGTGTGGTGGAGTTTCCTCCTTCTTGGGAGGTTTTTAAGTAGAGGCTGGATGGCCATCTGTCAAAGGGAGGGCTTTGATATGGGTTCCTGCATGGCAGAAGGGGGTTGGACTGGATGGTCTCTGGGGTCCCTTCCAACTCTATGATTCTATGATCTGGTTTTCAGGTACAGCAGGTGACATCTTGGAATTTGAACTGGCCCAAAGTGGATTCAGCGTCCATCTTCTAGATGAAGTGAATAATTCTATACCAGTGGGGGCTGTAAGTCCGCTCTCTGTTTTAGTCTAAACTTTAAGGCAGGTTTCCCAGGCGCTGAACCCTAGCTCCCACATAGATTTGGCACCTTAGCAAACTCCTTTAAAGGCAAGAATGACTATCTGTGGCTCTGAGGACAGAGTTCAGTACTTTGCATAAATTTCAGACTTAGCCCTGGAGCAGATTTATCACCCCACCGTTGTGGAATCCACCAGACTCCATTGCTCAAGGTCACCCACTAAGTTTCATGGCTCAGTGAGTGAGGAGCAGGATTTGCACCTGGATCTCCAACATCCCAGCCCAGTACTCTAACTGCTATACCATACTTCCTCCCATTATCCAGTACGGATTAACTTTCAAAGAAGCATACATCAGGTTTCAGCTGAAAAATCAGCACATTCTCTGGAATATTCACAAACCTGGTTTGCTGGAACTCACATCTCTTATCATTCCTCTCCCATATCTGGTACTCTGAGGTAGACTGCCACAGTACATGGAAGATTGACAATTAGCAATGATGTATAGAAGATTTGTTTTTGTTTTTTTTTGCTGAGCTTAACCAGTGTTCCTCTCCTCCTGAATCAGCGCTATATTCTTTTCGGAGCTGTGGGAGCCTTCGACTGGACCGGTGGCGTCCTTCTGTATGACAAGATGACAGAAGCAGCAGTTTTCTTGAACGAATCAACCGAGGAAACAACAGTGGGTGGGAAAAATGGCTATTTAGGTAACTGTCCATCCAAAGGACAAATCTCTGTTGTTCTCCAAGTCTTTGAATCAATTTGGTCCTTGCTTCGAATGGATGCTTTCTGGCATCTGTTGCCGGATCAATTGGGAACGCAAGAATAAACCAATCAATAGAAATCTTGGCCCAAAGGGAACATTAAGGTCTCGGCTATTCTGCTCAGGTTTTGTGCACTGACAGAGCCATCTGTCTTCCTGCACTGAGATATTTGGCCCTGGGAAGGTTTCCAGTTTAGTGTCAGCCCCTCCGGCTTGACCTTGCTCCTCTGAGTGAGGAGAAGAGATGGGGGCTGGATGAAATTTTATTTATTTAATGGCAACATGCTTATTTATTGTGCCTTGTGGTTTTTGTCCCTTTCGTCCCTCTGTGACAGCCACATAATATGATCCCTTTTCCCAGTGATTTCTCACAAAAAAAACATTGTCTTGTCGCAACCCTTTGAGTTGGGCTATCTCTCCTCAGAAACTAGTGTCTCTCCTCAGAAACCAGTGGATCCAATACATTGTCCATCTGGGTACAACTGTTTCACCAGAAACCTTTCTGGTCCTTGCATCAGTTCTGGTTCTGTTCTTCTCCAGGCTACAGTGTGGATACAGTCCACACACGACATGGGCCATGGATCGTGTCCGGTGCCCCTCGTTACAACATGGTTGGAAGAGTCCTGGTGTTTGAAAGAGGTCTTGTAAACCAAAGTCTGCAAGGGGAACAGGTACAAGAGTTTTGAAAAGGTTGGATTCTCTTCCTTTAAGGCATTTCCTGTGGAATGGTGCTCTCCTCAAGGGAAGGCTGCCTCTCTAGACAGCCTAATCTATTTGTTATAATATTTCATATTAAACTGCTTTGCATTTTTTTTTCAATTAACAATTATTTAAAGTGAACTTCTGCCAAGAAATTTCCTAGGTCTGCTTACCTGCAACGTGAACCTAGGGATGGTTACTCAGAAATAGGCCCAGCTGTGCTCAGGGGACATTGTTGTTGTGTGCTATAAAGTTGTTTCCAACTTCACGTTACTCTCAGGCAAACCTGTCATGGGTTTTTTCTGGGGCTGAGAGTGTGTGACATGCCTAGGATTACCCACTCGCTTTCCATGCCTGAGCAAGAAATCAGACCCTGGTCTCCAGGGTCATAGTCTAATGCTCAAACCACTATTCCACACTGAGTTTACTCTCTGGTAAACAAATATCCACCTGTATCAGTTCCAGATAGCTGTACATAATTCTAAAATATTCACATATATCCAGATAGATCAGTTTCCACATATTTATATCTCCCTCTCTATCTACCTGGAGAGCCAGCATGTGGTCACCAAATTATAAGAGAAATTTTAAACGAGATTTGCAACTCTGGTGAGCAAGTGCATCACTGTACAGGGACAACAATTTGAACACCTGAAACAAAATTGTATTCTTCAATATAAACACATTTATGTAGCCTTTAAATAATTACTATAGCTACTATTAGCTGTGAAAGGGTGTATACACTTAGTGGGGACACAATGTAAAAATAGCAAACATATCTGGTGGCTTTATCACCATCCGTTTATAAACCATCGGAGTGAGACTCCTGTAAGCACTGGCATGTGATTTAGTTGTTTTTCTCTGGCTACTGTTTCAAGGCCACACTCATTTTTCACTACCTGTTTGTATCATTTGGATGCCGGTGCCTTAAATAAAACACTTGGTGCGTGAAGAGCAATATTTTTTACTCACAGGGGTCACAAGGTAGTCAGGCAAATCTGCTTTACGGGAGACAGAAAGAGAGAGAGAGACAAGACTTCTGTAAAGTTGCAACTGGTAAAACTAGAGCTTGGAGAAGTCACCTTTTGGACTACAAAACCCAGTGACCACCCTGACTGGGGAATTCTGGGAGTTCGCTTTCTCGATTCTTTCATTTTGAATTTTTTGAAACCCCGGTTGGTTGACTCTATGGATACAAGATCTGTAGATATGGAGAGCCGACTATATAAAACATGGCATTCAGATTATTCATTGTAAACATCTGGAAATGGGATAAGGAGTTCTGTTAAACTTCAGTGGCCCTTTCAGGCTTCCTCTGACCTAAATGTTGAGATGTGTTGGACTACAAGCCCCAGCCAGGCCAGCCAAGCCTGATGAGAATTGTAGTCCAACCCAAATGGAGGCTGCCAGGTTAGGAAAGATGGTGGAAGCCTCTAACGCACAGCCTGTCTTTCCTGCCACCTCAGATCGGGTCCTACTTTGGTTCTGAGCTCTGCCCGTTGGACCTCGATGGTGATGGGCTGACCGATTACCTGCTGGTGGGAGCGCCATTTTTCCATGTGCATGGAGAGGAGGGAAAGGTCTACTTGTATCGCTTGGATCAAGAGGTAAACATCTGGTTCAGCAATGGACAGTAGTTTCCATGTCAGTGGCTGCAGCAAATCCATCCCAGGTTTTTGGCTAGTTTTGAAGGAAGTCTCCAAGGTGCTGAAGTGATTTAGGAAGAGCTCCTCTAAACCAAGGATTTAAAAGAGCTCGCTTAGGCCAAAGATTAAAGAAAAGCTCCTTTGGGCCAAGGATTCAAGAAGAGCTTCTTTAAACCAAGGATAAAAGAGGAGCTTCTTTAAGATGAGGATTCAAGCTCGGAGTAAAATTACCAGCCCCTGACATAGGAGCCAGCTGCTGTGTATGTTTCTAAAGATTTAATATTTATTAATTTTGGTACAGAGATGAAAAACAGACTAACTCACAACTTCAGAAAAAGGACCAAAGAAAAGGGAACAAGCTATATGTAAACAATATACAGGTATAACTAAAACTAAACTAAACTGAACTGATCTAAGACTAAGGCCATTTCCATGCTACACTGTTATAGTGCTATTATTCCACTTTCAACATCCTATGGAGTCCTGGGCTTTGCAGTTTATGGAAGGTCATTTAGAATTCTCAGCCAGAGAACTCTTTGGCCTCAGTAAACTACAAAGCCCAGAATTCCATAGGAGGTGCAAGAACAGCACTATAACAGTGTAGTGCAGAAATGGTCTAAGACATTCAGAATTCACCTTTAAAAAATAAATAAATAAATATCTTCCTCTTCTTCTTTCCCTTCCAGAAAAACCATTTTGATCTGGCAGGACATCTAAATGGCCAGGCAGGCATCTCTTTTGCCAGGTTTGGGTTTGCTATCACTGGCATCGGAGACGTGAACCAGGATGGTTTTGGGGACGTGGCCATTGGAGCACCCCTGGAGGAACAGGAATCGAGTCCAAACTCTTTCGGCAGTGTTTACATCTTTAATGGCAAGAAGGATGGGATTCAGAGTGCCTTCTCCCAGGTAGGAAAGCTTTGAACTATCATCAGCCTGAGAAAGAGAACTCAGCTCTGCCTTTTTTTGTGTGTTTCTAATTGGGTTTTTCACATTTTGGCTTTCGTATTAGATGTTAGCCTTAATTTTGTCTTTCATTTTGTGCAGAGCTCAAAGGAAGGTTCTTTTTTGGACTACAGCCAGCTGGGATTATGGGAACTATGGTCCAAAAGTAACTTTCCCTAAGCACTGATTAATCACCTTAGTAGATTGGCAACTTTCAATTTGCGACAGGAAAATCTATAAATTAATTTTAAATGCTCTCTCTCACAGCAGTCCAAACCCAGAGCTGCTAGTTGCTCCTGTATCAACAGGGCAGCAGGTCTGTGCTAGGTTATAGTGCAACGTCTAAATGAATTATCCAAGGTGCTCTCAACCTATGTGGGAGCTTGGCCTCAGCACTTAGGAGAAATCCTTGAAAGTACAGATTAAAAGCAGGGTTGGATTCACTTTCCCCATTGACCTGCAAAGGACTTGTGTCCTGTGTTCAAATTCTGATATTTTCACAAATATCCGCAATATATTTCTCTCTTCTGTTCCCAGAGGATAACAGCCACTCAAGTAGGTCCTCCAGGTCTCTTCTATTTTGGAAGGTCTGTGGCTGGAGGTTTGGACTTCACTGCAGACGGACTCCCCGATGTTGCTGTCGGTTCACTAGGCCGTGTGGTTTTGCTCCGGTGAGTAGGAACCGCAAGCTGTGTAGGAATCAATAACAGAATACACAGATAAAAATGTCAGGCCCGCATTCTTGAGCCAAAATCTTCTGTTGGCACTGCAACCTACCATTCATACAATTCATATTGTACCATTACAGATCCAACTAACTAATCCTACTAGAATTACTAGTAACGATTGCCACAGATTATTGCATCATTAAAGTATTTATTGCTCAAAAAGTCCAAAAAAAACTTCAATTGGCTTATCCTTTATAATCCATAATATAGCCTGGCAATTTGGGACATCTATATCTGAAATTCTTGTAAGTCACCGTGAGTCCAAGTTTGGGGACGAAGGTTGGGATAGAAATGAATTAATTATAATAATAAAGATGATAATCTTTCTTTCTTTCTTTCTTCCTTCCTTTCTTTCTTTGATTTGATTTACATCCTGCCTTTCTCTTTATACAGGATTCAAGGTGGCTTCCAAAGGTTTAAAAGAACACAAGACAGTTTGCAAAAATTATTCATACAGAAAGTTTTAAAACAATTAAACTTCAGTTTGGTTGGAAAACACAAAGTAGAACAAAATAACAGGCAACTAAAATGGTTTTAAAAGGATAAAAAGAGATAAAAAATAAAACAGATTAAAAGCACCACTCCACTGAAAGTTCTTACTATGTATATTATAAATCAAAAGCCTGCTAGAATAAAAAGTCTTTGCCTACCAGTGAAAGGAAAGAAAGGGGAGACCAACCAAACTTCTGATACAAGAGAGTTTCATAACCTGGGAGCAGATACTGAGAGGGTCTTGCCTCCCTTGTCTTCACCAAATATTCCTTCTTCTCTTCTTCCTTTGACTAGTTCCAGACCTGTCATTCGACTGGAACCCACCATGGATTTTACCCCAGGGGAAATATCCAATTTCTACAACAGCAGTGTCGTAACCGCAAGGTTGTGTTTCCAGAAAAAGTCTCCTCCAGGGGACACGCAGCGAGGTTTGCACCATCTTCAGTATGATGTCCCTTCAGATATTTAAACATAGCTATCAAGTCTCCTCTTTCCCATCTTAGTCCTCATAACAATCCTGTGAGGTAGGCCTGGGTGGGAAAGATGGAGAGAAAGAGAAATGGAGTGTGTGTGATTGGGTTTGTGGCACCTAGTGAGGTTCATGGCCGAACGGAGATTGGAACCTGGAACTCCTGACGATCCTGATCCAACACACTCAGATGTTACTCCTACATCTGCGTCTGTTTCCCCAGGGATGGGTCACCTCTTCATCCGCTACACCGTGGATCTGGACATTGAGATGGAAAGGAAGAGAGCGCAGTTTGAGGATGACACAAGCACCACCAGTGGTGAGGTTTTCTACGCAGCGGATTCGTGTCCGGAACTGAAGCTCATAGTCCTGGTAAGCAGAGGCAAGAAGATTCTTCCTACATGCGATAAAAAAATTGAAACAAAACCCAGGGGGAAAAAAAGAGAAAAGTAGCAAACTAAAAAGAAAACGAAAGCTACATACAGAAAAAAATTAAGATACAGATGAATGGCTTCTAGCTGCTCTGTTGATACATAAAATAGTCCTGCCCCACTCTCTAAACGCTGACTCTTACATTTCTTCTGAAAACTAACTCATATTAATTCTCAATACCAACAGTTATTAAATCATTTTCAAAACTTTATATGATATTGTTGTAGAAACTTAGAAGGTATTTAGGAGTGAAGTAGGAAGAAGCTTAAACGAGCTTTCATAGTTAACTGTTTTCAAAGGAGTGGCAAGTCGAAGACCTATTTTTTTTCCTTTGTGTTTTTCTTCATGTTTGTTAATTTAGTTAATGATTAGTAGTTTGTTGAGATAGTTTCGGTAGTTATATTTGTTATTTTTCCTTCCATAATGTAGCAGCTGTCCCTCTGTAACCATGTATTCTACATCCACGAGTTCAAACACAGCTTGAAAATATTGAAAAAATATTAAAATACATATTTTTTAAAATTTAAAAATAAATATTAAACAAGTTCAAAAAAGCAAACCTTTTGAATCATTCACCATGTTATATAAGGGGCATCATTTTACTACACTATTGTATATAATGGTGTATATATACCATTATATATTTACTACACTATTGTATATAATGGGACTTTGTATCCAAGATCCTGAAACCAAACCCTGTCAGATACTTGGGGTTCACTGCATGTGCTTTATTAGATGTTATTTTATAATAGTTAGAAAATCTTTAATTTTTTTAATCTATCAGGGGCTTCCAATCTTTTAAAAAAGTCCATAATGATTTTTTTCTCAATCATTTCTGCATTTCAGCTAACTCATTCAATTTAAACAGCCATTCTTCCATCTGGACTGCATGATTCTCGTCCTTGATCTAGTATCTAGATTCTAGACACAAATATTTGCTTTATTTTGGTGGCTGCTGTGTATATATTGTTTTTCTCTGGTTTTCCATTTTAAACCAGCCATGCCAAGAAGACTGTTTCTCCAGCATCACTCTCAGGCTCATCTACGGGCTGCGGGACTCAAATTACGATCCAGGTTATCCCAGCGCTGTCCTTGATGTCTACCAGGAATCTCAGATGAATTTCCAGGTAACAGAACACATGCAACTGTAGAGGAGAGTCTTGCAGTCTTGAAAAAGTTTTGGGAATTCAAAGCTAAAAGGAGTGAAGTTAGGATTTGGAGGTGGCTGTCCTCACCTTGCTGGACTACAAACCCCATCATCCCTTGCTGAGCTCAGAACATTTGCTTTGAAAAGGAATGTGTCATATCATGGTTGTGATCAGTTCACACTGCTCTTTATAAAAGTAAAGAAAGTAAAATGTTATTAATTTTCTAGTACTTTCTGTTGCTTTTCTTTTTCGAGAGAGAGAGAAATAAAAGGTTTGGTCTGGTCATTTTTTTATCAAACTGGTAAATTGTTGTTAAATTAGAAAAAGCTTAATATTGATAGGAGAGTAAATTAGGGCACTGGAATGAGATTTGGCAGATATAGTTTCAAGTCCCCATTTGGCTGTGAGACTGATTGGCCAACTCACTCTATTATCACCCAGCTTGATCTACCTCACAAAAGAGAAGAGGGAAGTCACGCACGCTGCTTTGAGCCTGAGGAGAGAAAGGAGGGATAGAAATATAGCAAGCCAATAAAACGATCTATTTATTGAAGCAATTAACAAACAAGACTTAAAAATATCTATCAAGAGCAAAATGTTTCGGCTCCTGCCTTCTTCAGTTACCAAAGATGAAACTGAGCTGCATGCAAGATCACTGTTTAGAATACTATCAGCATTCTTAGTGGATGATGGTATTATCCTCTAAGTTGAGTCCATGTGGTTTTAGAATTTCTAAGCTATAAATCTGAAAATTCTCCATTTTGCCTGAAATGCCAGAAGACATGACATCTCAATGCCAAACAAGGACAAAAATCAGAGAAGCTGTGATCTTCTGAGTTGAAATGCCTGGCCTCTGGTTGCTATAGCTTTCCTGGTTAGAATAGCAAACTTACAGGTCTGTGGTTGTTTTTCCCATGTGCTACATATGACATCCTGCATGTCTGCATTCAGTCACATAAATAGGATTGCAGGTGATGTGTTGTTTAACATCGTAAGTGCTGCCAGTCACTGTGCTCCTATCTGGTTAAAGTTTACAAGAGATGAGGAACTCCTTTGTGTGTCAAGGGTAGATGATCACTCAGGGATAATCTGTCAGGGGTGCATGTTGCGGTGGTTGGGACAATGATTGGAGATAAGAAAAATTAGATTGGAGATAAGAGTATATACCCCTTTTCCTACTCATGTAATGCAAACAAACAAATCTTCCTGTTTTTTGAGATCGATATCCTTGTCATAATTCCAGCTGCCTTATGTGGATGACTGTGAGGACAAGACAGACTGTGCACCACATTTAAGCCTGACTGTTCAAACAGAGTGAGTCTTCAGGATATTTTCATTACTGGCTTCAAAGCAGAAGAAGCAAAAACCAATTCACTGACGCTTTAATTGGCAGCACTGCTTCAGGACCCTGTCAGCCCTTTACCTGACTCTTTCTTTACCTATTGGAGATATGTGGAGATACATGGGACTAAACCTGTGAATCTGTGTAGGAAGACTGCACAAACAGTGCCTATTGAGTAAGACTGAGTAAAACTTCTGGCCCATGGACCAGATTTGACCCATGGGGGTTGACCTATCTGGCTGCAAGCTTCGTCTGCTATTATCTCTGATTGGAGATTGGAAATAAGAAAATACTTACACTTTAAATAGTCTTCATGGAGCTAAGCTATGCTTTGTAGACCAAAAAGCTTCTGCATGGATCTGAGCTGAGCTTTGTGTGCATAAAAGCTGTTCCATGGACCTGATCTGCAGGCCAGAAAGTTGTTTGGATCTGGACTGAGCCTTACAGACAGGAAAACTGTTTTATAGATCCGAACTGAGTTTTGCAGGAAGAAAAGCTCTTTTTTAAAAAAAATGGATTTAGGATGAGCTTTGCATGAAACTGAACTCTGTTTTGCAGACTGGCAAGGGCTTCTTTGGATCTGGGCTGAGCTTTGCAGACCGAAAAGCTATCGCATGAATCTGCTCTGCAGGCTAGAAAATTGTTGCATGGATCTGAACTTGACTTTGCATCCTGGGTCTTTGGTATGGAGCTGAGCTCTGCAACCAGAAAAGATGTTGCAGGAGAGCTTTCCGCTGGAGTAGACATGTATGGAAATGAGCAATGATCTATTTGTATGATTCATTACAGGAAGGAACTGGTTGTTGGGTCCACCAAGGAATTAGCCATGAGGATCTACCTGGAGAACACGGGTGATAATTCCCACATGACTTCTTTGGTTTTGGAATTCCCCACAAATCTCCATGTTAGTCAAGTCCAAGAGGTACGATGTGTGAATTTTCGTCTGCCTTTGCCTTCTGCTGCCCATGGTCCTTAGCTTTTGCCATCTACGTCTCATAGCAAATGCTGATGAATTAGTGGGGGCCCCAAATCTAAAACTGGCAAATCCACCTGGGTTTTAGTCTAAACTTTAAAGGAGCTCTCTCAAGTGCTGAACTCCATTCCCAATTTTTTTTAGTACCTCGCACAGCGCCTTTAAAGTTCAGGCTAAAACCCAAAACAGATTCGCTGCCCCTATTGATGTGAGAACTACCAGTGAGCAGCTTCCTGTCTTGTGACTTATTTGTACAGGTCTGCCAATGGAGTTGCCAGTTCACAGGGGTGGGGACTGATTTTTCCAGTTTTCATGGGTTGTCTACCAGCCATCTGTGCCAGTAACTTTCTTTATCATAGAGGGTTTTGCCAAGAAATAAGTCTTGAAAGAGGATCCCGATTTTTCAACATCTCTGCAGGTTTCCTCGTCCCTCGTTGATTGTGATGACTCTAAAGCACTCTCACTTTTAACCTCATCTCTCAGCTGCAAGATTGGACATCCAATATTCAAGAAATCTGCAGTAAGTTCTCACGAAAGCCAGCTTTTTTTAAAAAAAAATTAGTCCATAGCTGCCCCCTAAATAGACTTCTACTCCCTACCTTCAACACTCCTTTGTGACCTGGGTCATAATCCATTGCTTGAAACACTACACCATAGTGGCTCATTACCTGGTACAATTCAAAACTCTCAAGAGATTTTATGCTAATAGAACTGAAAAACCCCTCTCCTCCATTGCCAAAGCCTTGCTTCTAAAGACAGACTTCTGGGGAAAGATTTTAAGAGTACAGCAGGTTGGCATGGCCACAGACCAGAATTTGATGGAGTTATTTAAGCACCCAACATAAGTAAATAATTCCCTGTATGTGGTCCCACTTCATAGGCTAGCTGCTGTGTTTTAAGCCAATTTGCCACATCCATACAGTCTCTGGGGAAGCCCTGCACACAGTGCATTACAGTAGCCTAGCTTGGCCATTTAGCAGATATCAGGGAAGCCATAGCTAGGCTCTGACTATTCATTGGGGACCACAATGGGTCTGCCAGACACTCTTGATGAAAGCTGCTTCTTACCACTGTGATGACTGAGACAGTGAAAATCCCCAGACCTAACCAGCCAGCCCTACCTAGTTCTCCTGTACGCAGGCACCTTATTCAGCACTGGAATTATTTAGTTCACCAGCTGTTGCTGTGGACTTCAGTCTCTATAATTCTTCACTCTTGTCTATGCTGGCCAGAGATGATGGGAGCTGCAATTCCACAAATTCAGAAGGCAAAAAAAAAAAATGCCGCCCATGAAATACAGTCAGCCCTCTACATTTGCGGGTTTCGCTTTTGCGGCTCTGATTGTTCACGGGTTATTTGCTGTCACTTCTGCTTCCTCCCTATGCCATTTTTAATAGGGACTGCAAGCTTTGTGAGACCGAGAAACTGCAAACGAGGTTTGTAAGTCTCTATTAAAGATGGTGTGGGCAGCAGTGGAGCTGGCAGGAAGCCCCACCAGCCACCCATTTCTGCCTTGTGAAGGAAGCCTGATGCCTCAGAGGAATCCATGGTGGGTTGAATATGCTGATACGCTGATTAAATATGGCTTGGGAGAGCCTAGAGTTATTCATGTCTTTTTCACTTTCACAGGAGTCCTGTACCCCTAACCCTAGCAAATGTGAAAGGATGACTATAATTGCTTTGAAAGTTAAAAGTGGAATGCTGCATACAAGTCCAGGATTCCTTTGTTTTCTGGGGTAAATACTCCTTTTCTAATCTGTTTCTCTTTTTTTCGTATTTGTGGCACAGGCAAATTTTTCCATCACCTGGCAACCAGATGGGAAAAAATTCCCAGATGATTCCACTCACATCATCCTAAGCGTCACCAAGTAAGTAAATTGGTATTCTAGGTTAAAAGCCATCAACACTAAGGCAAACAAGAGTGAATGACTCAAGTGTCCTTGCTTACCTGTCCAGGTACACAAGCAAGGCAGTATGAGTAAAACAGCTCATGTACACCTACCTGTGGGTGTGGATCTGCTAGAGGGGCCCTGCTCTGTCTTCCATCAGTGAGACCAATCCATTTGTTAAAGAACTGGAGTCCAAATGGAAAGGGACTCACAGAGGCAATTTAGTCTCACCCCTTGTATTATGCAAAGTCTGGAGTTCAGGATGCAACCACAACATCTTGGAGAGAAGGGCTATGTATCTTCAGCAGAGAACCCCCCTCCTCCTGAGACTATCTGCTCTGTAGACATACATACACTTGAGGGCCAGTTTCCTTAGCCAGATATTCTCACTACAACCCCTATCATCCTCAGGAAGCATGGCTCATGGATGAGGGTGATGGGTCCAAAACAGTTTTGAGGTTGCCGGGTAGTGGGTGCCTCCTTTTAGGCCAAGCAGCAAAGCATTGCAGAAACATAAAATTGCTGACCGATTGTCTCTTTCTGTTTTTGCAGCGCTAACAAAAACAGCACCGCCCTGAGAAAAGAAGTTTTCCTCAATGTGAAGTATGCCCTTGGCACCATCCTCAGCAGGTAAAACTGCTGCTGGAAGCAATCAAGACACAACTGTGTTTTCTTGTGTAAAAGTACAAAGCTGGATTGGAACCAGGGGATATTATGGGCATGTGTGTGGCCACAGAGGAGATGAACCTGGTTTCAAACCAGATTTGGTTGCTTGTCTCATAAAATATTGAACATCTGCAGTATTTGGGTTGCTTCACATTCCTGATCTCCTTCACCTAACAGCTTTGTAAGTTTGGCCAATATTCTTATCTTCCTACTGCTGTGGAAAGTATGCAAGGAATTCAGAGCGGGGAAAACCCTCTTTTATACAGACTGCCAGAAAGATACCGGTATGTGCCAACAGTAGTCTTCACAGCCTGTTGAACCAAAATGAGGATTCATATTCTCTAGCCTATTTAAAAATGATCACATTTCTCAAGATTTCAAATGAAGAGCATCTTAATTCACAAAAATTTGTACCAGCGATGGGGGAAAATTTGGCCCTTCTTTGGTTTAGTTCCCATCATCCACACACAAGGTATAAGGGACTGTAGAAGCTCTAGCACCTACCTGGATGACCAGAGGTCTCCCAGTTGCTAGGCTTATGCCAGAATAAATTTCACTTGGGAATAAAACTCCCATCATCCCTAGCCAGTCTGAGGCCTTTCCACCCCTTCCCCAATCTGCTGGCAAGGCAGTAGGGAAAGCAAATCTGCTCCGGACATTAAGTCTGAGCTTTAAAGGAGAGGTGCTGAACCCTATTCCCATTTCAAAATACATTCAGCACCTTGGAGGGCTCATTTACAGTTCAGACTAAAACCCAAAGCAGATTCATGGGTCTCACTAAGTCACCAAAGACCACTGACCATGCTATTCTCTTAATGTTTTATGTTTTCCCCCAGACCCTTTCCCGTCATACATGTTGTCAGCCCAGGCGGATCATCTCAGAAGACAAACTTCACCTTTAATGTAGGTACAAGGCTGCTGTTGACCCTTCCTTCCTCTTCCAGCTTGGGAGTAAACAAACCTAATTCCTACCCATCTGCAATTTTATCTTTTCAGATCCAGGGGAGAAACCAATTTGGGGCACAACTTGAGTTGCGCATCTGGGTGCCGGTGATGCTAGAGGGCCAATCGCTTGCAAGTGTCAAGGATGTGAGGGGGACGCAGGTAACTGTTTTCTGGTATTGTCTCTCTGAACTTAAAATGAAAGAAAAAAAATCCTGTTTTCTGGTTTCCCCTCTCAAAGCTTGAGACTACTTAAAAATGTGCCCCCCCATGAAGAAAAACAAAATTTAGATGTGGCAAAACTTTCTGGTTTGGAAAGTGAAAAAACCCAAGTATTTCTTGATATTAAACAGTAAAAGGAGAACTGATTTAAATGGTGAATTGCAACTTTTAGGGCCTTCTAAGCACAGGGAGGGTTGCCAGAATGGGGCTCCCGTAGCTTTAATCCTCAGCAGATTAATGTCCATCAAAAAGCAGGGGATGCCTGGATCTTGTCCCACTCTGTGACCTGGTAAGATTTAAAAGTTATGGAAGCCCCAACCCTGAGCCAATGCAGGGCCCTAAGAACAGGCAATTCACCCTGGATTGAAAAAAGGGAGAATCTGGAAGGGTCAAGAACAATCTCAGGGGCCATGTGTGGTCCAAGGGCTACAATTTGCTCATTCTAAGCTAGGTCCCAATCAAACTGGAATTGCTAGATGTTGTCACACACCTATCAATGGTGCTGGTAGCTCCCCCTGACACCATTTCTGAAAGACCTGACCAAAGACATCAGAACCTGTCTGATATTGGGAGCTAAGCAGCCAGCCCTAGTTAGTACTTGGATGGGAGACCGCCAATGAATCCCTAAGGAATGGGAAGCAGCAGGCAAATGGTTGCAGGCAGCAATGGGACACAAGACTGCTTCACTTCCGCTATCTAGCCAAGGGATCACACAGGCTTTGTATCCTTGGGTCTCAGGACAGAAGAGAAGTACCCATCTGCACTGACAATACCCCCTCCGCCCCCTCCCACACTGCCTGAGGCATCCAATTACAGAATTTGTTTTCCCAACATCCACACCCAAGAGAGCCCTGCTAAAGGTTTCTGGGCAGATGCTAAATGGCGCAGGGATTTAATTAGCAAGAGCAATTACCAGTAAATGTCAGCTTTCTACAAGATTGCTCAGAGTCAGGAGGAAAGCTGTATTCTCTTTAGTTTGCTGCGCGGAGGCACAGCAGTGTCATCTCCACAAGACACATTCATGCTACACAGCAGCAGTGCTGTGCTTCTTCTACTTTAACTGCTGTGGCTCCTATGGAACCCCGGAGTTTGTGGTTGTTGTGTGACTTCAAGTCATTTCTGACTTATGGTGACCCTATCACGGGGTTTTCTTGGCAAGATTTCTTCAGAGGGGGATTTGCTTTGCCTTTGTCTGAGGCTGAGAGAGTCTGACTTGCCCAAGGTCACACAGTGGGTTTCCACTGCTGAGCAAGGATTCAAACTCGGGTCTCCAGAGTCGTAGTCTAATGCTCAAACCGTGATAACACATCGGCCCCACAAGTGGGTAAAAGCCAAAAATTATTCTCCTTCCAAACAGGTGATTAACATTTGCTACCTTTAATTTGACTAAGGAGAGCCAGAATGGTCTAGTAGTCTTGAGTGCTGGAGTAGGACCCTGGGAGACCAGAGTTCAAATCCCTGCTCAGCCACAGAAACCCACATCACACTCTCTCAGCCTCAGAGGGAGGCACTATCAAACCTCCTATGAATATATTTTGCTGAGGAAACCCTATGAGGGTCACCACTGAGTCAGAGTCAACTTGAAAGCAGATAAAAATGAGCTTTGGTTTTATTTGATAGAAACTGTTAGGTGGGATTGGAGAAGACTGCCCCAGAAATGCTGAGTCCTATTAACGCATTTTACTAGAGTTAAATTTCCCAGCCATTAGGTCTTAGCCATTTAAGAACAAGCAGATAGATTGGGGAACCATACAAATCTTTACTAATATAAAACACTGCTGGTTGGTTGAACATTTCCAAAGTTGAAGCTGCCAAGGGTGGCTTGTCGTACAAGTGAGATTTGCGTTAAAAAAAATTAAATATATATATATATATTGTAAAACCAAACTACAGTATTTAAAGGAGTAAAACCTTGCAAAATGTCTTGTGAACAAAAAAGAGATTTTTTTTAAAAGGTTGGCTTTACTTAAAACACATAGAACTAAAATTCTGAATGAAAATGCATTTGATCTAAAATTTGCTGGAATCCTACGACCATCGTGCATTACGCAGACCTGTAATGACGTTGCTACACAGCAAATTCCAGTGTGACCCGCCCAAACCCCACTTACTGGTAAGCTGCCGCTGGGATCAAAAGTGGCATGTTTCCCTCAACGGAGAAGCCACTGTCTGAACTTCCCGTGTCTCCCGTGACTGGCACAGCAGTCTGAAAAAGGACCCATCTCAGGAATCTCCCTCACCTGAGAGCGGGAAGGCAAGGAGCCCTTCCCAATCAACAGGAAAACAAGAGCCACTGATGGTGGCAGTTCCTTACCTACAAGTGGGCTTTACCAGACTTTCACAGTCTTAAACTAGGGGCTGCGTTGGAATCATGAATTCATAGCAGTTGCACATGTGTAACTGTAGGTTATGTATTTGCAACCACCCAACAAAATTTCACCCCCTGTTTATATTTTCAGGGGGAATGGAATTTACATAGAGGTTGAAAGATAATAAAACACAATGCAAACCAATAAAACAAAACATGTGTGGCCATGTCCTGAAAGCCAGTCTGAATTTTAAGAGAGGGGAGAAAAAAATAATAATAAAAGCTCCATTTGTGCTATACGACACTAGAGGGGGGAAAGCTGCATGTTTATACAGCCTTTAAGACTGCACCAAGTTCCCCCTCTGCAAATCAAAGGCCCAGTTAATTCACTGGAAAAAAGTGCTTCCGTTCAGCAGGTCCGTGGCAGACCTGAAGCTGAGAAGCTCTTCAGAGAAGTGCTTCAGTTGCTTCTGCAGCCGTCTCAAAGATGGAGTCGCCGGCTTCTTCTTGTAAGACACCTCTTTCAACAGTTTGTCCACTAAATAGTGAAGCCACAAGATATTGCTGTGAGGGAAATAGTCTGCCCAGTTGTTGAGGTTCTCCTCTCTCATCTGCCTGTAGATGTCAAATTGATAGTCCCCTCTCCCCTGGAACACTTCTTCGTCTGTGGAGAGGTCACAGTACACCGTTAAGCCATCCCTCTCCAACCTGGAGAAGGTGTAGTCAATAATGTTCACCAGGATGCCATGAGTGGGAAGGACGTGGGTCTCCCCCTTCAGCGTCACACTTACTTCCTTTAAGTCGGTTCTCTTGACCAGCACGTTCCCCCAGTGGAGGTCGCGATGCTCAAATCGTAGCGCTTCCTCGGCCACAGCTAACGAGGCTGTGACTTGGTGCAGAATGCTCTTTGCCATCACTATGGAGCACAGCTGCCTGCTCCGCATGTTCTCCAGGTCGGTGCCGCCATCCTCAAACTCCAGCACCATGAAGAGCTGCTGATCCCCAAAAAAGTCTGGCCGGTTGTTTTCGGATGTTCGCAGCTTGTGGTATTTGTCCCAGGCGTTCAGAAGAGGCTCGGGGTAAGCCCCTTGCACACAGTGGACAGAATACAACTGAATAAACCCTGAAGTCTGGTTGACCTCCTCGTCAGCCAAGAGGCTCAGCTCCTTGGAAATGATGATCTCGGGTAAAATCTCGCTGAAGGTCTTCTGAGGTTCTCCGTTGACTTTCTCGCTCCCTTCAATGGGAATGATTTTTAAAGCAACAGCTCCCTGCTTGCCTTCAGTCCTGAAAACTTCCCCAAAGACCCCTTCTCCAATTTTCTCACACTTCTGCATCTTTTCAGGGGAGATGCACTCCTCGAAGGAGATGGGACCCTTCTGCTGGCATTCCCCGTACACCTTTTCAGCATCCGTTAGCATCATCTCTGATGTGGAAAAAGATGTCACAGACGACAGGAGGACCATGGAGGAAGAAGGACAGATAGAATAGCCCAGTTTTTGTGTGAAAGGGGTCTTGTGAGATTCTGTTATATGAGCTCTGCTGGCGCAGCTAGTAATGACGCTGCTGTTGAAGCTCTCAGACTCCGATAGGATTTTCTTTTTCTTATGCAAAGAAAAAGAGGCCCGGATCCTCCGCCACAAAGCGCAGTTCTTAAATGAGGAGTCCGGAGACAAAAACGAGCAAGTCAGGTCATCTTCCACTTGGTTCCTGAGAGATTCTTGAAGGACGGAGGTCTGCACCTCATATTTCCTCCTTAGGTTCTTCTTGCATCTCACTTCCTTGGGTTTTCTTTGTTGACCCCATCGGCTGGAACTGAAACCGCTAATGCACGCCTTTCTTCCAGTTGTTCCAGTACCGCAAACGGGGACCACCTGATTATTGCTCCTGGTGTCAGGGATCGCGGGCAAGTTGCTGGGAGACTTTAACTGCAAAGCGTTTTCTTTCTTCTGGGAACGGCACTCTGCCGCTTGTCTTTTAGAAGACTGACTAGCCAACCAGTCAGGAACCACCTGGTTGTCTAACAGCACTACTGGCTGGAGCTGAGGGCTGCTCCAGTCCATCCTGTCGAGGTTCATCTCTTCTGAGAAAACACCGTTTAGCCCAGCCAACGCCTTCTTCGGAGGAGTAACAGCCACCTCAACAGAGACCTGCTGCCTTTTGTTGGCATGAGGTGCATCATCTTTGGGCAAGAAAAGGGTAAGCTTGCCATCATGGACTCTGGCTTGTAGCTGGAAGGCTCCCCGTGAAGGGAATGTATTATTAGTCTTTGGTAAGGCAGGCAACTTTTGGTCAGAGTCAGTGCCTCGGACTGGACTGGCCGCAGAGTCTTCCCGGTGCTTTGAGGATCTTTCCTCCTTGCTCCAGACGTTGTGAGGCTGCACACTGGAGTGACTCTGAAATGGCGTGCACAGGGAGGGGCTGAGGCATGACGGCGACACCAGTGCGGAGGGAGTCTCCGCCCGGGAATCCTCGTGCAAGGAAGAAATCCACGGCAGGCTTCCCAAGTCCTTCTGGCCAAAGTGCTCCAAGCATCCGCCCAGCGCCTCCTGGTCCATCTTCAGCAAGCTCAGCTCCGGGAGAGCATCGTCGTAGGCGCTGTGGTCGTCCCCCCTCAAGACTTCCGGCAGGCAACCGCTATGAGCGCCAAAGAGGCAGGAGAGGGGACCGTCCGCCTTCTCTTTGACGGAGGCCCTTTTGGCCCCCACAGGAGTCAGAAGGGGCGCTTCAGGAGTGCTGCAGAGCAGAGGGGCCCGTCCCCGCAGCCCGCCCCGGGTCAGCCGGGGCAAGGATGGGGTGCCCCGAGCACGGCGGCGATGGGTGATGTTCCTGCGCCGCGGGGTGGGGGGTATGCAGCAGCCGGGCTCGGGGTCCCTCAGCGGGGCCTTGTTCTCTTTGGCCCCCTTTTGGGCCGCCTTCTTCCTGTCCCTTCTCTGGGGCAGCTTCCGGGCCTGCCTCTTGGGGGGCAGGAAATCCGGGTCCTCGAAGGAGGAGCCCCCGGCCGAGGAGCTGGTGCTGAAGAAGCGCTTGGGGTCCACCGGGGGAGAAATCCAGGGCGCGGGCGGGGGCAGCACCCTCAGGCCCAGCCGCCTTCCTCCTCCTCCTCCTCCTCCTCCTCCTCCGCGGCCTGGCCTCCCCCGCAGCCCCGAGTAGGTCTTCAGCAGCCGCGGCCGGAGCCGCTCCATGCGAGCGAGAACTAGGCCGGCCTCGAGGGGTGGGAGGAGAGGGGGCCGGCCGGAAGCCGGCGGGCGGAGCCCTCTGCCTCGCCTTCGCCTTCGCCTCCGCCCGGAGCCTCAGAGAGGCCGAAGCGGGCCGCCGCCGAGCGCGCCCGCCGCCATTTCAAACCCGACTCTCGCGAGGGGAAACGCGGCAGTTCTCGCGAGAGCTCGCCTCACCGGCGGCCATTCGGGTGGAGGCAAAGGCGGGCAGCGCGGTTCCAACTCTCGAGAGATTTTGGAGCTCCCAGGATAGAACGAGACCAGGCTGAAGGAGCCAGTCAGAGAAAGGGGAACTGCGAGTTCTTTTGCTTTCTTTGCCGGTTTGTCCCTCGCGTAAACGATAGTCTCTATGGTCCGCTTAGGAAAAGGGCTTCAAACCGTCGCGCTTTGTCTTTCGACTTCCGGGTTTGGTTCGAAGGAGGGAAGACTCCATTTGAGTGGTTGAGGGGAAGGTTGGCCTCAGAAAATTTATTATTTGCATTGGATTGTATTTCCTGGTTATAGTCATAGCGTTTTCCCCTTGGTGAGCTCAAGGAGGCGTACAGCGCTCCTCTTCCCCTGTTTTGTCGTTACAACAACCCTGCGAGGTCGGCCAGTCTGAAACCGACGGAGGGGCTGGCCCGAAGTCTCTCAGTAAATTCCACGGCTGAGTGTATTAGCACACGTTGCCCGAGTTCTGGTCCAGGTCTTGCCCCTAATGACTTGCATTCATTAACTGGAGACTCAGTTTCTTCACCGCTGGGGACTCTGGCCTGTCTGACCGATTTTAGGCTACCTGGAGATGATAGGCATTGTAGTGCTGTTGCAGGAGCCCAGAGAACACAGAGACCACAGAGCAAGAAAAAGAGTAATTTTGGCTGGATGTTTCCAAAAGACCAAAAGCCCTACCTATATCAGTGCAACTCATTTGCACAAAGCGCCAGGCCGAAGGAGGCCAGTTTAGAGATGAAGAGCCTGTTTGAAGGGTGAGGTTAGATACTGAAGTTAGTATTTCTTGGTTTCCATCTTTTGCCGTTTTCAGTTCTGCAAGAACAGTTTAAATTGAAAAACGAAAAGCTGACTTCAGTGGCTTCAAACAGAGTTTAAAGGGCGAAAGTAATTGGCAATCAAACGCAGCAGGGGAGTTTATCTTTTTATCTTGCTACATCTTAAAAAGTTTCAGTATCTTTCTGCAAAGGATTAAAGCTTCTCTTGGACCACACTCCATAATATGTCTGAAGAATTCCTTCCTGGGCTTGTTTTTATCCTCCTCCATTCTTTTCCTTTTTTTACCGTTAACAGACATGAACCGATGGTAATTCCCTGGCCTAATATAGTTACAAAGTTCAGTAGCTAAAGAAATGTAGAGGAAATAATAACAAACAACAACAGTAGCAAATTAATCAAGACATCTTCTCTTGCCTTTAACCAACCATATAAGAGAGATTAATTTTGCATTATAATTCAGGCCTGCAAAAAATGCTGACTTTTCTTACATTCCTGCTGAGGAACTCCAGCTAGGCAATAATTTGCTACCAAAACTTTTATTACAGTACTGTATTATTACATCTTCTCTTCTCCCACCAGCATTCCACAGTGTGCAAAGCTGAGAATGTTTTGAGTGAAAAGCCTTGGACAGATTTCAGACGTGGAGATTCTAAGGTAAACCGAAGGGAAGGGAGTTTGGACTTTGCTTTTTAGCTGCCAAAAGGCCCCAGAGAATGTAAAAATAATACAATACAAAAAGTTGGTGTTAGGGACAGCAAAATGCGGAACATTAAAATTGACATTGTGATGAATGGTTAGAGGGTTTGTTGGGCAGGTTCTGACTACCCACAGAAGCATCAGATGGGAAAGTCGCTCTTTCTCTCAGGTGGCCTACCCCACAGGGTTGTTGTGAGGATAACAGGTGGTAGACAGGAGAGGCATGTGCATTGTTTTAAGCTCACTGGAGGAAAGTCAGGGTGTACATTAAACTAATGAATAAATAACTAAAACAGAGCAAACCCCAAATCTGTGAAACAAGCAGGGATCCAGAAACTACTCGATTAACCCAGAAGGAAGGAGAGAAGGGAATGGAAACTTTTCTTTCCCTGTAGGCTCAGGCAAAAGCAAACTGCTGCAGCCTCTTCTAGCTGGTGCACTCTTCCTCATTCATAACTTTCCCCATCTCGGCCACACGCTGATGTAGCTTGGCTGCACGTCTCCTGGGTTTCGTCTGTGAAATGTTGATGCTTAAAATGCAGCGTTGCAAGATATTTATTGGGGATATTTGAAAGTGATGTTGCCTTCTGGGGCATGTTGCTAGTTTGCCTTCTCTTTTGGAAGGCAAAAGATGTCTTTTTTTTTTCTCTCCTCCTTGCAGACTGAGTCAGGAGTCAAATACCGACTTGTGAGCTGTGTCATCCTTCTGGAACGAGAAGTTGTGACTGCGACAGCTGAATTGCCTTTAGCCAACTCTTTACAGGTATAGCCTGAGAGAAAGTAGGGATATATTTTTTTCTCTCCCTATGGCTCAAGATGATCAGTGTCAGATTTTCAGAATACCAATAAGGGACAGCCAAAATTCATGGTGCCCAGGGTTCAGGAAACAGTTTTTTGTGGTTTTCTGCTGATTCAAAAACTAGAGCTAGTGCAAAGCACAGCAGCAGTATTCTTGATAGAGTATCATAGAGCATACCTTCTAAGTAGCTGTTATCTATCTCTGGTGGTTTATTCTCCCCTCCCTCTCTCTCCTTTTTTCCTTTTAGTTCTTAAAAACCAGGACTGACTTTGTGGTTCATGGGGAACTTTCTTTCAACAAAAACCTTTTTGTGGGCCTGAATGCCGAAACCCACAAAGCAGAGGTAAGTGAAAGCGTAGAGTGGAAGCTAGCCAGGAAGTCAGAAACGTAGAAACAAATCTGCTATTCCCACCATCCCTGCCTTTGGCCAGGCAGCCTGGGGCTAAGGGGAACCAAAACTTCCCAACATGACACTCCCTGAATCTTTTGGACAACAGGTCCCACCATCATCCCCTTGCCTGGGGATGATGGGTTCTGCAATCAGCCACTTCTGGAGTGCATGCTGAATAGAGCAAAGGTTGGGTAAAAGGATTTGAAAATGGATTTTCCCTGCTGACCGGGGCAACATCCCAAACCTCTCGTTCTTTTTCTCTTTCTGATAGATTTGGGTTATCCTTCTGAAGGAGGATGTGTTCAATTACCTCCCTGTCATCATTGGGAGCTCAGTCGGGGGCGTTGTCCTCTTGCTTCTCATCACCATCGTTCTCTATAAGGTCGGTATTCCCTATCTGTCTGTCACAAACAGGTGATAGCATTTCAGAAAACAGTTCTCAAAGACCTTTCGAGCTCTTTGGCTTTATGCTTTGCTCCTGGCTTGTTTGGGGAGCCTCAGTCACAGAGGTTCAGTTTTGGGACACAGCCAGAGCTTGGAGGACGGGGAAAAAAAATGGATTACAACTCCTAAAGTCCCCCAGCCAGCTTAGCTGGGAGCTGTAGTCCAAAAAAGATGACTTTTCCCAGCTCCAGAGAAAGCAATATTTTCTTCTTTTTTAAAGATTGTAAATATTAAATAACATTTAATTTAATAAGAAATATTCAAACACTGATTCGCAGCTTCAGGAAACAAAAGGGAACAGCTTTACATAATAATCTCCAGGTATAACTAAAATGAAATTGAACTAAACTAAGAGTAAGAAGTAACAACAAATGCTGTTACTAAAAGATTAATCTATTACCCTAAACGCGTCCTAACGATATTGCCTAAAATATGAAAGAACTGTTCTCTCCCCCCATACAAACTGTAATGAAAACAAAAAATTAATATCTGCCTTATTTAACCATTGCAGACTGACATAAATTCAACTTTCTAGAATTTCTAATTATAGCCACAGATCATTGTTGTTAACTGCCATCCAGTCGACTTTGAATTATGGCGACCCTATGAATGAGAGACTACAGATTATTACATCATTATATCATTATATTTCTTATTGCTGAAAAAAAAATCCATAAGCAGTTTCCAGTTTTTTAAAAAAAAAAATCTTCAGTTCGTCTGTCTTTTAAAAACCACATCAATTTTGCAACTTGGGCAAGATCTGCAACTTTAACAACCTGCTCCTCTGTCATCCGTACTTCAGTCCGTTTCTGTTTTTGGGCAAACCGCATTCTTTCAGCTGTGATCATGTATCAAAGAAGCAGTCCATATTTACTATCCAGTTCTTTATCAGCAATTCCCAACAACAGCATCTACCTTTAAATTTTTTTGAATTAACATATAAATCTTAGACCAAAAACTTGCTTTCTTGCAAGTCTATCACTTATTAAAATAAATCCTTCCTTATCGTGGCAGCCCCAATGCCGATTTGAAACCGGAGACAGCAATATTTTGTTAATGGGAAGGTCTGTAATTCAGTTCAGTGATAAAGCACCTACTTTGCCTGGTCAGAGTTTCCCAGTATCCAGGATCTGTTGTGAAGTTGTCCAATAAGCGATAGATTAGTGGGATTGTCAGGTTCAGACTTTGCTAAGCATTCAGAACAGAGCCACACGTACAGCTCAACTGATTTACTTTGAAAGAAGTGAAGAAATAAATACACATGACCACACATAAAGCCGTCTGGGATGTGAAAGCATTCAAATTTGAATTCGTCACCAACTCTGAAAATATCTTATCCAAGCATGTCACTTCAATAAAAGAAATGAATTATTCTTATCTTAAAATGAAGGAATAAATTAGCGATTGCTGCTCTTTGAAAACAAAATAAGACTCGGTTTCGTTTGCCTTTTGTTTGCTTTGTAGTGTGGCTTTTTCAAGAGGAATCGCCAACACATGAAGGAATATGATATGATTCCTGAGAAAAATGAAGTGGAGCAAGATTTCAAAATGGAATGAACGTCAGTCATATGCGACAAAATCAGAGGAATGGAGTCTCCCCCATTTTTTTGTTTTGTTTTTGATATCTTTAGAAATAAAAAATGAGATTAAGACGAGGATGTAAATTGAGATTAAACTGTGATTCTAAACTGAGGTTAAACCTTGACGATTAACCAAGATTAAGTTGAGAGTGTAAACTGGGATTAAACCAAGATTATAAACTGAAATTACTTCAAGACTGTGAACTGAGATTAAGCCAAGACTGTAAACCAAGATTAGTCCAAGATTGTAAATTGAGAGTAATCCAAGAGTATAAACAGAGATTAAGCAAAAATTGTAATCTGAGGCTAAACCAAGTTTCCAAACCGAAATGAAACTAAGACTGTAAACTGAGGTTAGACCAAGACTGTAAAATGAGATGAGGCACCATTTTCTTAATTTTAGAGCCATAAGCAAAACTGATTTCAGCCTAAGACAGTATCACAGCCCAGACCTGTGCGGACTTACATTTTTAAAATGAGCAGTCTCTGTTTTATTTGGCTGGAGGAGTCAACAGCACTGAGACATGTTCTTTATAAAACTCAGAGGTTGTCATAGTGGCCCAAGCCAAGCGAAAGGGTGAGGTCATCCAAAAGAGGTCTCCAAAATTAGATCTCTGTAATAACTTGACATGCTAGCTTGAAAACCAGTTTTATGATTGGCCAATGCAAGTCTACAAGTGACAACTTCCATCCTGCCCAACTGGACCAAATTGGCAAAGATTCCTAAAAGAGAAACCAACCTCTGCACAACTTGGCTCATGGGGTGGTGGTAGTAAATTGCCATTCTAGGATGAGAAAGTTGTCAGATTCCCAAACCCATCCAGTGTCAATTTCTTGGACCATTCTGGAGGAAGCTTCCTTACTCTTATGGCTGGCTAAGCTTGCAGGGACATCTTGAATGACCATTGACAGAAAGCTGTATATGAATTTAACTTAGACTCCATTTTCTAGAAATGCCTTTCTTGAATGATATGTGCGGTTATCTTCATGTAATCAATACTAAAAATAAATCTTTGTTTCATTTAAATTTTCTACAGAAGTGCAAATTGGCACATATCAAAACATTAGTCCTATTTGGGGCTGGGCCTACTGTGACAGTGGGACAACAGCCTCAGGCAGCAGATGCTTGTGGGAGGACGGCCACTCAACCATTCCTCCTAGTCCCTGGGACAAATGCTCTGTCTCACGGTCTTGTTTGTTGTGGAGGAGGGAGAGCACCATCTTGCTCATTGCTTGTAAAAAAATAATTTCCAATTATACCCTCCAATTACAGTCTTGTTTAGACTCCCGTGCCATTTAGTCTTTAACCTTCAGCAGAACTTTTCCAAGCATGAATGCTGGTAGCACGATTCTGCAGTCGAGCATCTCTGGAGGCATCATCAAAACCAATGAGTCCTTCCCCCCCTTGTTGTTCTTCTCCTCATTCATGCTTATATAATTTAAGGCAGGAAGACAAGACAGCTGCTTTATGGAAGGCTGGCTCAGCTTCTCTGTGTGCAAGTCTTTTTTTTTTAAGTTAGTTTTAATTTTTTTAAATTAATTTTAAAGAAACCAAAAGCTTGATCATAACAGAGCCTTTGGAAAATCCATTTCATCTAGAACAAGAAGAAGAAGAAAAACAAAAAGCAAATCCTGACCTGCACCAAACTGAGAAAACCCTTGAAAGCTGCTACCTGTGTGAAGAGATTATAGTGGTCCTATAATCTGACCCGGTGAAAGGCAGGCAAGAGTGCAGCTCAGCGGCAGAGCTGTCTCTTTGCATGCTGAAGGTCTTAGATTCGGTTTTGGGGATTTCCATGCTCCATGCTGGTGAACCTTCTACCTGAAGCCCTGGAGACTGATATAGTCAAGCAATGAGCCAGGTAGCACACCAGGTCTGATGGTATTAGGTAGCTTCTTTATTCTTCCTTGTATCAACCCCTTTGTTCAGAACCACAAGGACTAGAAACTCGGCATCCGGCATTGCACGTATGGATTCGTAACCTACAGTTACAGAACTGTAATGGCTTCATATACAGATATGCTCCGTATTCATGTTTGTGACACTATTGCTACAATCGTAGGTACCCCCAGAACCCACCTTAAACTCGAGGGAGCTGATGGAGGTCTGTGGTGTGGGAGGGTGGGCACTTCAAGATGATATGGCTACCCCCCTCCTGTCCACTCCAGCCGTGGTTCTGGGAATCAGTTTCCTAAGTTGTCCGTAACTGTGTTTATGTAGTTACAAATGCGACATAAGATCTCATTCTTACATTGTGATTCTTTTTTTTTGGCTTGGTGTTAATTAGTTTAATTACTACATTTCCAAGAACTAAATACATAAATTGCCTCTTGTCGTTCTTGAACGGCAGAGCACCTGCTTTGCCTGTGAAAGATCAGAGGTTCAGTTTTTGGAGTTTGCAGATAAAAGGATCAAATAGCAGGTAATGGGGTAGCCCTTCTCTGTTGGAGGCCTGGAGGGCTCCTGCCAGATCGAAGGACGGTGGTACAAAGGAGGCTCTTGTGATCCTCATACTAAAGGATGGGAAACAGTTACCGCCTCGCTTCTTTGGAGGTGCAAGGTGTTACAGAAAGGTTCCGATTTTTAATTTCATTTTACTTACCAGGTTCATTTTGACCCCACTTTTCTTCCAGTGAGCTCAAGGTAGCATCCAAGACTTTTTCCCCTCCTTACTTTATCTTCACAACAACCATGAAAGGTAGGCCAGGCTGAGAGAAATTAACTGACTTCAACGTTAAAATAAAGCCCATTTCATGGATTCACCTTTTTGTATATATATGTGCGACAGAATTTCAAACACGAGCGGCCCTCCAGGTTTTGTGGGACTCCTCTCTCTGTCGGTCTCTTGTTCAGAAGGGTAAATGGCCAAGGGTGATGGGTGCTGCAATCCAACAACATCAGGGCAGCCGGATTCCTGGCTTTGAAGGACACTCTTAGCACAATGAAAACGTTTTAAAAGACCTTTTAATTGCCTCTTTCTTCCAAAGCTCTTGAGCATTTAATTTTTGGATTGGTTTCAGGCTAAAAGAAATGCAGCCAAAGCCAGGCAAGAGAACATAGCTCTGCAGTTAGATCACCCTTGGCAAGTCTGATAGAAGCGTAAAACTGCCGTCCTTTGGCACTTTGCCGGGTTGAAGAAGGTTATTTGCAAAAATGCATCCAAGAAACAGGAAGCAGGCCATGCTGAGGTTGTCAGGTCTTGAAGAAGACTCTCTGTCGGCATGTTAATCCGGTGTGTTCCGTCGCACTCCATTTAATCCTTTTAAGTGGCTGGCCAAGGAGATTTATATTTCCCAAAGGACGGCCCTTCTGAATGGATGAGGACTCACAAGACTGGCGGTTCGGTCGTGCTCAGCATCACTGGCTCTATTTGTACAGTTCTCTCGGCGGTTTATAGCACCATAGCCCAAGCTCAGGACCATTAATTCTTTGGGGTCACGTCTCTCGCTATTCGCTGGCCAAAGCTCTGGATACAGTTTCTCCAGCTGACGGTCCAAGTCAGTAAACCAAATGAATCGATCCACCTCTACATAAATTTCATGTATGTTTATTTCTACATCAGTTTTATCCGTATGCAAACAAGCAGTGCATAATTTTATTGTTGCAGTGTGCCTTCAAGTCGTTTTGGAGTTATGGCAACCCTAACAAAACCTGTCACGGGATTTTCTTGGCGGAGTTCGCTCAGAGAAGGCTTGCCTTTGCCTTCTTCCGAGGCTGAGAGAGCATGACTTCCTCAGGGTCACCCCATGGCCTTCCAGGGCCGAGCAGGGACTCGGTTTCCCAGCGTCCTAAACTAAACCACACTGGCTCCCCATATATCATCCATACCCATTTTATTAGGATCAACTGGGCATCCAGAGAGTAGTTAGCTGTGAGCGATGTTTTTGAAAGGATGTCAAATGGAGGATGGAGCAAGCCTGTCTCCTGTTGCTCCAGGGACTAGGATATGGAGCAGTGGCTTCAAAACTACAGGAGAAGAGATTCCACCTAAAAATTATGAAGCACTTCCTGATGGTAAGAGGAGTTTGACAGTGGGATATGCTGCTGCCTGAATGGGGTGTGGTGGAGTTTCCAGCTTTGGAGGCTTTTAAACAGAGGCTGGATGGCCATCTGTCAGGAATGCTTTGATGATATATTCCTGCCTGATAGGGGGTTGGACTGGATGGCCCTTGGGGGGTCTTCCAGCTCTAAGATTCTATGATTCTACAGCAAATGTGGAAAAGAAGGGCAGCTTCTCCAAACGTCCCATTGTTGGTGCAGCAGTCGCGGGCCCTGTAGCAACCACACGGTAAAAAGTTTCAGAACTACCGCGCTAAACTAAGACAAACACTAACTAGAACAGGAAACACAAAAGGGCTTTGGGCCCCGGCCAAACTGTAATGAAAGGAATGAGATAAAGGTGGGGGAAAAAATCTACCATTATAGATCCGACTAAGTAATCTTTGCAGAGTTACTACTACCCATAAACACAAATTATTGTGTCATTAGTGTTCTTATTGCTCAAAAAGTTCACAGACGTTTTCAAATCTTTCAAGAAATCTTCGATCGGCTTATCCTTTAAAACCCTCATTGATTTGGGTAACTGCAAATCTTTGCCCATCTTGGTGTGCATTTCTTTTTGATGTAGGCCTGTATGTGACTGGTGGGAATCATTAAGTAAAAGCAGCAGGGGAGAGGGGAGAATTAATGAATGTTTAACCAAGCAAGTGTGCCACCGGTCATAAAAAATGGAATTAACATTTCTGGAATGCTTGCCAAGAAAGGAATCGGCAAAAGAGATAAAAAGCCCACAGTCGGGAGGCTGGATAAATCGGCAGCCGCCAAGAGCAGAGCTGTCGGGTGGCAAATGTTAAAAGGAAAAGCAATAATTATGAAATAAAAAGATCATTTTGGGGAGCCAAGAAATAACATGGAACCAGGAAGAGTGGCTTTTGGGAGAACAATAAATCCCAGAATTCTGCATCTGACTTGGCAAAATTGGATGTTGGGCCAGGACTGTGATCCCCCCCCCACTTTTTGTACTACAGTGCCCATGTTCCCCTGCCCAGCATGGCCAGAGGGTTTTGTAGTGGAGAAAGTGATGGCACCAAGAAGGTAATGGAAACGGGGGAAAGGATGTGTGTCATTATGTTGATTTTTATCCTCAACGGCTCTGGGCTTGTGATTTACTGCCAACCTTTGGAAGAGGAGATAACAACCTCATTGCAATAAAAATGGGTTGTTGTTTCTTTTCCAGGGGTACTTTCACATCCTGGCGGCGCGGTGCATTGTTCGCCTCTGTGCAAACCAGTGGCACGCTTGCCATTCTGGTGATTGATTTATTTGGGAGAAAAATGAACTGTCCAGAGCCAAAGGATTGCTGAACCAGCAGAAGCAGCAATCTGCATTTTTCTATTTCCAGTGATTTTTCCCAAGTATGATTTATGAGATGAGGAACGGAACCAGTGGGTGTTCTTTGTTGGATTTCTCTGTCTTTCCTATTTATCTTTCAGGTTGGGGGGTTACTGGTTCTCTTCTGCATAGTGCACAGTTTAGAGAAGTTACCTTTCTGGGCTGGAGCTCCCTGATTCCTCTTCCCAGCTAGCATGGTTGTATTTTTTTAACGTTACTTTCCAAGGGCCGTGGTCTGACTCTGTGACTTAAATTCTAGACCCATTAAATCAGTGGAATTCAACGTTCGCAAGGAGATTCCACTCAGTTTGCAGGGGAGAGAGGAGAGGAGGAGACTGAATCTTCTCCTTCCCAGTCAGCTCAGGAAAAAGCAAACTGCCGCAGCATCTCCTTGCTTGTGTCTTCTTCCTCATTTCGCACTTTTCTCATATGACCACACTCTGGTGTCGCTTGGCCGCACAGGCCACGGTTTTTGTCTGTGAAAGATTGGAGGGAGCGGAATGGGAGACCTGTACAGAATAGATACGGGGGTCATGGGAAAGAATATGAGAGATGCATAACATAAGTGTGGCAGGATGCGGGCAGAAGCAAAAGGAGAAAGGAGGAAACCAGAATAATTCACCTGATAGAGAAATGTATGCCGTTATGCGGAGGTGTTCGAAACTCTCCGGAAGCAGCTGAGAATAGAGGCAGTCTTTAGTGAGGCTGTTTGGACACCTGAGAAGTAGAGAAAACTTAGCTTGCATTTGTGACAGGAACTTGTTTCCACAGCTTAAAACAGAAACCACATTTGGGGGTGGGAGCAGAGACGTTGCCCTGTTCCCATGCTCCAGGAGCTTCCGCCAGGTTTCTTGCTGTGTTGTTGACTGTCCTTGGGTCGACTTTGACTTATGGCAACCCTATGAAGAAGAGACGTCCAAGTCACCTTGTTAGCAACAGCTCTGCTCAGGTCTTGCAAAGTCAGGGCAGGCATGCCTTCCTTGACTGAGTCCATCCCTTTGTAATGCAATCTCTCCCTCTGTTCCTCCTGCCTTCCATCTTATCACGCGTCTTTTCTAACAAGTCATATCATCCCACAATATGGCCAAAGCCTCAGATTGGTCCTCTTTAGGGAAAATTCAGGCTCGATTTGCCTTCGGATCCCCTTTCGCCGGTCTTTTTTGGCATTCCATGGGATCTTCCGAACTCTCCTCCCTCTCCTTCCTGTCAGTACTTGAAACCTGAGAGTGTGTGGAATCGAACCCAGGTCTCCAAGGTTGTCACCCAACGCTCAAACCACTACACCGATTAACACTAGCATCCTGTTACGAGATTTCTGGGCCCAGACTTTTGGACAGTGGCCTCTGGGGATGGCATTAAGGGTTATGCATTGAGTACCGGTCACATGAAGGGAGTGCTCCGTCTTGCTTTTTTAGGGAGATGAGATAAGATACCTCCTTGATTCTAGCCAGAAGGTGGATGCAGAGCAGAGTGGAAGGTGAACCCTGGCACCACAAAGACTGGGGAAAAGAGGAAACTATCTAAGCAGCTACATAGATCCCCCCTCAGAAAAGAAGACCCCACCACCTCTCTAGGTAATTGGTTCCGCTGCCTGGCTGCTCTTAACATAAAGACGTTCTTTCTAATGTTAATCAAAATTTACCCTTCTGTAACTTAAAACCATTAGGCCTGATCCTAGCCCCTGGGGCAGCAGGAAACAAGCCTGCTCCCTCCTCTCTGGGACAGCCCTTGGGTATTTGAAGGGTTCAATCATGTCGCCTCTTGGTCTTTCCTTCACCGAGATGAATGTCCGCAGCTCCTCCAACCTTTCCTCAGAAGTTTTGTTCTCCGTATCTCTTATCATCCTTGTTTTCCCTCTCTGAACCCACTCCAAATTTCCCCCATCCTTCCTAAAACAAGGTGCCCAGAACGCAGGGCTCCGTGTCACTTCAGAGACATAGCAAAACCATTGTACCGCTGTCCGTCAGCCGTCTCCCATCCAAGTACTAATCAGGGCTGGTCCTGCTTAGCTTCCAAGATCAAGGTAGTTCTCATCCTAACCCTGACCCTTTCCCTGAAATATAGCCTACAATCACAAATGATAGCCTCTGATATGGGGGGAAAAAAGATATATTCATATTTAATATATAATGTTATTTAAGTCAGTCAATCAGAAAAATGTGTCTTTATTTTGCCCCTGAAAACAAGGGGATGCATTTCAGGTGGGAAGTCCCAAGGCGGTCCTTCCGAGGCCAGCGGCCTGCTCCGTGGCAATATAGGGCTTGCAGCCTCAGAGGGTTGAAGTCCGCTGACTCAGCCTGACAGAGAGCCCAACGCCGGCTGCTGAGGAAGGTGGTTCTTCCACATGCCTGAACCAGCTCGGGTGTGTTTCCTCGGCCGGCCGCGTTTGCTGCAGCGTATTTTGAGCCTTGCCTCTGCCGCCGGAAAGCAGCAAAGCAGATAGGTTGGAGGGGGGCGCTGGGTGTGGGGAGAGGAGGCAGATTTTCATGCTAAGCACGTGGGGCTCATTTCTCCTGCCTGATAGCAGTGTCATTTCGCTTCTTCAAAAAATTTATTTCCCCCGCACGTACCGCGTTCTCCTGCTTCCTTCCTCACCTCCTTCAGATGCGCCTCTGATGCCGAACGCGCTGGAAGGATGGGGCAGGTCGCCTGGAAAGCCCTGTGCCTCTCGCTGTTCGATTACAAAACGGAGAAGTATGTCATCGCCAAAAACAAGAAAGTGGGCATCCTCTACCGGGTGGTCCAGCTGTCCATCATGGCCTACATTGTGGGGTAAGGCAGAAGCGTCGTGCGCCGAGAGGTGCCGGGCAGAGTTACTATGGGAGCATCTTCCTCCCATCAGTTTGGCAGGCGTGATTACTTTTTCAGCCTCGAGCTAAACCTGGTATGTGACGGGTGAGTCAAGGTTGGAGGAAAACATGAGGGAGATCTGGGTGAGACGCCCGTCGAGGCCAGTCTTGGATGCTCCAACCGGGAGCATCTCTTCGGGGTCGAGAGAATGATCTTCTTCACCTGATTCTTTTAACCGAAGATGCCGGGGAATTAAACTTGGCAGCTCTTGCCTGCAAAAAACAAAAAAAACAAAAAGCCAGATGCCCTGCTTTTAATATCTTGCTTCTGGGATCCCCAGGGTGAGGACAAGCCCAGATTCATACAATGCTCTTACCAGTTATGGATGGGGCACAGGAGAGGAGGGGAGAGATGTTGTTTTTTCAAAACACTGTGGCTTTTGGTTTTTGCTACGTTTATGTAGTTTGCTGGTAGCCAAATGGGCTATGGTGCTGAGGATGCCACGGCCGCCGCCAATCCTATGCCGCCTGAAGCCAGGGGGCAAGCAAGAATTGGGTGCCACTGCGGTTTAGCTGCTGGTCAAGATTCATCCATGGGTCTTCTAGGAAGACAGGGTCGTGGTCAAATGCCCAAGTGTGCCAACGCCTGTTGCCGGTCATGCGTTCCCATCTGGCTTGCTGGATCAAGGTTTCATTTATTTCCTTAGCCTGTGGTTCTGGTACAATTTGTGCTCAAGAAACATTTAATTTATATTTCACACAGTGTGACACTCTGACGCATTGCACCCAGCATGGGAGTCTCAGAAGGTGGTGACCATGAAATGTTGTAAAAAGGAAATAACTTGAGTTCGTTAAAAACCATCCTTCTCCTGGGCTGGCTGGTGGGCAATGTCATGTGTGGTTAAACCCATTTGCTGTTGCAGCCGGCCAGATTTGGTATGTACGGCAGCCATCTAGAAGAAGACTCTCAAGTGGTAGGGACAGGTAGATTGCCTCTGGTGCTGGATGCTCAGTTTCTCAGATTAAATTTTCATTTGTCATGGCTGATAGTTGTCGATGGACTTGATGTTAGAAAGAGTTTAGTTGCCTCTCTCTCTCTCTGTGTTTGTGTAAATTCAAGGAGACTTAGATCTTTGTAAAAAGCTATAAGCTAAATGGCGCACCCACTCTGAGATGCCATCTGCCTCTCCACCAGAGATAAAAAAAGTGGGGTTTTTTTTGAGGGGGGACTACAGTCTCCAGAATCTCCGAACGTCAGTTTTTCAAACTCTGCTCTCAGTAGCAGGAGCTAGGGATAAATCATTTGGAGCTGGGAGCAGAGGAGCGCTTTTGTACCTTGCCTCAAAGCATCCCTGAAGTGTTTGGCTGCATACGGCGGGTAGCAGCATATTGGGAGGAAATGGGTGTACCCTATACCAATCTGTCAGGGCTTTCTTGACTTTCGTCATTGTGAATTAACCCCAGAAGAGGACAGTGCTTGGAGTTCTGTGATGTATTTTCCCCAACAGAAAGTGGGATGATGGTGGAACTAAAACCAGATCTCTGGGAGAAGAGATGTTAAGGCTGAAGGCATCCTTCTGATAGGAAAGAGGGGGAGAAGGGGAATTTATCCTGCACATGCTCTGGAGGCACTGTCATCAGTTCCAAATTTAAAAAAGGGGACACTGACAGGTTGAAAACCCAGATTTATGAGGTCTGAAGTTTTACTTAAACCAGTCCATCAAGTTCCTAGACCTTATGATCTAGGACATCTTCTGAAGGACATGGAAAAGTTGGGAGCTGATTGGAGGAAGGTGACAAGGGTGGGCATATGCAGACTGGGGATTCTGGGAGCTGGAGTCCATTAAAAAGCGGGGTTTGCTTGTATTTACAGAGCAAGGCTACCTCCATCCTATCCTTTTCTATTGCTTGTTGTCAAAACACAAGGAACTGTCTCCTGCAAATAACATCATACAACATATGACCTAAATTTGCATCTTGTGGGATTAAAGAATTAGCTTGTGCAAAATCAATTAAAAATGCTAGTTTATTCAGCTACTGGCTAGGGAGAGAGGCTCTCTTGCCCTGGGAGGTAGCACATGTCCAATCCACCAAAAATCCCCCGTTCAGTTATGCGTATCTATTGTTTATGTCGAGTTTGTTTCTTTTCCTATGTTTCCCCTTTTCCCCCCAATGTAGTCATGAATTAGTCTGTTTCTTTGTATCTCTGAACCAAAATGAATAAATATCAAATCATTTTAAAGTATTCATTTAAAATTTTAATTTTAAAATATACCTTATTCTTAAAGCTTCAGATGTTTTCGTCAGGGATACTGATAGTGATGGACAAGAACACAGAAAACTGTCTTATATTCAGTGTAACCAAATGGAGGTACCCCAGATGGTTCCTTTAAAGTTCAAGCTAAGCACTGGAGCGGACTTACCTGCCCCACCGACATGGGAATTACCAGCATCTGGTGCCCAAACTCCTGTCATTCTTTAAAAAGAGGGAGATGGCGCTGTACCTGTCTCCTAGATGCCACATCTTTTTATTTGAGGGCTGTACTTTTCAGACAGAAGTGGCAGCAGCATTTAATTACCTGACATGTTAATTTCTCTTGCTCCATTTCGGCTGAGCAGGTACGCAGGCAGGTGTGTCTGGAATTTCAAATAGGGATGAGAGAGACACGTCACAGTTGCATCCGGAGGAACAGAAACTCGGTCCCAAAATTGCATTGGCTGGCACTTGGGTACTGCTGGCCGCCACCTTGGAACTGTTTGTTTCCATCTGGGTAAAACCTGTTGATTTTTTATTTCTTCCATGTTCACATTTTTTAAAGACCTCCACATTTTTTCCTGTCACAAAAAGAAGGATAATGACACAGTCAAAGGACTCGAAGCCAAGGCTTGGGGAGAATGGGCTGTTTGCACTACATCTCCCAGATTCCCCCAGCCATTCCTGGCATGGTGGGATCATGGGTGTTATAGTCCAGAATCGTAATTTCTCTCTGCCCTGTCAACAAATGAGGATCCAAAGCCAGACTTTTAAAAGTCAAAGCCCTCAAAAGTAGGGTCCATGGCCACATACTGGGCTACTCTTTGACTGCCTCTGTTTTAGCCTATTTGAATGAAGGTTTTCAATGATTTTAAATAGTTTAAATTTATTTCATCGTAATCTGTCTTGAGAACCTTGGATATAAAGCAGAATTGGCATTTCATACTTTTAAGTCATTTCTAACTTACGGCAACCGTATCATCAGGTTTTCTTGGCCAGGGGAGGTTGCCCTGGCCTTCCTCTGTGGCTGAGAGAGTGTGACTTGCACAAAGCCGCTGGATGGGTTTCTGTGGCTGAGCAGAGATTTGAGGCCTGGTTTCCAGAATCATGGTCCAGCATTCAACCGTTACATAACACTAGCTGTATAGAGCAAAATACAAATACTTTAATAAAAAATAATGACGTTCCCCTTTCAGGAAAAACAAAGCATGTTTTCTAGTTTAACTAGAGAAAAATCCGTGGAGACATTTCTAACAAATTAGAAACCCCTGACAGACTTTTTCTGGGAGAAAAGAAAATTGTTTGGTAACTTTTGGTTTTGATAATATGCTTTGATCATCAAAAGAAATGAACAATGTAGTTTCAGAGAGAGGTTTGATTGTATTATACATATGTATTTGTATTTCTTCTTCTAGCTTACTTTTCTTTCTCTGTTTTTTGTTTCTCTCTCTCTCTTTTCTTTCTCTTTTATTTTTCTTTAAAATATCTGTAATTTTTTTATTGTACTTTGAAAAAACTTTTAATAAAAATTACTTTTTTAAAGAAAGAAAAAAATATATGTTGTGCCCCCCTCCCTGACCACTGGCCTTACCTCTGTCCCTCCTTTCCCAGGTGGGTCTTTGTGGTCAAGAAAGGGTACCAAGATGTGGACACCTCCATCCAGAGCTCCGTCATCACCAAGGTCAAAGGGGTGGCCTTCACCAATACCTCGGAGTTGGGCGAGAGGCTATGGGATGTCGCGGACTACGTCATTCCCCCACAGGTACTGATCCCGGTCCGATTTTACGCTCTTCTTTTCCTGACTGCCTTTTCCCCTTTTGCTGTGTGCACACACAATATTTAAAAAATGGTCATCAATAGAGGTATAGTTTCTAGAACGAGGGTAGACATAGTCGTGCTCTATTCTGCTTTGGACACTGAAATGTCCATGTGAAATGAAATCTGAAATGGAAAACCACCAGCTTTTCAGGTTCCTGGTCAAGGGAAGAAATAGTTTCACTCTGTTCTGCTTTGGTCAGACTTGATCTGGAATTCTGCGTCCAGTTCTGTGTCCAATTCAAGTACGATATCGACAAGCTGGAAAATGTCCAGAGGAGGGTGACCAAATGGTCATGAAGCCCTATGAGGAATGGCCTAGGAAGCTGGGTATGTTTAGTTTGGAGAAACGAAGATTAGAGGAGACATGATAGCCATGTTTAAATATTTGAAAGGTTGTTATGTGGAAAATGGGGCAAGCTTGTTTTCCACTGCACCAGAGACTAGGACGTGGAGCAATGGCTTCAAATTACAGGAAAAGAGATTCCACCTAAATATTAGGAAGAACTTCCCGATGGTAAGAGCAGTTTGACAGTGGAATATGTTGCCCGGGAGTGTGGTGGACTCTCCTTCTTTGTAGGTTTTTAACTTCTTCTTCCTTTTTAGTACGTAGCAATGACAGTAAGTATAATGATCACGATAAATACAATAATCTTTTTCCAACTGAGATATGTACCATAGTTGTGAAATGCTGGTTTCTTAGTCTCTTCCTTCCCTCCACAAATCTTGAATGAACAAACTTGATCCCTCTCAATCAATACAGGTGTAAATTTTAGGTTCAGGAGAGGATCTAAAAAGAGGAACTGAATAAGAAGCAGCATTGGCTCACTTCCTTTTGTTAAAAGTGACCTGTCCTGGGCCTCAAAAAGAGACTGATGGATAGATGCACGGGATGCTGCCTGCCTCACTTTCTTTAGGGAAGCTTGGTCCTAGACTGGAAAAGAAATCCAGACTCCTAGTTTTCCATTAGCATCCAAGATCCAGAATGCCGTTTGTATTGTGAGCGGAATAGGAACGTTCAGCTAATTGTGTTAGAGCTTATGTTTCGTTTTAACCCCACTTGAATATGATTTAGGCTGTTCTTGTAGCTATTCCTAAATAACACCTGAAAGAGGATGCTTTCAGGTATTAGATACCCATTTTGCGGACGTAAGATTTCTTGCTCAGAATAAAACCTTTCCTTTAAAGAGCTCTTCTTTCCATGCTCTTTTTGCACGGCTTTGCTCGCTGCATCCACGCATAGGCATATAGGATTCTTACCACAGAGGTGGAGGTTAAGCCCCTCTGTAACTTATCACTGAGTTACTGAGTTGTTTGGGGGTCCTCTTTCCCGCTCAAGGGCAGGAGATGGGGCCGGATAGCCTATCACAATTTGGGGGCAATTTTGATTTTTTTTTCTTTGTGCAGCCTAAGCCGGGGATTTGGACCCTTCTAATGTGTCCCTCTAGACTTCCACAATTGCCCAAGCTAGGCTTTGATAGCGTCCTTAAAAAAAAATGCAGTAAATAAATAAAAAGATCATGCGTAGATTGGCATAACATTTGTCTCTGCTAATTTCTATGTCAAGGAAAAGGTATTCTGCATACTCAAGATGTCCTCCACCATTTCAAGGTGAGCGCCGCTTTCTTTGGGCCTCGTCCCTCCATAGAGAGGCCATTATGCCCTGCGCCTAAACGTAAACAGCAGTAATAAACAGGATCTATGCCAAAGCTGAGCCGTGAGGATATTTTTAAAATGGCAGCGATGGCCTGGAAATTTTAAAAGGCCTTTTTAAAGAAAAGAGATTGTGGATTGAGATGTGGAAGCAGATGGAGGGATTATAACTGATGTCGTTGTGGTTCTCCAGATTGGTAGCTCTTTTAATGTGCCATTAAAAAAGATAGTACAGGGAAGAGGCTATCCAAAGCTGTGTTGTATTGCAGCCAGGGCTAAAAGGGTCAAAGCGCTGGGAATTTTGAATCAGCTAGGATCATGGTGTCGTCTGCCAGCACCCTTTTCTCTCTTCTCTCCGAATTCACAGCTGTAATCCTCTTAGCATGTGGGTTTGGGACTGATTTCTCCCAGCCACAATATATTGCGAGCTGTTGTAAGGCAACGGTATATACTCCACTATAAGTCTAGAAATTTTAGCCTAAAAATTTACTCCGGAAACCTGTGCTGACTTATCCACAGGTCACTGCTGGTTTCTGTAGGAGCTTATCCAGTTTGGGCAGAAGGAAGCTGGGGCTACCGAAAAGGTCCGAGATCCCCCCTCCAAACTCCTTAAACCAAAGAATTTAATAATTCTGGCAGGCATAACTATTTGCACTCACCCTAAAGGCTGGATGGATGAGGAGGGAACTAAATTGTGGCTGCACAACATGTGGGATAGGGGACTAAGAACATGCCTGTTGCTATTGGTGTGGGGTGTGTTTTACCTTCGACCTATCCACAGGTCATAGCAAATTGCTTAATTTTGGACCCCAAACCTGCCCTTGACTTATACATGAGATCAAGTTATAGTTGAGTAGATGTGATATATGGAAATGACTCAGTCTCAAATGGGCAACTAAGAGCCATTAGCTTTACAAAAGACCTGCTCCTGGTGGGAGCTAATCCTACAGCTGGTTGGCTGCTATGCACCAAGGCAGCTTCCTGCATTTTTTAACCCTTTGCTAGAGTATTCTTCTTACGAATTTCTTCAGACTATACCGCTTTTCTAGAAAGAACAGAAGAGTGTGGGAGGATGGCAGATGAGAGCAGATACATCTGATAACGCAAGGCTAAATTTGGAAGTGCAGACACCCACTGTAATGGTTGCCATAGCTATGCCAGCAAGGATAATCTGAAATACAAGCTGTTATGCTGATTGGTACCAAACTGATGCAGCAGTCTGGCTCCCCAGGAAGAGGTCTGTTGTTAAGTAAACAGGTCTTAATTGTTTCTTGCCTAACAATCTTCTTCCTGGAGAAGGGTACTGTTGGCACAGGTCAGATCAACACAGCAAGAGGAACAGAGCTTTTCCTCTATTTTCATTTTATTATATTCCAGCCTTCCATAGAGGGAGCTGAAGGTGGCTAATTTTCTGCATTAAAAACAACAACAACATTAAAACAGGTTATTTGTTTCCTCTGCAATTAATCTTTGTTCTTTTACTGGCTGGATTAGCTGCTGATTTATCATCTCTTATTGATTGTGATGGAAGCAAAGAGTACCCATATTTCTCCCTCCCTCCTTCCTTCTTTCTAATCATTGAGGCTAGCATCCTGTCGGGAACTTATAATGTCCTCAACCAATTTATGATTGCACGGTTTAGAACTGCGGCATTGTGGAGCAGTCATCTTCCTAGGAGGGGGAGTGTTCTTGTAACCACACCACAGGGACCATTGCAAAAGCAGAGCGAGCAGTGGGTCAGTTGTGAAACGGTTGTGATGCACGACAGAAGAGCACTGTGTGGGACAGGATGCCCTTGTGACAGTGCAAGGAGGGTTGGTCAGCAGCCCCCTAAAGAGAGACACGGAGCAGCGGTAACCCGGAACAGCAGGCAGGGAGAAATACGGGTGCCCTGTGTCTGGCTGGAAAAAATGCCCCACTTTTCCCAGTGCTCTGTTGTGTCATGAGAGCTTCCATTGCACAACGGGATGACCTGTGTGCCGTCCCATTTTACATTGTCCCAATTCTCTAACATCGCTGTACAGGTTGAGGCTCCCTCATCTGGAAATCTGAAGTCCCAAAATCTCCAAAGCCTGAACATGTTTGCTGCCAGCTGCCCACTTCTGCCTTCACGGAGGTGGCTGGGCGCTCCTGCTCCTTCGTTTCTCAGATCTGAGGAGCACCACAGCTGCTGCCTCAAAGGCGGAAGCGGGCGGCTCTCGGTGAAAAAAGACAGACCGAGGATCTATGAAATGGCAGGAGGCATGGGTTTGCCTCTCCTCTCGTACACAACCCTAGTAGCGAAGGAACAAGAGGAGAGGCTATTCCAAGAAGGTGCTGTATTCCTAAATCTGGAAAAATCCAAAACATGGAACACTTCTGGTCCCAAGCATTTCGAATAAGGGAGGCTCAACTGGTATATTGTGTCAGCGATGTCACTCTGAAATCTTAGAGCTACACATTGCAGGATGTGGTGCCGAACCATGGTTTTGTTTTTTTTCTTCCCTAGAAAAATTCTGATTTTTTTTTCTGGTTCCTTCCTTAGGGTGAAAGTGTCTTCTTCATCATGACCAACCTGATAGTCACCCCGAACCAGCGGCAGAGCACCTGTGCTGAGGTAGAAACAGAAGGAAAGCAATATGATGTATTCACCTGGGCAGGTTGAGAGGGGAGCACTGACTTTACTAGGTGGCTGTGGGCTGCTGCATTTGTACAGAAAATGTGGGAGTGGATTGATGTGGTGCCTCATAGGTGGGCGGTGTATGTAGTAATGCACTACAAGAGGGAAAAAAAAGAGAATGTAAAACGTGACGTACAAAACCAATAAATAGCTGACAAACAGAGTTAGGAAATAAATAAGCAAAAGTATCATTCATGTACAGAACCCAGGGCCACATTAAGGTTTTCATAGTGTATTCAACTCCCTGCCTTGCCTCAGCATACCACTAGGGACGTCCCAGATAGGAGGGGGAAAAAGGGGAAGACACTGGTGATGTGGGGCTGGGGTTTTTTTTTGGATAATTAAGAATCAGAGCAGAGAATTCTGGGAGTTGTAGTAGTGACAGCTGCTGTTTCCATGTCAGCAGGAAGGTGGTGGTGAATCAGTTCTGGTTTTTAGTCTGAACTTTAAAGGTGTTAACTGCTAGGCACTGAACCCCTCTTTCACAAATAGGTTCAGCACTTTGGATAGCTCCTTGCAAGTTCTGGCTAGATTTGCTGACTCTACTGAAGTAGTCCAAAAAGGCTACTTTTTTTGAGCCCTTGGAAAGAGGTCTCTCCATTTTCACTATGATTGACTGTATATTTTATCCCCAACAGAGTATTGGCGTTCCTGATGCTCTGTGTTACCAACACAGCGATTGCCCTCGTGGGGAAGCCGTAGTTGCCGGCAATGGTAAGCAGCGATCTCGGTTCTCTTTAAAAACCTTGTGCCCTCTGTTAGGGCTGGAGGCAAATTGTGGCAGGGAAGAGTTTGCCAGAAAATACATCTCATATGCTGGAACTGCCAGCTGTTCCAGGCCTCTGAAGACTTTGTCTGATACCCAGGCTGACTCACATCACTACTGTAAGCTTACTGCTGAGAAACGGAGGCAACAGTTGGTTCACAGCAGAAGAACGCCTCACAGCCAGTGGCATCACTAGGGTTGGTGTTGCCCACTGTAGTTGCTGATGGTTTCACCCCCATGGAGCATTTTCCATCCAGGTGCTGGAATTTGGGGGGTCCTGGTCCGCTGTCATGGGGGCTCCATGTTCTGGGCATCCTGATCTATTCACTTAGCCCTGTATGCATGGAGCCCTGGGGATCTCACCCAGTCATAAGAAAAGAGGAGGCGGTTGTCCTACGTGAAGCTTATATGGGCTTCATGCATGGGCTTCTGAGGATTAGGGGGAGAAAGAAGGGGCAGGCAGTCATTTTGGTGTCCACCTCCCCCGATGGTGTCACCTGGTGCAGTACTCATCCCTCCACGCACCCCTCCAATGATGCCACTGATGGATTAGCTGATGGATTCTCATAGCAAGCTGTGGAATCAGGCTATTGTGACCTTTATTTCTGTCCCTACTCTGCCAGGAAGCCTGCGAACACTTGTGATGGGTAACTTTTTCTCCATAATCTTTGCATGCAAGGAGTCAAGACAGGACGCTGTTTGAAAGACGGAAGCAGCATGAGTGGGACGTGCGAAATATTAGCTTGGTGCCCTGTGGAGAAGAAAGGCAGACCCAAGTAGGTTCCTCATGCTTGCATGCTCTTTTAAACAAAATCTCTCAAAATTTGCCACACAGGCCACAAGTCTTACAAGTAGCACTAGTTCTGTAAAGTGGGCTGTTAAAGGACTGCTTATTTAATTTTTAAAAACTTTGGTATCAAATTAGTTTTAGCTATCAAATTAGTTTAGCTTTGTTTTGGTTTGATACGAGACACACTGAGTGAGACCCATCCCGGTGAAAGGCAAGATATAAATAAAATAAATCCAAGCAATCGCATTTTTTCCCCTTAGGAAGCCCCTTCTAGCCAATGCTGAGAATTTCACTGTCTACATCAAGAACTCTATCCGCTTTCCCCGGTTTAAATTCTCCAAGTAAGTATGGCTACCTGGGTGTTGTTTTGCTTCAAGCAGAGAAATGACTGGCTCATTGATAGCATTTATAACCATCCTGTGTCTGGAAAGGTTTTCCAAACAGTTTACGTATTGTTGGAGAAAAAGAATAGTCAGTTCCTAGCCTGAGGTTTAAGATCTTCAATAGTTATGACGCAAAAGGAAGGGGGAATGGAGAGGGAAGAGGAAAACAAGAAAATACAGATGCAGGTTCTTAATCCATGCTTTCCAGTGTTTCACAGATGAAAATTGGGACGTGTGTGGCGAAGCAATACCAGAGTGGGGCTAAGATGGCAAAAATTATGAATGAGGAAGAACGCAAGCTGGGAGAGGCTGTGGCGGTTTGTTTTTGCCTGAGCCAACAGGAAAGGGCAAGATTTCTGCCCTTCCTCTCCTCTCCCCCTGCTTCGTTTATGGATTGCAAACAACTTTTGCACTTAGAACTCAGTTTGCTGGACTTGAAGTCACCTGAATGAGGACCAAGGGGGAAAATGGGAGGAGGAGAGAGAAACTGGGACTTGATTTTAAAATAATCAGCTGAAAAAGTGGGATGGTAGGGGATTAAACTGAACTATGCTTCCCAAATTGGGAGAGTTGGAGGGCACATTAATATGAAGGGGGTTCTTCTGTCTGGTGGAATGGCCTTGGGTAGCAGCTGGGGAGGCTGAAAGCCCAGTGGTGTTAGCCTTCTTTTATTTTCTGATTGTGTGATTGTTAGCACAGTTGGCTTTTGATGGGAAGAGTGTTATTTTCTGTACTATGAGAGCTAACATGGTGTAGTGGTTTGAGTGTTGAGCTAAGGACCTAGAGACCAGAGTTCAATTCCCCGCTTAGCCGTGGAAACTCACTGGGTGATCTTGGCCATATCACACACTCTCAGCCCCAGAAAACCCTGTCCTAGATTCACACCCAAGGTAAACATGGCAATACACAAGAACAAAACCCACTTAACAGCTTCCAGATGCACTGGACTATAATACCCATCATCTTCAGCTAGCACTCTGACCAGAGATCATGGGAATCGGACTCTACTGCTTCTGAAGGGCAATGGGATAGGGATGCATGTCATGGGATAGTTGCCTCTGTCTCTTTGTGAACTGTTGGATTCCTGACCATTCCCAACACAGGACCAATGTCCTCGACACCAAAGATGACACCTACCTGAAAAGCTGCCGCTATGGACCCGACCACCCCTACTGCCCCATCTTCCCTCTGGGAAACCTGGTTCAGTGGGCTGGAAGTGACTTTCAGGAAATGGCGTCAGAGGTATGAAAGCCCTACCCTTTTCCTCCCTCTTTGTACTTTCTGTGCGGAAAGCATAACCGTCCTCTAGTGTTACGGTACTGGTTTATCATGCAGGGCGTCCCAGGTTCATAGATGTGAAGGAGGCACTGTGCTGATCTGGCTGAGGGTAGTCAATCGCAGCTCAGAGAGGGGCTGTAGATGGAAATAATGTTTGAAAATAAAACCCAGAGAGGCTGTCTGTGGGAGAGCAGACGTGGTTTGGAGCTGATAGAGACAAAGAGTGGATTTGGCCAAGAAGGAGAAAGTTGTCAGGGATAAGATTTGGATTTCACAAAGACAGGACAGTCAGAAAGGAGAACTGACTCTGTTCTGGGGAGCTGTGGCAGAACAGATTGTTCAAGGGTTAATGTTTTGTATCGCTGAGTTTCAATAAACCTGCATTTGTTATTCTTTAAAATTGTCAATGCTGTCTCTTTCAAATCTGATAGGGAGTCGGACCACACCTACCACAAAGAACAGGGACAGGAACCCTGTCCCTTATTCTACCTAGCAGCCATAAATAGTGGGGACACAGGGGTGAAAAGGGGGAGCTGTGCCCCCCAGGGGCCCTGGCAGTTCCCCACCCATCTTGTAAGGTGCAGCTTCCTTAACTTGGATGTAAATCTGGACCTGGGGTGGGGAATCAGACGAAGGTATTTTGTTAAAATCTGAAACGGAAAAGCACCAGCTTTTCAGGTTCTAGGTCGAGGGAGATAGTAGTACCATTCTTTTCTGCTTTGGTCACACTTGACCTGGAATTCTGTGTCTCGTTCTGTGTCCAGTTCAAGAGGGATATTGACGAGCTGGAATGTGTCCAGAGGAGAGTGATCAAAATGGTAAAAGGCCTGGAAACTATGAAGCCCTATAAAGAGCGACTTAGGGAGCTGGGTATGTTTAGCTTGGGGAAGAGAAGGTTAAGAGGGGACATGATAGCCATGTTTAAATATTTGAAAGGATGTCCCATGGAATGGGGCAAGCTTGTTTTTTGCTACTCTAGAGGCCAGGACATAGAGCAGTGGATTCAAACTACAGGAAAAGAGATTCCACCTAAACTTTAGGAAGAACTTCTTGATGGTAAGAGCAGTTTGGCAGTGGAATACACTGCCTTGGAGTGTAGTGGAGGTTTTTAAACAGCGGCTGGATGGCCATCTGTAGGGAGTGATTTGATTGTGTATTCCTGCATAGCAGAATGGGGTTGGACTAGGTGACCCTTTGGGTATCTTCCAGCTCTAGGATTCTGTGACTCTGACCTTGTCCCTCTTTCGTTAAGGGTGGCGTAATAGGAATTCAGATTGAGTGGAACTGTGACCTTGACAAAGCGCCTTCCGAATGCAACCCGCACTATTCTTTTAGCAGGCTGGACAACAGATTTGCAACAAAATCCATCTCATCTGGATACAACTTCAGGTAAGGCATGAGAGAAGGAAGCAATGACCATCCCAACAGTCAATTCTGAGTGCCTGAAATAGGGCTGCAGACTTTGCAAGAAGTCACATGCCTTTGCATGCTCACTCTGGAGTAAGTTGTTTGTTTGTTTTTTAAATCTTATATTTATACATTTATCAATGCTTTGGTGTTGTTGTTAATTTGAACTGTTTAAAATATGTTGTTAGCTGCCTTGAGTCCCATTATCAGGATATAAATGAATAAAACAACAATGATGACAATTTGAGACTAAGCTGATAATGATTTGGGACTAATATTGAATTTAGCCCAGTAGGGAATGATTACTTGGGATGTTTTCTTGACTCAGAAGAGGGTTGAAATTTGGCATGAAAGGATAACCTTATCCATTCAGCGCTTTCTGGTTTTCAGATTTGCCAAGTATTATCGAGACTCAGCTGGCGTCGATTTCCGCACGCTGATCAAAGCCTACGGTATCCGCTTTGATGTCATGGTCAATGGGAAGGTGAGGCCCGCATGAGCCCCTAGAGGAGAGGTGGGCAGCCATGGAAGGGAGTGGTACCTATTAGCCTGCAGAAGCCCTCCCCACTGTAAAAATTATTTTTTTGGCCCAAGACAGTGTGTATGGGATGTGGGTGCATTTTCACCATAGTCTTGGGCTTCTACGCCATTTTATATCCAAGAGAGTTTTTTTTTTTTAAGCAACAGGAAGTAACCTGATGTCACTTCGTGTTCCTTTTCTGTTTTAGAAAAAAAGGCCTCTGCTTTTTCATAAATTTTTTGAACATCAAACTTGATGTCAACTCCTCCAACTCAATTAGCTTCCCAGACTCAAATAGCTTTTGAAACTCGGGTGAGAATTTCAGCCAACACCTTTTTTTTAAAAAGAAAAAACATTTTCTTTTAGGCTGGGAAATTTAACATCATCCCAACAATCATCAACGTGGGATCAGGCCTTGCCTTGATGGGTGCGGTAAGGAAGTCTTATATCATCTTGATTTCTTTACACCAGGGCTGAGTGCACAAAGCCCTTGCAGCCAAATTTGGCCTTCCTGCCATCTCTACTTTTTGTGGGGAAAAATAGCTTTTGTACTGGTTCTTCCCAATTCTGCATGGTGGACATGCCTCCCCTAAGACTTGTTTCTGGCAGCAAGAGCTTTAAGCTAAGAGTATGCTGACATTTTAACCCCACTCTCTTTGCCTTTGGCTTTGCTTACAACTAGAATGAGGCCCCTGATAACTTCTCTGAAGTTGAATTTGTCCCTCAGGCTGAGAAGGATTTGCTACGTTGCTTGGCATCATTCCAAGAGCTTCTTTGGCTCCAGGACAGCTTAATTAATGCATTTTTAAGTTAGCTATGCACATGTGTCACATTATGTTGTCACTATCATACCGACATACTTTCCACAGGGAGCCTTCTTCTGCGACCTGGTGCTGCTGTACCTCCTCCGAAAGAGCAATTTTTACCGCGGCAAAAAATACGAGGAAGTGAGGTACGTCACCTTCAGATGCCACGTGGGGGGTGCTGGGAGAACAGCAAGTTTTTACTATGTTCTTCTCGAAGGAATCCTGTCTTTCCGGACTTGTGGGCTTCAGTGCAACATCCTTTCAGTGTACAGGAGTCCCCAGCTTACTCGACAGGTTAGGGACCAGAGCACGGTCAGAAAGCGGAAAAGCAGACATTGTTGAGATGTGGAGGCAAATCATCTCAGCACCATCTGTGTGTACGGACTGAACGAAAAGATGGTGCCAGGTCAAATGAAAGAAAAAGCAGTGTGTGGTTGCTTTTCAACGATCTACTGTTTCAACCCTTTATACAGTCTGTCTTCCACATCTGCAAGCGCTAGGGGTGCAGGACTCCTGCAAAAGTGCAAAAATCACAGGTATCAATGCGTATGTGTGTATATGTCTGTGGGAGGAGGCCTGAGGCAGGGTGGGGAGAGTGGGCACCCGAGGTCCAAACCAGGTCAAGGAAAAGAGAGGGAAAGGGGGTGAGTGGGCATGGTCTCCCTATACATCCTCACTGTCACCCATCTCCTTCCGTGGATATGAAGGGGCATCAGGAGAGGGTTTGTGGTACTGAGAAATCAGGCTGCGAGCTGTCCTTAGCAGGCCAGGCAGTGGCTGGTGGAGGAGGAAGAGGAGGAAGACCCAGGGTGGGTTTTTAAAGGGCTGTGGAGATGCTGAGAGAGAAGGTTTCCCCCAGAAAAGGAGCATGGGAGGGGGCTGAGGGAGCAGGGGTTGGAGAAACTTGCAAATAATCAATTCAGTGAAAGTGAAACCCACAAATGTGGAAGGCTGACTATAATTACAACCAGAATGCATATATTCAACTGGTGGTTAAGAAAAACAGACCGTGCGTCAAATATATACCCATCCTTAACACCTGTGTCTGTCACAGGATTCTAGCTGCTGTACTTTTGCATAGCAGAGAGAATGCTCTTGCTTTTAAGAGTGGAAAATGAAAAAAATTAAATCTCCAGTATAGAGAAGCAACAATACTCGGTCCAAAACATTATTTGAGAATTTGTCAGATCTTTTTATTTTTATGGCGGAAAGGGTGAAACGTTTGGAAGAACGTGATTTAGGTAAGGCTGCCCGAGGAGGAAAGAATATCTTAACTGCCATATTTTTTATTCCTCTCATTCTTCTGTTGATTGGCTTCTTTCTTTCTTCAGGAAACCTTTACCTGAAAGTAATGTCAACGGGAACCAAAGCTCCGATTCTCTGTCCAGGTTGGATCAGCTGAGACAAATGCAAACTGTTCAGACTTAGTGCTGAGGCCTTTGACCGGAAATCACACCCCCAAAGGATTGAGGGTTTGGTGGGGAAAACACCGCAACCAATCTTGTGTACCTCGCCGAGGGCAGCTAATTCCAGCTTTTCAGCGCCTTATTTTCCAGAGACATGATGCCTATTCCTGAGCCAAGGGCATTTAAGTCCACTGATAAAGGGTTTTATTCTCTTTTTTTGTTTGTTTGAACAAAATCAAATGCCAAAAGAAATTGCATACGGACATTTGAGTGAAGGAACATTCTTCTGTATAGCAACTGGGTCTCCACCTTGGAATATGGTTGGGGCCATCCATCTTGATCAGCTAAATTTATTTCAGGTCAACAAACGATTTGTTTCTTCTTTCCAAGCGGAGCTGGTCTTTTTCCTCAACAGACGCAACCATGAAGACGCGTCTTTTGGCCTACTTGACGGACAACAGATGTAATATTCCTGGAGAAACATGACTGGGAAAATGTGAACTAGCTGTTTTTTTGTTCTGATAATTTGTCTGCATTCTGCCGTCCAAAGCAACTAGACTGTTTTCAATGGGACAACCCCCAATGAACTCTTGCAAGGGGTTATTTTCCATGCGGGAGATGACCTCTCACTCCATCTTAGAATACCGATAACAGTTGTGTTGAGTTTCTGCAGTCAACAAGTTTGCTCTTTCTGAATATCTATATAGTGGGAAAGAGACAAGACTTTTCATTCTTGGGGGGGGAATGGTTTTATGGGGCTTTGCAGGACTGAAGAATTTCATGGCCAGGCTATACAAACGGAAAATTAGCATTTGATACATTATAAACAAGACTTTGTCATCCGCCATCTTGACTGCTGCATCCCCAGGAATCTGTAGCATCATGAAGAACAGCTTTCATTGTGGTGTAGTGGTTTGAGTGTTGAGCTAGGACTCAAGAAACCAACATTCAAAGCCCTACTCAGCTGTGGCAATCCACTGAGGAAACTTGGGCAAGTCCCACTCTCTCAGCCTCAGAAGAACGTCAGGGCGAAGGGCCTAACCAATCAGAGCTGACTTGAAGGCAGACCATACCCATAACATGAGCCAGCAGTGTCATGCAGCAGCTAAAAAAGCCAATGTGATCCTAGGTTGCATTAATAGTGTCTACATCAAGGGAAGTCATAGTACCATTCTATTCTACTTTGGTTCAGACCTCACATAGAATGCTGTGTCTAGTTCTGGTCACCACAAATCAAGCAGGATATTGAGAAGCTGGAATGTGTCTGGAGGAGGGAGAGCAAAATGGTAAAAGGTCTGGAAACCGGGCCTTATGAGGAGCAGCTTAGATTGCTGGGGATGTTTAGCCTAGAGAAGAGATGGTTAAGAAAGTGACAAGGTAGCCTTGTTTAAATATTTGAAGAGATATCATATGGAAGATGGAGCAAGCTTGTTTTCTGCCACTCCAGAGACTAGGACATGGAGCAATGGCTTCAAACTGCAGCCAATGAGGTTCCACCTAAATGTTAAGAAGAACTGGCCATCTCTCGGGAGCGCTTGGACTGCATGGCAGAGTGGGGTTGGGCTGGGTGGCCCTCCATGATTCTGTGACCACCAAGTCAGCCAAGGATTGATAACAGTGTGATAGCTGATTGATTTGCCCTCACGCTACTGTGTTAAAAACCACAGGTTAGTCCCTGGCAATGTGATCAGGCAAGCGATGAAATAAGGATGAAATGAGCAAGTACGCCACCCTGCTAGGCACAGAAGGATGCCGATTTACCTCACAGGCAAGGTGAGCGTGTGTTGTGCCGTTTCAAGAGGTGACACGGACGTTCCTGAACTCCGGTGGGATGGCTCGGTCTTCCGAGTTCTGTCCCTTTCCTCTGCCTTCTGTTTCACAAGACTTGCCAAGCGGTTCACTTCCAGATTCAGCCGCGTTTTTCATGTTCACTCAAACAAGATATTGTTTGCCTTTGCAGAGCAGGGGGAGATTTATTAAGACAGACCCTCTGGACTTTTTGTGTGTGAAGTTGTATTGTTTAAAGCAGGGATGTCAAGTGTGTGGGAGCCAGGGGGCATTTTTTCCCCTAGAACCCCACCTCCTGGTCCAAGGGTCATACTTCCCAAAGCAAGCCCAAATCTGATTTCCTCACCAGTCCCTCTCAAAAGGCGACACGAAATAATGTAACGCTGGAGGCAGTTTCATGTGGTTTCCTGCATTTGCACGGATTTCTGTGTGGTTCAGGGACAAAAACTGAGCCCCAAATTAATTTAATTTAAAATGAAATGTGAGGATGGGCTTTGGGGGGAGTCTTTGGGAGTCACTGAAGTGGGGTCCAGGGGCAGCATGGAGCCTACAGACCATCCTTTGCCTACCCCTGGTTTAAAATAACACAAGGAGCAAACTGTTGAAATTCTGACTTGTTTTTGTGATCCACAAATCGTATGTCACAATGGACTGTGTGCTCGTGCGGAGCAGAGGCAGGCAGGAGGCAGACCAGATTAGAGATGGAAAGGATATTTAAAAATTGGTTAAAGAAAAAAAAAACCCAAAGCTATGTTTCTCAGGTGTCAAGAAATCCCAGTGAGCAGAAAAGCGGTTTTTTGCTCAAAACAACTAACTCCTGAACTGTGAATTATCTTTGAAAACTGCCCAGTTTCAAAAGACTTTCTTGCAGCCGGAAGAAAAACACTAGAAATACTCCTTGCTTATTTTGAAGAAAATTGGATGGGAAATCCATCTCTAGAACGGTTAGAAAGGACTGCTCTGCTTTTTTTTCCTGATGGTGTAATATTAATATTTTCTTATTGCGGAAAAAAAATTACAGTGTATCATAAAGAAGATACCTTTTGGAAATTTAAATAGGCAGATGATATTTTCGTGCAAGGCTATGGGAAGTCTTTGCCCTGGCTGACATTTCTTCATCAGTTAGTCACGTGGTCATTGCCATCCAATCAGGGGTCACATAGCCAGCAGAACTATGACATCATAATGCTAAATCTGATGCAATGATCTCACTGGGCACTGTAAGCAGAAACCCAATGAATTAGATTCTACAAGGGACTCCCATTCCTGAAGACGAGCAAAGTGCCACAATTGAACCAAGCCAAACCTGCTGGGAATTCTTCAGGGTACCTAAAAAATGTTCACAAAAGTCAGCATGCAATTTGGGCTGGTCTTTAAATTTTATGGGCCATTACTAATGAATTGCTTGGTCTGTGGGATGCATTGTACAAAAGGAGAAGGCTGTGTTAAGCTTTTTATCTGAAGCTAGTGCAGGGAACATTAAATTTCTGGCAGTGCCAAAATGGCAACCCTATCAATCTATAAAGCTGAAAATATAAACCGTTTGTGTACATGCCTAGATGGGAGGAAGAGCTTGAGCATCACCCTGGTTGTATATTGTGGGATTTTATTAACAAATATTAATTACGGATATGTATAATGAATTGATTGGAGAGGCCAGGGATGATTCAAAAGTTCTGCTGGGCCTGTGAAAGTGTCTTTTTGGACTACAACTCCCAGAATCCACCAGCCATGCAGAGTACTTTTAACTTCGTCTTGGAATGGGCCGTTAGCTTTACAAAAGAGTCACTCCTGGTGGAAAAGTGCTCCCAATTGCCTCGCTGATATGGGTCAAAACTGTGCTTACATCTTCCTGCCTCTCTTTGGAACAATGGATATGATGGTTATCACAGTGAGCACCTCTGGAATTTACTATTACATCACTGGTCAAAAAATGACATCTCATTTTTCCTCAATAGTTGACATCACATTAGGACCTGATATCCAAAATTGGATTTGAGTTGTTTCAGATACTGCCTCCCATGTATTTTGCTCTGAAGGCCAACGTGCAAAAATGTGCAAACACGCTTGTGCGTTTCCTAGAACATGTATTTACAAAAGGCACCTGTGTCCACACTGTCAATTGAAAAGGCAGCCATGTTTGTTGCGGTAAGTATCAGTCCAAACCTGGTGCGTGGATGATTCTGTAGAGCCATATAACTTGAATACAGAATTACTGTGAAACCAAAGAAAAGTTGTCTGATGAATTTCTTGTTTGGTTTAATCGTGAAACGTCCATGAATGTCGGTTCTCCTTAAAAGATAATCCTGTTAAGAACGAGCGTGTCCACACTGCATAAGTTACAACACTCTCATACCATTTTAACTGCCAAGGATTCATCTCATGGGATCCTGGGAACTGTAGTTCAGGGAGGGACTAAGAATTCACTGTGAAAGAGTTCTAACTCTGCTTCCTCGAATGACCACATTAGAGCACTCTGTCAGGTCTGTCGTTAACAGGAATAAAGTGGGGGAGATGAGCTGTGTGTTCTGGCCCAGAGATCATGGGGAGCGGGGAGAATGGGGTAGTAGTGTAACCAATCAATAAACGGAGCAGCCCTGTGTGGAAGATCACTAGGGAAGGGCAATCAAATAAAGAAGCAAGCATTTGGGAATGAATTCTGTAAATGAAAAGGAATTATGTTGTCTGCTAATAAGTTCCATAGATGAATTTAATGGGTTTCTGATAGTGCCTGTAACCCTAATGTCCAAAGATTACTTAAGGACTCAAAAATAAATCATATTTTAATTATCTTTGTGGTATAGCAGCTTGGGCTCTAGAGACCAAGGTTCAAATCCTTGCTTGACCATGGAAACCCCCGGGTAAGTCCCACTGTCTCAGCCTCTGAGGAAGGCAATGGCAGTGGCACCCCCCCAAGCAAATCTTGCCCAGAAACCCCCATGATAGGTTTGCCATAAATCAGAAATGACCCAAAGGCACACATCAACCCAGCTGAAGTGCACATGTTGGAAATAACCAGTGTTGGGTTAGTACCACCACACCAAGGGAGCCTACACAGAGGCAGGCTGGACAAACAAGGCATCTAGTGCGGTTCCAGGTGCAGCGTAACTTCAGGAACATTTCCTTCCCACCAAGTGGAGCTGAAACTGCAGATGTCTGTGTTGCAAAGTGGGGTATATATTGAATTATAAATTCAACCTCATGTTTTTTACAAAACAGGACCTTCGGGACCTTATTGGATTGCAAGGCGCATCATCATGTTTACAAAATTGCACAGATGAAAACTGGGACATATGTGGAAAGTCCAAGTGTGGTCAAGATGGCCAAAACTATCAATAGAGAAGAACACACAGCTAGGGGAGACTTTAGCAGGTTGCTTTGCCCAAGTATACCCTGAAGGGCCACAGGAGGGCTGGAATTGGTCCTTTGCCCCACACAATTGCCCACCCCACCTTATATTGCCCACATAAACAGAGGAGACAGCGCTTCAGTGCTCCTGCTAGCTGAACGTAGAGTATAATTTCACAATATCCTACTGTATATCAAACACAGGTGCCTTTAGCTGGGGACTGTGTGACCCTCCAGAAGTTTGTGGACTACAGCACCCGTCACTTCTTGCCAGTTTTGCCAATGGCAAGGGATTGTGGGAGCTGTGATCCTGAAAACCCAGAAGGCCAAAGATACCCCATCTCTGCATTAGAAAATAAACCCATCTTCAATACCACTTTAAATAATGCAACAGGTAACAAGCCATACTGACGTCAGTACAATTATATCGCAGCAATATTATTTGAGAAATCAAAGTTGGGGAAGATGCGCTCCTCCAGGAGTTGCTGAACTGCAACTCCACTAGTGTAGCCATTGGTGAGGGATGATGGGAGCTCTAATCCAACAACATCAGGAAAGCCCCAAGATGTTCATCTCTGCCTAGTACAGTGTAGAGATTAAGGCCTCTAGGGCAGTGGTTCTCAACCTGTGGGTCCTCAGATGTTTGTGGACTTCAGCTTCCAGAAGCCCCAGCCACTATGGTCAATGCTCAGGGCTTCTGGGAGCTGAAGTCCAAAAACATCTGGGGACCCACAGGTTGAGAACCACTGCTCTAGGGAGTTCCATGTGCTGGTTCCCTCTGCAGGGCCATTAAACACTTGAAGCAGTTAAGGGAGAGTTACTGATAAGGGAGAGTTACTGATAAGGACAGGGAATAGAAGGAAAGAGTTACTGATAAGGACAGGGAATAGAAGGAAAGGCAAAACACACCAAGGTTGAAGGAGAGAAAGACCAGTGAGAAACAAAAAGATTGGTGCTGGGTGGCATGGAGAACAGCAAAGAATAGATAGCATTCATGTGGCGAAACAAGGGATTCCCTAACCCTTGCAAAGCTGGGAATTTCTATTAATATGAACTCTTGTTGCTCCTCTCATACTCTGAAAAAGGATATTCTCACAGAACCTTACCATCATCTTGCAAGGGGGGGAAGGCAAACAGAAGAAGTGGAAGAACAGAAGTGACAGAGAAAGAAGGAGGAGAATAGCTCTGGAGGACGTACTATTTACAGGTCAGACACTGTTTTAATGACTCAAAGAAATTTCACGTTGTGTTTAGTTAGCAGGACACTACAGGCTTGTTTTGTGACATAAGTTATGGACAGTGCTAACAGTGTAAGCGATGGATCGGCAACTCCCGACGATCTGGCCTAAAAGATGAGGTGATGGTTTTTGGCAAGAGTCTCCATGCTCCATCAGAACCGTTCCGACTGTGCGCTCGCCTCCTTCCCTTCCTCCCTAGTACACGTGCACCATGCCGTAGAGGAAAGTCCAAAAGAGGACGTAAGTGAACAGCCCTCCAATCAGCCCTCCGGTAAACAGAGGCCTCCTGGATTTAAAGTACTTGTTCCACCGCCTCCCGGCTTTTAACACCAGAAGCACCGAGAGCAGGACGGAGGCCAGGAAGTAGAAGATGAATCCGTGAAGGCCGGTCAAGCCCAGAATTCCCGCCGTGGCCCCTGAGAGGGCAGAGACCGATGTCCGGCAATAATCCAAAATGGCGGCATTCCCTCGGACGGCTGCTTCGCTGATGAATTGAGGGCCTTCCCGTTTGGCCGCCACCACAGCCATGGCTCCGATTTAGACCCTGATCCCAGCGCTGACTCTCCTCCAGGAGACCTACTGGGAAGAGAAAGAGGGGTCTCATATCATCCAACAGAACCAAGCAACAGAAAACGGGTTGACTGTAGCAGGGGTCCTTTCACACTACATAGTTATAGCACTACGGTCCCACTTTAAGTACCATGGCTGCATCTTACGGAATCCTGGAGTCAGCCTTCCACAGTTGCTAGGGTCAGAGGTGCAGGACCTCCACAAAAGTGGAAAAACGGCAAATATCAAAACGTGAGCGGGTGTGTGTCTGTGGGAAAGGGGCCAAGGCATGGCAGGGAGAGCCAGGTCAGGGAAAGGAGAGGGAAGGGGGTGGGCGGGCGTGGTGGCCCTACACCTCCTCCCTCTGGTCTGGGGATGCTGGGATCTGGAGTCCAACCCCAAATAAAAAGTCAAACGACCTCTAGGCTGTTCCCAGTCTTCACCCATCCAGCTCAGCTGACCAAACCGCCTTGTGGAAAAGACCCTGGCGACTTCTTGTCCTCACAGTAATACTTTATGGTGCTTTTTATAACCCTGTTTTCTGCAAACACCCTCAAAGGAAGGTGCATCTCTGAAAGCCAGGGTATAAACAAAACAATTCCACGATCAGAGGTGAAAAAAACTCATTCTGCGCCTCCCTCTGAGAGCCAATGCTCTGTGATGACGTCAGGCGTCTCGCGGCGTCAAAGCCCCTCTGCGATGACGTCAATGCCAGCCACATTTCTAAAAGCGTCCCTAGAAAAGAAAGCCGGGTCCCTCCCCTGTCCGAAGAAAAAATTCTTCTTCCTCTTCCTCAAAACCAGGAATCCGTCCTACCTTTTTCTTTCTTTCCCCGTCACAGCCCCACCAGCGACCCTTTTCTTCTCAGCCGGCCTCACCGGAAGCAAGCCACCGCCGCCATCTTGGGACAGAAAAGAGGCGGAAGCCTCCTGCGTCTCCTCCCGTGACGTCACACCGCCCCGCCCTCTTTCTTCCCCTTCAGAGATAGGGGAGGGAAAATAACCCTCCTTATATGGTACTTCCGGCCTCATTGAGAACTTCCGGCTTCCCCCTCCTTATTAATCTCTGGTAAAGGCATTTCCCTTCTCACCATAGATTCAATAGGGCTAGAGCGTCCCAGGAGGGACTAAGGTATGTCCTAGCTAGAGCGACCCTTTCTTGGATGACTGAACGGATTTCCGGAGTAACCTTTGACTCTTTAGGCTCAGCCTTGAAGAAAAGGGGACGATCATTGCGGCAGTCATTGGTTGTCCTACCTCACAAGGCTGTTGTGAGGAGAGCTGAATATTTTTAAACAAATAAACTGGGTAAGGTGGAAGCTATTTTTAAAGATAAGCATTTTAGAACACAGAGTGAGAGGAACTTTTGGTCCTCCAAATATTTGGATTACAACTCCCAGCATCCCAATTCCCCGGCTATGGGAAATGCGAGGGTTCTGCCCACACAAAATCTGGCTCCACACTCCTGTTCTCAACGACTATGAATCAGTGAAAGGCGTGGTCAAAGGAAGCGAGGGAGGAAAGCCAAGAAGGCGTGGCCAAACGATGGATATTGATAAAGGGGGCGTGGTCAAGCGAAGACTACGGATCCAGCAAGGGGCCGTGGTCGCTTGGCCGGGAGATAAAAAGGGCGCTGCCGGCGTTGGGAGAGACGTGGCCGATCGGAAGCGAGGGGGCGTGGCCCAGCTGCAAAAGGAAAGGTGAGACCGAGGGGCGTGGCCAAACGAGGCTCGCGCTCCGGTAAGCAGGCGGAGCCTCCCAAGAAGGAGAAGGCGTGGCCAAAAGAGGCGCGTGTTCGGGAAGGGGGCGGAGCCTCCTGAGGAGAAAAGTGGGAAGAGGGGGCGCGGCCAAGCCGGGGGGAGCGGCGGTTGGCAAGGGGGCGTGGCCGAAGCCCCGGCGGGGCCTAGGCGGGGCCCTGCTCGCGCTGGGCTTTTGTTCGGGCTGAGGCGACGGGAGCGGCCGCGGAGGGAGTCCCAGCCGGGGCGATGTCGCACATCCCGGGCCAGCCGGTCACGGCCGTGGTGGTAAGCCTGGGGAAAGGAAGGCTACGGGGAGGGCGGCGCCCCTTTCCCTCAGCGTGGCTGCCGCCCTCCCCGCCCCTCGTGGGACCCCCCCAAGCCCTCCCTTCGGGGTCCCCTCAGCGCCCCTCTCAGGCCCTTTCCCGAAGGGGAGGGGACCCGCCTCCGTTTCCCTCCGCCCTTTCCCAGCATGGCTGTTTTTGGGGATTTGGAACCCCTCTCAGTAACTTTTCCAAGCTCTGCCTCTCCTAATTTAATTTTTTTTGGAGTGCTCTCGGCTGAGGCATTTTTAAGTGTAGAATATTAACGATATTATTACTAATATCGCAACATACTTGAGAAGGAAAAAAATAGAAGGATTATTATTACAGAAAATATTATTCACATTATTCTTTTCTAAGTTTTTTAAGGTGTACAGTATTAAAAATAATAATATTACCATTATTGCTAATATCATGATATACTTGGGACCGTGGAAAGGGAAGATTAGAGAGGGGAGCTATTATTACAGAAAATATTACTGAAATTGCTCTAAGGAACTTTTCCAAGCTCTTGATTTAATTTTTTGGAAAGTCAGGGGCCTCTCTTCTCCCTTTAAAGGTAGGGAAGAAGAGGGCAGTTTTAGGTGTAAAATATTAATGATAATTTTACTGTTATTGCTAATATCGTAAAATATTTGAGAGTAGGGTAGGCGAAAATTAGGGATGGAAACTATTATTACAGAAAATGTTACTCCCATTATTGTTAATAGGAATAACAGCAGCAGTGCACTACTAAAATATTGGCTTTACTGAAATGCCTCGGAAAAGTTGTCTTTTTTTTCCTTTCGGAAAGTATTTTTGGGAAGGCTAAACATCCTGTTTTTCCTTCCCCTCTACGTTCTTTTTCTCTTTGGTTTTAATTTTGTTTTGGTGGTGCTTTGGTTGGAAGGAGGTAGCAATATTTCCACTGAGTAAATTGATTATACATAGTTGCATTCAATTTTTATACACACACCTGTGTGTGTGTATAATATGTAAAATTTAATTATATAATACATGTATTTGTTTGTTTGTTATCCATAACCTGAATTTATCTGTATATATTCAATAAAAGTCAAATTATGTTTGTTTCTGAGCACATTCTAAGATTCCTAGAGGTTACCCAGGCCCTGAAAAGCAGAGTTTGCCCCTCTCTGGATGGGAGACCATCAACAAGTAGCAGGTGCTGTAGGTCTTGTTTCAGAGGAAAGAACTGACAAAACTACTTCTGAGAATGCCTTGCCTAAGAAAACCCTAAAAAATTCATAGGGTTGTCGTAAATCGAAAGGAGATTTGAAGGCACACACGACACACACTTCATTCTTTAAAAACTTTATGAAGAAACATCTTTCTTTCCTTCTCTCTGTTTTGTAATCTCTGAGGTTGGAGAGTCATTTCTCCATGTTCCTTATGGGATTAATTTTCCTATTCCTTCAGGAAATTTTTTTGTCCTTTTCTTTGGGTTGGTGTTTGCAATCTTGCTCTGTATTTCCATTCTTTCCCCTCCATTTGGGCATTTAATCTTTTTTTCCCCCCTCCAGGAAGTATTCTGGCCAAAGTCTCTTACTTTTGTACCAGTCCCTAATCTTGTTCCCCATTCTTTGGAGGGTGGGACCTCCTATTCCACCCCACTCTTGTGGCTCTCCTGTCCTTTTACACCTCCATTTACCATTCAGGATCATTCATCTTTTCTGTCCACTAGTGTAGATTTTAGCAACTTCTGTTCCGTGTCTACCCACCCACCCACCCTTTTTGCCAATGGTAAATTTTGTTCTTGTTGAGAGTTAGCATGGGGTAGTAGTTTGAGTGTTGGACCACGGCCCTGGAAACTGCAGGGTTCAGTTCCATGCTTGGCCGTGGAAATCCACTGTGAGACCTTGGGCGTGTCACATACTCTCAGCCCACAATGGGGGTCACCTTAGTTCTGCTGTAAATCAGAAATGACCTGAAGGCACATAACAACAACAACAACAACAACATTTTGTTCTTATCTTTTCCTAGTTCTTTCTCCCCCACCCTCCAAAGAGAGCTCTTGTTCTCTCTCAGTGCAGGAACAGATCTCTTTGAATCCGGCTGATCCCACGGTCTCCCTTGGGAGGGGCTGGTGATTCAGGGCTGCCACAGCAAATAGCCCCAGGGAGTGAAAATGTTTTTTTGTGGTCATGGGAATGAATAAGTGCAATGTGTGGGTAACATTTGGCACAAGCAGCCCAGCCCATAACTTGCTTTATATTTTTTATTTATCTTTTTGCAAGTGGTGTATCTGGCTTTTTTTTTTTTTAGAGAATGGACTCTGTTCTGGGTTCACTTGCAAGAGGAACCTCTTTCTCTTAGTCAGAGGTTGATGTCTCCACCGAGTTCATCTTTGCAGGAATGCCAGAGAGGCACTATTCTTAAGAAATTGTCAGCAATTATCAAAATGAAGGGAGGGGAGGGCAAAGTGTTGGGGCACAGAAAGGCTTTGTGCTGGGTTATGCGGGAGAATTTAGTGATATGCGTAATATCTATTTCTTACCTACCTCTCCCTATAGATTGAGGACAAGCAACAAATTGAACATATGACACAAGCGAAAAGCAGATATGATTCCAGATTCTATAAAGCCCTATATGCAGAAGGGGTGGGCAAAGTATGTGTCCCATAGGCTGCATCTGACTCCTAGGGTTGTTTCAGTGGTCTCCAGGGGCAACATTCCTATAGAGTTTGCCTGTAGAAATCTCAGGTTCCAGCTATTTGAATACATAATGAGAACATAATTACTTTGTAGGTTATGGAAGCCCATAGAAATCACGACTTATATGAAATTATGAGATACATGCAACAAAATTTGGGATCGTACATAACAGAAGGAAAAAGTTTTATCGTAGGTGCAGTTGCTGACAGTTTTCTTGTATGCCTTCATTTCTGATTTATGGTGACCCTGTGAGTCATTGGGTTTTCTTGGCAAGATCTGTTCAGAGGGGGCCTGCCTTTGCCTTCCCCTGAGGTTGAGAGAGTGTGATGCTGGCCTCCTCCCAGTCAGCATGGACACCCATGTTAGGAAGTTTGCCCTAGAAGCTGTCATCTGGCTTTCGTCTGGGGGGCCTTGTGCCCGCTTCGAACACTGTGTGATTGTGCTGTGCTCCAGCCTTTCGGCTGCGTCCAGTCTGGGAGGCGATGGCCCACTTCACGCTGACAGAGTCGCGCCTGTCCTCTCCCTTGTTTGGCTGTCCTCCCTCTCTTTTTATCTCTTTGTGCAAGTGCCTGCTCATGAGCTCATCACCAGCTTTAGCCTCTGATGATTAAAAAAAAATGCATAAAAGCATGCTTGTTTACATGAACTAAAACCGACGCTTCCCCTCATTTAGAATTGGGCCTCCTTGACCTGAGTGGAAAATGGTCTTGCATGGAGAGAATGCCCTGGGAGGAAAGGAAGCAATGTTGGAACCCCAAGCCCTGTGGTCCAAGAGTTCGCTGGTTTAAAACCAGTTCCTAGCATCTTTTTTTCTCCTGCTCTTCATCTTGCTGTTTCTTTGGCTTTGTTGTTGCATGCCTTGAAGTTGTTTCTGACTTTCGGCCGTTCTAAGGTGAATCTGTCACAGGGTTTCCTGGGGCTGAGCGTGTGTGATGCTGCGAAGGTCACTCAGTGAGTTCCCATGGTCGAGTGGGGAATTGACTCTTGGTCTCCTCTTCCAGAGACCTTCTGCTTGTTCCTTGAGGCAGGGTGGGTGTCCAACCTAAGAGGACCACTTTTGAAGAAATTGGGCTGTGAGACAGAGTCTTTTATTGTCCAGACTAGGTCCAAAGTGGGCATATTCTGATTGGTACAGTGTCGTTGGACCTGAAATGAATACTTGCTTCTGACAGACTCTTTCTCCTCCTGCTCCCTCTTTTCAATTCCTGCTTTCCAGCAAAGAGTTGAAATCCACAAGCTCCGCCAAGGGGACAACCTCATTCTGGGCTTCAGCATCGGAGGCGGCATTGACCAGGACCCTGCTCAGAATCCCTTTTCGGAGGACAAGACTGACAAGGTTAATGTGCCAAAAGAGCCAAAAGCCAGAGGTCTCCCTAGCTTTCCTGACTGTTTGGGTGGGGGTTGTTTTAAATGTTTTTTAACGTTTTTGGAAGCTGCTTTGGGTAGCTGGCCTGGTAGTACGGCTGATGAGAGAAAAGTGGCCTAGCTGTGTAGAAACACATTTCTTTGCTTTAGGAAGTACAGTCATTGTCTGCCTGTGTTGAGGTCTCTCCGGACCATCTTAACTGCTGGTAGAAGTGATACCTGAAACAAGATGTAGGCTTGTGACTCTAACATTGTCACTTCGCTTCTCCTTTATGAATTTTAACATCTTTGCCTGATGAAGAAGAAGCCAGGAAAGCTTTGAAAGCTTGCATGCGGTTCTGTATACATTCAGGTATAAGTCAACCTTATGTCTAACTCCAGGGCAGGTTTTGGGTCCAAAATTATGGATTTAGATCTGACCCATGGATAAGTTGAAGATCGTTCCATAGAGAAGGGAAAGTGCCAGCATCACTTCATGGGCCAGCCACTGCTGCCACCATTTTCTCTCCACTCTGTCAGAAAGGAGATGGTTCTTATTTTGATAAAAGTTAAGTGACAGTATTAATTATTATCAAAAAGGACCATCCCTTTCTCTGAGTAGAGTGGTGAAAGGTGAGAGCTTAATATATGTCCCAAGAGAACCTAAAGGAAGCACTGATCCCCCCTTACTCTCTCAGTGCTGCTTTGAGGGGAACCACCAAAGAGCAACTGCTGCTGCCATTTCCAAGCCAGGATCCAAAAAAGCCAGAAGCAGCTCCGCAGCAGAGAGAGGAGAGGGGGTGGATGCTTCTTTAAAATCCTCCCAGGAAGGACTGAGCTCTCACGTTTTGCAACTCTATTCAGAGAAGGGGATAGTTAAGAGTTAAGCTACTGTGCTTGCTTTGACCCGTAGATAAGTCGACCCAGATTTTTTGGCTCAATTTTTTGAGTAAAATTTCCAGACTTATACATGAGTATATACGGTATTTTGTGCTTTTTAGTTGTCTCAGTTAAGGCATAACTGTTTTGAGGATTTTGGATTTTGTTGTATTTCTCTGCTTTGTAACTTGAGAAGGCTGAGAGATCCTCTGCTCCTGTTCTTCCCTTAGGGCATTTATGTCACCCGAGTGACCGAAGGTGGCCCAGCCGAAGTGGCAGGGCTTCAGGTTGGAGACAAGATCATGCAGGTAGGCCTCACATTCTGCATTTAAGAAGCCGCAGCTCTCTGGATTTACTGAGCTTCTTTTGCTGCTGGTGTTTTTTTAACCTAGAAGGGCAAACCTGTAACAGTGTCCTCCACAGAGTTCAATGGAACTTACTTCCAGGGGCATGTGTATAGCAGGCGTAGGGAACCGTACTGATCCTGGGGCTGCGTTTGTTCTTAGGACCAATCCAGTGGACCATGTGGTACTCCCTCCCCCCAATGTTTCTTTGGCACCTGTATTTGGGAAGATGGCTTCTCCAAGCACTGGCTGAATCAGTTTGGCCCTCCACTTGTCCTGACCAAGATGATGGGCAAGGGACTTCAGCCATTCTTCCAAATGCTGCCAGAATCATTCACGGGGTTCAAATGATGGCCTTGGAGCTCAGCCGGTGCTTGGAGGAGCTTTTCCCAAGAACTGGCTGCATCTGCAATGTTTGGAAAGGGGAGGGAGGCATTAAACTAATTGACCCAGGGCTTCAGGCCTGTTTCTGAGCTCCAGCCATGCAGACAGGGAATACCCGCTATCTTTACAATGTTTTTACTTGATCCGACAAAGCCTGTAGCCATCCTGTTCAGTCCTGCTCGCTCCTTGCAGGTGAACGGGTGGGACATGACCATGGTGACTCACGACCAAGCTCGGAAGAGGCTGACTAAGCGGAACGAGGAGGTGGTCCGGCTCTTGGTGACGAGGCAGTCCCTTCAGAAGGCGGTGCAACAGTCCATGATGTCCCAGCCATGCCACTGAGTTGGGGCCAAAGATCATCTGGCAGGGGGTGGGCATGACATGGATTGCGAGTGGTGGACCAGTCACCTGGTGGGGCAGGGAGACTGCAGCTTACCCACTGCAGAACGATCTTCCAACAAAAGTGCCACTTGTGCCTGTGAAGCAGCGCCATCTTTGTGGAGGCATGCCCTTGTGCCTCTACAAAGATGGTGCTCACAGCAGCGGGCCCCTATACTTAGCCGTACGGGGTAGCTTGCACAGAAGAGCTGTCCCTATTCTCTTGTACAAGATTTTGCTGAGATGGATAGAATCCAGCTTCAGCGCTGGTGGTGTATTCCTGGTGGATTCCCTATTTTTGGCTCAGTCCCAAAATCTTCCGTGAAGGTTGAACCGTGATATTACAGCTGGTGGACAGGGAGAACTGTAGGAAGCAGATTAATTCTGCAGGATTCCCTCTGTTTTCGAACTTCCTCTGAAGTACAAAGGAAACTTTTTGTGGCTTAAGCACCCAGAGCTCTTTCTAAAAAAGCAGATGACTGTATTTTAATTTCTCAACTAGAAAAGGAGATACTGTAGATACATTTCTTCCCCTTTAGATACATATCTTGCCCTGTCTATCACTCCATGCTAGTTCTAAATCTTGGGTTTAATATGCCAAATACAATCCATAGTGTGGAGAGTGAATTGGGAGGGACATGATGCCCACGACAGCTGTTTAAATTAATTTCTACTGCCTGGATGAAGCCAAAATGCTGTGCCAAAAAACCCTGTGAGAGTTTCCTCTAAACCTTCACAGAGCCAGAATTTTCCCCCTAAGGAAAGTGCTATACTCTCAATGTATACCAAATAACAAATTAGATGTAGAATGGGCAGGTATAACCTCAGTGCCTCCCTGCCAATTTTGAGCAAGCCCCTTCTTTAAAAGTAACTTCTTGTCTGCAGTATGCCTCTTGACTTAGGAGCATTTACTCAAACCAGGATCATTATTCACTGGAGGGAGTCAGGAAATGTATTAAGCCAAGTTGTCAAGTAATTATCTTGAAAGACAGGAGAATAGTTCCCTTGAATCACTTACTTTTTAAAGAAATATATACCCTGACGTGCCAGGTTGGTACATGAATTGGTAGTCTGATGTTGCAAAGTGAGCTTCCCACCAAGAGTTTTAAACTAACATCTTCAAGCCTTTTGTTCAAAAGAAGAAAAGAAATCCACTGTAAATAACCCCATTTTCCCTCCTGGATGTTTGTATCACTAACTTATTTCAGTATATTACTGCTATTCCACTTGTGTGCTGACTTGATTTCAGTGGCATTAATTCTCCACCAGATAGGACGAAAGTTGCCAGTCTGCCGATACCACTAGATGCCTCTTTATCACTGTGTTTTTTGTACTTCTGATTCCGAGATTGCTTTGGGACCGTATCTTTTGATAAAATGTAGGATTTCTTTATTTTTTCCCCCCTCCTCAAAGCTTTGTGGGTGTGCACAGAATGGTTAATTCACCACAGTAGCCTTGTTTTGAGGGATGGGGAAGTTATCAATACAGTTGCATGTCATTTACACCCAATAAATTAAGCAGGACTTTCTGCCTGGTTCCGTGTGGTTTTTGTGAGGTTACTGTAATTTCAGAGACAAGAAGCCTCATGTTCAGGAATTGCCTTGTTCCCTGTAAGAGGAAGGCTCAGCTGTGAGAACAGCGGCTTGTGTCTTGCACTGTGACAGTACTAAAGACTAGCCCTTGTCTTGACAGCTCCCAGAAAGTGTCCTGTGTATTTCAAGGACAGTCACAAGATAGATTGGAGAGCCACTTGGTCCAGTGGGAGCAAAGTCAAGTAGAAAGAGTTCTGAGTCATGGCACACAGCGCAGCTACCCTTCGTTTTTTCCTCCCTGCCTCAGGAATGCAAGAACAGGTGGTCTCCTCCCTCCGGTAAGGGTTCTCCTGGGCACACAGCACAACACATTGGCACTAGACCATAATTCTCAGAATTTCTGAAGACATTCCTCAATTCCAGCATTCTAAGCTGGATGTAGTCTTGAACATTGTAGGCTGGCCTTTGTAGTGTTGTGGGTTTAACTTTCACAGAGTTGATTATTAGAGAGTTTCTCTAATCCTTGCCCACCTCCACCTCGGGTGTTGCTTTTCTGGGAGGACCTTCCCTCTCAGCAGCTCCAGTCAGGCTGTGCAGCCCTTTAAAAACCCACCTCTGGCCCTCCTCCTCTTCCTCCACCAGCCACTACTTGGCCAGCTAAGGATGGCTCCCAGCCCCATTTCTCAGCACTACAAACCATCTCCCAGTGTCCCCCACACCCAAGGAGATGGAGGAGAGATGTATAGGGCCACCATGTCAGCCTCTTTCCCTGACCTAGTTTGGACCTTGGGTACCCGCTTTCTCCACCATGCCTCAGCCCCCTTCCTGCAGACACACACATTTTGACACTTGTGTTTTTCCACTTCTGCAAGGGTCCTGCATCCCTAGCCCTAGTGAATGTGGAGGGCCAACTGAATAAATGACTTCGCTGCAATAAAATATGAGTCTGCCAATTCTAGTCCTTCCTCTTGCCCCAGCTTGGTTTTCAGCTGCATTTTATTTTAATCTGTTTTGTGCCTTAAGTTTTCTATTGGAAGAAAGTTGGGATACTGGCCGGACAGATCCTGACACAAACAGCCCCTGCCCTGTCCCCCATTCTTCAGTCTTTCAAGATGTGGGAGATACACCACTTGCGCAGAATGGAGCTCTGTTTAAGGTACCCTGAGTAATAATTTTGGTAGATCTGTCTGTAAGACTGGGTGGTCAAAGTGCTGATTTGGAGCAGAATGTGGCCCTCAGACTCCACTTTTCTGACCCTTGAAGCCCCCGTCCAATTTAGGCAAGATTTTCAGGCAGTTTTTTTCTCCCGAAATCATGCAGAACGTCCCCAAAATGTGTTAAAAAGACCCCCAGAAGTATCCCCAAACTCCCTAACTACTCTCCAATAGATTAATTTTCCTCTATATCAGTGGTTCTCAACCTGTGGGTCCCCAGATGTTTTTTGGACTTCAGCTCCCAGAAGCCCTGAGCATTGACCATAGTGGCTGGGGCTTCTGGGACCTGAAGTCCACAAACATCTGGGGACCCACAGGTTGAGAACCACTGCTCTATATTCCCTCTCAAAATGGTGATGGCCATGATGTATGGTTAAGAACAATTTTAATCCTCAGACTAGATGAAATTTAGAACACAGGCAAATCCCTTATGGTGAATTAGAGCAGTAATGTCCACCATGCTTAGTCTTGCTTCCATCAGTGACTGGCAGTGTCTTGCTGGGGTTTCACGTAGGGGCCTTTCCTAGCTCTAACTGGAGATACTGGGGGGAAGAACCCAGAAAGTAAAACAAAGGTGTATCTTGGTCAATCACCACTACAGTGCTGAAAGCTTTGTGCCAAGATTTAATTCACACTGACACCCACCCTGAAAGTGCTTCAGCCCCAGCTGTTACAGGTTTGCTCAGGTCAGTTAAAACAGTTCCTCAGGAGAAACAATTCCAAAGCTTCAGTTAAAACAGTTCCTCAGCAGAAACAATTCCAAAGAAAGAGTCATGAGGTTCTACTCAACCATCTCTCCATGCTTTCTTCCTCTCCCCAAGAGGGGAAGAGTGAAATGCCCACTCTCCAAACTGGCACAATTTATAGTATGGCACAGGTCTGTCAGAAGGAAGCTGTCTTCGACTCACCTGCCTTCTTTGAAGGCAATTAAGTGAATTCAGACTTGGGAAGCATGTCAGCCATTTTTGACCCGAAGCTGGCAAAGATGTAAGTCTTTTCACCTTCCTCCCTTGAGCTGGGATAGCCACCAACTCTGAGAGGCGCATGGATGTAGAGAGTCTGGCTTAGCCAAACTCAAGCTACAGTCTCAGAAAGACAATAAGGCACCGAAAGGTGATTACACTGAGGGAGGTTCCTTTCTGCAGGTGGAAGCCAGAATCACCATCTTGCAAGTCCTAGTTTCTGTGGCGACTGTCCCTTGCTGGCACATCCGTAGTGGGAGATGTTTAGTCAAACATCTGGTACTCCCTAGACCGATACAAGCAGTAGTGCTGGATGATGAAGACGATGTCAAAGAAGATGGAGAAGATGCCAAGACCAAACTTGGTGGGGTCCCCAAAGATCAGTTTCCACGCATCTAAAAAGGGTGACAAAACAGAATGTTCTCTTTGACAGACCTGAGGTCACCCTGGAGAAAACCTGAACTTGGGCCTTCTGTGTTCCTATCCAACACTCTAACCCAGTGGTGAGGAAACTGTGATATCTGAGCTGTCTGTGGCCCTCAAGGCTCCCCACCAGTCCCCAAACTCTTCAATTTTTTAAAATTGTGGTTTTAATTGGAGCAATTTTCATCCCCAAACTGTAAGAAAAATACCTGCTGATCATGAAAGCATGCAGAAATACTCCCACCCACTACCAGCAAATACACCAGTTTTCCTCCACGATCTCTTTCAAAATGGCCACAGGAAGTGACACTGCATTCCCATCCTGTTGACGTTTTGAGGAGGACTACACAGAAAATGTTGCTGATGTTGTTTTGTTGTGTGGCTGGCTGGGGAATTCTGGTAGTCCGAAAGGCCACTTTCCCAAAGCTCTGTGGTCTGGTCCAAGACGGCATGCTTACTGTTGTTATAGGACTGAAGAAACATCTGAAGCAAACTGAAAGCGCCACCCACAAAGTCCAACAGGACGTTGCCAATGCTCCAGCCCTCGGTACTCTTCCGGCGAAAATTCAGGTAGGCCTAAGAGAAAAGGGAGCAGATAGGCAGTGGTTGGGGGTTGCACTTTTCACTCTAGAAGTAACCTAACCCAGCCCCCAAAATAAGTCCAGCAGAATGTCTGGTCCCCAGGCTTCTTATGCCCTGGGTTTCCCCTGTTTCCTTGGTTTTTTATACTCTTCCTTAAATTGTGACTTGGAAGATCAGCGAACCTGCCCAGTGGGGTGAGCTATGCTATCGGGCGGGAGAAAATCTACAACAATTAGGCCAGGGGGTCTTATATCAGCAGGCATCTTTCTGCCCTCAGAAGGCAAACCCTGGAGCCAATGTATATTTATATATAAAGAATGGAATATGCACACGCTCACAGAGACATAGCATTTTGTTATACATTACCCTGGGGAGGGCATAGTGCAGCCTTGAACTTGAACTTTTTGGCCCACACCAATCCATTCAAGCCTTCCGGATTTTTAAAATAATTGGTGCAATTTCAGGCAATTATCCCCCCAGATCATGCAGAAAGATTGCCAAATGTGCGGTAACATGCAAAAATATCCCTCTCGAAACAGCCCCATGCTATCTCCCAGTGCCTCCATTTTCCTTCTGCAGTCCCTCTCAAAATAGTGATCAGAAGTGATCTATTCCTGGCTGCCATTTTGAGAGGGACTGTGGAAGGAAATGGTGGGATTTGGGCTTGCCTTTGAGGGGTTGGGGGAATAAGTGGCTGTGATTCCTATGCAGCTACTCACCCCTGCACTATACCCACAGAGGTCCCATGATGAATTGCAGAGAGAATTGAGTAGGTTTGGGATGGAGGAGAGAACATTACAGGAGGACAATGCAACTTACCTTCAACTATTCGAAGGACGAGAAATGGAATGGACTCTGCTCCAGAGGTTAGAACAAAAAGCGCACAGCCAATTCACACAGCTTACCTGTGGGAAGTATTTGACAAGGGTGACAGCCAGCTTGATGTAGGAAAAATAAAACAAGAACTGAAGCCACGTGATGACCCCGGCGGCAGCCACAGACAAGGTGGCAAAGATGAAAATCCAGCCAACGACCAGCAACCCGATGGCGATCCGAGAGACCTTTTGGCTTCCTTTCTGCAGAGACCCCAAGAGAGGAAGAAACAGAAGTTGTGAGGGTGTCAAAGCAGCAGATGTTGCGCTTGCCACCTGCTGAGAGAGAAAGCAAGACTTCTTTCCAGTGCTGGGGTTTGCAGGCGGGCGGGGCGGGGCGGGGCGGGGGAAATCATGCAACCCTCTGGATCAGCCACGTAGATTGGGAGTCATCCTTGGGGATGTTTGAGGGTTGCACATCCTATGAAAAAGACTACAAAAATTTGTTTTGGCTGCAAATGCTCCCAAGCACCCTCAAGAGGTTGTGGACGCCAATTTTGCCTTAGGCTTCCTTGGACCATCTTGGGCCCTGCAGAGGCCTTGTTAAGAAAATAACAATAAGTGATCAAGAAATCAACTTTTGGCTAAATTCACATTTTAAAAACTGAGTCCCTGGACCTGTAAGCATCTCCTGAGGGGCTTTGGGGGGCAGATAATATGGTACTGTTGAGGCTCTTCCAAGCCAGAAATGGCTCTAGGGGCCAAATGTAGCTGAGCAGGGATTTGAACCTTGGTCTTCAGAGTCCAAACACAATGCTCAAAATACTACACCACGCTGGCTCTTGCTCCTACACCGCCCTCACAAAATGCTAAGGGGTTTGGCATCCTGGGTGCAGGATTAGGATCTTTAAGAGCAGGGAAAGGTCTAAAATAGATCATATCAGGACACAATTGCGGGTTAACCACCTCATAAAGAAGGCACTGCAGGATGATGACCAGGGTCACAGCAACGGCATGGAGGCTGAAGAAGACGTCGTTGCTGTCCACTGGGTTCACTCCATTGGGATTCTGGTGCAAGAACTGCTCCTGGGAAGGAAGAGAAGCAAGCCGGTGCGGTCAGAGGTGGTGCCTTTCAGCCCAGAGTACTAATAGTGAGCTGAGCCTCAGCCCCCAGACATGGCTTTTACGGTTCCTACTGACATCGCAGCCAAATGTTAACAGCTGTCTAGAAAGGGTTCATGTGGGTGAGTGATCTTGTTGGATACTTTCTTGCTTTGGATACTCTGCAGTTTGAGGCTGGGAACATACGAGGGGAGTCAGTTTCTCTCTGCTGCTAACCTGCCTGCATGCTTCTCAGAGCTATGGGGAAGGCTCACACTTGGGTACTTTGAGATTCTCTGCTTCTGCACTAGATAACCCTTGGAAGTCTATCTTCTATCTTCCCCAGCAATGGGGAATTTGATTACTGGTCAAAGGGATAAGCCTGGGTAGAATTTGTTTGGCAGCTGAGTTCTCCCACTGGCTGTGAGGGGATGCTGGACCCCATCAAGGAAACGGCTGGGATGCTCCTCTGCTGTATCACTGACCACCAATAAAGCTGATGCTATAGCAGTAACATGTTGGTGTCCGGCACCGAAAGAGGCCTGGAACTACTTGCAGTTCCAGATCAAGATTGTCCAGAAAAGAGCCAACTACCACCAGCATAGCCTTTTCATTAGTTGTGTCAACAGGACATCCTGAAGGGAGGAAGAGAACACATTGGTCTACCTTCACAGGGCGAATCCAGAAAAGCCCAACATTGAAGACGCTGTAAGCGATGAAGCCGGTCAGGTTCAAAGCAATGTAGTCAAAACTGAGCCCCACGACACTGAGGGGAAAAAACCCAGAGGGGTGGGCGTTAAAATGTAAATCTCAAGGAAACTACCTTCCTGCAGAGCCAGGATAAGTGCAACACCTACCCTTCCAAATCACACATTATGCTGTTGTTCTTGAGAACCTGAAATATAAACTTTTGGTTTGGACCAAGTTCTTAGACCTTACAGTCTTTGACATAAACATAAAGAGCTGTTCCTTTATTTACTGATTTTTTTTCGCATGCTGTGAACCACAGATTTTACATGAGCAGCAAGAATCTTAATTTTGGGGAAACTAGCATGAAGGCCTGATAAGTGCCTTGTTTGTTCTGTTAAAAATAATGCCACTATGTCATATTGCTAATAACTTGAAAAAAAAAACTGGTGAAAAATGTTGTGCCAAGTGGCTGTGAGTGTTCTTCCAAGGAAACAACATATAGGCACTGGTCTGTAGTGTAAACTCTTTCATGTTAATTTTACATCAAGCACAACAAAGAGTGGCCTAGCCACTCAGGAGACTGATTTATGGCAGCAGAAGCATACATTTTTAGCACTCAGTTTTGCTCTGACCTCATAACTCACTCTTACTCATGTAAGCACCTCCGTTTCTAAGGCTGACAGCATGGATGATTGATCTATAAAAAACCCACGCTATAATAAATATAAGTCTTCAAGATGTCACCTGACTCTTTAATATGTTTCTTTCAATTCACAAGCTCCCTCTACTGATAACTAAAGTTTCTTTCACACTTCACAAATAGAACTGCCTGAAAGCACTTTTAACTGCTCCCATGCCAGCCAATGGGATCTAGGGATTTCTAGTTTGGGGAGGGCATGGGGTTCTCTGGCTGAGGATTTCAAATAGCTGGCATGATGTAGTGGTTTGAGCATTGGACTATATGACCCTTGAGATCAGGGTTTGAGTCCCCGCTAGGCCATGGAAACCCACTGGATGATCTTAGGGTTGCCGCGAGTCAGGAACAACTTGAAGGCACAGAACAAGAAACTACAAAACCCTGGATTGCACATGATGTTGCTCTGGCAGTTAAAGCACTTTCAAAGTGCTATAATTGTGCAGTGTTAAAGAAACCTAATGGGGGAAAAGTTTTTCCTTGGGAAAATATATATTTTCCCAAGCTGGTTGTGGAAGATCTTTTAATTGGGACATAATTGTATTTGCATGTAATTTTTTTCATCACAATTATGTTTTGACTGCCTTTTAAACTAATGTTTTTAGTGTGATTGCTTGTTTCAGCTTTTTTTTTTTAACTTTTGTCAGTGATTGTATTAACTGTATTTTGTTCTAACTCAACAAGGCTGCCTTGGAACACTTACAATTCTGGGATTAATTAGGATGTGAAATAAGAGAAGAAAGAAGGAAAGCCAGGTTTGGCTGCCTTCCCCTTGAAAGGAACTCAAACCAGCCAAATTTGACATGACTGAGAAAAAGTAACTGAGGATTCAGGTTCTTGGCCTGTTGCCACTGGACTTCTCATTGAAATCTACGTGTTGGTATACCACTTTTGTCCTCCATTTTACCTGGAGAATATTCCTTATTTTTTGAGCAGTCAGTAGCTTACCTTTTCCGTCTCCAGTTCTCAAACACCTGAGGGTAGAAGGAGATCGACCAGGCCAAGAAATAGATCCACCCGATCACCTGGTCTACTATCCTCACTGCATTGCTATGGAGGACAAGGAACCGGATTCTTGCCCTGAAAAAATAAAAATAAACGATGGTGACAGATTAGCTCATGTTGCAGAGGGAATTCCCAGCTGAATTACTGCTAGAGGGCTGCACTGTGGCCCACCCATCGGAAAGCGAACAGAGAGCTCTGGTGACGAGAAAACACAGACGGCTCAGCCTTGTTCGGCCGCTTACCCAGTTTGATTGGAGGTGTTGCTATGAAGATACACTGTCACCTGCCCAACGTCTTTTGCTCTCACTTGGAAGTGCGTCTCCTTCAGGCCTGCTGCTATGATCACCTAGCAGACACAGAGATAATGAAAGGGAGAAGCTGCCCGAAGTCTGGAAGAAGCAACCTTTGATCTTTCACCTTGACAAGAAGCTGCTCTCCGGGACAGAGAAGAGTCTTCCCTGTCACCTGAGGTCCTTTTAACTGAAGGTGCCAGGGACTGAACCTGAGTCCTCCTTAATGCAGAGCATGTGCTCTTTCACTGAGCTATGGCAAAGAAGATTCTAGTCCTTGTGGTTTTGAATAAAGGCTCCCAAAGGGAGTTCCCCCTGGCCCCGCAAGTCTATCTAAAGTTGCAATGTGCTGAACCTGGAACTTTCTGAAATGCAAATGTAAGAATCTGCCTTATACCAGGTTCAGAACCAGAGTATCTTATCTGAGCTAGTGTTGTCTACACTGACTGTCAGCATCTCTCCAGGACCTTTCAGGCAGGTTTTTGAACTGAGGCTGGATAACCTGTGCCAGGTGTTGCTATGATTGTTTATTCCTACATGGCAGGGAGTCGGACTGGATGGTCTTGGGGGGTGGTCTCTTCCAATTCTATGAGAAAGGGTAGAACCCTCACATAAAGTGCTGAAACCCCACATGTGATGTAGGCAGCAGAGGGATACAAGCTGAGATTCCCCACAGCTCCCCGCCTCCAAATGCTGTAGCAAAAGCTGCATGTTCATTCTGTCTCTTACTTCCTTGGGCAGCTCAACAATGGTGTGGTTCTCCTTGGATGAAAAGGTAACGTCAAACGTGATCTCCAGAGTCTCGTTGAGTGGAGTGCTGAGAAAGAGAGAAAGAAGGCACGCCTAGAGCAGCCATTAGGACAGAAGGTGAGCAACCTGCAAGTGAGGAAGCTGGAAGCTGCAGTCCACCCAGATCCAGAGGACAAACCCTTCGTTAAGGTCAGAGAACCACACAAGAAGCCGGAATCCAAGGGCTGGCTATAGGAGGCTGCCAGTCCATCTAGCCTAGCACTGCTTGCTCTGACCTGCAACTGCTATCCAGAGTGTCATGGAGAGAAGCATCTTTTGTGATCACCAGCTCTTATATTTGTAGTGAGCTTGGCCCTTCCCACTGGGAAAAAAAGAAGCTGTACAGTTAGCCCACCACTTTCGCAGGTCTCACTTTCACAGATTTGATTACTTGCAAGTTTCTCCAACTCCTGTCCCTCCCAGCTCAAGTGCTTTGTCTCTGAGAGAACCTTCTCTCTTGCTGGCTCCAATGAGGCCGTGCAGCCCTTTAAGAACCTGCCTCTGTTCCTCCACCAGCTGCTGCCTGGCCAGCCAAGGACAGATCACAGCTCAGTTCCCCAGCACCACAAACCCAATGTCTTCCATACACCCAAGGAAGGAGATGGGCAAGAGAGAGGAAGTATAAGGCCACCTTCCCGACCCACCTCCTTTCCCTGACTTGGTTTGGACCCTGAGTACCTGCTCTCCCCACCATGCCTCATTCCCCTTTCCCACAGACAGACACACACACTTTTTCCACTTTTGCAGGAATCCTGTGCCCCAACCCTAGCGAATGTGGAGGGCCACTTGTATCTTTCTTTAACGCTCTATCTGGAATAAGGATGTCACTGAGCAAACAGTAAGCAACTCTCTATTGTATTTTTAGTGACTTGTTTCCCCCAGTTATATTTATTTACCTGGAGAGCAAAGGTTGACAACTCTAGAATTCCTGGTGCTTATAAAACTCACCTTAAAGTCACTGTGATGTCCTTCACACTGCCATTTTCTAGTGAAACCTCTTCAGGGACGTTGAGAGTTGTGGCTCCTTTGAAAATAACAACAAAGGAGTTAAAGCTCTTATCCTACCATGATCCCAGTTTGAGGCAAGGCAGTTCCATTTTGGGCAGGGAAACAAGGAGTTTAACCAATTATATCCCGACTGGCAGACATGACAGCCAGTCCCAGTACTCCATCAGGCTAGGTTGGTGTGCACACATGGACAGGGCTTTCTCTGTAGCAGCACCACAACTGTCGAACTCCCTGCTAAGGGAAGTTAGTTTGGCAGCATCTTTTTATGAGCTTGGGCAGCCAAAACTGTGTTGTTCTGCAACACACCAACAATCTCTTTCCATGCAAAGATTTGGGCAAAACTTCAGTTTTCATGATCAGAACCAGCAAAAACTCAACCCTCCCATACAAGTAAGGCTGCTCAAATTTCACAAGCACAAAAGCTGATGCTGGATAAAATGTGTTAGTCACTTAAGAGGTCACAAGACTCTTAGCTTTCTAAACCTGTGCTTAATGATTTCAACATTTTTGCAGTTTTTTTTTCTTTGAAGGCAGGGCAGGGCAGGGCAGGGCAGGACACGAAAGGGAGTTTTGAAGCAAGGTGGCTCCGAACTTGGATTCTAGTTCCAAGAAAAGAGATTCTACCTAAACATTCGGAAGAACTTCTTGACCATAAGACTGCTTCGGAGGGTGGTAGATTCTAGTCCTTTCAAGGTCTTTGAACATAGGTTGGATGGACATCTTTCAGGAGTGCGTCAGCAGCATGCCGGGAGATTGGACTAGATGGGCTTTGCAGTCTAGCTCTATGATCCTATGAATCCCACTCAACACCAAGATACGGAAAGACATTGCACGCTCAAAAACCACTCAAAAGTTGATGCAAAAAGTAACTCAAAAGTTCCTTTTTTTTTCTTTTAAAAAAATCCATCACAGTGCTTTCAAGCCTTGTGGTACAAAACACACATACAAAGTGTGGCCCCTCATGCCTGATAACTATGGAAGTAATATAAAACCCAGTTAGTTACACCATGGGAGGAATGAGTTATCCCTATTTTTTTTTTAGTCATCATATGACTAAGTTATTCTTTCAGGAGTACTGTATTCCTGCATGGCAGGGGGTTAGGCCAGATGGCCCTTGTGTCCCCTTCTGGGTCTAAGATTCTCTGGTTCTACGAATCCCACTTTGTACAAAGACATGTCGGTCTCAGGAAAGTCACTGCATGCTCTTAAACCTCATGACAAACAGGTCACATGTCCTGCTCTTGCCAGAGGGTAGGTACCTAGCCACACCCAAGAGAAGGCTTGCTCCCTGTTTCCCATAACAGGAGGCTCAAAATCCCCTTCTTGGACAGCTGGAAAACTCACCGCAGAAGCCCAGTGACGCAAGAGATAAGCAGAGCAGATGGAGGAAGAGGCCGGCTCTGATCCCCATGGTGCCGAACAGCTGATGGCTATAAAACAAAGAACTTAAAAGAAGAAAAAAAGAGGAAGCCCTGGTTAGCTTAAGGACGAAGAGAGGCATTATACACAGACTGAGAACAAGATAAAGATTCCAGAGGCAGCACAGGTTAGTGATTACAGTTTGGGGCTTAAAGCACAGCGATGTGAGTTCAAATCCTGGCTCGGCTGCAAAGCATTCTGGGAGAGGTTTATCTGGTGGGGCCATTGTAATAACTTCATTAATCTCTTAGAATCAGTAGATTATTCTATGGATTGTTAGGAGGAGCAACCTACCGTCGAGATCTCTCACATTTTTCTGCAATGATCTCAAGGTAGCATGCATAACTGTTGTGCCTTATGGCTGGAGCATATCATAGAGTTTTCTCAGCAAGATTTGCCACTGCCTACATCTAAGGCTGAGAGAGTGTGACTTGTCTTGGTTTCCATGGCTGAGTGGAGATTCGAACCCTGGCCTCCAACACTCAGACCCCTACACTGGCTCTCTATATGGCAGAGTCAGCATTAGCAAGTTGCTGGGGCAAAAACAAAAAGCTAAAATCTTGTCATAATGTTTGCAAGTGAACCGCATACCCTCCAGCTCTCCTAGTTCAGCAGGAAGAATATGGATTAACCCTCTGCTGTCCCACTTCTTCAACTGCTTTAACCTCTCTGTGTTATCTGCAGCATGAGAAAAGTAATCCGTTTTTAACAAATGGCTCGAACTGCATTTATTCTGCGCTTATTACACAAACTGCTCCTAATACAAAAAAAGAAAAATGTGGGATAAAATGAGCATTCCCTTGCTGGCTCTCTCAACTGTGTTAAAAATCTGGCACTATCTAATGCTGAATTATTCCACATAATTCAGGACCACGCTCACCTAAATTCAGAAGTGTGCTAACACCTACCAAGCTGTACTTACGAGTGTGCTAACACCTACCAAGCTGTACTCACGAATGGCTGCTTTTCATCCTGGAGAGAAGTGACTAGCGGGGTGCCACAGGGTTCTGTCCTGGACCCAGTGCTGTTCAATATTTTTATCAACGACTTGGATGAAGGAATAGAGGGCATGCTCATCAAATTTGCAGATGACACCAAATTGGGAGGGGTTGCTAATACGCCAGAGGACAGGATCAAAATTCAAAATGACCTGGATAGATTGGAGAGCTGGGCCAAGGCTAACAAAATGAAATTCAACATAGTTAAGTGTAAGGTCCTACACTTAGGTAGAAAAAATGGAATACAGAAATATAGGATGGGGGACAAGTGGCTGGATAGCAGTACATGTGAAAGGGATCTAGGAGTCTTCATAGACAAGCTGAACATGAGTCAGCAGTGTGATGCAGCAGCCAAGAAAGCCAATGCAATTCTCGGCTGCATCAACAGGAGTATGGTGTCTAGATCGAGGGAGGTACTGGTACCACTCTACTCTGCTTTGGTTAGACCTCATCTTGAATACTGTGTCCAGTTCTGGGCACCCCAATTCAAGAAGGACATGGTCAAGCTGGAGCAGGTCCAGAGGAGGGCGACCAAGATGGTGAGGGGCCTGGAAGACATGCCCTATGAGGATAGACTTAGAGAGCCAGGGGTGTTTAGTCTGCAGAAGAGAAGGTTAAGAGGGGACATGATAGCCATGTTTAAATATTTGAAGGGATGCCATGTAGAGGAAGGAGAGGGCTTGTTTTCTGCTGCTCCAGAGACCAGGACAAGAAGCAATGGACTCAAGCTGCAGGAAAGGAGATTCCACCTGAACCTTAGGAAGAACTTCCTGATGGTCAGGGCTGTCCGGCAGTGGAATCTGCTGCCTCGGAGTGTAGTGGAGGCTCCTTCCTTGGGAGGTTTTTAAGCAGAGGCTGGATGGCCATCTGTCACAGGGAGTGCTCTGAGGGTGTTCCTGCATGGCAGAATGGGGTTGGACTGGATGGCCCCTGGGGTCTCTTCCAACTCTACATTTCTATGATTCTATAAGCTGTACTTACAATTCGATGTAAAAAGTGATTGTAAATTTTTAAAGAAAGGGATTAAAAGGTAAGAAGTGGAGAGAGTAGCTTCTTATGAGGGGGACGCAATCTGCGTATGATCAAAGGCACCCTTTATCCCCAGCTTCCTTTGTTTCAAAGCTGAAATGCAGAAATTCTGAGGAAGTTCAGAATTTGGGGTGACAACATGTTGGGCACTTAAATCTGACAATTTATATCCCCCGTTTCTCTCAGACCTGAGGACAAGGAAGCTCGTAACAACGCATATAAATATATATATATATATATATAAGCACACCTATAAAAGTCTGCTATCTTCTAGCACAATTTAGCCAACTATAATCTTAACAGTTTCCTGAATTAAAATTTATTTGTAAACAGACTTTTTCTGTGTGTTTTAAAGCTCAGTCCCTAAAGATTTTTGATACAGTTCGGGTGCTATCAGTTTAAAGGAATGTTTTTATTCAGACTACAAAAAAAAAAGCACATCATATCGAATAAAACAATGTAAAAACAAGAAAAAAAATACAAAACATTCAATCATTATCGAAACACAAACATACAACAAACACGAAAGGAATTCTAAAACGTCCGCCCTGGTTATAAAACGAGGAAGGGAAAGAGGTTATAACCTATATAACCCACTCATAACTAGATAAAATTCCACTTTCTATGGGATACAAATCATCATAAATCCTGTATTTGGAACAGGGAAACCTATGGAAACTACGAGCCCCATCATGCTACGGGGCACCCCGGCTCCCCAAAGCTAGCACTCCAGGCCGCGGTGTACGCTGGGGGTTGAAGTCTTTTCGGTCTACAATCCATCCCACCTCATCCCTACCTGGACGACCGGCGAGCAACTTTGTGAGGAAAAGTAATTTACTTTGGCGGGAGAGCAGGGCAACGACGTTCCCTTCGTTGTCAAGTCGCTCCCGCGACCGTCGCGCCCCACTTTCGCTCCCGCCTAGGCCGTTCGCGGCGTTGCTGAGGAGACCGGCCGCCTATAAGGGCCGTCCATCCTTCCGTTGGCCGTCGAGGCCATTTTGGGCGTGGCAAACCTGAGGCGTTCCTGAGGGAATTTTTCTTTTTCTCCTCCTCCTTTAGCGAAGCCGTGTTTTCCATTTTTGAGCTCATACTTGGTTAATTTATAACTTGAACTAACGCCGTCAGGTAAACGCCGACACTGTGGGGCGGAGAGTGGCTGAAAAAGGAGTGAAAAGGTAGGCCTGAAGGGGAGTGCGACGCACCCAAGATGGCGGCCACGAGCTAAGGCCGCCATTTGAGTGCGCGAAACAGTATGCCACTAAATAGGCCGCAGAAAGAGGAACGACGCACTGAATGTGTCGGCGGGGATGTGAAGCCGCCATCTTAGGTGTGGCCGATGGGCTTTCCTCGAAAACCATGGTTCCAAAGTTCAAAGTTTCGTCTCTTCAGTTGCCTCACTATTCCATAACCTTGCCGTTTTAAACCTCAGTTCTCTCCATTTTGGGACAGGAGAATCCTTTTTGTAAAGCAGAACCTTTTAGGCCTAGGTCTGTTTGATATTCCTCATGCTTGTGTTTATTTAGGTTTTCTTTAAATTAGTTTTTTTGGTTAATTTTCTTGTTATATGTACTAACCTTCTACGTGTTTTTAATTGTTTCCAGTGTTTTTAACTTATTTTTGGAAGCTGCCTTGAGTCCCATTCTGGGAGAAAAGGTGGCATACAAATATAATAAATAAATAAAATAAAGTTACCTCACGTCTGCTGTTCAGAGGAAGGCAGGGTGCAAGTATTTAGAACTGTATATTAAATAATAATTTAGAATAATAATGGCATAGTCATTTACCTGCTTAAGTTTTATTTGTTATATTTTATTTTATATTTGTTATATTTTATATTTATTTTATTTGTTATCATTTATTACATATGAATAAATAGTGCTGATGCTGCCATAGTACTATATGTGGTGTGGCTAAGATGCAGCCCTTCACAAGTTGTTGGACTGCAAGTCCCATCAGCCTTGGCAAGCCAGAGGTGAGGAACGCTGGGAGCTGCAGTCTGATAATGTCTTGAGGGCTGCATGATTCCCAACCTTGTCCCCCCTGCATAGTTTTTATTTTTTTTAGGTATAAGCCACATTGAATTCAAGGGGTCTTCTCAGATTATGCATATAGGATTTTTCTGTGGGCAAAATTAGGAATGGCCACCTTTTTAGGTTACTGATAGGACCGTCCTGTTATTGGGTGTAATTTGTCCTGATTCCAGAGGGGCTTATTAGCCAGTAGAAAATTGCTCCCAAAGGAGAGTTGCGTTATGGTGACCACTTTTGCGCACAGATTTTCCATGCTCCAGGCCAAGTTTTAGGACGGTGAAGTGCATCAATGCTCTCCCCATTCCTTCCTTACAGATAATGCAGGCACTGTTGAAATCGGAGGATGAGGGTTCAAAACCTGCCGCACCTCCTGCCCAGTCTCGCTACCTCTTGGGAATCGACGTGGGCACCACATCGGTGAAGGCGGTCTTGGTAGAAGAGACAGACCGGGGGCCAACTGTGATGGCAAGCTCCACCAAGGCCACGCAGGCACAGGTGGAGAGTCATGGGGCTGGCGGGCCACAGGTAAAAGGGGGATAACGCCAAAAGGTGGGGGTCTTCCCTTTTGTCTGGATGGATAGAACTGCCAGGCACAAGGGCTGTCGATCCCTGAACATTAGCTGCCGGGGTACAAGAATGGGAGAGGACAGCTTTTGGACAGAATTTTGGGACGTTAGTTTTTAGAAGTAATTAAATAAGTTTCAGAAGCTCTCATCAGTTCCCATTATAATTAGTTTTTAAAAATGGATTGAAATCCACAGAAGGTCATGCTAAGGTACATCTTTTTTGTTTTAAATTCATATTTATTCATCTTAATGCAAACAAACTGGTTCACAGCAGGAGAAAAAGAAACAAACTATCGATAAACCTTAAAGATGCTGCTACAGTTGTTCCTCCCCTTGTCTGTATTTGCTAGTTCCTCAAAAGTAAGAAAACAGTTACTTTTATTTCCTTTTTTTTAAAAAAGTACTTGAATGCTACAGACCACTGGCCTGTAATCCAGAATAAACCTGTAACTAAAAGCAGTTACAGTTGTAGACCCTCCCAACATTTCACAGATGAAAACGAGAACACGTGTGGCCAAGCAACTTTAGAGTGCACTGAAGGTGGCAAAAGTTGTTAGTGAGGAAGAACAGGCAAGTAGAAGAGGCTGCAGCAGTTTGCCTTTGCCTGAGCCTGCTGGGAAGGGGAAGATTCTGCTTCCTGCACTCTCACTTACTGAGTTAATTGAGTGCAAATTACTTTTGCACTTTGCACTCAATTCGCAGCCATTGAAGTAAACTGAGGGTAAAGCAGGAAGGTGGGAGGAAGAGAGAGAGAGAACCTGGGATATTTTTAAAAGTAGCAGTAAAAGCGGGACAACAGAGAATTAATTGAGACTCTCCTTTCCAGATTAGGACAGTTGGAAGGTATGCAGTTATGTACATATATGCCTTATATCCCACCTTTCTCTCAGGATTGGAACTCAAGGCAGCTTCCAGCCAGATTTAAAAACAGGTACAGATAAAAGCAGAAGTGTTTGCAAGTTAAATAAATTACACAAGTTAACTTTACACAGAACAGTTTAACTTTGTGCAAGATGCAGGTTAACAAACTGTGGTCTAGAAAGTGTAATCCACTGTTTACAAAAAGACCAACTGGAAGTTGTAAGATAAGAGAAATATGGTTATACTTTGTTGCATTACAGTAGTAACATTATCCCTTTGTTGGCCATTTTTCCTGCCCTCGTCCCCCATTTTTGAGGGGGAGATGCATTTAGAGGGAACTCTAGGGGCCACAAAGAGGACCCAAGAACCACATGATTCCCTCCCTTGCCTCAGTTATCACACCAGAAAAGGAATCAATTACAAGTAACACATATTTCTAAGACTTTCATAGTATTTTTTTCCTGGTTTTGGATTTTCCAGAGGCATCTAGTTTGACATTGTAGAAAACAGAAAGCAAAACTAGATCACCTGATCCTGGAAAAGCTATATTTTTGGAGTACAGTTTCAGGTGGCTATGCTGAATAGAGGATTCTGGGAGTTGTGTGCTTTTAAGTCATTTCCGATTCATAGCAACCCTAAGATGAACCTCTCATAGGGTTTTCACAGCAAGATTTGCTCAAAGGGGGTTTATCTTTGCCTTCCTCTGAAGCAGGGTGTGACAAGCTGTGTCTTGCCCAAGATCACCCAGTGGGTTTCCATGGCTGAGCAGGGATTTGCACCCTGGTCTCCAGCATTGTAGTCCAGCCTTCAAGCCACTATAGAACACTCTTTCTCTGGGAATTATAGTCCTAGGAAAAGTAGCTTTCTCAAGTTCTGATGCAACAGATCTCTTACATTCTTATTAGTCTGTTGGGTTGGGGTGACAATGGAGTTAGTTGCCACCTTTTTTAATCAGAGCTCTTGTTAATTTAAGAATAGCTGATTCACAGGTAGAAATCCATTGGAGTGAGCTCTTTTTTGGTACACAGATGGAAAAAAATGGGAAATGCTTTGGTTTTAGAAACTTGCAGAAAGCAGAAAACACCACTTCAAGGTCTTCTCTCCCCTCATTTACTTTCTTTCCCTCTTTGGTTGTTGCTGTTGCAGAGTGATGAGCAAGATGTCCACAAAATCATTGCTGCATTGAATGTGTGTCTTACGAACCTTCCCCCACGCTCTCTTGAAAAAGTTTGCCACATTGGCATCTCTGGACAAATGCACGGAGTTGTCTTCTGGAAAACAGGTCAAGGTAAGATCTGCCCCTCTCTGTCAACTTATTTTTCAAATGTGTATCTTTCCTATTTCTTTAAAATCTATGTGGCTTATTCTGAAAGCACAAATGCACACTTGGGTTTTCATAGCTGAAGAGGATTTGAAACCTGGATTCCAGAAGACCTGCAAAGCAAACATGATGTATAGAATCATAGAACTGTAGAGTTGAAAGAGACCCCAAGGGCCACTGAATCCAACCCCATTCTGCCATGCAGGAAGACACCACCAAAAGCATTCCCAACAGATGGCCAGCCAGCCTCTGTTTAAAAACCTCCAAAGAAAGAGACGCCACCACACTCCATTGAGGAAGCGCATTCCACTGTTGAACTGCTCTTACCCCGAGGAAGTTCTTCCTCATGTTTAGGTGGAATCTCTTTTCCTGTAGTTTGAAGCCATTGATCCATGTCCTAGTCTCTAGAGCAGCAGAAAACAGGCTTGCTCCATGCTTCTTCTGACATTACTTCAAATAGCTATCATGTCACCTCTTAACCTTCTCTTCTGCAGGCTAAACATACCCATGTAGTGGTTTGAGCATTGAGATACAGACCCTGGAGACCAGGGTTTGATTCTCTGCTTGGCCATGGAAACCCACTGGGTGAGCCTGGGTGCGTGTCACACTCTCAGCCCCAGCAAACATCATGATAGGGCCGCCATAAGCCGGAGGTGTTTTGAAAGCACATAACTACCCCAGGAGTCCTCATCCAACACTCAAATCACTATAGCTCATTGGTGGTTAATGATTCATTTATTCCATGGAGTTTGGCCTAAAAGATTTATTTCAGATACTGATGGGGGGGGGTGAGGGGGTGAATGAAGCTCTTTATGTATGAAATTGGTCAGTTTTTAACAAAAAGGGAAAAAAAGGAAGCACTACTTGAGTTAATAGATGAAACAGATTTCCCTTTTTCGCTTAATTATTCTGAATGGATAGTTTTAGAGGGCTAACACATTTATAAAGGCTGAGAAACTCATGAGGGAACCAAGATCAAAAGCAAGAGAGAACAAAGTGGAACTAACACAAAAAGCAGGAAGCCTTACTTCTGTGTTGGGTTTTTTAATGATCAACCTCTGTAAATACAGTTTTTAAAGTCTTCTTCGGGAAAAGCTGTGAGGCTTTCAATTGAATTCAGGTTTTGATATCCACTTCTGAAGTACCTGGTACTTTCTGAAGTATTACCCCTCATTTTCTTTTCTTAAAGAAATTCACAAGTGAATACAGTTTTAACAAGTATCATAAAGAAAAGGTTGTTGTTGTGTACCTACAAGTTGTTTCCAACTTATGGCAACCCTAATGTGAATCCATCACAGAGTTTTTCTGGGCTGAGAGTGTGTGCTGTGCCCAGGGCTGCCCAGTGGGTTTTCATGGCTGAACGGGGAATTGAATCCCCTGGTCTCCAGGGTGATAGCCCAATGCTCACGCCACTATCCCACACTGAGTACTCACAATTCCCTAGAGAAGGGATGAGAAGCCTTTTAGATATTGGTGGAGGACAGCTCCCATCAGTCTTAGCCATGAATCTTTTTCCTCCCTGCTGAGTTAAAAGCAAATTGCTTTTGCATTTTGAACTCCATTTGCAGCATCGGAAGTACGTTGAGGACACAGAAGGAAAGTGGGAGGAGGAGAGAGAAATCAGCTAAAAGAGTGGGACGACAAAGGATTAATAAAGACTGTCTCTGAAATGTCAGGACAGTTGGAGGGTATGCTACCACTGCTTAATTACAGATGGCTTTGGCCTCTCATGATAACCATCCATCTTAAAGGAAAATTTCCACACTCCAGCCATCCGGCTAAGATCCTGGAAGTCTTCACTGTTTCCTGTCCAAGATTAGCTGACCCTTAATGGTCTTCTGAGTCTCCCATCTGAGACATTATTATTTGAATGCCAAAATAACCAGAAATGAGTTTTTGATCTATAAATCTCTGGCCGTGCTTCCTGCTCTTCCCTAGGTGTTGTTAAAATTAAGTAAAAATAACACCGAGAGGCCATTGTGTCTGTCCATTTCAAGCAGAACTGCTGAATTTTTTTTAACACTCCTGAAAACCTTGCCACGGTTTTTTGTTTGGGGCCTTTTATAATTTGTATGTGTCCCGGTGTTAAAAGGGATGCCTTCTCCACTTTTCTTTCTTCTGAGCAGAATAGGCAAAAAAAAAACCACACGCTGTCTGCTGCAAATTAAGACTTTTATTTATTTGTATTGGTTTTTTCCCTCTATTTTGAAATGGTGAGGGGTTTTTTTTTTCTGCCATTAATGTTTCTTCAAAGAGTCCATTTTTGTGTTAGGGAAGAGATCAATAGGATGAAAAAGGAGGGGAGGAAAGCTGCTTGAAAGCAGCTTTTATTAAAGTGGAGGGGGCATGAAGCAGGAAATTAAGCTTTTTTTTAAAGAAATTGAACAACTTTTTCACGATTTTAATCTCATCTTTCTTTCTTTTTTCTTTCTTTTCTTCTGTGTTAATGGACATTTTAAGAGCTGGTCCTTTTCCAAATGGCAGGTTGATGCAGTTGTACAGAAGGCGGGGCTTTGGAAACACATTCCTCTTGGGAAATCTTTCCATCATCTGGTTTTTCATTTTGTTGGACATTGCTTAAAATTTTGCTTTTCCTTCCCCTGAAAGGGCTTTGCTTTGCTTTGTTTATTTATTGCATTTTATCATCACATTTATATCTTTCTTTTCGTCTTCCAAGGAACTCAAGTCTGTGCCTGTTCTCCTTCTCCCTGTACCCTCCCCACAACTACAACCCTGTGAGGTAGGTTAGGCTGAGAGGGACTTCCTCAGTGTCATGCAGAGAGCTTTATGGATTCGTGGGAACCTGAACTTCACTCTCCAAAGTCCCAGTCTCACCCTCTTAACTGTTATACTGGGGGGGGGGTAGGCAGTGTGTGGCCCATGGGCCAAATGAGACTCACAGGTTTTCTCATTCCAGGCTGCAAGTGGGTAGAGAGTGAATGTGGATGGAGGTTTGATCCTGAGGAAGTCAGTCACCTGGTCACGTGGCAAGATGGCCGCTGCAGCAGTCACTTCCTGTCCTCTCTTCCTCGGCCGAGATCACACCTCAGTGTGGCCACAGGGTACGGCTGTGCCACAATCTATTGGTACTTAAGGAACAGGTACTACAAAGTTCCTTTATTCAGCATATAATGTTCTCTTCCTTAAAAAGAACCTTATGTTTCCTGGTTGTTTGCAAGCAAGGGCCAGGAGCCAAATCCTGGGCAATATTTTTACTTATTTCAGTAATGGCACTTCACTTCCCACTGAATGCTATTAAGCTCCTTTATCACAGACCCTCAGGAAAGCCCTCAAGACTCACTCAGTCCTATTGTCCTGAGAAATTCCCTCCTGGCATGAGAAAAATGACAGACAGCAAACTTGAGGGCAAGGAAGTTTTATTTAATAATGACAGCTGCACAGTTGGGTGCACCAAAGATAAAAATTGGTAAACTCTGGGTGACAGAGCTTTTATACTTTTAGAAACCTCATCTGTACAGCCTGATCAGAGCCACTGAGAGGGAAGGTTTCCCCGGAAAAGAAGCACTTGAGGTGGGAAGGGTAGGGGTTGGAGAATAATCAAATCCATGAAAATCAAACCTGCAAATGTGGAGGGCTGACTGTAATCTACTTTTTCTCTGGTGGATAGCCCAGATTTCCTGAAACCTTATGATGCTGCAGGAACCATCCATGACTATGTCGTTACCATGCTGTGTGGACAGGAAAAGGCACGGATGTCCATCCAGAATGCAGCAAGCTGGGGATATTTCAGCACCACCAGTAACAGTTGGAACGCTGACATGTAAGTGAGACTTTGGGGCTAATGTGAAACATTTCCCAGCCTTGTGCTCTCCAGAGGTGTTGGGTTGCCCTCTGAACATGGCTAGCATGGATATATTTCAGTTAACAAAGTAGGTGTGTTCCTTGGTGTTGAACCTTCTAGAGACCACTCAAAAGCTACTGTAGCAGGTTTGAGGGCTAAAATTATGAATTTTGATCTGACCCATGGATGTCGAAGACCATTCCATGGAAAGGCGAAAGGGCCAATGCCAACTCAGGGTGCCAGCTGTGACTGCCACCATTTTCTGGCCCAGGCATTTAAAAAGACCTTTCACCATTCTACTCAAAGAAGGGGAGGGTGGTTTTTTTGTTAATAGGTTAAGGTACAGTATTAACTCTTTCAAAAAAAGGTACCAGGAAATGGGGTCCATTATAATTTTTAGTACATGTTTATTACAAATATATTATTCATTTCCTGCCTCTCTTTGTTCACTTTTATTATTGCAATGAGTCAAGTTCTATAACTTTTTCTTTCTTTTTGGGGGCAAAAAAAGGGAACTAGGAACTTCCTAAGTTCCCTTAGCCCAGTTTTAATCTATTGAAAACAATTTAACAATTGTAAGCTACAGTTTTATTCATGCTTCCTTGCTGGGAGTAAGTGCTATGGAACTCAGTGAAGCTACAAAAGTCACATAAGGTATCCTCTTGCAGCATCCTGGCTTATTCTTTGCAAGAAATGGAGTCTGAGGGCTTTCGGTAGACCAGGACTGCCAGCTGGGAAGATTCCACCTTCCCTGTTCCTTGGCAGGGATGTTTATACTGCTTGCTAGGCCTATTCAAGGTTGGCAGAAAACTTAACGTATGTGTCATCTCTCATGGTTTTCCTTGCTAACCCGGTTTGACAAAGCAGAATGTTGTTAATGAAGTGCTTCTCTTGCAAGGGTTTGTTATTTCTAACTGCTTGTGGTTTATTCTTTACATTTGGAAGAGCTAACACTCAAGAAGCAGTGCATGATATCAGTATAGCAGTTGCTTTTAGTTCTCCATCAGTGCTATTCTGACTGCTCAGGAGGGGTTCCCAGCCTTTGAGTTGAGTTGAGTTAAAGACTTTTTGAGACTCTTTGAGAGTCTTTAGGAAAGGAACCTCTGGTTTGCAGGCTTGTAGGTCTGCCAGAAGTTCCCCGTCTGCAGCGGTGAAGCCGGGGTGTGAGGTGGGAAGAAATAGTGGCATTTCATTCCCAAATAAGAATTCTACTCCCCAACCCCATGAAATTATGCTTCCATCCTCGATTTCTAGTAACTTAAACTTTTCATTGAACATTTAGAGATGCAGTTTCGACTTCCAAAGAAAAGAAGCACCAAGTGACCCAAGGAAATGTGATCATAGCACCTATAAGAATTCTAGGTGTGGATGCTGCACATTGTTTCCCTCTATGAAATGCTAGACGTTTGGGAATCGAGGGAGAATTTCATGGTGGGAATGGGATTCTCATTTAGAGGGGCGAAGTCCTCATTTTGCTTGCCTGTAACTACACCCCTTGGTGTGTGCTGTTATTCTCATTGTTACGTTTTAAATTAGTGCTACTTTTAATAAGACAGTTTAAATTTTAATGGTTGCATATAGGCTTTTCTTTTTAAATGATAATTAAAAGCTCAAGGCCAGTATAATTAAAATAATGTGTAACACAGGTTGAGTATCTTGTATCCAAAGAGCCAAAATCCAAAATGCTCCAAAATCCGAAACTTTTGAAAAGCGAAACCCAGTCTTCTTCTTGTAGGAAACATAAGGGAATTATGGAGACTTGAGCTGAGAGAGGGGAAAAAAGGTGCGAAGCCTACAGAGAGCCTTTGCAACCAGTGTGTGCGTGACCAAACATGTCTCTGTAATTCCCTCATATTCCCTACAGGAAGAGGGCAAGAGGAGAAGAACTGAAGGCCTGTTTTGGGGAGTTAGCTGTTGGAGTTTGTCATGCCCCTGTGACTTAAGTACAGTTTGATGCACCCATAACCTGCATGGCTCAATTAGTTTGAGGTGTCTCCTCCTTGCATACTCCCCAGCACCCAGCACTCCCCTTTCAGTCCCATGTATCAACATTGCTCTCTACCTCCTGCTTTTAGCCTTCAAGAATCGCACTTCCCTGTCCATTTGCTTCCTGAAGTGGTCCAGCCGGGAGAGCTCGCAGGGGAAACCACCCACACGTGGCTTGGGGTACCAAAGGGGACCAAAGTTGGAGCTGCCCTGGGGGATTTTCAGTGCTCTGTGTACTCTTGTATGACTGAAAACACAGATGCAGGTATGTGAGCCAAAGACAGGTGGCTTCAACACGGAATCTTGAGTTTGTACTTGGAAGAGTTATGTTCTGTCTGTAACAGTTAAAAAGTTTAGATCTGGGGCTTTTCACTAACAACTCACATGGAGGCTGTGAGCAAGCCCAGGTAGGAGCATAACCGCCAACCATGACTGAGGATGTTGATGTTGTTGTGTGCCTTCAAGTTGTTTCTGACTTCTGGTGACCCTAAGGTACACCTATGTCTGTATCTCAGTACTCAGGATGATTTCCCTGGGTTATAATAAGACAGTGTTGGATTTATTTCAGGAGGGTGGTGTTCGATATTCAAAAGGCCTTTCCAGGTGGCCCTTTTCTGTAATGGAGGTTTGGAGGGATGCCATTTCTGGATGAAAGCATCATTGCTGGTGCGGCCTTTTGAAGCTTTTGTGTCATGCATAATCTTTTCTGAAGAAAGAGTGTTCTAAATTCTTTGCCACCTTTGTGGACTTACCAGTTTTTGGCAGTTTTCACAGTGATAAAGGAAGGAAGCAATCAAGTCTTTGTGTTCTAGGAGTTTGTTTTCATGACTGTAAACATTAAGCAACCATTAAACCTGGGAGTGGACCATTCTGTTTTGTGGTCACTGAGAACTGTTTCAGAGTTAAAGACCAAAAATGTACCGTGTTTCTCTTCTTCCTAGTTCTCAACATCGGGACTTCTGCACAGCTCACCGTCTCCATGCCTTCTGGGTTCCAGCCCGGTGATTCTCCAGACCCTCATTCCCCCGTGGCCTACTTTCCATATTTCGACAACCACTACCTGGCAGTGGCTGCCTCCTTGAACGGCGGGAACGTGATGGCGACATTTGTGAACATGCTGCTTAGATGGATGGTAGAGCTGGGTAAAAGTCTTTGAGAATGGCGAAGTGCTTATTACAGGAATGAGTCAGGGACTGAGGGCGGGTTTTCCAGCAGAGCTTGGAAAGGTACTTTTTAGTATACGTGCTGCTAAAGTGAGCATGGAAAGTTACTTTTTAAAAGTACAGTAGTCTCCCCTTATCCTTTGAGTGGGTATGTTCCAAGACACACACACACACCCCTCTGTGGATACCTGAAATGGTGGATAGTGCTGAACCCTATAGTACCAGATAGTATGAAGCCTCTCTATGGTTGCAGCAAAGTTGGAGGGCTACTTCTGGTGATGCCAGGGCCATTTCCTGTGGTGGTGTTGGCAGAAGGGTGGTTAAAGAGGTGGGGCAGGCTGGCAAGATGCAGGTGGCAGGATCTGGAGTAGGCTGGGTGGGTGCTTTGACCTTCGTGGTCCCTTCCAACTTTAAGACTGTAAATGTCTATGGTTTTATCCTATTGGGCCTTGCAGTCAGTCAAGGTTTTATGGGAGACAACTGGCTTTCATAGAAAATGGCCAGCAAGGAGGGATAGTGCCTCTTGTTCAGAGCCCCTTCCCACCCCAGGAGGTGCAGCAGAGAGAGTAGTAATAGTGCGACGAAGGGAGGAGGGGGAAAGTCTGAATAAATGACTCAGAAGCACTCAAGCCATTAAGGCCTTGAAATCTGGAGAAAATGGAAACTGAATAAGGAAGGGGAAGTAACTGAAATCATCAATTAAATCATCATTAAGATGCTGTTAAAAGGCTAGAGATGGGGGCCTGGTCTGTAGTTTGCAGAGAGTGACAAACACGTTTCGTTTTCTAGAAAGGATTTTTCTACAGCCTAAATCCACAAAGAAAAGGGAGAAAAAAACCCAGTGTATTTAGGTTCCATGCAAGCCCATATCCTCTGCTTTGTGGGGGGGGGGAATTTCAAGAGCATGAGCATCAACAATGGGCAGTGGTGAGAGAATGAGGAAGCAGTAATTAATTGTTAAAAAAAAACCTTAAAGCCAGTTAAAACCAAAACTATTAAAAAGGAAAAATAAAAACACTGCACATTTTTCAAGGCCTGTTTTCCTTAATACTAATATATAGTAGTAATAATATCAATTTTCAAAGGTATGCCTGAATAAAAAGATCTTTATCTGAGTATGGAAAGATAGCAAGGATGGTGCTAATCTAACCTCTCTGGGAAGGGAGTTCCGGAGCACCTGGGAGCCTCCCAACTAAATGTACCTGTAGGGGTCATGGGAGAGACAGCAGGGCTACCCCAGAAGATACCAAAACACAGGCAGCTTCCTATGGGAGAATACAGTCCTTCAAATAGCCTCTGTATGCTACTTACCAAAAAAAAATACAATGAGCCCTTCACTGTCATAGGGGTTAGGGGCACAAGACCCCCACAGAAATGGAAAAACCACAGATAAAAATAAAAATCACAAATGCTATCTTTTTTACCTGAGAACACCTTTCTAGGAATCTCTAGGTCCTCTGGCATGATTCTGTGGTCAACCTCTCGTGGAAATGGGCCACAGAGCCACACTAGAGGACCTAGCATTGCCTAGAGAAATGTTCTCTCTAGGTTCTCCAGTGTGACTCTATGGTCAACATCTGGTGGAAGTGGACCATAGAATCATGCTGGCTGGAGGATCTAGAGCTTCCTAGAGAGAACATTTTTTTCCTCTGTGGTGGAACAAATAGAATAAGATTTTTAATAAATAAACAAAATAACTCACAAATAATCGAATCCCCAAGTGCTGAACCCATGAAAGTGGAGGCCCACCGTAAATTCTTATGGCTAGCAACATTTCTCGCAACTCCTTATTTCCACACTCTGGCAGCAAGGACATATTAGTGGTGGCCCCTTTCAGCTTTTCTTTTCTTTCCAACAGGGGTTGAAGTCTCAGAACCAGATCTCTATCATCAGATGATCCAGGCTGCTTTGGCCCAAACCGACACCGGCCTTGCCATTTGCCCCACGGTCTTTGGTGAACGACACACACCTGAGAAATTGGCCTCGGTGACGGGGATTGCGGCCTCTGACCTTTCCTTAGGCCATGTGACCAGGGCTTTATGTCGCGGCGTGATCCAGAACCTTCACTCCATGCTGTCCTCAGAACGCCTGAAGGAGGCCGGGGTGAAGCGGATCTTGGCCGGCGGAAGTGGGCTTTCCAAGAATGAGGTCATGCGGCAGGAAGCAGAGAAGGCCTACCCCTTTCCTATAGTCTATGGAAAGGATGTGGATGCAGCCATGGGTGCCGCCCTCGCCATGATGCGCAGGAAGTGAGGTCACGCGAAGCTCACAACTACAGCACTTTTCACTTTCTCCTTGTGAAGAGGATGTGCTATGAACAGAGACACCAAGGAACCTGATGCTTTGAGGTGCAGGAGAGAGGAAAGGCAGGTAGGAGAGACCCCTCCTGTTGCCATCTAAAAGGAAAAGTTCAAATTAAGCCCCCCACAGAGGATGAGGATGTGTGTTGCTAACATGCTGCTAGTGAATTTTGTAACATAGGCCTTGGCCACTGGAAACCTAAGATATTTGAGAGGTCATCTGCCTCCTCTTTGGGTTGGGCTTTAAAGAGAAGGAATGGAACCAAGAAGGAGGATTCCTTCTGAGGTACCCCATTTAACCCTAGCTTCCACCAGAGTCCCTTTAACCAGGGAATGGGGCTGCTGAAAGTATGAAGTGAAAGAAAGGACAGCTTTTCATGGCTCATCCATCTGCCTTCCCCACCCAGTGTTTATTTCCAGTGAATTCCATATTTCTGTTACGAGAAGGACCAGAGTTGTCTGTCTTCTTCAAGTCCAGATGCCACATTACTGTCAATGTACAGGCGCACCTCAGTTAACAAAGCCTCTGGCAGTGAGGCTCCTTTTTATAAAGACCTTTTTGCATTCTTCAGCCTCCTTTTTCCTCCTTGGCCTCTGTCTGGCTGGATGTTTTGTAGCAGCATTGGGAGAGTGGTGAAGGCTTGCCTGACCTAGTTTGCTTCATTTCATTTGTGGATATCATTAGTTTTGAATAAAAAGTTTGCTGAAACATGTTGAGGTGCTCTTTTTCTTCATGGTAGAGGAACCTCCCCCTATTCTTTCCATGTTATTTTTGCTTCTTGGACCAAATTTTCTGTTGATGTGTTCCTGAGCATTACCTCTTTAACTGATGTGTGTCTGTAATCCTTGGACCAATTCAATAGTTCTGCTGGCCAGTTTCTTGAAATGTTCTGTTGACTTTGGGAGTTTCCTTTAGCTTCATCTGAATTATGGGTATTATTTCAGAATTGTTTTAATCAGTATAAATTCAGAGAACAAGCTTTTCTTTTTCTTTATTCTTTTTCCTTCTCCCAATTCCATCAACCACTTTTTAGATTCCCCTTTAATTTTGTGGCTCTTTTATGGGGATGAAATACTCCAGATTTGGAACTGAGAGGTGAGGAGCACATCCCCATATTGATCAACAACCCATACCTAGTCTTTGACCCCTCTGGACTTGAGCATTTGAGCGATGTTCAGCACCAAAGACTGGGTTCAGAAAAGGAACCATGCCAACTGGACGATTCCAAGAATTGTAGTCCCAAAATATAATTTTTCTGACCAAATGATTATGGAACAAATGTCTCCTTCCCTTGGGAGTAGCTTCAAATGCCTTAGTGCAATCGAAATAATAAAATACTGACTTACTGCTGTTGTGAATGCATCTTGTGTGTTTTGTTTTGCCCCTCTTCTTGCATGATGCACGCCTGTTTTGCTGTGCCTTGTGGAGCCAGAGGAGGGTGGGTAAAAGAGTTTGTTAGGATCAGCATGAAGGAGGGAAAGGGCTGAGGCTCACCTTTCTGGCTGCTATGAGGTTCTGGTGAAAATTCTTGTCCTTCTCCCTGCATGAACAGTCTTAATTTTCAGAAGACTCTCAAGAGTGGTTCATGACCTGAAAGAAAAGTAAAATCTAATTTTTATTAGATCTAAATCTAATTTTCTGTGCAGAAAAAAGTAAAATCTCATGTGGGCCATTTTCTGTGCAGAAAACATTTCTGCATGGAAATACTATTTTCTACACAGAAAGTGTTTTTGCTGCTGCCGCTGCTGTTGTTATACGCACCTTCAAGTCTTTTCCAATTTATGGCAACCCTGGGGTGAACCTGTCATGGAGTTTTCCTGGCAAGATTTATTCAGAAGGGGTTTGCCTTTGCCTTCTTCTGAGGCTGAGAGACTGTGACCTGCCCTGTGCAGAAACTGTTGCTTTCTGTGGAGATCACCCAGCTGAGAATTTTATGCAGAATAAGTCCCCAATTACCTCATTTTTTGTGCAGGGAATAGTACTGCTGTGTAGAAGTATTATATTACTCACAAAAAAAGATTATGTTATGGTGTTTCCTACTCAAGAAATGCTGTTTTCTGCACAAAACAACCATGCATGCAAATGTTGTTCAGTCTCAGACTGCAAATATTCAAGTCAGTCCAGGATTCTTCCTGTCAATAATTTCTCAGAACTAAAAAAAAAAATTCAGCATTTTGAATATTCTTTCCCTCCTTAGTTTTTCTTACAGTAAGTGCCTGTGTTTCAAAAATTCTAAGCACTGAAGCATTTCCAGTCCTGAGCCACACTTCACTCAGATTCACCATCAACTTAATTTCTTCTTGCTCAAATTTGATAGTGCCCTCATGAGCTCATCGGAAGGACTCACAATAGGAACATGGCTTATCCTTTGCAACTTTCTCATTTTTAAAAAAAAAATTATGTTACAATTATTGTCTTGGATTTTATTTCTTCTTTTTTTAACTTGCACCTTGGAGGGCTCTTTAGTAGCATGGTCTTTTTCAGAGCAGTGATTTAGACAGAAATCTGGCTATAGTTATGAAGTTGTCCCATCCCATGTTCAGCGAGACCTGAGGCTGGCACTGTGACCGGAGATGAGATCAGAATTGAGAAAAGAGACCTGCTTCTCCCCTTTCTGTTTTAGCTTCTGTGAGCTGAGATGAGCCAAGCCAGGCAAAAATCTGGAGATCTGCAAATCAGCCTTTTCCAGCCAGCACTGAGGAATTATAAAGTGGGGGGAGGGACTTCCAAAAAACAATAGAAGACTGCAAATAATTAGGAGCTGCAGAATGTTCTCTGTCAGAACATGGAAAAGATGAGAAGATGGAGTGAGCTGATGTTGTTATGTGCCTTCAGGTCAACTATGACTGATGGAGATTTTATCCTAGATTTTTCTTGGCATGATTTATTCATTGGAGATTTACCTTTGCCGCCTTCTGAGGCTGAAAAAGGAGTGTGACTCACCCAAGGTTAGCCAGTGGCTTTCCAGGGCTGAGCAGGGATTCAAAACCTAGTGTCGTGTCCTAGCTAACTTGCTCTGAAGAACTTTGCTCAGAGTTTCAAACCAGAAGTGATTTATTTCAGAAAAGCAAGCAACACCGCAACATTACCAAAATGTTACTCAGACTACAGCATCAGCTTAGGTGCAAGGTTTATCCCTTCAGTACGAATTTCATCACACATATCAAAGATTGGTCAAAAGACCTACATGTCAGATCACCCCACCGGTGCATACTTTTCATCATGGGAATGACATCAAGTTCGTGTATTGTCTCTAAGTGTTCCCATAACACCTTCTTGTCATTTTGTTATTTCCCTCTCTTTGATCTCCCATATTTTATGCCTGCACAAGATGACACTGAACACAGAGCAATTGGGAGCCCATTGATACTTTAAATGTCTCTCAGTGGCTCCAATCAGCCGTTTAAAAACCTGCTTCTGATCTTCCTCCTCCTCTGCCAGCCATTACCTGGCCTGCTAAAGACAGCTTGCAGCCCTATTTCTCAGTGCCACAGACCCTCTCCTGATGCCCCCACGCCCAAGGAAGGAGATGGCCAAGAGAGAAGAAGTACAGGACCACCAAAGTGATCCATATCTTTTTTCTCTCCTTGCCCTGGGTGCCCACCCTCCCCGCGATGCCTTGATCCCCTTCCCACAGACACACACCCACTCACATTTTGATATTTGTGGTTTTTCCACTTTTGCAGGGTCCTGCGCCTAGCAAATGTGGAAGGCAACTGTAAGATACAGTAATAATAACTTTAAAAAATCTTCTAAGAGTTTTGGGCTTCGGAATTCATAACTTTGGAACTCATTGCTTAGGAAGGCTAGGATGGTTCCCTCCTTACTCTCCTTCCATCATTAAGTGAAAAGTTTCCTATCCCAACAAGCTTTTAGGAGTTAACTGTGACAAGCTTTCAATGATTTTTTTTCTTTTTATATCCTGTCTTTTAATAACTCTGTAAAAAGTTTTAATTCTACAGATTGTTTAATTGCTTTCTAAAATAGCTTTTATATATTTTTAATGATGCTTTTGTGTGTTTTTAATCTGTTCTGGTTTTAAATTCTATAAGCTGCCTTGAGTCCCAGTATTGGGAAAAGGGGGGTCTGTACAACATCAGCAACAACAATAACAATAACAATACAGCATGATACCCTCTGAGCCGGATTTTAAAGGCATTTTTCCCCTTGCAGAGGAAATCTGTAGTGGCTGTGACTAAATGGAAGGAAGGAAAAAAATATATAAAGAATGTGAAACCCCAAACATGGCAAAGATTTTTTTTTCTTTTTTGGTTTATTTGCAAAAAGCTTTTTGCCAGGCTCCAGGGAATAGCCATCGCTTCTGTTTCCATCACTTATGTCTTTCTCCATTATTTGATTACTCAACACTGGGTAGCTCTCAATCTCATCGCCTCCCTGTCAAAATTGTGATTGTGCGGACCCAGTCTCCAAGTGAAGGGAACCAGGAGAGAGCGAGCAAAAAGATAGGGGAAGAAAAAACCACACTCTCCTTCCCACCCACTCCAGACAACGCCTGCAAGGGGACACCTTGGGTTCATTGTCGGCAGAGAGGGCAAGGAAGATCTGCAAAGACCAGAAGCTGTGAACTGGAGACAGCATCCCCTTGCAAGATTTGTAAGTCCTGCCTTTTACCTGTTGCTTTTTAAAGTTTGGTTGAGGCCTCAGTAGCCTAAAGGAACCAGATCCCACTTGATCTTGGAAGTTCAGCCAGGTCAGCCCTGGTTAGTACTTGGATGAGAAACTGCCAATGAATACCCAGGTGCTGTAGGCTCTGTTTCAGAGGAAGGAACTGGCAAAACCACCTCTGAGAATTCCTTGCCTAAGAAAAACCTATCAAATTGATGAGGTTGCCATAAGTTGACAGGTGACTTGAAAACACAAACATGCACTTGGTTTTACTCAATTTACCTTTACCATCCACTAGCAGTCAGTAAAAGCAATATCATTTGAGAAACGTAAGTAGTCTTTGTGATGTTATGGTCTGGTTATTTTTTTTTCTTGAACAGTCCCGATACTGGGTGTCTTTGTGCCTTCAAGTCACCTTTTGACTTGTGGTAAGCGGAAGTGTATCTAGTGTGGGGCAGGAAGGGCATGTACCCTGGGTGCAGTGCCAAGGGGCACAAAAAAGCTGTGCATGTAGGCGTGGGGGGTGAGAGTAGGGGCAAGAAGGTAGAGGGGCAACTTCCACAAGACACTGTTTATGCTAGATACGCCAGTGGGGACCCCATGGATTCCATAGAGGAGAAGAGGGAGCAGGTGTGCTCTCTGCCATCCCAGAGGGCCGGACCTAGTTACAGAAAGGTGGATTTTGACTGAACATTAGAAGGAACTTCTTGATAGCAGGAGAGGTTTGGCTGTGGAACCGATTGCCTAAAGAGGTGGCATCTTGTTCTCTTGATGTCTTCAGAGGTGGAGAGCTACCTGTTGGGGATGCTCTAGCTGGAATCCTGCCCCTTCTAGCTCTGTGATTCTAACCCCTGACACTTGCCTGCTCCATCTTAGATCAATTACGTTTTTGATTCTAGGAAGACCTTGGATACTTCTCTCTATCCACCATGTCAAGCATTCTGGGCAAGATGAGGAAACTGGGCAGCTCAGATTTAGAGGAGTCAGAAGGCACGGCGGAGGATCACACAGACGGAGAGACTCAGCCGCCGGCACCCCCAACAGCAGCTTGAGGGCCACAAAACATGGCATCTTTGCAAGGCGGGCACGGTTTGGGATCGGGGATGGTGACAAGGACATGGCTCCTATGGACTCCTTTTACCAGATGGACCACCTGATCTCCAGCCCCATCATTAAGTTCAGTCTCAGTCTGGAAAGAGGGAAGTGTGGAAACCACTGTTCCAAGTGAGTTGGCCGTAGGAACAGAGTCAGGGCTTAGCTTACTGGAGTGGAGGGAGGAAATGAAGGCATTGGTTCTTAAGAATTCTCCCCGCATAAAATTTTTCTTCAGCTTCCAAATTTCTATCATTGCAGAGAGCGATATACTGAAAACGGTTCACTTTTAGAACTCCAATATTTGCTGTGCTTTGGTATTTTTGCTAATATTTGCCCCTGTCTTCATCCTGTTAGGTTCCTGTTATTTAATTGTTTTTTAATGTTTGTAAAATAAGATTTTAACTTAATCTGATTTTAAATGACTGGATGCTAGAATATTCCTTGCCTAAGAAAACCTTGTGAAATTCATGTAGTCATCATGAATTAACAGGTGTCTTGAAGGTACACACACAGCACGTCAGAGAAAGGCGGGGTATAAATTCAATAAAGAAAGGCAGAATATAAATATAATAGACAAATAAATAAATAAATAAATAAAGTTTGAGTACCAGATCAAGCTAAGTTTGTATGTTCTCACCTGAAACTTGTCTAGCAGTGAGGATGGCCGTGAGAGATTGCATGAACAAACCTTCCATCCCTGTTTTTTGGTAACTCCAAATTCCCCCTTTCCTATGGCAGGCTCCTGTCCACAGCTTCCATTGGTGTGAGGGCCGAGAAAGCATTCAAGATCTACAATCGAAGGCGTCTCTTTGATGCTGTGGCCAAAGGTGACCCGAGTGACTTGGACGACCTCCTGATCTACCTTGTGGAGACGATGAAAAATCTGACAGATGATGAGTTCAAAGGTAAAGTGGTGGGCAAAGGAGCAATCTCTCCACTCCTAGTTGGGGTACGTAGGTAGGGATAGTATTTTGAGGAGCTGGGTGAATATTCCTTTTTCAGAGGCCATGTTCCTGTAAAAGTAACTGCGTATTACAGTAATACCACAAAAGAAGTCAAGTTATCCCATGTTAATTTACGAAAAGAGTGAAGCTGTTCCCCATAATCCAGTATAGTTAAATGGTAGTTATTGGGAAGAGGAACCAGTTTTAATTGTTAGTTTTTTGCAAGAGTTTTTTGTAGCATGTTAACTTCCAAACTCTCCCTGTCACTGTGCTAACACTCCGGTGTTTCCAGAACCAGATACTGGGAAAACTTGCTTGCTGAAAGCTATGCTGAACCTCCATAATGGCTGGAACGACACCATCCCCCTCTTGCTGGAAGTCGCTGAGAAGACTGACAATCTGAAGGAGTTTGTGAACGCCGAGTACACAGACAGCTACTACAAGGGTAAGAGAAGGGGTGAGCAGGGTGGCATACAGGGGCTGGCAAATATGGCCTTGCGCCCTTTGTCTGTCATTGTTAAGTCTTGCAACATAGGCTTCAATGCAGGACTTTGGCTAGTAATAGTAATTATGATGATTGTCCTGAATAACGTATAAGTTATTTTAGCTGTGTTGTTTCTGTGTATGTTCTAAGCCGCCTTTGGTATTGTGCTGGAAGAAAAAAATGACGAACTACATAAATGAATAAATTATTGTAAAAAGATGTTTAAAAATTCATGGTGAATTATAGGCTAAACCATGTAAACCAACCATTCCTTTCTATTCACTGTCCTCTGTGTGGCAGTGTTGTCTAATTTATTCTTTGATGGCTTTCGGGTTTTTTATTAGATCCTTGAGAATTAGGGCAGCAGTTTTTTGCTCATTTCATTCTTGAATGGAGCAATGAGTAATTTTAGCTGTTTTCTTTCCACTCTGAGAAAGAATCAAAAGCTTTGCTGTTTTCAAAGACTATTCAAAACACAAGACTCACTCTACACAAAACTTTGATCTTTTTTTGTGCACAAAACAGCGATTTTCTGTTTAGGAAACAGCCTTTTGGTGCAGAAATTACATTTTCAGGACAGAAATATTTTCTCTGCAGAAAAAGCTGTTTCAGATTCCCTTATGTGCAAACCTTGTGCAGAATAATTCCCAAACAGTGAAAATTCTTGCCATTCTGGATTTTTCCTCTTTGTGCTTTCCTGGCACTTGAGAAACATATTTTCCAGTCATTTTTTGAATGTTCTCAAACATTCTTTCGTTCCCAAATATTCTTTCTGTGCTGAGAGTGCAGCAACTAGAGCCCAGAGCAAAACAGTGGCTCAAGAGGACGGGAGCAAGGAGATGGGATGTTATTTCCTTCAGAGTCTTTCTTACAGTGCAATCCACCTCTTACCAATACCTGTAATGTCTCCTCAGGTCAAACCGCTCTGCACATTGCCATTGAGAGACGGAACTACTACTTGGTGGAACTCCTGGTCAAGAATGGAGCGGACGTCCATGCCCGAGCCCATGGGGAGTTCTTCCAGAAGATCAAAGGGAGGCCTGGATTTTATTTCGGTAGGCAGTAGTGCAGCACCTGTCTGTCATGTCTGTGGATCAGCCAAAAAGTCAGAAAGAAAAAGAAAATCCTGTGTGTGTCTGCAGGTGAGCTTCCTCTCTCTCTGGCCGCCTGTACAAATCAGCTCAACATTGCCAAGTACCTTCTGGAGAACTCCTACCATCCAGCCAACATCGCTGCTCAGGATTCCATGGGCAATACTGTTCTCCATGCCTTGGTGGAGATTGCCGACAACACAGAGGACAACACCAAGTTCGTCACCAATGTCTACAATGAAATCCTCATTCTAGGAGCTAGGATCAACCCTACCCTCAAGCTGGAAGAGATTGCCAATCGCAGAGGGCTGACACCACTAACACTAGCAGCCAAGACCGGGAAGATTAAGGTAGGTGTGGGCTGGCCCTGGGTGTCAGGAACAGAGGGGTGGTGCTGGATTAGCACCAGGTGACTGACCTTGCTTTGAATCCCCACCTGGCAGTAGAAAATAAAGAACCACAAAAATCTCTGAGAGTTTGCCCGAGTTTTGAGATCCTCAGGGGAAAGCATTCTGCTGGTCCCACCAACACTGCAGGCATGTTTGATGAGAACGCAGGAGAGATCTTTCTTGGTGGCTGCTCCCAGACTGTGGAATTCCCTCTCGAGGGAGATTGGGTTGCCCTCCGCTCTGTTCTCTTTCCACCACCAGACAAAGATCTTTTTATTTAGGCAGAACTTTGGCTCTTAACATGTTGCATAGTTTACTTCTTTTAATTATGTTTACACTATGTTTTAGACTGTCATGTGTTTTTAACAGAACTATTGTATAAAAAATTTTTTTTTTAAGTTTCAGACTAATTGGTGTTTTTTTAACCATTGTTGTTGTGCGCCCTCAAGTCATCTCTGACTTACGGCAATCCTGTGGTGACCCTACTACCAGTTTTTCTGGAGCTGAGAGTATGTGATGTGCCCAGGGTTACCCAGTGGGTTTCCATGGCTGAGTGGAGAATCAAACTCTGGTCTCCAGTGTTGTAGTCCAGTGCTTAAACAACTACCCCACGCTGGCTCTATTTATCAATGTGCACAGTACTAAATGAATTAGACCTATGGTATACAGCTGTTTCCAGTGGTCTTTTTGACATCTGATTCTGCCACTGTGGCGCCACCACTGTGAAGGCCCTGTTCATGGTAAGCCCCAGTCTTGCACCCCTGTCTGGAAGCAGCTAGAGAAGGACCTTGCTTGCATTTCTTAGCATTTAGAGTAATCTGTCTTCAGTGTGTTACCCCATCTTGGTTTGAATTCAGTGTCAACTCTTGGCATGCCACTTCTGCTCCTCTTGGCATTAGGTCTTTGCCTACATCCTCCGACGAGAGATGAAGGTGCCCGAATGCCACCACCTCTCTCGGAAATTCACTGAATGGGCTTATGGGCCCGTCCACTCATCGCTCTATGACCTTTCCAGCATTGACACTTGTGAGAAGAATTCTGTCCTGGAGATCATCGCTTACAGCAGCGAGACTCCGGTGAGTTTGTGGCCCTCCCCAGTTGGCTCTGCCTTATGGTTATAGCTGAGTTTCAGGTGGAATGCTTTGTCATGTCCTGCCTAACGTGGCAGGTATCTCCAATGTTGTGGAATGGTGAATCTGCTCAGGGTCTTCTTTGGAACTTCAGAGGAAATGTCCAAGGTGCTGAACTGGATGTTGGCCTCTCTTTTGTCAGCAGTCTCCATAGGGCAAGGAGAACAATGTTGCCCATGGAATGGACAGTGCTGGGTCATGAAAAATGTGCAAAATAACTAAAAAATAATAATAAAACACAGTGACACACATCATCATTGCTTATGAACATCTTGTTGTCATCTCAGTGCCCAAAAGAGAGCACAAACTGGCAGACCATCAGGGATGGTGCAGTCCAGCATGAGAACTCTGTCAGCTTCCTCCTCCATGGTATAGTGAGGCAATAAATGTATCTAAAAATTGTTTTTTTCTCTCTCTCTCTCTCTTTCTCTTTCACACACACACACACATCACACACACAGAAACAGTCCACAAAAAGTAACACTTCCAGGCTCTATAAATTCCACAAATTGTGCTGTGTGTTTAAACCAAGTCCTCTGATTTTGGTCTGCCTTGAATCTTCTTCCTTCTTTCCTGATATTAAGAGAGAGGAAGGACAGCTAAAACCCTTCCATTCGTTTTCTCCCTTTTTTTCCAGAATCGTCATGAAATGCTTCTTGTGGAACCTCTCAACCAGCTCCTCCAAGACAAGTGGGATCGTTTTGTTAAACACCTTTTTTATTTCAACTTCTTTGTTTATGCTGCCCATATCTTGATCCTCACTGTTGCTGCCTACTTCAGACCAACAAGAAAGGATGGGACGGTAATTGAATTTCTCATCCTTGTGTTCCAGCTTCTTAATTTATATACTACACTACAGTTGAAATCTGCGATTGAAATGATAGACTACTGGACTCTGGATTTTTGGCTTCTGACCCTGTGCCCTTCTCCTTCACAGCCCCCCTTTGCCTTTCGTCACACAACCAGTGAATATCTGAGAGTCACTGGCGAAATCCTGAGCATCCTGGGAGGAGTCTATTTCTTTTTTAGAGGGGTAAGAACTTTGTCAGGATTGATTTTAATTTGCATTCTTTGTTTTATTAAGATTCATATGACGCAAAACGTGCAATACCGTAACATCCCAAACAGTGTCACTCTAAAACAGGAAGACCTAAATCCTGTTGTTCATTCTAGTGAGAATGTGATGAGTCAGCCCTCACCTACGTTTCACTGATTGAAAGGATCTGCTTTAGGTGAGGCTAAATTTAAGCCTGCGTAACCATTAAAGCCTTAATAATCATTTCCCTGTTATCTTTAAGTATGATGTCAAGTCATTTCTATTTGCTTCATAGACTCATAGAATCATAGAGTTCGAAGAGACTGCAAGGGCCACTGAGTCCAATCCCATTCTGCCATGCAGGAATACACCATCAAAGCGTTCTTCCTAATGTTTAGATGGAATTTCTTTTCCTGGAGTCATTGCTCCATGTCCAGCAGAAAACAGGCTTGCTCCGTCCTCTGTATGACATCCTTTCAAATATTTAAACATAGCTATCAAGTCACTTCTTAACTCCTCTTCTCAAGGCTAAACATACCTATCTCCTTAAGCTGCTCCTCAGAGGGTTTCATGGTTTCCAGGCCTTCTACTGTTTTAGTTGCCCTCCTCTAGATACATTCCAGCTTGCCAATATCCTTTCTGAACTGTGGTGCCCAGAACTGGACACAGTATTCCGGGTGGGGTCTTCACCAAATCAGAATAGAAAGGTACCGTCACTTCCTTTGACCTGGACACTGTATTCCTATTGATGTGGACTAGAATCATGTTGGCCTTTTTAGCTGCCACATCACACTGCTGCTTCATGTTCATCTTGTGGTCTACTAAGACTCCTAGATCCCTTTCACATGTACTGTGGTCGAGTGAGGTGTCACCTCTCCTTATCTGTGCGTTTCATTTTTTCCTGCCCAAGTGTAGTACCTTACACTTCTTCCTGTTGACATTCATTTTATTAGTTTTGGCCCAGCTCTCCAATCTGTTAAGATCATTTTGAATTCTGATCCTGATCTCTGGGGTGTTAGCTACCCCTCTTAATTTGGTGTCATCTGAAAATTTGGTAAGAATGCCCTCTATTCCCTCATCCAAACCGTTGATAAAGATGCTGAACAGCACTGGGCCAGGACAGAACCCGTTGGCACCTCACTAGTCACTTCTCTCCAGGATGAAGAGGAGCCATTGGTGAGCACCCTTTGGGTTCTGTCAGTCAACCAGTTACAAATCCACCTAACAGTAGCATTGTCTAGCCCAGGGTTTACTAGCTTGTTAGCAAGAATATCATGGGGAAGTTCGTCAAAGGCCTTACAGAAATCAAGATATACTATGTCTGCAGCATTCCTTTCATCTGCCAGTTGGGAACACTGTTTCCCTCTCAAGAGATGGAAGCCACCAAACACCTTTTTCTTCTTCTTTCCTGCTTTTACAGATCAAGTATTTCAAGCAGAGACGCCCATCTCTCAAGGCAATCTGTACAGATAGCTACAGCGAACTTCTTTTGTAAGCAGTCCCATATCTGGTTATTTCTCAGTTTAACTGGCATGCATGGTAGTTACGGTGATGGTGACGATGTAAATGTAGCATGGACATACCTTCCAACTGTCCTGATTTGGCAAGGACAGCCCTGATTAATCCTCTGTAGTCCTAGTTTTTCAGCTGTTTTTTAAATGTCCCAGCTTCTCTCTCGTCCTCCCACTTTCCTCAGCGTCCTTCATTTGCTGCAAACTGAGGTCGAAGAATGCAGAGAAGGCAATGAAAGAGGTATCAAAGTGCTACAATTGGAGAATGACCACAAGCTCCTTGCTTGTTTCCTCTTTCTCTTCTTCCTCCTCTCTTGCCCATTTCAGCTTCTTCCACTCCGTGCTGATCCTCAGCTCAGCAGTGCTTTATTTCAGCCAACAAGAACTCTACGTGGTCTTCATGGTCTTTGCCTTGGCGCTGGGCTGGATCAACCTGCTGTATTACACCCGCGGCTTCCAGCAGATGGGCATCTACTCCGTCATGCTGGAGAAGGTCAGGATGGGTCTGAGCAAGGAGAGGGTCTGCACGGGGGACAAGTAAATCTTGTCACTTCTGTTTTCTCTCACGTTTGTATCTTTTTTAAATAAAAAATCAGATTCTTTCCATCAGAATATGAAGGCATTTTGGTAGTGGATTCCTGTTTTGGTAGGGAGCTTGGTAATCCATGGATGCTCAAGTCCTGTTATATACACTGGTGTAGTAAAATGGCGTCCTTTATATAAAATCACAAACAATTCTAACAAGTGCTGGAGATTGCTGGGGGATCCATGAAATGGTGGGAGGCTACAGCAGGGTATGTGTATGCATCAGGGTTGCCCTCAGCTTGTGGTAAGAATCAAGGTTTGCCTTTTGGATTTTTTTAAAATATTTTTTGAGCCGTGGTTGGTTGCATCCGTGGATGCAGACCCATAGATGCAGAGGGCCAGCTGTATTCTCAAGCTCTTGGCCTTATCTGTGGACCTTGGAGCTCACTGCCTGAGGGAGCAGATTGTCTTTTTTTTTTGACTGGCAGTAATGGTTCATGGTTTTCCCTCACTCTTCTTGTTTCAGATGATGCTGAGAGATCTCTTGCGCTTCATTGTGGTCTTCCTGCTGTTCCATTTCGGCTTTTCAACAGGTGATTGAGTGAGTGGCTTTGGGGTGTATTTGTTTAAATATAGATGGTCGCCTTAATGCAGAGGTTCTTAATCATGATCCATGGATATGCATTGGAGGATCTGTGAACTGATGCATGAATAATTGTTTCCCCTCTTCTGTTTCTTTCCTCCTATTTTGAATTTCCCCCCTTTTGTTGAAATGTAGTTATTTATTGATTAAAATATTTCTATCCTGCCTTCTATCATGAGATCTCAGGGTTGTTCGAAACAATTCCAGATGAAAAAAAAAGGCAGAATAAATATCAATGGTATAAAAACACAGTAAATGAATTACCAGATTAAAACAGCAGAAAAGGTTAAATGAGTTAAAACTGTATAGGTAGATTCTTTAAAAGCATTAAAATTTAAGTCCAAGAAGCTTTAATAAAAAGCCATGTTGTAACTTGGTACCTAAAAGCCTCCCCTCAGGTCTCTAGGTCCCAAGTTGTTCAGGGCTTTTGAGCGTCATTGCCAGAGGCTTGAATTCACACTGAAAACAAAATGGAAGCCAGTGCCACTTCTTTAAGAACAGAACCATGTGTTACCTATGTGACTCTCTGATTAACCATCTTGCTGGTGCATTTTGCACCATCTGTAGCTTCCGAGGCACCTTCAAGGGCAGCCCCATGTAGAGCATATTGCAGTAGTCTAATTGGGGACTTGTCAGTGTGCAGATTACTATGGCTAATTTATCCAGGAAAGACCATAGCTGGCACCATGCACTCTGAGCCACGGTGTCCATTTGGGCCTCCGGTGACAGAGCTGGATCTGGGAGTGTTTACAAGTTATTCCCCTGCTCCTTTAGAGGGAGTTCAACCCCACCTAGGGCAGGTTGATTCCTAGATTCCTGAACTTGAGAACCACCAGTCTACTACAGTTTACGGGCCTTCATCCATCCCCTTACAGCAGTGGTTCTCAACCTGTGGGTCCCCAGATGTTCGTGGACTTCAGCTCCCAGAAGCCCTGAGCATTGACCATAGTGGCTGGGGCTTCTGGGAGCTGAAGTCCACGAACATCTGGGGACCCACAGGTTGAGAACCACTGCCTTACAGCATCCAGGCTGGTCCAGCTTCTATACAGCTCCAGCTGGCTCCAGTGATGAGGCAGTAAGGGTTGGAGTATGTAATAGTGGCACCCCACCCCAAAGCTCCCGATAGATACTGAACACCATGGGAGAAAAGATGGAGCCCTATGGCATCCCACAGCTTAAAGTCCTTGGGGCTGAGCAGGAATTTCTGCCCTCCCTCGTGCTTTTCTCTGGAACCAATCCAGAGGTGAACATCTAGTCTTTTGTGCCACACTAGCGTAGCCTGAGGAGGCCCAGGAGTGGAAACCTCTGAATCCCTCATGCAGCAACAAATCCCAGTATGGTGTGGAAGAGACTTCAATCTTGCCCCACTTTTGACCCTCTCCTGTTGCGCTGACAGCTGTGGTGACCCTCATTGAGGAAGACGATGAGAAGCAGGAAGGTCTGAACCACAGCAATCCCCTCTGCCTGTGCCAGGCCAAGCGCCGCCCCTCGTACAACAACTTCTATTCCACCTGCCTGGAGCTGTTCAAGTTCACCATCGGGATGGGCGACCTGGAGTTCACCGAGAACTACCGCTTCAAGTCCGTCTTTGTCACCCTGCTGATTGTCTATGTCATCCTCACCTACATCCTCTTGCTGAACATGCTCATCGCCCTCATGGGGGAAACCGTCAACAAGATCGCCCAGGAGAGCAAAAGCATCTGGAAGCTGCAGGTTGGTCCAGATGGAACACTTGGAACGGCCTGGAGGACGGTGTCTTCCGTGATGATCTGATTTCAGATCATCTGTAGAGGCCCTTCTCTCTGTCCCACCATCTTCTCAGGCTCCCTGGCTGGGAGTAAGGGAGACAGGGCCTCCTCTGTGGCTGCTCCCAAACTTTGGAACTCTCTCCTTAGAGACACCAAGATGGCCCCATCCTTTGCTGTCCTTCCACTGGCAAGTTAAAACATTCTTGTGCCTTCAAGCTTTTAAAAACGGACAGGGATGGGCTTTTAATGTTGCACAGCACTATTTTTAAGGTTTGCATTTAATCTTTTAATGAATGTCAATATTTTTAATATTTAACTTTTTAACTTTATAAATAGTTTAATTGTTGTTTATATTTTTATTGATGCTTTGGTATTGTTTTTAATTTGTATTGTTTGAATAGCCACCTTGAGTATCATTACTGGGAGAAATGCAGGGAAAAACGAATACAATGATCATCATCACCATCATCACAGTAATAAAGAAATATTAAAAAATGGCCTCACAGCATCTGCCTCTTGAGGCAGTCCTCTCTCTTTGCCTAACAGTAGGGCTGGCAGCCCCATTGGAGAACCCAGATGTCTTCACATACTGTTAACCTGCAGACATTTTCACAACCCTTGTAACTCCTTCATCCTCTTCTTCTCCTTTCCATGTGCAGAGAGCCATCACCATCCTGAACATTGAGAACAGCTACTGGAATTGCATCATCAACCCCTTCCGGTCTGGGAAGCAGGTTTTGGTTGGGACAACCCCAGACGGAAAGGAAGATTACCGCTGGTGCTTCAGGTAACTTTTTCAGTTAGTTGTGGACCGATAAGAAGTCAGAGACTTGTGTCAGTTTTTTTTTCTGCAACCCATTATGTGGCCCAAGCGCAGACCGTGAAAGGGAGGAAGGATGACTTTCAGAGTTAAGGGATGTAGAACGTGTTTTACATGCGTGGAGGAATTTGCTGGAATTTGCCGCTCTTGGCAGTCATTTTGTTTCTCCTTGTTGTTTGCTTACAAGTTGTTTCTCACATATGGCAACCTTAAGGTGAACCTGTCACAAAGTTTTCTTGGCAAGATTTGTTCAGAACGGGTTTGCCTTTGCCCTACTCTGATGCTGAGAGAATATGACTTGCTCAAGGTTGCGCAGTATGTTTCCATGGCTGAGCAGAGATTTGAACTCTGGTCGCCTGGAGTCCTAGTCCAATGCTCAAACCACGACGCTACTCCAGCTCTTATGAAAATGCTCATTTTTTTCATTAAGACCCTTTGGCTTTACAAAAGACCTGCTTCTGATGAGGCTGAGAGATGGAACTCCATTCTTGATACAGACCAGTACAGCAGCCTTCAGAATTTAGCATTGTGTCACATCTGGGTGCTAAAAGCAACCTTCCAGTTAAAGTAATGGGAGATTTTCTGCTTCTCTTGAAACCTTCCTGCTTTTCTAGAGTCGATGAGGTGAACTGGTCCACGTGGAACACCAACCTGGGTATCATCAATGAAGATCCTGGTGGATGTAGTGAAGATCTGAAACGTAACCTGAGCTTTTCTTTGAAACCAGGCAGAGGTGAGGAAACTGGAAACGTTAAAGAGGCTTGTCCTCATTGTTGTTGTCATAAGTGTACAGGGAGGGCTGTTTCAGGCAGTTATTTTTGGAATGAAGAATGTGCCACTATTCCTTGATAGTTGTGGAGAATCAAGAAATCATCTCTCACAACCACGAGGGGTGTGAAATCACCTTTCCTGGCCGTTTTGTGGGGATATGATATTTTCTCAGCACTGTAATAGTTCTTCTTTCCCATTGGGATTTTTAATCCTTCCTCTCACAAATCACTGTCATCTGTACTGTGCTGTTCTAATGATGCTTGTATTGCAATCATGAGTTTGGCAATGGATATTGGCTAGTTTCCATGCTGCTGTCTGTAATACTGTTTTGTATTAGATTAGATTTATATTATATTCTCCAGTTATGAAGCTGATTATCATCATCTCAAAAAATGGGGTTGTGAGTCAGTGGTTATTCTTGAAAAGATGGGGAGTGGTTGCAGTTTCACTAAGGAAAATAAAAACCAGAGAGGTGAGAAACTGGGAAAGAGCAGCCCTGTTAAAAACCAGTTGCCATGTCAGTTTCAGGGAAGAATTGGAGGACGCTGGTCCCGATTCTGAGAGATGGAAAACGAGAGGGTTCACTGAAGCCCATTTCGGAAGACTACACGGATTCAGAAGAGCATGAAGTCCGGAAGAAATCTCTCCCCAAGTTTGTATCATTTTATTTCTCCCTGTGGGTTTTGTTGTTCACCCATGGTCAGATAGGGATTCCAGGGGCAGCTGCTCTTTACTCTGCCCGTTGAATGCAAGCACCCACGGCTGCAGTACAAATGGTTCCAGCAGAAGCCTGCATTTTTCTGTCTCAAGCTTTTCAAATTGCATTGCTTGTTGCAAAAAGGTTGCTGCAACCCAATACCAAAGGCCTGTTTTTCCTGCCCTCCTTCACTGTCCTGTGAATGCTGATGCTGTTAAAGGGAATGACAAAGGAATGAAAAAAAAAGGAGTGGGGAGGACTGGGTGGTCATAAAAGTTGTTTTTGTGTCATTTCTGGAGAAGAGAAAAAGATATGAGACCTAATTGTGTGTGTGTGTGTATTTTTTATTTCAGCCCTGTCCTATAATTTTTGGATGTGGAGATGGAAGAAGCTGAAGAAGTTCAGACATTCCAGACAACTTCTCTGTGTCATGGTACAAAATGCGCTCAGTGTTAAGCAAACTCTGTGCTACTTCGGGGTATCAGTCTGTGTGACATCAACCTGCAAGAGCACCTCATTTATTTTTTGGTTGTTTACTATGGTTTTGCTTACCATCCCATTGCTCAGTCAGGGGAATGCGTGGCAGCTTACAAACATGAGAAGGACAAAGTACAGTAGGCCTGCATTCAGCCTACTGAACCCTTTGTGATATATGTGGCCCTACTGTATTTAAAATAAATCGGATACAATGATAATAATCACATTTGCTGTATATTCAGGGATAACCGTGTTGGCCATCCAGCAAAATACAGGAAAATCCAAAAAAAATATATTGAAGTCAAGACTTTTCTTAGGCCAATCAAAAAGCACCAAATGAAACTAAATGCTTTCAGGTATTGTCTCAGGATTACTGTGGTTTTTATTGTCTTTATTGACATATATGCTTCCCTGCAAACATTCTTATTTTTATTTTACTGTGCAGAGTATAAAAGATTTCAGAAAATTAAATACACATATAACTATATGGTCATGAAGAAATTCTCTCTGTATGTGAACTCAGGAGAAAAAATGCTTGTAGTGATGTCCCAACTCATCTGGAATGTGTAAGGTAAAGAGCAGCTTCAACCCAAAAGACAGTAGCAGAAGGAAAACTGACCTAGGGATAGGTGAGCATTTCATTTCCTTTCTCCTTTTTTTGGTAAGCATTTACCTAGATTAATGATTTTCTTGATATTTGAGAGGAAAAAGAATGTGAGGGTTTTTATTTTTTTATCAGTTATAATATTAGTTTTTATGTAAAAAGCATTTATATCCAAGAGTTCCTTTCTTCACCAAAACAGCCTTTGGGTGGAACGCTGGAATCCCACACTCAGCGTGTAGCATTAAGGTCGCTTTCCATGTTTGAGTGTTGAAACAGCCTTTAGGTTGGTTATATCTTGCTTTATGCTAGGGAGAAAACACAGATAATTATGAGAGGTGGAGATCTTTAACGCTCACCTGATTAAAATCAGCAGTGTATCATCAGATTTTGTAAAAGTTCCTGCTTTTGAACAACAGCACTTGCTGGCTGGGTGATTTGTGGAGCTGTAATTAAAAAAAAAAAAAAAGGACCTTTTCCAAGCTTTTTCTGTGTTGCTGTATCTTTTTCTGGGTTCTTTGGGGTCATCCACATGCTCACTTCTCCATTCACACACACCTCTCTTGCTCACTTGTATTGTGTTGACGGCCTCAGAGGCAAAGTACTAACTCTCCTGGAATTAAAAAAAGAAGATGGCTCCCCCTTTGGGCCTGGTTGCCTAAGGGCAAGTCATATCCCTCACGGGTGATCACGACACTTGGCTATTTACACAGCGGCTCTGAATAATCACATCCTTGTGCAAACTGGCAATTTAAGGACTTAGCTTTTTGAAAGACAGGCATGCCTGTCTCCAGGGAAATAGTTACAAGCCCTACCAAAATCAAATAAAGCACTGAAGAAGTGCCTCTGAGCAAATGCAAAGTGCACAGTCCCTGAAAAGTAAGAAACAATTGTTGTATGCTGTACATTGGGAGATGCTGGTGTATCTGGGAAGAGCGTCCATGTTCAAGATGGTCATCCAGTGAGGCGAAGTGGTTTGGGCATTGCACTGTGACCCTGGAGGCCAGGTTTGGATTTTCCGCTTGGCTGTGGAAACCCACTAGGTGACCCACTTGGGTGCCTCACACACTCTCAGCCCCCAAAATCCCGTTCCCCACCCTTGTTCCTCTTCTTCAATTTGACCCCAATTAAATTAGCTGTAGAGCATCACTCCCAATCCATCCCACTGTAATCACAGCATGGATTCTGTACACCCCTTTTAATCTGTAAACAAAGATCCTTCCGTAGGTCTCTGCACTGGCCAAGGCATTGCTTGGCGTATATGTTTGCATCTAAGGAGAAGAATCTCACCAAGGAGCAGAAAGGAGAGTGAATGGCAGGAATATGTCCTACGTCGATTACCTGTCTCTCCATCACAGATTGATAACCCAAGAAAAGGTAATCCTGTTATATAGTGTCTGTTTTCCATCTTTTCGGCTTCAGATATAACCACAACTTCTGCCTAAAGAGGATTGGGAATCTAACTCTTTTCAAAAAAATGAATGCACCAAGTATTAGAAGTCTCTTGTTTCTTTTTTAAAGACAACATGTTACTCCTCATTGTAAATTAGGAATGCAATTCTTTGCTAATTTTCTTCCTGAAGGGAGCAATGAGTAACTGTCTGTTTTTCCTCACTGAAAGACGGTCTTAGAAAAGCACACTGTTTGCAGTTTGGGACTTATTCTTTGCAAAATTCACACTTGGTGGTTTTGTACAGGCAATAGTATTTTCTGTGTTTCAGGACTGCATTTGGGAAGTCAAGCTTCCAGGTCACTTTACTGTAAGGAAGTATTTCAGGTTGTTTTCTGTTGGGTTGGGGTATTTGCCTACGTGGACCCGTGTTGTCCTGCATCCTCTGCTTGGCAGCTGCTCCCCACGGTCTGTAGTGGACAGAAGGGTCTGTCCCATCCCTTGCTTCCTGGAGATGCTGGAGGCTGAATCCTGAGAACATTAGAATCATTTGGGGCACAAAGCTAACAAAATGAATTTCAACAGGGATGAATGTCAGGTACTACGTCCAGCCAGGAAAAAAAAAAGGAAAGGTACAAATACAGGATGGATGACACCTGGCTTGAAAGCAGTCCATGTGAAAAGGATCTGGAGATCTTTGTGGACCACAAGCTAAACATGAGTCAACAGAGCGACGTAGCAGCTAAAAGAAACAAAAACAATTCTGGGCTGGATCAACAGGGAACATAATGTCCAAATCAAGGGAAGTCATACTGTCCCTCTGTTCTCCTTTGGTCAGACCTCCCCTGGAGGCCACCCGCGTCCAGTTCTGAGCACCACCGTTCAAGAAGAATATCAGCAAGCTGGAACATGTCCAGAGAGGAGTGACCAAGATGGCCAAAGGTCTGGAAACCAAGCCTTATGAGGAATGGCTGAGGGAGCTGGGGATGTTTAGCTTGGAGAAGACAAGACTGAAGGGTGCCATGAGAGCTGTCTTTAAATATCTTAAGGAATGTGGCATAGGGGATGGCATGAGCTTGTGCTCTGCTGCCCTGGAGACTGGAACACAAACCAATGGATTCCAATTACGAGGAAAAGAATTCCACCAAAATGTTAGGAAGAATGTCTTGACTGTAAGAGCTGTTTGATCGTGGAACAGACTGCCACAGAGCCCTCCGTCTTTGGGGGTCTTTAAACAAAGGTTGGGTGGGCATCTTTCAGGAGCCCTTTAGCTGTGTATTCTTGTATTATAGAAGAGGGTTGGGCTGGGTGGGCCTTCTAGTCTGTTCCAACTCTAAGATTTCTGGTTCTATCAAGCCTACATGGGGGTGGGAGAGAGCAGTTGCTGAAAACACACAGATTCGTAAAATTCTGCTGCATCCATTCAGCACCACCAAAGCTTATAAATAAAGTAACATGTATCAGTGTTTGGTACTGTAGTCTTGGGAGGGCCTAGAACTACACCCAGTTCCAGAAAAGAACAATTGACATTAAACTGAACTTTAAAAAATTATAGATTCCCCGATAATAATTACTAATGGGAGGGAGGACATCAGAGGAATCTCCCCCCCAATCCTGGCCCTGATGTAGCAGCAAGAAACCAACCCCAAATGACAGGCCCTTGTAGGATTCTCAACCATTTCTTGACAATCGTAAAAGGAATGAATGCAAAACATTTTCCCACCCAGCTGGACCCGAAGGACCAGATTTCGAATCACCTTCTGTCTCGTAGAAGTGTCATCCGGACGTCTTAGTCCCCACCTAGTCCTCACATGTTTTACAGACGATGCTGCTGAGATGCTCCTGTTTCACAGGAATACACTTTTCCTCTGTGACTCACCAGCCACTCACTGCCAGCAGTGGAACATAAATCTTTCTCTGCCCAGGGCTGACACCACGTGTTCCTATACAGGCCGCTAAAGGGATGGAGCCAGAACCTGGGGGTTCATTATAGACCCACATGATGATGGGGTTTTGTCATGTACAGGATAACTCCAGTCCCAGGGGGATTCAGCTTAGAAGTCTGCAAAAGATTTATGCAGAAACATGAGAGTAACAGCAGCCACATTCTGACAACTGCCAAGACTACGGAAGCATAGGGTTTGCAGTATTTTATACGTTATGCATTTCAAACTAGGGCTGTCTGCCGGTGTTGCCTGCCAGAGTCTTGGACCTTTGGACGGATTTTTGATGATGCTTCGGCTCCACCCTGAACAGGCAAAGCTGTACTGGCTATTAGTGTCTCTGTTTGACTGCAAACAGCCTCCTGCTAGACCTGTACTCAATTGCCTGGCAATGGGGGCGGGGGTGCCTACAAGAATATCCTTTTATGTTTATCTCCTACCTTTGTTCCAGTTTGGGACTACAGGTGGCTGACAACAGTTAAACACAGTTAAAAATTCACAGGGTACGAAAGTTAAAAAGCAATGAAACAATCATAAAGTTAAAATCACCTGAAAATATAAAGCATCATAAGCAGCAGGAAATAAAAGTCCAGGACATTATATAAGGCATCTTCTTTTTTCAAAAAAAGTCCTTAAAGGCATGCCAGAATAAAAAGGGGTTTTAGCTGTTTGCGGTTAGACAGTAAGGAGGTTGCCAGTCTAGCTTCTCTGCATCAGGAGCAGCCACGGGTTGCTGGTTGTCAGGTGGATTTTCCTCTTTGGCACCTTGTCTGTGGCCGCCGTTGGGATCATCACTTTGCTTCAGTTCTCATTTTATTTTTCCTACATCAAGATGGCTGTCACTCCCATCAAATGCTTTCCACAGGTAAGCAGAACTGGCCCTCTGTTTCTTGTCCTAACCTCTGGAGCACAAGAGATGAAGTCCATTCCATTTCTCATCCTTTGAATAGTTGAAGATAAGCTGTCTTGTCTTCTTGTAATGTTCTCTCCTGCCTCTTCTCTGCAGCCATCTTTAAAAATCTGATATCTGAAATGCCTGAAGGTATGTTAGATAGGAGATGGAGCAAATGGATTCAAATTAGAAGACAGGAAATCTGTACAGATTGGCATGCTTGGTCACAGAATCACCAAACTCTGTTGAGCTGACAAATCAGGTCTGTAACTTCCTTAAAATCTTCCATCTCGGTCCCATGTTGCAACATACAAACACTTTGGATTCGTGTGTGTGTGTGTGTGTGTGCGCGTGTGCGCGTGTGTGTGTGTTTTGCTCTAGAATACACATTTCTTAACCAATTTTGACCAAACTTGCTATGTCTTAGGTTGACCTTGTGAACATTCTCACGCAAATTCTAGGCCTTTTTTAAATCCAAAACTAGCAAGGTGCAATGTGAAATGAAACAAGGTTAGGGAAGCCTTGCATAATATTTTGAACCTTCCAGACACCATGTAAAGGCTTTTTCCAAAATCATCCAGGGATGATTTTTTTCTTTCATCAGCCTCCACTTTTAAAAAAATTACTTCCATTTTAATGGCCAAGCTTATAGATCAGTGCTTTTACAACAATGCTGAGGGTAGCTGCTGGGGCAGGCATATCTGCTCTCTCCTTTCCTCTTTGTTCTGGTATTTGCACATTCCCACCAAGGGATTCTGAAGGCAGCTGCTGTTTACTTTGCCTCGTGTAGGCAGCAAACAGGGCTACGCTAAGACCTACTAGAGCAGAATCCCGCCCTTTTTCAGCTCAAGGGTATTAAGTTGTTTAGTGGAAATACATTGCTTCAACCTGATACTGAATGTCTGTGTTTCTCTAATCCTCCTCCATCATCTTCACAGCACCAGTGCTGCTAAAAAACTTTGAACGAGACAGAGGACAAGGAGGGAAATTGGGGTCAACAGGTGTAAAAAGTAGCTGCTTGTCAGAGGCTTGGTTAATTGAGATATGGCTGAGAAACATAGCCAGCAATGTAATTAGATGGCTCTGTTTTCTTGTCAATTCTCTTGTCAAGTGATAAAAGAAAGGAGGAGGGAGGAAGAAAAGGACTATGAGCTAAGCTCTCCCTGGTTTGGGAATGATGTTGAGGTGTCCTCAACTTGTAATTGTGATGACTTGGCCTCGTTTGCATGGATAATTGTTGACAGCAGCATCTTTCCCGGCTGTGAGTAGTCAAGAAATTTGTGGTCGAGCGAGTTTGGTCTCTCCTCTCGTTGTTGCCAGCCCCGTGGATCAGGTGTGAGCCTTCCAAAAGCTTGAAAGCATCTCCAAAGCTATACTTAGCCAGGGAAACTGCGCCCAAGTCAGGCGAGGGACACGGCGGCGGCACCACCAGCGCCTGGCATTTCTGGGATTATTTTGAGCAACAAGGGACAGCGTATTTATTGAGCGGTTTCGTACCTTTGGGGATGTTTATGACAGCTTCAGTAGCAGCCAAGACGTGGGGGTTTCCTTGGCATCTGATGGGGACTCTTTAATTCAGGTAAACCTTTGTGTGATAAACATTTATTTTGGACGGATATCCTCTTGCTAATTAGCTGCAAAAGATCTTTCACTTTCCTGTTTGCCTTTTTTATTTTTCCTCTTTGTTTCTTCTCAGTTTTACTCGCTCTTTTCCTTTTTCTTCTTTTACTCATCTTCTCTTTTCTCTCTTGTCCTTTTCATTCATCTCTTTTTTCTTTCTTTTCTCTCTAAACGTTCAGCTTCTCTCTTCCTTTTTGTCTCTCTTTCTTCTCTATTTTCTTTCATCTTTTCCTTCCTCATTTTTTCTTAACACTCTCTCTCACACACATACTCACACAAATACACACACATACATGGAGGGAAAGAGAGGGAGACACACACACACACAACTCCCTACTTTTAAAACTCTAAGGGCCCATAGTTATCTGCATCATCTTTCCTCTTGCATTTTGTCCTCTATGCCTCTGGTCATCCTCGCTGCCCTTCTCTTGAGCCTCCTCCGGCTTGTCGATATCCTTAAAATGAGGCACCTAGAACTGAATGCAGGACTCCAGATGAGACCTGACTGCCAGAGAATATTGTGGGGCTCTTATTTTTGTCAACAACTTGGATACTGCTCTGAGATGATGCTCGAACACTAAGATTTTTTAAAATTCTAGTTCTTTATTTGGTTAGGCTACATTAGGTGATTCATTGGGAGGCTCTTATCAAGCAATGACCAGGATAAACATTAATGAAAGATGATGACAGTTCTGATGTTAAGGAGAATTCAGGAAGATTAAATATTTTGAAGATGTCAGATGGACTTGAAACAGAAAGAAGAAAGATGTTGACACACACCGGGATTACTTTATGAAATCCTAGCAAATGTCAATGGGATTGTTCTTTTTCAGCCTGTGTGGATGGTGGGTTACATTTTATTGCAATCTAATCATAATACAAGAGACCCAGCAATGGTGTGTAGCGTTTGAGTGTTCGATTATGGCCTGGAAGGCTGGAGTTCATTTTCCCGCTTGGCCGTAGAAATCTACTGGGTGACCAGCGGGTGATACTCTTGGCCCCAGAAAACCTCATGATAGGTTTGCCTTAGGATCGCCGTAAATCAGAAACGACTTGAAGGCAACACAACACACACACACACAATTATAATACAGACACTCCTTTCTAAAGTAAAATGGCAAGGACCTCTGATACACACAGCCATTAGAGAGAAAGCATGCTTAGGCAGGTGGGTGTGGCCAAGGTTTCTACCCTAATTATTTTAATTGATCTCATTAGTGTCCCACAAATGTAGAATACAGCAGTTTTGCCCATTTTTATTGTGTCAACGTGCCCGCCCTCCCATGTGTTGTTGGGTCCAGATTATCTGGAAGGATCGTAACACCCTGTACCTCATCATACACTATCACACCAGCTCATTTGCTCTTTGTGGCCAGGTAACGTTTTGTTGTTTGATTCTGTGAAATACCTGCAGTGCTGTGCTATTTGACGCCGTGTGGAAGAGGCTGGGGGAGGAGGATGGAAACCGTATGAGAAAACAGTGTTTTGGAAATGAGGGTGTGTTGATGTAACAAACCTGGATAGGAAGAGAGCAAAGGCAAGACAAGGTCAGGAAGCTGGCAGGCAGGAAGCCATCCTGGGAAAATATGTTGCTTTAATTAACTGGCAAATAAGGGCCGTGTGTGTGCAAGTTTGTAATGTTCCTGCTTATAAGACACTGCAGTTCCAGCAGAGCTTCTAGTCTCAGCAGGGGCCAGAATGTGCATCTGTAACTCCACGGTTCCTTGAATAAAGCTTTGCAAACTTCTCAGCCTATTTTGTGGGACTGGAGTTATCCTGTATATCACAGAAACAGATGAACTCTAGCTTGGTTGGCTGGAAGGAAAGAAGAGGGTCAGGCGATTTTGTGAAGGAGAAGAGGCCTGTTGGGGGCTGTTGGCCATAAAGAGTTTGATGCGGAGCTGCCATTTTCAAGAGCAGTCTACCCTCTTCCAGGTCCCACGTATTGAGAGCAGATGACTGGAGTTGGCCTCTCCCTTCATGTTCTTGTTTTAGCTCTGTGCTTCCAAAGGGAAATAAATGGCTGAGTGTGGACAGATTCAGGGCTAGGTCGTCTGTCTGTCTGCAAAGCCGTCTATCTTCTCAGAAAGCAGGTTGTCTCTTTTCCTCTCCTCATTTGTCTCTCCCTTCTCTATTCAAGTCTGTCTGCTTCATGTAGTGGATTATCTTCTGTTTGTTCATACATTTATCTACTTAGATTCCTGTTGTTGTAGTCTACCTTAAAAATTGTTTCTGACTTATGGCAACCCTAAGGTGACCCTATCACGGGGTTTTCTGGGGCTGAGACAATGTGACACACCCGAGGTCACCCAGTCAAACCTGGGTCTCCAGGGTCATAGTCAGACCACTACATCGCGCTGGCTCTTAGATTCAAGGCCTACTAAATCTTTACACCTTATAAATTAGGCTGCCAGAGAAATGGATAGATAGACTTACTTACCTATCTACCTACCTATTTATCCCTCAGTCTGCTTTACAGATATGCACTATCTACGAGTGTGGTATTTTACCAGCTATGAAAGGATAGGTCCCTGCCCCAAGGGAATTACAGTAAAGCAATTTACTGTACTCACAAAACTCCTATCTGTGTAGAAGTCTCTCCTCTACTGAGTACTCAATGGAGGTATCTGTGGGCTGTCTTTTTGTCTCGAGGGCAAACCAGCCAGGCCTGGCTCTTTTAAAAAAAATCTTGATTAAATGATTACATTTTCTGGCATGCTTGTAATCATATTCCTCCTTTGATATCACCTTGTTCATGTTGTAGCATGATTTAATTCACTCCGAAGCCCAAGGGGGCAGAGACAGAAAGGGGTTGCTTAACTCTTCCCAGCCGTCACTACTTCTTCCATCGGTGAGGAGAGCTTGGAAGGTTATTATTTAAAAAAGAAAGAGATTGAAAAGACAGGTTACTTGCAAAAAAAAAAAAAAAAACAAGAGGGGAAAAAAAGAAAACCCTTTATTCCAATATCCGCACTGCACAATTATACCAGCGTGATCCCAGTTCAGCTGCTGTGGCCCCTTCCTGCTTAAAGCCACCCAGTGACTCCTAAGGTTTTATCACGGAAGGCAGGGAAACTGCAATTACAGCAGAATAATACTGTCTTTGGCTGGGACTTTATCATATGACCTCATTCCTCTTCCGTTGTTCTCCCAGTGGGAGACCATTTACAAAGACAAAAAAACAAACAAAACCCAACCCAAACTGTTAATGACCTCCTTCGTAAAAGACAGGGTTTCCAAATGGTCTCCCACCAGGACAACAACAGAGGAAGGAGGTCAACGTCCCAGCCAAAGACAGTATTATCTTGCTGTAATTGTGATTTCCCTGCCTCGAGCAATAAAGCAAGTTGACTAGAAGCATAGAATCGTAGAGTTGGAAGAGACCCCCAGGGCCTTCAAGTCCAGCCCCCTTCTGCCATGCGGGAAGACGCCATCAAAGCACTTCTGACCGACGGCCAGGCCGCCTCTGTTTAAAAGCCTCCAGAGAGGGAGACCCCACCACACTCCATGGAGGCAGCGTTCGCCACTGTCAGACCGCTCTTACTGTGCTTCCTAATGGGTAGGTGGGATCTCTCTCCTTGAAGTTTGAAGCCATTGCTCTGTGTCCTAGTCTCTGGAGCAGCAGAAAACAGGCTTCCTCCATCCTCCATAGGACATCCCTTCAAATTTTTAAACATGGCCATGGTGTCCCCTCGTAACCTTCTCTTCTCCAGACTCAACATAGCCAGCTCCCCAAGCCGCTCCTCGGAGGGCTTCATGGTCTCCAGGCCTTTGACCATTTTGATCGACCAGCTCTAGACACATTCCTGCTTGTCAGTAAACCTGCCTCCCCTGAATCTCAGCCTACCATTTTAAACCACTATGCCCACCTTCCTTCGGCTCCCCCCCCCATACCTTTGCAACCTGCTGGCACTACTTAAGGTTTAAACCAGATCAGGAGGGAAGTTGCATAAAACAACATGCAATGTCTCATTTTCCCCTCTGAGTGTACAAAAAAAAATAATCCTGTTGCAGCCTGAAGAGTGAGATATCAAAGAAGGATATGACACAACCCTGACGGAAAGCCATGCCAGGCTTCTTGCGGAAAGACCCAAAGATTGCACATCCCCGTCTCTTGCCCCATGCCTTGAGAGGAAAGGGGGTGGCCGCTTACAGATGACTTCCCCCTAACCCTCATCTTTTGCCTAAGAGCTCTGTGCAACTGTGTGCCACATCCCATTTTGCCCTCACACGGCTTGGGGAGCAGGCGTTTCCCTCTCGCTTGAAATCGGCAAAAGAAAGTTTCAGGAGAAGCACCAACAATGGTAGGTGTACATATGGGGCAGATGCCAGGCGGAGGGAATGAGGGCAGAGCTTGGAAAGGAACTTCTTTAAAAAGTAATTTGTTACGTAGCTCATTCCAGGTCCCCCGATGTAACTTGCTCCCCTTAAAAAGTTACCAAAGATTTCTGTTTTTTTAAAAGAAATTGCAACTTGTTATGTTACATGCCATGATAACCATGGCTCTTCTATTACATTTTTCGGAAGAAAATTTATTTTTCTAAAGTACAAAAATGGCCTCAAACGGAGGGCAGTGAACCCGCCAAAATGCCCAGTAAAACATTTTTATTCTCCCTCAGCAAAAAAAAGGAAGTAATGTTATATATTACACATGTAGACATTAACGTTGTTGCCAGAAAGCACATTATTTCCAAATGGGAAAGTATTTATTTCCTAACTACTCCTGCAAGTAGCATATGACATCATTAAGTGTTACATCATTACAGTTAATGTATTAATTCCAAGATTGGGTAGGAGGGAAGAAAGATGCACATCCTTAGATGGTGGGACATCTCATGCTTAGAAAGTCATTTGTATGATAATGCCGTTGTTAACGGATGTCACACTGACTCTATGGCGGTCCTACGGGTGAGGGATTTCTAGTCACCCTCTCATTCACAGGTCTTGCAAACACGCCCACTGGGGCGTCCTCGATGGAGTCCGTCCACCTGGAACGCAGCCTCCCTCTTTTCCAGCTGCCTCCCACCTTTACCAGGCATTATCGTCTCTCCTTAGCGAGTCAGGTCTCCTCAAAGTACGACAGTCTGAGTTTAGTCATCTTGGCTTCTGGGAGGTTCAGAACACCGAGTCACCCTGCCCTCAACCCCCCGGCCCAGGTCTCGCCGATTCAGGGACGCGTCTTCCTTAATCGAGACTCTCCATCCGTAACGTGGTCTTCCACTTTTCCTGCTGCCTTCCACCTTCCCAAGCATTATTGTCGTTTCTAGTGAGTTTCTGGGGAGAGTTCGGGATTGACTTGCTCTTGGGCCCATTCATTTGTCTTTTTGGCAGTTCAGAGTGTCTATAGAAATCTCTTCCAGCACCATATTTGAAATGAGTTTATTCTCTTCCTTTCACCTTTCTTCACTGTCCCGCTTTCACAGCCATATACAGAAATCAGCCATGGAAACTCACTGGGTGGCCTTGGGTGCATCACACGCTCTCAGCCCCCAGAAAACCTTGTAACGGGTTCACCTTAGGGTCGCCATAAGTCAGAAACAACTTGGAGGCACACAACAAAAAGAAGTCTGAGTCAACTTGAAGGGGTATATTGACAAATGGATAGAACACTAAACCCTGCCTGGAAGATGTAATGTTTGGTTATATTCCAGTGCTTGCAAAAGGAAAGCACTTTTGGGGGAAAAATCCTTCACGGTCTCCCAACCCATGCCTGCTAGGGGATTTTGGGAGCTGTAGTGCCAGAAAGCAACACTCCCATATTCTGATGCCAAGGGAAGAAGCCTCTTGCCTGGTTGGCAGACAGACATCCATCCGTCTTTTCTCTCTTAGGACGATGATCAAGGACATCAGAGAGTTGGTGCCCCTCATGGGCGGCAAGAAGCCAAACCCAGGCACTCCTCCAGGGGCGCAGCAGGAGAAAAGGTCGGCCGAAAGCACGCCCACCAAGAAAAGGTAGGCCAGGGGGCTCATCTGCGAGGTCTGGGTAAGCCGCTTAGTCAAGTGATGTTGGTTTAAAAGGCTAGCACTGGATTATCATTAGATTATAGGTGTACCTCGGCTGATGAAATGAATGAGGTTCCTGGGCATGACCCCTTCAACAGAAAAGAGCAGGGATGGGTGCGTGCGCCATAAATTAGAGCCCCTCAAACTGTTGCAGCAGTCTTTTTGTCTGAAACTACAGTATGTTCATGCGAAATAAAATGACCAGGTCCGGGAAGCCCTGCATAAGTAATTTTGAACCTTTGAGTCAAAAACGTTCCCACCACACTCCGCTTTTCCTATGATTTCTACTTTGGTGGCCAGACTTAAAGATCTGTGCTTTTTTAACATGCTGGCGGTAGCTGGTGAGGCAGACTTACCTGCTGTCCCCGCTTCTCTCTGCTTTGCTGTTCGTGCAAACTCGGTGAGGGATGGTGGAGGCAGCTGCTGTTTACCCTGCCTGTTGCAGGCAGGCACACACAGCTACTGTTGGATCACCTAGAGCAGAATCCCACCCTCTTCCAGCTCAAACTTCATTGTGTTATTGAGTGCAGATGTGCTGTTGCAACCCAACACTGAAGGCCCGTGTTTGTCCGGCCCTCCTTTACCACCCTCTCACTGTGGATGCTGCTAAAAAAAACCCTAGCTGGACAGAGGACAAGAAGAAAAGAAGCAGCTGGGCAGATGTAAAAAGACTTTGTAAGAAGGAGCTCCTTTGTCAGAGGGCTTGTTAACTGAGGTGTGCCTGTATGGTCATCTGGGTCCAGACTTCCTCTTCTTAAAGTCCTGCCCATTCCCGGCTAATGGAGAAGAAGAAAAATCCCATATATTTAGCTCACCAGTCACAAATAGCAGGGAGTTCCCTTTCTGACTTTCAGCTGATGCTTCCAGGAATCCCAGTCAACTCCTGGAAGTACCGGTTGAAGGTGCTTCGCTCTTTCCCCGTTTTCCTCATATGGGGAGGAAGGAAGAGAGCGCAGCTCAAGTCTTGCTGAGTGTAAGTGTGCCATTTTGCAATTGGACGGGGAACGTGTTAATGCCAGGAGCGTGGCCATGCCCTCAGTGGCTGCGAAGGGCTGGGTACAAGCAGGGCATCCTGTCTCCTGCTCTGGTGTTGTGGTGTTTCCCTCGGAGAAGATAATGATGCGCTTACGATCACCGACGTTCATCAGGCAGCGAGGCATCTAACCGCCTGACCGTCAGTGCAGACTGACCCAGGTTGCATAGGTTTTCTGTGCCCCCCTTCACCTCAAACGGCAACATGTTTTTTTCAGCGGAATTGGTTCCACCTTTTCAGAAGGAACGCGGCCCACCGTGAGGAATCCCGCAACTCCTACGCAGGGAAAGCTGGCGAATCAAGTAGTCTCATGGTAACTAGTCTATTTATCCGTCGTGTACGTAATCCATTGAGCTGTTGGTGCATGATGTAGAGTTTCCACCCTGTGTTTGTCCTAAAAAAACAATCCAGCAAGGTAGGCCAGGTGGCCTGAGAGAGAAAGGAAGGGAGAAATGAACGGCTTAGGCTAACTCGGGAAGCTAAATGGACTGGACCCACACCTCCTCTGTCGCTGCGCTGTCTACCTATGGGCTGGACTAGGCACTCCCTCTCGTATTTGACCCATACATGTGGGGTGATATAGAATGACACCCCTTTTTGCCTGGCCTCACTTCCAACTGATCTGGATTCCCCCGGGACCTTCAATTATAGCTTACAAACACAAAACCAGTGGCTGTCCTGTGTGTCCGTGAGAATTTCCACTCCGGCATTATAGCAGTTCAGTCCCCCATGGTGTCTCTCTCTCCTGTAGAATCCAGGGATTTGTAGTTTGGTCAGGTAGTTAGAATTCTGAGTACACCCTCTCTTGCACCATAGTTCAGGGAGCGGAGCTGCAGTTCCCATGATTCCACTGGATGGAACTATAACACTTAAAATGATATTTAATGGCTATAAATTTGTATTGTACCTGCATTCTTGAGGCAAGAGCTAATGTGTCATCCACCTGATGATGATGATGATGATACAATTTTGATGATGATTTCATTATCATCTTTATTTATTCCCCTTTTTCCCCCAAAATTGGTTTACAACTTAAAATAAGTACAGTATAGCTTTAAAAATATGCCAAGAAACAACATTAAAATAGAATTAAACTATTCACAATATTAAAACGATTTAAAGCGTACCATTAAAAACAGGAAAACAGTGCAGTTAAAATAAGGCAGCACCCTCTGAAAAGCACTTTCTTTTTTTAAAAAAAAAACCCTTCAATTTTAAAAACCTGTCGGAATAAAAAAAAGTTTTTGCCTGCCAACGGGAGGAGAGCAAGGAAGGGGCAGTTGTGGCTTCCTTGGGAAAAGAGTTCCGGCACCGGGGAGTTGTGGCCCACCAGGCAGCCTGAGCCCCATAGGATCTCATCGCCCTTAATCCGCGCTTTGAACTGTGTCCGGGAACAGACCGGCAGCCAGCGGAGCTGTTGCAACAAGGGAGTTGGGTGCTCCCAGCAGCCAGCCCCAGTTAACGTACTTTGGACCAGCGGAACGAGGGTGGCTTACACGCACACGCCACGCGTGCCCACAGACCCGTCACAGGCGTGTGTGGACATCCGGGAGGGTCAGAGGTGGGGCAGTCCCACTCGAGGCCTAGTAGGAGGGCCTGGGGGAGGTGTCGCACGATCCAGCCCTGCGTGTACACCCCTTGCCTGGATGGATGCACTGCAGAGTAAAATATACAAGGAAGAGAAAAAGTTACTCTCCCCGGTCCACTTCTGCCTCCTCTTGGTTGGCATTTAGCCTGGTGGCTGAGTT